>OY770120.1:2683055-3907466 GCA_963669365.1 Verbascum thapsus
AGAAAGGAAGTAACGAACCTGCGTAAATTTTGCACGTCTATTTCGTCCCTTTCTTCAAAAGCACGCCAATTTTCTTCAACATATTGCCATTTTTCTTCTTAGGCGAATCATCATCCATATCTTCATTGTACTGCAAATCCAACTTCCCACCAATCGTATTACAGTCCAAAGATCCCGTTTTTTCTACATATTTCCCATTATTTCCATTGGAGAGCATAGCTGCAGCTGCTTCAGCAGCTTTTCTCCACTGATCTGATTGAACTTTCAATCTCCTTAACTCAGTTTCCATCTCACAGTTAGCAGCTTGAGCTGCATCTAACTCTTCAGTAACTCGAGCAGTTTTCCTACAGCTTTTATCAGCTTCTTCTGTTAAATAACCGAGCTTCGTTAATGCCTCGGTTAAAGCAATGGCTTCATCATTTTCTTTGATTTTTTCTATTTCTGTTGTTTTGATCTCAGATTTTAACATCTCGTTTTCTTCTGTGATGATTTGGAGCTTAGTCTCTTTTTCTAGTAAACTCGCTTTGAGGTGTTCTAAAAGTGATTTCGAGTTTTCTACCTCGATTTCAACTTCAGGGTTTTCTTTCTCGACTAGTTTTGATTTCAATTCTTCGATTTCGGCTTTGGATTCTTTCAACTTAGCTTCAAGTTCAGATTCTTTCTGGGATGATTCGGATTTTGCTTTCTCCACCATTTCATAGGCGTTTCTAATCTGCAAAGTGCTTTCAAGGTATTGATCACCATACCTTCTTTCAGCAGCCTCAAGCGCCTCTCTTAATTGACTTACCTCGGTTTTCAAATTATTCAATTCAGTTCCATCAAATTCACCATTTTCGCTTAACGTTTCATCGTTTACGCTCTTATCAAGATCAGCCTGAAGGTTACCCACGAGCCCCTCCAAAGAATTCACTCTATTCTTCGACTCATCCAACTCAACAAGCAAAGATTTATACTCATCCCTGGCTTTAGCATTTTCCAACTGCAGTTTTTCCTCAGTACTCTTCACGATTTCTAATAGCATTTGAAATCTAGCAACCTCTTCCAACGCTCGAGCTTCACATTCTCTACTGTCATTTAACTCGTTCTTCAATTTCTCAACCAAATCAAGAGTCTCACTGAGTTCAACTCGTAAGCTCTTTATCTCAGCATAAGCTGACTCAGCAAGCCTAGATTGAGAGGCCTCAGACTCAGAAACACGATCCAATTGAATTGTGAGGCTTTTCATCTCGTTCAATGCAGAGGCCAAAGCTGAAGTATCCATGGAGTGCTGCTTATGTGCAGCTTCGAGTTCAGATTGCCATTCTCTATCACGATCGTGAGATATTTTGAGTAATTCTTGAACTCGGGATTCTTCTGAATCGGAGAGTTCTTTCAGTTGGTTTTGAGTTTTCTCGAGTTTAGCTAACATAACTGAGAGTTGTTCTTTAGCTTCTTCAGCCTCCTGTTGGGCCCGCCTCTTTAACGACTCGGATGAGCTAAGCTGATCATTGGCTTTCTTCAGCTCCATTTGGAGCTGAGCCAGCTGAGGCTCCAATTCAGAAACTTTGCCTGTTTTTTGCTTCTGCAGATGTTGTAAGATAAAAGTTCGGTAAATCATAGATATTGAGACCCTAATTATGAAAATAGCAAGATATTCGAGATATTACCATAACTTTCCCATCAATAAAAGCATATTATAATCTCACCCCATGTCAGTTACAATTACGAGTGGCTTTAATAACTCATAATATAGTAACAAAATGCATCAACGAAGAAGATAACAAACTATAACTTAAATATCTCAAAACTTGAACTTTGGTTAATATTTAATAAGATAATGTTAGATACTAATGAGTTCTTTTTATTACAATTTGGATTTTTAATAATTTATAGCAATTTATGGAATTTTTAACATATATACCTCGATTGCTGGACTTCGTGGAGTTGGACGATCGACGACTTTAGGGCTTCTGGTTTTAGGAGTTTTATTTGCTGAATTTGGAGATGAAACAGAATTAGAATCTGGAGTCCATAGCTTCCGGCCTGTACGAGGTGTGGCTGGAGATGGCTTTTGAGGCACATCAAGAGAACCAGGTCTGTACACAAGAACAAACATATTGCATTAGTCTCGAAAACAAGCATACATTTTTTATTAAAAATAATTATAATCTGAGCAATTAAGCATAAGTATTAGCTCAAAATGTATACAATGAAATTTATGCACCACAATAACTCATAAGGATCGTGAATCGAATAAGAAACTCTGTACTTCAAATCATAAACGAGATTTATCGTTCTCATTTGTTTTTTCTTGAAAATAAATTATTACATTGTTTTGAGACATATTACTACATTCTACAACACCAAATGGCAAAACCATAACTTCTAGATCACAAACCATATCAAACCAAATTTCTCCGAACCCTTTATCCGATTTTTGCCATTATATGCATGGTTAAGTCATGAAACATGAAAAAGGAAAAAACTCATACAAAAACACATGATACGATTGTAGAAAAAAATGAAATATGATTTACAGTTACCTTGACTTAGGGGTCTGCATATTATATTGTCTCAGTAGTGATGAAGATGAAGCAAACAATAGACGTACTCAAAGGTCCACTTGACCCACAAATCTGCAATACTTTCAGAGAAATTTTGTTAAGAGAAAAGTTTCATTATGGATATATAAACTATGGTTTAATAAAACTTTCCTGAAGAAAATACAGCCTCTAATCGATATTCAATTGACAAAAACAAACATAAGTAAATAATGAAGCAACTTAACAACATTATTCCTTCAAAGTAACACCAAAGAAACAACCTCCACTTCCACCAACCAAAACCCACAATGCAAGAAAATAAATGAAAATATGAAAAAAGAGAATAAAGTAAGCAACTATCAAAAGGAGAAACAAATATTAGTATGGAAGCCAATATTTCACTTTCACATTCTTTTCCTTCCTTTTTACTCCAGGCCAGGGCTTTGCACTGTTTAGGAATAAAATTATTCACCAAACATCATAAAAGCAAATGATAATATAACCACAATTCAAGATATTGAACGTGAAACATATTTAACAATTTCTTAATGCATATTAAAAAAACTCAAAACTGTCAATCATTTATGTTTATTCCGGGTTAGTTAAAATGTCTAATGGGAAAGAATCTACAGCAAAGCATTACACCAGAATTCTTTTTTTTGCCAGTACATTTTACCCAACAATAATTTAACAATTTATTTGGTATTAAAAAAAAACAATAGACAGATATATGCATACAGGAAAAATCAATAATAGCACATTATAGAAGAGAGATACGCTGAATGATGGATGTCTTTAAAAATGCTGCAACAAAATCAATAATAAGGCATCATGAATCAAATACTAAATAATATTTCAACCATCTTTTCAAGAAGAACAGAAACGTTGTCTACATTTACATGTAAACAAAATAATTTAAAACAAAAATACTTAGCTCCATGCTTCTTCTGGACTATTTAGATCTAAAGCATTATATTTTTATTCATCTTTTATAATATTTCAAAAAACAAAATCACACTCACTAAAAAATCAGATTTTCATGGGAAAAAATCATGCTCTCTGTAACTACGAGTACATTAAGACAAAAACCCAGAAAACTAGCAAACATTTAAAAAAAAATTAGGATTGAAAACAACGAGATAATAAGAAGCTTACCAGACAGGACTTTGAAGAACAATAATGTAAGTTTCGAATCTTTTTTCTTCACAAACAAAACAGTAGCTGACTTTAAACTGTTGCTGTTATCGCACAATTTTCAAGAAAAATGGTAAAAAAGACTGTAAGTAGAAAACCCTAGAATTAGATGAACAATTAACGAAATAGTAATAACGAGTTTAGAGATTAATAATAATAATGAGTGAGAGTGAAGAGAGAATCGAGAAAGAAAGCCTGGAAGTTCGTACACACTGAGTAAAGTAGAGCCGTAGAGGGAGACTCAAAATATTTTTAAGGGTGTGTTTGGTTAGGAAAGGAAATTCAACCCCTTTGTTATAATATATCGATTATATGATGGCATATTATGAATATTTGTAATCAATTAATAACTATGACAATCGGCTAACTATTTTATGAAAATAGATAAGGCCCGCCAAAAAAGTCGAACTTTAAACTTGTGATATTTTAAAACATTAATAACACTCGATAAATTATTTCTTCAAATATTATATATGGAAAAAATAATATCAATTTCTAAAGTGAATATTGATTTCCCTCATCCAAACACGTCCCAAGGATATTAAAGTCACGCGCCTTAAATATAAATTCGAATAGTTTAGCAGGAAATTGTGTACTGGATGTGGTTGGTGAATGGTGATTCAGTTCATTGCTGGGGATGAAATTAAATATCTCCAGCATTTATGATTCATTCAAATTTTAAAATCATTTATAAAAAAAAAATGGATTTGTCTGTATTTTATTTATTTTTAAGTCCCTGGATCTAACTCTCTTTCCAATTCCTCGTCTCCCTATTGACATGAGAATAAAATTTAATATATTAGTTCGATTATATCATTTTAAATTTTAAATTTGATACTTAAATGATTTTTTATAGCGTGACATTCTATTTTAGGTTGATTTTAGTAAAATTGATTTAGTGTCTATCATTGATTTTATAGGTTATTTTTATTAAAGCACATTCTCATTCAACGATATACACTAGACTGATTTTTATTTGAACAGATTTACATATATTTTTACCTTTTGGAGCCTATAATGTCTATTATTGGCATACGCCGTTCAATATTTTTTCTTCAAAATTACTAAGTATTATATTTATATTTTGTTTAATTGAAAATGAGTTTATATTATCCCAGTACGATGAGTAATATTTTCTATGTTTGTCACGCTTTAAAAAAAATATGTAAATATTGTGTAAATAGATCGCTAGTAAATTCAATTAATATATAGAGTATAATAAAATAGAAAATTGTCAACGTCCAATAGAAAAAACAGTATCTTTAATTTTATAATCTATTAACCCATGCCAAAGCATGGGAAATTTATACTTGATAAGTAATCATCAATTTGCATAAGATTGTTTTGGATGAGGTTACAAATACCAATGTTTAGCTATTCTAAAATCTGCACATCATATAGTAGTTTAGTGACAATCACTATCATAGTTATAATGGTAAAGTATATGTAGTTTAATTTTCATTTTTAACCATACCTTATATATATAATTATTATATTATAATATATTCATTTTTTTTTAATCTACAATTTTATCTAAAAAAATTTGGTTACTCTGAATATAGACAAATAATATAAAATATAACTAACATACTTGGCGAAATAGAGTTAATTGATGTATTTAAATATATCAGTAATTAATTCAGTATGTGTCACTTGTTTTGATGGCCTCAAAAATTGTGTTATTAGTTTTTATTGATTTAAGCACGGGCATCGAGTATGTCGTTAAGTTGTCTTATATTTTACACATAAAACAATTTTGATTAAAAATAATTACAAAAAGTCCATATTCAAGATTTTATTGAAACATAAACATACGAGAGTTTTTGGTCTTCTATCATTCTGAGTTTCGAAATAATTACAATTGTTACATATATTTATATATGTAGTGATCCATATTTCTCTTATTGTATAAATAGTTATTAGGTTGAAACTCCATGTTCAAGCATGCATACTCTAATTATGTTTTTGTTCTATCTAAATATTTACATAATCATTATTCTTTTTTCCATCTTTTGTTGATTTTTTTTTTTTTGTTTATTTATCAAAAAAATTTGGAACTAATCTCCATTTAGAAAATTTTTAATTAAGTTTTTATTAAAGAAATCATTGGAGAATTCAATGAAACATTACAAAAAAAAAAAAAAAAAAACATCACAAATGAAAACAACAATAAAACCTCAAGAACATAAAATCAATTCGTCTCTTTTGGATGCAGAAAAACATATTTTTATGCAAACTAAAACAGTAACGAAAGCAGAAATAAGAACTGGGAACAGCAGCTTTAGGGTTAAGACAGAGAAAAAAAATTTAGACCATTTCTCGATTTGTGCGTGTCTTGCTAATCTTCTCTGTATCGTTCCAATTTTATTGGATGTCCCCGAAGGGACAATATTCTACTAGCTGCCTATTGTATATGAACTTGATAGAAAAACTGTGTTTTATCGATAGGAAAATGAGATGAAGCATCATTTTGGTCTGACTAGAAGTAAAACTCGGCTCAAAAGAAGACAAAAATATGTTTTATTTTCTATTTAGAAGTTTGCCAGTTTGGAATATAACATGGGTATTTCAACAGGATCCATGTCGGTGAAATTCTACTTAAGCACAACATGCCTGTATATATTAACACCTGTCTATAGACCCCATAATCTAAAAATCACTGAAAATAGTTAATTACACCTGTCTTAATTGTTCATAGTGATTCTGGCACTTTTTCAGTATGTCTTTTTTTATGAAAATTATTTGTATAAATGAATTTCTGAATCAAATAACAGACTATGGTATAAGTTTGTATAGGTGAATTCGATAATTAGAGAGCTCATAGGTATGGAGTTGCTGCTGGACAAAGTCATGCCTTGAACTTTAGGAAAGATGGGCAAAAAGATTATTGCTTTCTGCAACAAATTGTTGAAAACAGAATCAAGTAATCAAACCAATCCAAAGTAACTTGCATTCACAAACAATATAACAAAAATCTGAACAATATACAAATACAACTCTATAG
Source organism: Verbascum thapsus (assembly GCA_963669365.1). Lineage (NCBI taxonomy): Eukaryota > Viridiplantae > Streptophyta > Magnoliopsida > Lamiales > Scrophulariaceae > Verbascum > Verbascum thapsus. The sequence goes on from OY770120.1 coordinate 2,689,776, forward strand.
CAACAGACTTTAAAACAGAGTAAAAGCAACTACATATTCAAACAAAACCAGCTTTTTTCCATTTTAATTTGTCAACCAACATTCACAAAACCTCTTACAATCTTTCCAATTCTAATCTCAATCACTTAAAAAGTTACTAATCAATGACTTTTTTTCCTCAAAACCAAATTTCTTCTCATCAAGCAGTATTTTGGCCATCTTTCGACGGTGGTAACCTAGACATAGCCCAATCAGGTACATCACTTAACCATAATCCTTCACCGGTTTCTTTGTGCTTAAAGTCAGGATATCTAGGGTTCCGTTTGGCTAATCTATTATCCCACCATTTATTAGGATTTTCCACCAAAATTTTCCAAGAATCTTCCCCTTTACTCTGCACCTGCTTTTCTTTAATAGCCATTACATCAAACTCCAATTTTTCAAATCCAGGCAAAACCCAACTTGGAGCTGTGTTGATCCATAGCCCTTCACCAGTCTCTTTTTGCTTAAAATCAGGATATTTTTCTTTCACCAATCCCTTAGCCTTGTGATCGCGATAATCCCACCACTGCAAAGGATTTTTCACAAGATTTCTCCACAAATCCAGGATTAAATCCCCATTCCTCTTCTTGCTACCATTTTTCGCGCTAGCTTTTTCTGGTTTAAACTCGTCGTGTACAAAAGCTTTTACCTCAGCACCAACATTCGAAACTGGTTTAACAGAATTTTCCACGTTAACACTAGATGCCCATTCATTTTTCACAGAAAAACTCTTCCCCTTAGCATGCTCCAATGCTTTTTCCCACTGCTGAGTAAACCCCTCTTCAATATCCACCGTTTTTGTTACCTCATCAATCTTTTTACCTACAGGCTTATTGATTTCGATTTCCACATCCAAAAATGAAGCCCCTACGTTCTTAGTAGAAACATTTCTCCTAAACCCCTCTACAAAGTTGAGATTTTCAGCCACAACATGAAACTTCCCAAGACTCTCACTAAAGATAAACCGCAATGGGTCTACACTCAACTCCCCCGACACGAAAACAAAATCGTTCTCCTTGACATGACATGCCACAACATTAGCTAAATCACCTTCAAACACAACAGGAATCAACAAAGAGCTCTTTTCGCCACTACCTTGAGAAATCACCGTGGCTGCAAACTGTTTCCCATCAGGATCGGCCTCGAATCGTACCGGGTTCTTGACGTAGCCTATCAAATTTACAACGTTCGCAACTTTAGCTTGATATGGGATCTCTTTTGGCTTAGGCCAGACATTTAGTCTCCCAGTTTGTTCCTTGATTTTCTGGGAAACACTTGTTGATGCTTCAGAAGGTTTTTGGGTTCTGGGCTTGGTAACTTGTTGGGTTTTTCGGGTATTGTTAGGGGTTTTGGCGGAATAGAAATTGCACTGTTGAAGGGCAGTAATGGGGTGGATTGAAAAGGGGCGTTTTGTGAGATGGGGAAAGGGAATTACATGGATGGTAGCTCTTGTTCTGGCAAGTAAATTCATAGCGAGAGAAGAAAAAACGTTGCAGAAATTTTGAGGAGAATGTGGATTAGGGTTTATTAAGGGTTTTGGGTGAGAGGAGAGGAGACGAGAGGAGGAGGGAGTGACTTTTGGAGGTGATGTTTCATTGACCTATCCACCAAAATTTATTAGCTGTTGTTCGTTTATGTTTTTATCAAAATTTAGAAAAATTGAAAAGTTATGCATTATAAAAGTTTGTTTAAGAATGATAATTATTTGTTTATATTTTAAAAATTAACTAAAAATTATAAAATATTATTTGTTTGAAAAATTATTATTTTATTTTGTAATAAAAAGTTACATATTGGTTATAATTGAATGAATATTTCCTGTAATAATATAACTACCTCATTAAAAAGATAATTGAAATTTTGACTAAATTTGCTTAAACGAATTAATTTCAAACTACTAATTCATGATTTTTTTTTGTGTCTGATTTAAGTGGACGTGAACTGGCCTGTCAAATAGGTATTTTATTTACCAATAAACACATTTCTGCCCAAATTCAATGTTAATATCACCAACTTCCCCAAATAGAGTACACAATATAAATCTCAAAAATCTCAAGTTCTCTACACATGCACTATCTATTTTGCTTCAAAAGAATACAATACCAAGTTGAATAATGAATAGTGACACTAGAGTAAAAAAAAAAGTATATATTTTTGAAAAATCTTATCCTTACACATAATTTTCAGAATAAGTTACAAGTCAAGGCGCTAACTCAGTTTTTCTTTTTTCTTTTGGAAAATTGCAAAAAAAAAATAATAATAATAATATCTTAATCCTCATTTTCAGGTTTGGTAGAAATTGCTTCTCTTTGAGGCCTATGTTTCCTCCATTTCTTCTTCTGTAGAGCCATGATCCATGCTGGTACTTCACCTCCAGAAGCTGTGATAACATTTGCTACATTGCGTAAAAATGGTACATCGCCTTCAGTGTATAATGTTATTGCCTCTCCGCTCCTCCCCGCCCTTCCACAACGACCTTTACAAATAAGATCAGAAAAATCCTTTATATTTATTACACTTGAAAAATCTTTTATTTCTCAACCAAACAAGGATATATGGAGATAAGAGATATATATAACCAGAAACTGAATCAGGCAACCAAAGATAGATGAAGAAACGTGATATTTAAACTAGAGCCCAAATCGAGTATCATTGGATCTGTATATAATACACCTCTGAGCAACGACAAATTGAGAAGGGAAGTGGAATTTTTAATAAAGAGCTGAGGTGGTTCGAACTAAATAAACAAGATTTTGAGCCAGAAAAGTCTCATGAACTAAATAACCTTGATGGACTTGTAGTAATTGTCCAATAAGTAGATGCACATGTAATTAACTCTTTTATTTGTCTAACAATCAATTGAAATTTCATGCAAATAATTCACATAATGTATTCATATGAAATCAAACAATTTTATCTCATATAACAGCCATTGAGAATGAAAGTTTGAAAGTGGTTCGTGAAGCAGAGTAGTAATAACCGACATTTAAAGTAATGAAGGGCTATTTATCAGCAGAAAAAAAAAAAAAAAAAAACAATGGTCAATGGATATAACATACCAATTCTATGAATGTATGCAGCTGCAGAATCTGGAAAATCGTAGTTGATCACACAATTGACACCTTTAAAGTCCATGCCACGGGCAATAACATCAGTTGCAATCAAAACCCATGTTTTTCCAGATCGAAAGTTATCAACAGCCTTTTCTCTCTGCATCAATTTAAATGTGAGTGAAAATAGACATAATGCTGAAATGTCAAATATAGCAACAAAATAAAATTTATCAGGAATTTCTGAGGTATTACAAGGTTATGTAATAATATTAGATTACTCAATCACGAATAGATATAAACAGATTTAGGGGTGTGCTTAGAATCTAACTTCATAATACGCCTGCACATATTAATCTAAAGAGTGCTCTTTTATGTGAATTATCTGTACTTAATTATGTGAAAATTGTCTTCAAGCAGCTCGAGTACAGAAAATCCTTAATATGAGTGCTGGGAGAAGCTCTGAAATGAGAATTTAATTCTTTTTTCTTTTAATTTTTTATAAAGTATAAGAACTTAATTCAGGTAAAGTATTTTATGTAAAGGCGTGAAGAGGAAATATTACCTGAATCTCGGAAAGATCAGCATGTATGACATCAGCTCTAATGTCATCGAATTTTAGTTCATTGTAAAGTTCTTTGGCTCGCTCTTTGTTTTGGACAAAAAGTAGCACTGGTGGGTTCAAACTCTGAAATGGAGGTTAGAAAATTAATGTGGATCATACCAAGTGATGCAACTATTTCGACAGAAGGTCTCTAATTAATGAACGTAAAAACACAAATGTCTCCAATCGAAAACCTTTCACAGTAAACATCAAACACAAATAAAAAAATACGCATGGAAATCATTATCTGGAAAAAGAAAATGCTAGGTCCCAAAACGATATGTTTTGGAAAAACAAAATTAATCCACTCCAATATTAAGTCTTCAGCATAGGACACAGTTCCTACCACACAGTACAACAAAAGACATTCATTTAAGCATGTCGCGTCGTCTTAAAAACACTCAGCAAACAACCATAAGGAGATGGGATACGTTGGCAAAGACTATATGAAACAATCTTCTAGCAACTTTAATGCAGAATCTTTTGAAGGTCAAAGACTCAAAAACATACAAGAGGATATATCTTCAAAGCTTCCAAGTGTCCAGAAACAGAATGAAAAAACGAATTCACACTGCAGTATAAAGAAAAACCATACCTCTGCAAAGCTTTGACGAAGTGCAAGAAGCTTTCCCTCCTCACTTCCTACAAATTTGAGCTCTTGCTTTATGGACTCCGAGGCAGAGTTTCTGCTCAAAATTAAGGAGAAGTGATTTAGGAACTTGTAAAAGTAAGACATTACTAAATATACTATTATGTTTTTCATCAATGTTGAATTTCTGATGTTATTTAGGAACTCTTTTTATAGATAAATAAATCCCATCAGAAAGACTAATTAAAAATACATTCTTGTATGTAATCACTCGTTCTTACTTTCGGCCAATAATCACGCGGACAGCGTCGTGCATAATTGTACGTGCAAGATCTTCGACAGTATCAGGTAAAGTGGCACTGAATAATGAGCGTACAATTGAAGGGTTTGAGCATGCTTTGACCACTGCATCAATCTGCTTAACCAATCCTAACTCAAACAGCTTGTCAGATTCATCCAGGACAAGAAACTCAACCCTGCACGTAACAAGAAATCAACCTCAAAGACAGATGATGAAATTTTTTAATGTCAATGGTATAGCAGGAATTTCGCATTTATATATTGCTGAAATGTGAAATTACTCTGATTCTAGTCAAAACATCTTTAGAATGAGAAAATCAGGTTTTGAGCATCAGTAAAAAAGACTCGAGTATTTATAGCCATCCACTAAATTGCATCAGATGCTACTTTTTAAGCAGATCAACCCTTATTTCAGACAAGAGGTCCATAATAAAACACTCATAAGCATTTTTAAATCATGACTTCTAGTTATGCATCTATTGTAAGTCTAAACTCTGAGTGAGCATTTACTTTGAACTGATGGTATAAAAGAGCACACAACAAACATGCACCAAAAAACATCCTTAATTTCACTTATCAGATATGCTGGCAACTAGGCAAAGACAAAATTTAATTGACTTTTGCACAAACACCAGATATTAGAAAAGAAAAACTTAAGCAATTCTCAATGTTAACAAATAACAGTAGATGGTTTATGGTGCAGTATACATAACTCATGATAACCATTGCACGAGAAGACGCAAAACTAACAGAAATGGGAATCTTACTTGCTTAGATCAAGTTTTCTTTTACGAACAGCAAATTGCACCCTATAAGGAGTTGATATGAGAACATCACAGGGCAGTTTTGAAAAATCAGCACTTTTTGTAAGCTGCTTAGTCATTAGTTTGATGTAAAACTTCTTTCCTTTAGATAACTTCTTGCATTCTCTTGCTGTCTGAGCAGCTAATTCTCGAGTAGGGGAAAGAATCACGGCACGAACACCATCCTTTGAAGCATGCTGATCAGAAGTGATCATTTAGCAGAGCTTCAAACAACATAATTATACAGGAGATTCTAACATCTTAAATACCTGAAGTTTCAAAAGTATTGGGCAGATGAATGCAAAGGTCTTGCCAGAACCAGTAGGAGCACAGGCAAAGCACTCCCTTCCCTGTACATTTTCAAAACGGTGGTCGTTAAACACAAGAATGCTAGACTTTCATATACACAACTAACAACAAAAACAGAGAAATGAGTTTGAAAATTAAGAGAAAACAGCTTAAACAAAAGACCATACAGATAACAAGACTGGGATAGCCTGCCTTTGGATTGGTGTTGGCTCTTTAAAACCCAGTTCTGCTAAATTCCGTAACAGGTAAGATTTGCAATTATACCTGCAAAGAATAAAGTATAAACTTGATTTTATGCAACAATAATATCAGGAAAATAATCAAGGGGATAAAATAAATTGTTCTTGATTACTATTAACTAGAACAAGGTAACATCTGAATCTGACTAACATTGAAAACGGTAAAATTAGAGAATAGCGTTCAGATAAGAAAGTTACACCACTATGCATGCTGAACATAAAAGATTGTGAAGTGAAGGAGGATAAAAACACATCCACTGAAATAAATGTAACTAGTAAATGACTTTTTATTTCAAAGACTTGATCAAGTCAAATGACATATTACCGATTTCTGTAGCCATGCCCTTAGCCGTTATAAGCTGCGCAAAGTAAATTCAATTGGATATTCCAATATTGTCAATTAAAAAAAATGTTATTCCAGAAAATGTGGCTTCTTCCTTAGAGTGTAATTATATAAACTATTATATGACATAATTGCAATAGAAACCATTTTTTCTAATTTAAGGTTAGGTTAAATTACATTCAATTGTATCAAAACCGCACTTTGGTTTAATCAAACCAGCAGTTTTTCCACTTTTTTTATTTATAATATAGACAAATCATTTATTTAGTCGGTAAACCAAACACACTCCTCATATTGGTAATAATATCAGCTCTGAAGTTGGAGATATGATCTTAAAACTATGAGACAAGTCTTTGAAACAGTAAAAGCCATATAGCGGGATCTCACATCAATGTTTACATGATTATCATTTACGAAAACAAGTGAAATATAATTAATTGAGCAGCTTAAGGCATATAAAATAACGTTTTTGAGCCTCTGAAAGGCTACTTTTATATTCTTTGAATACAAGCTTTGCACGATACTATTTGCATCCCATATTCTCTTCTCTGTATATATAGATAGTAGTAGGAAATGGAGCTAATATTGAACAGTGGACGTCAATGAAGCTAAAACAGCATCAGGCAAAGTTGTCTAAAGGAACCAAAAAAGGATGAATCACCTTGATCTCAACTCAGTGAAGTTCTGAAGTGGTGAAGGGATTTTACTCCCTGAAACATGAATATTATGCTTCTTCCGGAAAATAGCATCTCTCTGAAAAATGAATAAGACGGAAACCATCGATTGTGTTAAACATAGTTAACATACTTCCCTCCTCCTTTTTATTAAGAATAGAGCTCTATTTTTAGTATATTTAGCTTCACATGAGAGAGAAAGAGAGAACCTCCAACTGCCGATGATACTCCTTCTTCACTTGTCGAATTGCATCTTCATTCTGGTCTCCTACCTCGTCTACAGCTTTCGGTTTCGTACTAGTAAATAAATTGAACCCTTCGACTGTGTCTGAAGACCAAGAGATGAGAAACAAAGAGTTAGTCAATGAAATCAAGCTTTCACTTCTCTTATCCTTCATTCATAACTCAAATAATCAGTTAATCATTAAGCAGTTACAACATTATACCTGGATGAGCCGCTTTTCGCTTCCTTTTCTTATCAACATGCACCTTGGTCCTCTCGTCGATTGTGGGAACACCATTTTCAATCAAATTAGGGTTTTCCACAACATCGTCACTCTCTTTTTTCTCCTAATTCACAGTTTAAAAAAAAACATAAACTTAACAACAATTTACACATTCAGATGGACACAAAGCGTGCATTAAACATGTAACAACGTAGGCGTAGAACAATTATCAGAAAATATAATGGTTATATTATTTTTCGCATAATTTACCTTGAATCTGGCGAAATCACGCCCAAATTTTTTGCGATTGAACGAGATACCGGAGAAAAGAAAAGATGTATCCTTTTCCATTAGCGTCGAATAAATACGACGGTTATTATCGAATCCTGGAGTTTGATTTCGGATAGCTGTTCTGTATAATGAAGCAAGCAACTGTAAATTAGGGTTTTAGCTATTGTAGCCTGTTGGGGTTGGGGTTTAGAGGTGAAGTTGAACTAAAAAAGCGTGAATTGAGATATAAAAGAAAGAAGAAGAAAAAAAGTTGCTATAAATGATATAGCGACTTTGACTTGAACACTTACCAAAAACTTGACCCGAAAAATCTTGCTAATAATATTAATAAATTGACACGAAAGATAATTATAATCAATTATTAATTTATTGTATTATTTATTCTTGAGTTCAAAAATTTAAAATATGATGAGAATAATTTGACTATAAACTAAATTAACCAAAAATAATAATAAACTCAATAAAAGTGTAGTTAGGAGAAAATGATTACGGTTAAAATCAATTATACTATTCTTTATAAATAATGAATCTAAGAACACCGAGTAATTAATGTGTGCATCAATATATTTCCCATGTTTATAATTTTACCATTTCTAGTAACACTCTTGATTTTGTAAAAAAATATTAAAAAGAAGTCCAATTTTTAACATTTCTAATTGTATTTTTTAACATTTAAAACAAATTAACAAGCTCACGCGCAAGTTTTTATTTTTATTTGGACAATTATATGTTATGGAAAAGAATATTAAGATGACAGTAAAGTCATCGAAGTAAATAAAATTCTAATACGGTATAGCATAACATCCGATGTCGTCCAGCGGTTAGGATATCTGGCTTTCACCCAGGAGACCCGGGTTCGATTCCCGGCATCGGAACTTTTTTTCTTTATCTGTATTTAATTATATGTTATCAAGTCCAATTCAGCGATAATAGAGTGACTGAGCACCAAAAAAAAAACAACTGCATAAGTTTTTGTTTTCCAATCTTCCTTCAATGTATACAAAAACTATTTTTCAAACAAGACCAATAAATTTACATTGGTTATGTCATTGTGCACACAAAAAAACCTGCTACTTTCAACTCAATATACCCAAAAAGCTCACACATTTTTTAAATAAATATCATACATATTTAGCAGTTTCTACGAATCAAGTCCATAGTCCTCTCCGAAGTACTTGTCAACTAACTCATTGGCCATGTTTCTTAGATCTTCATTTTCATGGAATTGGAATCTTTCCATGGCATCAATCCCGTCTTCTGCTTCAACGAGCTTTGGTCCCTCACCGTTTGGCATTCCCCTTAGAACCTGTGGGAAGAAACAACAAAAAAATATTATGGGTTGTGTTTGGATTATGGTTTAGGATTAAGCATCCATTTTGAGCTATTTTGGGATTGTTATGCCAAATAAGAAATCCACCTTAAGTCCAAATTCTTAAGCTCAACCATAAGGATTTTCACACTTCTTACATCAAGTGACCCAATTTTAATATTGTATAATAAATATGTCAGATTGGGAAAATTGCAACATCGGCGTTATAGGATAGTTCAAAGTACCAAAATAGTTCCATATCATTATTGTTCTTTTGCAGTTTCGGTCTCATATGTTGAAAAAACAACGGAATTTCACACGCGACATTTATGCACCATCAAGGATTTTGTGAAATTTAAGCAAATAAAACTAATGGTTCCCTTCAATCTTTTCACAACTAAGATTTAAATGTGAAAAAAAATGTCCCGTGGTACTAACTTTGCAAGTTTGTTGACAATAGGGGTTAAATTGCAAGAGGACCTATCATATGGGACTAATGTGCAATTTTTCCTTACCGATTTTACTAAAACATCCCAAGTCAAGCTGTTAATTCTGAAAGCACAGGTAAGAGTGCAAAACGACTGATTTTCCACATAATAAACCAGTCATACTTTTTTCTTCCATTTATCATAACAGATTGACAATCAAACATATAATGCTTTCCCAAAAGGAAAAATAAAAGCATCTGTGTAATTACTTACCAGCTCCATGAATTGAAGGCCCAATCTTGCAGCCTCGATATCAGCAGATCTCACCAAGTCAACAAAACCACCCAAGCATCCTCCACCAACGAGAGAAACCAAATGCTCAATAATCAAATTTGGTCTTCCTAATCCTTCGGCAGGGGCAACACAGAGGTTACCAAGAACATAAGCCACTTCCTTTTTTATGTCAAAGGGTGCAGCTGACAGCAAGCGTATTAGTAATGACGTTGCTTCACTTGCATGTATTATTTTCTTATGCTCGATAGAACCAGCAGCTATGTTGGATAGCACCCAAGCAGATTCCTATAATAAAAGCATACAACATATTCAGAACAGCTTAATTAATATTAGTCAAAATGAGCAAGAAAGATTTGACGTTTACTATGAGTATTACGAAGTCTCACACCTTTTTGAGGACTCGATGCTCACTTTTCAAACATTTGGTCAGTGCTTGGATTGCATTTACTGGAAATTGTTGGATTCGGAAATGTTAGTGCATGATACTAAATTACTAATAAATAATAATCAATGTAAAAGCTGAAAAAGGAATTCGAACTAGCCTGTGATTTCACTCCCTGTGACAAGGATATTATTAGTTACATAAGAATCACCAGCCACGATATTACCTAAACTCCGCAGTACCTGTGGACATGAAAAGAAGTCAAATGAGTAGAAAAGTAATAATATAAATGCACCAAAGTAGTAAGAACACTTTTACAATTCTTGAGCTAAGAATTGCCCAGCTAGAAAGTCGAAACTACTTTTATTTCCAAATTGATTGATGATCCAGATTGTGTCTTATTACAATCTTAAATAGGGATAAAATCTGAAGTTAAAAGGAAACTAAATAATTATTGTGACTGAAATGCTCAATTAAAGGAATGGATCTGCGGAATTAAATCAGCATAATCAAAGGGGATAGAATTTTGCCCAAAATCTGCTCCATAACACACAGCGACTGACAATGGCAGTGGACAAATATATAAATGCACCACAGTGACTGGCGATGCCAGTGGACAAATATATAATTATTACATAAACACACTTTATGGAAACGAAAAGACAACTATCAAAAATTAAAGGGTGATCTTTATGTTTAGTACCCCCTATATTTGTCCATACATAGTGCAATGATAAATGAGAAACATCCATTTTAGTCTCAGTTTCTAAAGCTGAATCATGGATTTTTGAAACATACGTCATTTTTGCAATAAGCATTGTCAAGAAATGAGAAATTCTTGGCAAGAGAATACTGTATGAAAATGGAACAGAGGTGTTCCATGAATGTGTTTGAAATTTTGAGTAAGAATTAAGTAAGAAGGATTTTTCGTATTGTTTAGATGTAAATAAGAATTTGGTTATAAACCCAAAAGAAGAAGAAAAAAACCAAAAGAGGTTGCAGGCAGTTGTTTTAGCACAAATCATAATTAGCATATAAATTCGCTTAATGTTAAAATCGCTGTTTGAAGTAAATCTTGTAAAGGTATACCATCTACTTATAATGTATTACCGGGATAAGCAGCTGCAAGCTATCAGATGATGCCAGTCTATCCACAAGTATTTGCAGCAGATCACTTTTTGCTAGTAGGCTGGTAGCAACATTTGAAAGGGCAGTTAGATACACAACCACCCATGCCACTTCAGTCGCCAATTCTTCATCCCTGTTTAAACCAGTAAACAAATTGAAGAAAAAATATTTGAACAAGAGGTTTTCTGAGTGAAAGCAGTGTATCTAGTTACTGTACTAAACTTACAGCAAATTCATTAGATGATCTATTTATGGAGCACATGTAACAAGATACCATAGCTAAAAAGATGCAAACCAAATTGCATTGTGGCCAACATATTATACATGCATTGCTAGTGTGTGTATGTAGTTTTCTGTTTTTCTTCTTTAGGCAAGGCGGAAGCTCAGTGTTCTTTCGTCCATAGTTTCTTTACCAAATATTTAACATTGAATCCTGGAAGTCATTGTTTACTAAATAACATGATAAGTTTGACATTCAAATACTTACGCTCTCTTCAAGTGTCGAAGAATTGCATCAAGAACCCCATCAATTCTTATTAAGTCTGTGGCAGCTTTAGGGTCTGGTCCCTACATCCAAAATACTATGTCAGACATATATACTAGAAAATATGAACTAAATCTTAAAAAGTTTGTATGCCATAACAAGTAAAAAAACTCTGCTATATTTGTACAAAGTGGATATTTTGATTGGAGAAATCCGAGATATGGTGAGCCTTGAAATTAGAAGAAAAATGGTTTTCCCACAACTTTCAATTTTAACATATTACAGTAATCACAATCTAATCAAACTTTTTATGTTTGCTTAAAACATGTCGCTCTGCACCTTTATTAAGTTTGATAGTACCCAAGCAGCTGTTCTCACAGTTGAGCCCTTGTTTGGCAGCATCATTCTTGCAAGAGGCAGTAAAGCTCCTTGTGATAGCAGAGTATTTCTCAGCTCCTCTCCTTCGCCAGCAACATTTCCCAATGCCCAAGCACATTGCTCAGCAACAGGCAGCGAACTCTTTTCTGCGGTTATAAAAGATTCTGTTAATTTGACTAGGACATTTCAAAAGAATTAACGACAAAAACGAACAAGAGTAATACTCGCTAAAAATTGATGGAGTGAAGGAAAGAAATCCATGGTATACAGTTGTTAAGTCAAAGTCTATCTCAGGAAAGATTATCAGGCTGATGAAGCCAACTTCATTTAGATTCATATAAGCAGAAAATTTCACAAGATATATGGGGGAACGAGGAGCAGGGATCGTATGCAGATGTTTTTCCAGCTCTTGTCTTTGCCACAAATAAGCATACTTTAACTGTTCATCATTAGTGTTAAATTGTTAATATGTTATCACAAAAACCATTTGCATGACTTGAACCAGACCAAAAGGAATGGCTGAATTAGATGGCTGTGATGTTCCGTAAAACATTTTAAATGACCCCACAGAGCATTACCGGGAAAGAAATTGCAGAAGAGTTGCCTCAAGGGAGCATCATCATTGTAAAGGAAAAGGTACGTGTTTATCAAGACATGTATATGCCAATATGAGGAGGGTATGAGCAAAAGTTACTTTAACTGTGCCCTGATAACCATAATCTTGCAACCTAACCCAATTCGATGGGATACAGTTCAAACAAATGTGATACAATTACAGAATTCAAAGCATATTAACACGACAAAATACACTTACAGTTCAATAGCAGAAACTGAGTGATATTCAAGTAAAAGCCAGAAAAGATTACGATGAACCTCAATAATTAGTGAGGACTCAATTAGATAGGGATATGTGTATGCAATACAAATAATTGAATGCGTTATCAGGATATCTTTAAGTCCAATCTCAAATGATTTCAAAATGAGGATTCACAAGAATAACATCCAAAAATGAATAAAGTGCAAACCTCCTATATGAGCGATAACTAATGGTAAGGCAGGCAACAAAGCTTTCGTTTCTTCCGGTTTTCCAGCTGCTATATTCGTCAGACACCAAGCGGCCTCGAGTAACTACAATATTGTATACCATTCTATAAGAATTATAAATCATAAAAGTCGGCCTTCAAATAATCAATCAGAGAGATACATCAACATAACAAGAAACATGAAGAAACCTTCACGTCAAATATTAGCACAAATTAAACAACTGTTTCAAACCTGCTCATCAGGTGAACCAAACGAGAGACATTGAACAAGAATAGGCATTGCTCCAGCCTTGAGGGCAGCTTCAATTGGGGGATATTCTGATTTTGACAATAGTCTTCTTAGCTCACGAAGAGCATTTACTTTTTTCTGTGTAGCTCCTTTTCCACTATGAGATAACGAATATAGTGTAAATCCCAATTTTATATCAAACGTCCAATGAAATAAATATGTACAGAATTGGAGCAAAACACATTTCACACGACAAATATACGACTATACTGCATGGTCTTAGCTGGTGCATAAACTTCATTAGATAAGCACTTGTATGCCATGAATACTGTTTGATACTAAAATATGTTGTGGTTTAATCCCCATCTATTTCTTGACATGCATAAGATGACTATAACTTAAAGCACGTACCAAAATGAGTTGACATATAAAGTGTTTGTAAAACTGCTAAACCCAAGTCATATTCAAATTGCATGATACGAATATTTCAGCTCCAACTATTGGTAGACATAGTCTAATCAACTCGAAATGAAATAAAAGTAATTTGGCATACTGATAGCCAATGGCATGCTTTAAGTCTTCCACTGCTTTCACAGTCTGATCCGTCAAAACTGATTGTTCTTCATCCGTCATCATATCATCATCAACAGAGACATCAGCATCATCACTGCTAACTCCCACTCTGCAAAAACGCTTGGCCCGCATCAACGCTTCTCTTCTTTCCTTTCCCACGGTAACTGCATGCTCCCTTCTCCGCTGCACTGCGACACTTCCAACTGAAATAACCAACAAATCCAACCCATTCCACTAAATTAAGACAATAAAACACAATCGAAACCAACACTAACCCACTTAATTCTACTTCATAATCTCGCGAAGTAATAGCAATATATCCAAAAGAAAGATGAATAATAAAGAAAAAATGCTCATATAATTGGAAACAAAATAGCATAAAATTAAAATTTCCTTGCTGTTTCACATGTATCAAACAAAGAACAAACAATTAAACAATTTTTATCACCCAATACGCAAAAAATATCATCAAATAAGTAATCTACTTTAAGCGCGCATACATATATATAAATAGAGAAAATATAAATTTCTTTACCTGAGGACTTAATATGGCTTCTTTTATGAGGTGTCGAGGTTTCATCCGCCATGGTTCCACAGATTTCAGCTTACGATTGTGAAAATTTCTTCGAAGGTAACTAAAGACGATACAAACACGAGGAAAAAAAGAGGCTTAAATTGCATCGATTATCGCGCCAATTTGAAGTGGTGGCCTCTTCACCTAATTTCCTTTTTGGGGGCTCTGAAAATTAGGGAAACTTTATTGAATCATCAATTGAACAATCAATTTCGCGCCTGTTTGGCAAATTTGGGGACACGTGGCCGGGACTTTGAAATTAAATTCAAAGGCTCTTTGCAAAATTCGTGTGTTTTTATAAAGTGATTAATTTAGAAAAAAAATAATTAAAATTTTGGTTTATTCGTAAAATTCGCTTTAAAAAAATAGTTGGTTAATGTACCTATAAACTTATAATCGAAGACATGCTTTTAATTTTAATTTGTTGTCATTTTTTCTAGAAAAATAGAAGTATAATTTAATTGAGTTCAAATTGATAAAAATATTTTAGCTTATTTTTTTTGCTTACAAGGCTTTTATAAAACACATAGAAGTAAGACAATTTATCATAAAAATTGCAATAAGATTAGATGGTTGCATTTTCAGCAACACGGGAATCAGGAAATTATATGTTAGGTGGGAATATTGCATTTTTGGTACATTAATGTGGCCTGCACGTTTATTCAATATACTAATATGGGGGTGGCAATTTGGGTACATTATTGTGGGGTAGGTCTGGCAATTTGAATACAAATTACGCCGGAAAATTCGATTTTCGCCGTAAAATGACATGTGCTGGTCACGTGCGTTCAAATTTGGAGATTTTGACCAATTTTGACCCTAAATGCTGACGTGGACTACTATTTTGGAAGGAAATTTCAAATTTCAAGTTCATAATTATTTTTCTAATTTTAATTTTCTTTTTTCCTTTTTTTCTTTTTTTTTTCCCTCCCATTTTTTTCTTCTTCCCCAACCCTCCATTGTCTTCTTCTTCCCCAATCCAACATTATTTACTTCTTCCTCACAAAATCATGAAATAACCACCACAAATATATATATATATATGTACATTTATACATACATACATTTATATATAAGTATACGCATATAGATATATATACATAAATGTGTATATATATACACGTATAGATATATATTTGTTTATATACGTACATAAATCATATATATATACACATATATATATATGTATACACGTATATATACACATATACATATATATATATATATATATATATTTACACATATATATATGTATATATATGTTTATATACATACATAAATCATATATATATACATGTATATACATGTTTATATACATACATAAATCATATATATGTATATGTATAAATACAAACATAAATATACATGTATACATATATATATATATGTATAAATATAATTAATCAAACTAATTTTAAATTTCCCAAATTGTAGTCAAATCCCCCAAATTGAAGTCAAAATACCCAAATTAAAATCAAAATCTCAAAATTAAAGTCAATATACCCTAATTGAAGGTCAAAATCCCCAAATTAAGTCAAAATCCCCAATTTGAAGGTCAAAATCGAATATTATGGCGGAAATCGAATTTTCCGGCAACTTTTGTACTCAAATTACCACACATACCCCACAATAATGTACCCAAATTGTCACCCCCCATATTAGTGTATTAAATAAACGTGCAGGCCACATTGATGTACCAAAAATGCAATATTCCCTATGTTAGGTTGGTTTTAATACAGTCAGTTAACTTTAAACTGGTGGATACTTTAATAAAATATAGTCATTCATTGGTAAAAATTAGACTGTTTGTAAAACTAATACATTTTTCAATTTTAATGAATATTATTCTGAAAACATAATTCAATAAAAGAATTGTTTGATTTTTAACCGAATTTCACCGAGAATGTCTAGCTCGACACTCTATGTAACGATATTATGAATTGGGGTGACAAATTTTTAGTATTTGATCTAATGGGACGAACAAAAAAGTTTTGGCGGGTTAAGTTTCTTTTGTTGGGGTAGTCACTTCGATTTAAATTTATCGAACCAAATCTCATATTTAGTAGAAAAGAAATAATATATATATATATATATATGAGAATTCTTACAAAATTTTAAAGCCCAAAATATCGTGGGAAGGCATTATAGTCCAACTAGGAGAGGGTTATTAATACTGCAGAACCCAACCACAGGCCCATCATGGCATATGGGCTTTTATCAAATGAATTACAAATTGAAATTAAATTTGGCAATTTGGAATTTCTAGTCAATTATAAAATTTAATTGATCTGATTTTAATCATAAAATCCACGATCTAAAATAAATGCAACTATAGATTCGAATAGTTTGATACTATATAATATAATTTAATTAATCAAATAGAAATCTTATTGATTATCTACTTATTTCACTTAAAGTTTGTTTAGATTTTTTTTTTCCAATTTCATATTTACGATTTTTTTAGGAGCTTTGGTAACAAGTAAATCGGAATAATAATAATCGTTCATATTGTGAAATTTATATGAAACAATTTATTATACGGATCGTTGCATAATGCAGGGACTTAATATCGGGAGTTCCTAAAAACTCATCTAAAGTAAACAAATTTAGCAATAGGAAAAATGAAATGAAATAATTCTAGCAAATATTATCATAGAGGGACCATTTTTCATATAATTTGGGGCCCTTGATTTTGATAATATTAATGACGTTATTATCATTTGACCACTTATTCTTACTACTATATTAAATTAAATAATTCAAAATCCTATTACACAAAATCTGTCATGATGTGCTAGCTTCATAAATGTTGTTATACGCGTTATCTATATTTGAATCTTTTATTGTAAAATATTATTTATCATGTATGTTTTAACGTATTTTAATATATATAATATATACATAAAAAAATTAAATATAAACATGACATTAATTATACATATTGACATGAATTACACCCTCTTTCTTCATTAACTATACTACCCACCTTCCAACTCATTATTATATTTCTAAAAATATTACTCTATATCTTCCATTATTGTTACATTCATATATTTTTCTAGGGGTGGCAAATGGGTGGATCGGATCGGATTTGGGTTGGGTCCAATTGGGTTTGTAAAAAAAATAAGTTGGAACCAACAAGAAACCAAAATGTCTTTTCAATATGAATTGGGTCCTTATTGGTTTTGATTGGTTCCAAATGGTTCTTATACAAAGATCCATTTAGGAACCATAAAGGATCCAAAATAGGAGGTTGGTGACTTATGGATCCAACACAATGCAAACATTTGTATACTAATCACTAATCTTTTTTTCTTGTTCACCAACTAATCCAATATAATGCAAATAATTTTTTTTTTCTTGTTCACTAACTAACTTATTACATTATATTTTTATAATTTTCTTATAAAAATTCCAATCATATTATACAAATGTAATAATTTATATGTAAAATATATTATTAACTAATGTATTTTAATTTATAACGAAAAAATTAATGTAGAGAAATTAAGGATATAATTTTTTTTTTCGGTTACAAAAATTAAAAATATAATTTTTTTTTTCGGTTACAGAAATTAAAGATATATTAATTGATACTAAGTTATAATTTATGTTACTATTTGAAAGTTAGTCGGTTCAGAATAGAGGTGTAAACGAGCCGAGCTTGACATTTTTGTTCGAACTCGTTGAGCCCAAAGTTTTCGAGCTCGGGTTCGAGCTCGTGAGCATGGATTCGAGTCGAGCCCAAGCTCGCGAGCTTGAGCCCAAACTCGAGCCGAGCCCAAAATTTTCGAGCTCGGACTCGAGCTCGTGAGCATGGGTTCGAACTCGAGCCGAGCCCAAAATTTCCGAGCTCGGACTCGAGCTCGCGAGCATGGGTTCGAGCTCGAGCCGAGCCCAAGCTCGCGAGCTCGAGTCCGTACTCGAGCCGAGCCAAATATTTTGATTTATTTTTAATTATTTAATATATATTTATTAATTATTATATTAATAAAAATATAATATATATTAAAAAATAAAAAAGCTCAAATGACTAAAAATAATATAAAATAATTTTTTGATCTTATTATAAAAATTTATTTAAAGTATAAGTTTAAATGACTAAAACAAGTATGGGTTTAGTTCTTAAGCAATCACATATTCTCTACAAGTGAAATTTTAAATAAAGAAAATCAATTGGGTCTAAGAAAGAAAAAATGGAGAATTATTTCTCTCTTTTTTAATTGGATCCATTTGGGAACCAAAATAGGCCCATTATTGGAACCAATTTGGACCCAATCAAAAACCATAAGAAACCAAAGTCTTGAAAATTCAATAAATACAAAACCAATTGGAACCGTAATTCTTTTTTTTAAGATCCATCCAAACCCAAAACTAATTGGGTCGGGTTGGACCCACGGTTCCGGAACCAATTTGCCACCCCTATATTTTTCACTCATTTTGATTCTCAATAGGAATCCACTTTATATCATATTTCGCATCCAATTATAAACAAAGTAATAAAATCAATATTTTCACATGATTTTTTTATAATAAATATTTTCCAATAAATCAGAATTTATTTCAAAAACATAATCACATACCTTTTATTTTTCATCCTTAGCTTCATCAAATGTTGAGAAAAATGAATTATCTCAAATTATTGTTACTTTTCTCTCTTATTTTTTCCTTTTCATTTTCTCTAAAAACGAAAAAAAAAAATCTTATGTTTTCTACTAATTCCCATAGTATTTTTTGTGAATCAAATATAACCCTTCATATGCTTTACAGATAGATGTAGATAATTTACCATATGCTGTTTCATGTCGTATTTGATTCCGTATACAATTACAAGTACATAACATTCCATACTATTATT
This sequence comes from Verbascum thapsus, assembly GCA_963669365.1. Lineage (NCBI taxonomy): Eukaryota > Viridiplantae > Streptophyta > Magnoliopsida > Lamiales > Scrophulariaceae > Verbascum > Verbascum thapsus. The sequence continues at coordinate 2,709,125 of OY770120.1, forward strand.
ATATATTTAAGAAAATAATTTGCACATATGAAAAATAAAATACGAAATGAATTCAAATTTGATATTAAAAGTATTAAACTGTTTTTGCAGTGCATTAAATTTTCCAGCTACGGTTGGTCATAACAGATTTGAAATCTGCAATTCCTGCAATCTAATCTGATACAGCAGAAGAATAAATAAAGTAATAAATATAATGAGAAAATTGACCACAAATTTCACTAAATTACAATAATTCCACAAAAATTAATGTTTGTTTATGTTTTTAAATCCCATTTTAAAGTTTTTAAATCGCAAAATACAAAATAAACTTAACACACCAAATTTTCATTCAAATTTACTCTTTTTCAACTCTACTTATTTAATCTTCAGTATAACTACCTATCAATCATATATACAATCTTTCACAGATTTACCAATCAAATCAATCATTATTTCACTTTCTCTTTCCTATTTTACAATTTTTTATTTATATTTAATTATTTTTATTCACTTAATTATTATATACACAATCAAAATAATCATTCCACACATCATTTATTAACCTGTCAATATTGATTTGACACATTTCACAACTTTCAACCTATTTTTAAAAACATAAACAAACAGCTATCATTTTCACACGAATTTTGGTAGTACGCAATTCCCGATAAAAATTTAAATTTTTTACTCAAAAACATAAACAAACATAGCCTTATTCCATAAAATGATGGGCTTATAAATCCCCCATAATGTGCTCAGAAAATTATGAATTTTAATGACAGAAAATAGAAAGAAAAAAATGATAGGTTTTTGTGTAGTGAAGTCCAGCCAAATGGCTGGTCTCCTAAGTCTAATGTCCCTCTAAAACATTTTCAATAATACACACATGGGATTGTCCACAATCAAAACTATAATCCTATTTTATTTGTAAATTCCCTAAAGCAATATGGAATTTTAAATTTACATTATAATGTGATTAATTATCGATGAGGTATAAATTTATAGCTCGATTGAGTCTTAACGCGAGCCTTTCTTAAAATAGTTTATACGTTATTCTAGAATTAAATTTTTTATTAAAGGGTTGTAATCGGAAACATAGTAATGGATGAAGATTTCATTTTTGAATTTGATATTATACATGCCAAGTTTGAAAAAATAAAATAAAAAATAGATATATAGTTGGGTTTGAATTACACAAACTTGGTTGCAAGTTTAGGATCTGAGAAATAGAAAATATATAAAATAAACACGATATGAAACACAATTTGATAAGCATGAGTTTGGCTGTATTTGGAGCGCATCATGAACTCTCAATCATTTCTAACTTTCTAATTCGTTAGGAAACAATAAACATCATTATTATTATTATTGGATCATTCTCTAAAATTTAAACGGGATTTTTATTAAATTTAATTACTTATGATTATACATACACTTTTCGAAATTTCGGAAAAATGAGTTACTATATTCTGATTACAATCATTATTTGATCGTTCTCTAAAACTTAGACGATGTATATATTAAATTTAAATAATTATAATTATACATAATTTTTTTTAAATTTCCATAAAATGAGTTACTATACTTTGATTGCAATCCTATCTTTCCTAAATAATGGAGTAATTTCCTATCCCTTTGTTTGTTTCTCTACAACCAAACACCCTATAAAGCTGTGATGAGTGATGACATAATACTACAACATTAATGTTTCCAACCCAACACATCCAAAGCAATTGCTGTGGAGATGTGATGGTTTTAATTCCCAAAACCTCTATCCAAACACTCCCTTAACCCCATTCTCTATTTCTTTTTAATTCCTTAAAACACAAAACAAATAAGAAAGAAAAGATTTAGAGTTCTTTTATTATTGCCTTTGAGTTTGGAAATTGGAATGCTATGGAGTTCAAGGCTAGAATTATTGGGTTTCTACTTCTCTTCATCCTCTTTCTCTCCGGGCCGGGCTTTTCAAAAGGTTATTTTCTTTCGAGCATCTCAAGTTCTCATGTCTTTGCTTTCATTTTGACTCGAAGTACTCTAATGTTATATAAATCCAACGTTATAATCATGTAAATCCAGTGTATAATACATATCTAATTGTATCGTTGAAATTTCTGAATTCTGATATGGATTCTTGTTATATGATCGTAAAGTTCCACCATACTGCACGGTCTTGGTGTCGTAAGTCAACACTGCAATACCAATATCACCATATATATCACGAATTGTCTTCATAGTATTTTATATTTTAATCATTTTTATTTTTTTTTCTTTAATCAAAATTCATGAACCAAACATAGCCTTAGCCTCCAACAAACTCTTCTATGTTGGTGTTTTAACTCAATGATGACTCTTATATCATATGTATGAAGTTTGAGAAACTCAAAGCTAGTTATTGAAACAAAAGAGCGCAAAATCATATAAACTGTCGACTAAAACTCTTGACACAGATCTAAGTCGCAAACCTTGCCATTAAAAATATAACAAATTTCATTAGAAAGATTAAATATATTAATTTATAAAAAATGTTATATACCACTGTTTAATAAACATAAATTATGGAGATTGTGTTAAATACATTTACTAGAAGCAATTTTTATCATATTTTAAAAAAGTAAAAAAATGATGAAATAACCAATGTTATATAACATCATTTTTACTTTATTTTGCAGGGAGGTTGCATGTGAAAAAAATGGGCTCAGAAATTTATGAGATTGATTACAGAGGCCCAGAGACTCACACATACATTCCACCACCAAATAGGGACCGGGACTTGGGCCGGCCCAAATTCCAACATCGGATTAGCATGGCCCATCAAAAGTCCAAAGTTAATAAGGCCCAACGAAATGTAAGATAATCATTCTTTTAATTAAGTTTTTTAGTTTTAATTATAGGGGAATGAAAAATAAAAAAATTGTCTTTTTTTTTTTTTTCTAGCAATTATTTATTTGTTTTAATTCTTGTACTTTATTACTTTGGCCTGCAGGCGAAGAAAATCAAGGGTTGATGAAAGGGTCTTTTGATTTGAATATTGTGTTTTAATTTAGTGTTGTATTTTATTTTTCATATATAAATACGTGTGAAGAATATAAAATATTTTCATTGTTTTGGTCGTATTATAAAGTTTAATTCTATTAGTCAAAATACAAAATAAAATACGAAATAAACAAATAGAATATCCAAATAGATTTGGGTTAATTAGTTGCATATTTGTTCTCAATATTATTATAATTAGTGTATTAATGTGTCGTGTAAAGAAGCGGGTGATCTTATAATATATTGAGTAATTTGGGTTCAACACAATTTATACATGCAATCCAATTTCCATGATAAAAGTTAATTACTTTTTATAAGGTGAAGAACATCTATTAATAATATTATTTATTTCAAAATAAGTAAATACACAATATGCGAGCAAATCAATTCAAGACAAATCAAGCTACTTGATTTGATTTGTAATCAATTGTTAAAAGTTAATTTGAACTCAATCATTAATGCAACAAAACCAAATCCGAATAATTTTTTTTTGTGTTCGATGAATTTATAATCCAAATCTATTACTAAAACATAATAAAATATATACGAAAAATCACATTACTCAAATTTAATTTATTTCTATTAGATAAAAATTCGTTTATGTTAACAAACAAATTAAACTCAGAATCAATCATTTGAACTCGATAATGATTCAAATTTCAACAGCTCGCCTCAATTCATTTATACCTGACCTCAAACTAAGAGAATAATGGTTGATCAACGGTCATCTCCTTCGCATACTATCAGCTACAATCTAAATAAACAAATATCTAAATAATAATTAACACATCAAAGAAAAAAAATGAATTTACAAACCAATAAATTGGTATTTTTTTGAAATATTTTTAATTTGTAAAATGATAAATTATGAATATTTAAGTAGAAGTTCGAACTCGAATTGCTTTGCAAGCTCACCTTACACGGTTACACCTTGGTAGTTATATAAGGGATGAATGAATATTAGAATTAATAAACATTGAATTTCAATGAGGAATAGTTTAGGCTAAGGTGATTTCTAGTTTTGATCTAAACTTCAAAAAAAATATCCAAAAACATAAATACAAAAGATCATAGTTTTACATATTTATAAGTTTCAGTTGTCATTGTCAATCAAGTTGGGCATTTGGTCTAGTGGCATGATTCTCGCTTAGGGTGCGAGAGGTCCCGAGTTCAATTCTCGGAATGCCCCAATTTTTTTTTACAGGCCAATTTCAGCTTGGGCTCCGTCTTCGCATTAAAGCCCAATTCTTTTCACATTTTCTTGGCTGATTTTCAATATGAGCCACGGCCCACGGGCTGTAAAAATCATTCCACCTAAAACTTATTACTTAAATCATTATATAATTTTAAAATTATTGCTTAAATCCTAATATTATTATAATATATTTTTAACAACATGAATAAATTATAGGTTTCTTTTTAATTTGCTGATAAAAGTTATCAAGTTTGTTTTAGTTTATGTTAAAAAAATAACATTTTATATTAATATACTTGAGCAATAAAATTATTAAATTACCAAGAAAATTCACAAATGAGTTCGATGTCACAAATTGATATTCTTTTTCATTTTTCAACAATATTAGTTAGTAAAAAGTTTTTCAACTCAAAAGTGAAAGGTGTTTTTGTTTGAGTTCGATGACTATTTTTAAAGTGTGTTTTTGTTTTTGCAAAACAAAAACATGAAAAAGGCGTTTGGTTGGGCTTGTTCCCACTTTCTGTTTTTGAAGAATGAAACTCCAAAATCTGTTATTTTGTAAAACATGATTTATGTGTTTTTAAGTTTTACAAAACACTTTTACACTCCAAACTAAAAAAAACACGACATTTAAACCCCTCATTGAAAAAAATATATTTTCTCTCTCATCATTTCACTAATCCTCTCATCAAAACACTCATCCTTGCAAAGTGTTTTCGATTTTTTTTTTTTCCAAAATAGTCAACCAAACAGGATTTCAACATTATTTATACTGCAAAATTGTTTTGATAAAACTGTTCTACAAAACTATTTTACAAAACATCAAAAACAAAAACAATCCAAACATACCTTTATGGTCTTTAAATAAAAAATATAATAAAAAATTGAAAAAAATAAAATCAAATCCATTAAATTTTTTCAGTAAATCCAAATTTCAAAAGAATTAACTGTTGAACATTACTCCTTGAAATTGAAACCCTACAATCTGTTTGCTGCCTGCGTAATCCTTACGCCACCGCGAAACTTCAATCTTCAGCTCCATCACCGCCGGCGACGGCGCCGTCCTTCCATAATATTGTCTCATTTCACTAGGTTTCAATCAGGTGAGCGTGTTTTTCATCTACCGCAATGTTTTCAATAGTTTTAACCGTTTTTTTGTGTCTTGATGTATACCTGTTAGGCTTGATTTATTATGAGCGTTAAAGTGAAATAGTAAATTCTCTTAGTTTGTGCTTGTGAGATTTGATTTTTTTTTTATCAGTTTTCTTGCTTTGATAGGCGGGAGGATCAATGGATTTGCGTGAGCTGACGCCGGAAGAGCTTGAAAAGAAGAAGAAGAAAGAAGAGAAGGTATGCCAATTGGCATATTTTAAAGCTAATTTGTTTGTTGTTATTATTATTTTTAAGTGCGAATTGTACGGATTATAGTGAAATTAGTGAATACCGCAGTGTTGGGATTAGAAAAATTTGTATATGAATTGTAAGGATCACAGTGAAATTAGTGAATAAGTGCGGCAAAGCTGGAATTAGAAAAGTTTGTATTTGGATTTGGATTGGCTGTTTAGTAGTCCAATTCCACTGCGCCAGTTATTTGCATTGCTCGCAGTCAGGCCTAAGTTCTTTAGGATGTGAAACTTGTTTGAAGTAGATACTATATCCTTGAGTTATGAGCTTTCGATGAAATGTGGATGTTTGGTCTTTTTTCCATGATACCATATGTTTACAAACTTTCTCATTTCAGCGGTTTTCCTGGATCCCATAAATGTTTTGTTGTCTAAACTTGGTTTCTTTTCATTTTTATTTTGCGTTTGTGTGTTTCAAAATTACGGCCGCAGTTTGATTACTGGAGTATTTATTTTACTTGGATTACGAGCTCCCTTGCTGCATTCTCAATGTAGGCTAGAGAGAAGGAGTTGAAGAAACTTAAGGCTGCACAAAAAGCAGCAGCAGCCAAACTTCAGGTCTGCATCAATGGTTACAATTAGGAAGATTATGTTATTTTTATCTTGTTTATTTATGGAAAATAAGGGAGGCTTATCGTACTATTGGCATTAAAGGCACAACAACCGGGCGTTTCAAAGTCAGAGAAGAAAAAGAATGTGAGAAAAGAAGCTGAGGAGGAAAACCCTGAGGATTATAATGACCCGGACACACCTTTGGGTGAGAAGAAAAATCTCTCTCGTCAAATGGCAAAGACTTACAATCCCACTGCTGTTGAGAACTCGTATGTTCGAATTTATTAGATTTGCTTTCCTTTTGACCTATATGGCTGCTTGTATGTTGAAGCCTTGTGCTCTGAATGTCTGATCTAGTTGGTATGAATGGTGGGAAAAGTCAAATTTCTTTGAGGCAGATGCAAACAGCTCCAAAAAGCCTTTTGTCATTGTGAGTTTCTTGAGCTCTCCACATACATCGTAATGGGTTTACCATCGTATTTTCATCTTTGTTCTATTTACTATCCATGTATTTATACATGTGCTGTGGTTGCATGTTTTCTATTTTCTATTTCCAAGGATGTCGCTAATTTACTCTGGGACTCATAGTTATTAATATCATCATTTCTTCTGTATCGTGCTAAGCTTATTAGTTCATTGAGTTTGATGGTTGGAAAACTTTAAAGTATATATAAGTAACTGAAAGTTATTAATACATCAGCATTAATAATAATGCAAAATTGTGTCGTTGGAATACACCATATGTGCACTTATTGTTTGGATTTATAGAATAAAAAAATGCTATATTATTGAGGTCGAACTTTTTTTAAAAATTGTTGCCTTACATTTGTTTTGAATTTATATATGAAATTATATGGTAAATATAAAATGGACACGGAGAGAGAAAAATAGCAGTAGAGATAGAGATGAGCACGTATTATTGGAGAATGGAGAGAGAAAAACCAAAGTTACCTTGACATTATCGTTTTCGATGGTTTAGCCACAACAGATACTTTTAAGACACTCATATTGATAAAGAGTATTGATGAGTAGGTGTTGAAGAAAATTAGAAATACTGGTATCGATGTACTCTATTCGCAATGTACATTTTATTCTGTTTTATCTTTGAGACATGGGTGCCAATACACTATCTCCATTTTAAATATTTTCAACTAATAAAATCTTTGCATTGGAAATGATTCTAAGCAACTTAGTCTTAACTAGAGATATATGGTTCTATGCAATTTCTTTTTCAACTGATAGTCACATTTTTAGTTGTAATTATCCAATTGTTCTATGTTTCCTGTTTCATGCATTTAGTACCAACAGTGTGGAATTTGAATAATTTATAATCAAGTGCTTTAAGAAACAAGAGCAAGCTGATAACAGTAAAGATTGTTATATGATCGATCAGATCAGAGGTTTGGCTTGAGCGTTGAATTTGCCTTCACTATGTAAGAAATGGGCATGTGTCTTGATTTGTCTGATCCTAATACATTTCTCATTGGGCTCAGGTTCTGCCACCACCCAATGTAACCGGTGCCCTGCATATCGGTCACGCGCTTACCGCTGCAATCCAGGTTTGTAACTTTGTATTGTCATATTATATTTATTTGTCTGAAATTGAATTCCAAAATCTACTTTATTTGATTTTGATCCGTTTTTTAGGATACAATTATTCGCTGGAGGCGGATGTCTGGGTACAATACGTTATGGGTGCCTGGTATGGACCATGCTGGAATTGCCACACAGGTTGTGTATTGGAATTTATATTCATCTTTTCAATTTATTTGTTCCCAGTTAACACAGTTATTTGATTATGGGCGTGAATTTATGTCTTTGTGTGAATAATGTGATGCATAACAGCTAAGCTGCTGGAGTGATCTTGCTCGACATGAGCTTTGACTGTTCTTTTGTCTCATTCCGGTAGCTGTCTAAGGGAATCTAATATAGGCTTCTGTAATTGTAGGGATGCATGTCCTTTTTCATAACAGATCTGGAAACAGATAATGTTTAAGGCTTGAGAATTGGCATTTGAAAAATCTTGGTATTGTAAAACTGGACATATTTTTTCATGATAGCCTTTTGATGCCAATTTCGAATCAAATTGATAAAAACAGTGGCCCCATGTTAACAAATCCTGGAAGGTTCATACTGATTTAGAAGTCATACAATTGGGCGTATGAAGTAAAATGCAATTTCGGTGATGTATAAGATCTCTATCTTTGAATACCTTAATTTTTCAAATTTGGAAGAATTTCGGGAATAATAAGCTATTTTTATTAGACATTACTAGAATGTTAAATTTACCAAAAACGTACCATTTTTCTTATTGAAGCATCAAGATTCATGCAACTTGTTCTAAAAAAATGTTGAAGGTGTTTCTATGATGCTTGTTAAGGACACACCTGCAACTGCAAAATCACTGGTCCTCGAAAGATTAACTGATGTTTGTGTTAACTGGCTCAGGTTGTTGTGGAGAAGAAACTTATGAGGGAAATGAAATTGACAAGGCATGATGTCGGTCGCGAAATATTTGTCGCTGAAGTGAGTTTAGCCATCTATACATTGTTTTGTGTTTTCGTGATTTTATTGTCCTTTTGTTTTCATATCCTTTGACCTTGAGGTCAGAGAAATTGCTACTAAACGTGAGGCACCATGTTACATACCTTGTTATGACTGCTAGAGATGAGCTCATTTGTTTGCACTACTCACTTGGAGAATTTGTATTAGGTCTGGAAATGGAAGAATGAGTACGGGGGCACCATACTGAAACAACTTCGGCGCTTGGGTGCATCTCTGGATTGGTCACGTGAGGTGACAACTTTTGTTATTGCGACATCTTGATTGGATATAAATACTGCTAAAGTTTGTCTGAAATGCTTTCATAAAATTGGTTTTGTGATGTTATTTTTGTGCTCATTTTCCATGAACCCTATAATTGACAGTGCTTCACCATGGACGAGAAGAGATCAAGGGCCGTGACAGAGGCTTTTGTTAGACTTTACAAAGAGGGTCTTATATATAGGTATGCTCATGACTCCATTTGCCATTGTAACATTGTTCTTCTACTGCTTGAGTTGCCTTGGCTACATTCATAATAGCCTCTTTGAAATTTTTTTGTCCCCTACATATTTCCATTTTAAGTTTAGGGATTCTTCTAGTATTGATATTCATTTTGAATTTGTCTTATGCTGGTTATATCGATTTATGCACTTACATTTGACAACCAATTACTGCTGCTTGAAGCAGCACTCCTGTCATTATCATGAGGATGAGGTTTACTTGACACTTGTTAACTGCAAGAAAATCAGCTATACTGCTTCATGGCATTCAATTGCTTATTTGCTTGATCTAGAGTGTTTGTTTTAATATTTATATTTTACATTCCTAATTCAATGTTTTTCAGGGATCTACGTCTAGTGAACTGGGATTGTGTCTTGAGAACAGCAATATCTGATATTGAGGTAAGCCATAGTCATTCAGGTTCTTCCTTTCTTATATATGCTACAAGTGTATCCTAAATTTCTGCAAGTCTTTTGGTATGTTTAGGTAGAACATATAGAAATCAAAGAGAGAACGCCTATACGTGTTCCTGGATATGAAAAGCCCGTCGACTTTGGAGTGTTGACTTCATTTGCTTATCCTCTGGAAGGAGGTTTGGGTGAGATTGTTGTGGCGACTACTCGAGTGGAAACAATGTTGGGTGATACTGCAATTGCTGTACATCCAGATGACCCAAGATACAACCATCTTCATGGAAAATTTGCAGTTCATCCTTTTAATGGAAGAAAACTTCCCATAGTTTGTGATGCAGTGCTTGTAGATATGAACTTTGGGACTGCTGCTGTTAAAGTAAGCTATAATTTTGGTGTTTGTCATCTGTTTCCTCCTGTTCTTCTCCAGAGAAATCAATGCAAATGACACGTGAACTTCTTTGCAGATAACTCCAGCCCATGATCCTAATGATTTTGAGGTTGGAAAGCGTCATAATCTTGAGTTCATCAACATATTCACTGATGATGGAAAAATAAATAGCAATGGTGGTCCAGAGTTTATAGGGATGCCACGCTTTAAAGCTCGTGAGGCTGTGACGGAAGCTTTAAAGAAAAAGGTATGCTTACATTTACATATTTCAAGTGCTAAGGTTCTTAATACACATATGTTAATGTAGTTAGCCTGATATAAGTGCCAAGTAGAAGTTACAAATGAGATTCGATATTTCCTTTAGGAAAGCACTGTTTCTGTTTCTCTTATTTAGCCAGGTTTAGAGCCTTCCTGCAAGCGTCTTAGCCCGGAAAGCCATGCAGTTATAACTGTTACATATACTGCCATTTACTTTTTCCAAGACAAGTATGTTGATCATTACTTTTTGTTTGCAATTAAGGGACTCTATAGAGGTGACAAAAATAATGAGATGCGTCTTGGCATTTGTTCGAGAAGCAATGACGTAGTGGAGCCTCTCATAAAGCCTCAGTGGTATGTAAACTGCAAAAGCATGGCAGAACAAGGTCTTGATGCTGTCATGAATGATAAAAATCCAAAGATGGAGATTATTCCAAAACAGTATGTTGCTGAATGGCAGAGGTAATTTGTGAATTGATCTTGAGATTTTCTTACGAGATATCATCTGGCAGGAATGATGTTTATGTTCTCTAGTTTTTGCGCTTTGTGTTTCGTTTGCCAACTCTCACATTTCAGCTATACATTAATGGTTAAACAGCGAGCTTTTAGGATGTCATCACTGCATGTCCCCTTTTTTTGTTAATTGGGGTGTTGACATTGCAGATGGCTTGAGAACATTCGTGATTGGTGCATTTCAAGACAACTTTGGTGGGGCCACCGTGTTCCAGCATGGTATGCAATTTTGGAGGAGGATAAACTGAAGGAACTTGGTGCATACCATAACCACTGGGTGGTTGCAAGAAATGAAGAAGAGGCTCAAGAGGAAGCTAGCAAAATCTTTGCTGGAAAGAAATTCCAGCTTTTCCAAGATCAAGATGTTCTAGACACTTGGTTTTCTTCGGGTCTTTTTCCATTATCTGTGTTGGGGTGGCCAGATGATACAGACGATCTTAGAGCATTTTATCCGACATCTGTCCTTGAAACTGGCCATGACATCCTCTTTTTCTGGGTTGCTCGAATGGTAATGTTGGGAATGAAGCTGGGAGGTGATGTCCCCTTTACAAAGGTGGGCAGCATTTTTATATATAAGACATAATCCATTCAAATTCCTTATTTTGTGTCTTTAATAGGTCCTCTTTAATAAGAATGCATTCTTAATTGCATGCAGGTTTACTTGCATCCTATGATTCGTGATGCGCACGGACGCAAAATGTCCAAGTCATTAGGAAATGTTATTGATCCACTAGAAGTCATTGGTGGAGTAACCCTAGAAAATCTTCACAAAAGGTTGGAGGAGGGTAACTTGGATCCTAATGAATTGAAAACAGCAAAAGAGGGGCAGAAGAAGGATTTCCCTACCGGTATTCCTGAATGTGGTGCAGATGCTTTGCGTTTTGCCCTTGTGTCATATACAGCTCAGGTTATTACCTATTTTGTTCCCCCCCTAAATTTTCTCTATCTCTTTGAAGTTTGGCCTTTAATATTCTTTTCTTTCAGTCAGACAAAATAAACCTGGACATTCAGAGGGTGGTTGGATATCGTCAATGGTGTAACAAGCTGTGGAATGCTATTAGGTTCGCAATGACTAAACTTGGAGATGATTACACCCCTCCAACAGAGATTGTTCCATCTGTCATGCCTTTCAGCTGCAAGTGGATACTCTCTGTTCTTAACAAAGCCATATCAAAAACAGTTGTGTCTTTGGATTCCTACGAATTCTCTGATGCCGCCACGGCTGTATACTCATGGTGGCAGTTTCAATTGTGTGACGTTTTTATTGAAATAATTAAGCCTTATTTCTCCGGTAATAATCCAGCATTTGCATCAGAAAGAAGATTTGCTCAGGATACCTTGTGGCTGTGTTTGGATTATGGGTTACGGTTACTTCATCCTTTTATGCCATTCGTCACTGAAGAATTATGGCAGCGTCTTCCTTCTAAGAAGGATTCTGTGAGGAAGGAATCGATTGTGATATCCGAATATCCATCCACTGTAGAGGTAACATCTATAGATGCTTTTATGTAGGAGTTTAGTTGAAAGCTAAGCGATTACAATTCATGTCATTGTTGTGTTAAAACTATATAAGGAAATAAAATGTTATACAATCTGGTTTCAAAATTAAGTTGTGTGTTAAAACATTATGAGAATATAAATATTACACAATCTGGTTATTATATTAACCTTAAAGGCCAACCCAAATATTTTCATTTGCTGCTACCAAAACAGACATTTCCTGAGTTTTGATCCAAGTTCCTGGTATATGCTTTCATCTGTTTACGAGATAGTAATTACGTGTTGTGCAATTGGACCTCTGTTGTCTGCTTCTTATAATTCATTTGGTATTCTTGGTAGTTTTCTATTTTCGTCATTAACCAATTTTCATCAAATGGTCAACCCAATGTTCTGCAGTCTTGGACAAATGATGATGTGGAGTTGGAGATGGATATGATTGAGTCAGTGGTGAAATCACTGAGGTCTCTTAGGTCACAGTTGGCACCAAATGAAAGGCATGAAAGGTAAATGTGAATTGTAATATGTATTGCAAAAACATATATTTTTGTTCTGTGTCAATAAGATAGGAAAAAATGAAATTGGTCACAACCTGGTCATCAGATTATTTTTTAATGGCTAATATTCTGGCGATTCACATCAGTAAGATGGACTGTTATTGTAATTTGGATGGCCTCCATTCTTACTACTTTTTGCCTAACTCGTAAAATTAATATAGCAGCATTTTCACTGTACTTAGTATGAAGTGTCTCAGGTAAGTTAAGTTGTGTATCAAATTCATTCTTTTTTATTTAATATTCTGATGTGATTCACCAAGCATTTCTTATTTTTCTTAAATTTCTTTATAAGGTCTTACATGGTAGCTTCTTGATTGTTTTAATAAATAAAGATATTTCCTTTTACAGGCGAGCAGCTTTTGTTCGTTGCCGCACAAATGATGCATGTAACGTCATCAAGAGCCATGAACTGGAGATTGCCACTCTTGCTACAATATCATCTTTGGATGTATGTCACTATTCCCGTTTATGTGTTGTTAGTCTTTTTCCCAGAGAAATAAAAGATTTCTACTAAAGTACTAAATAATGACTAGTTGTTTCATTCCATTCCATTTTCCTCCTTGATTTACCTCCTATGTTTTTTAATTTAAAACCCAAAATGTTTTCAGGTTTTAAGTGAGACTGACGATGCTCCAGTGGGTTGTAAGGTAGACGTGGTCAACGAAGCTCTTTCAGTTTTTCTCAAACAGAAAGGGAGCATTAATGTGGAAGCTGAGCTTGAGAAGCTAAAGAAGAAAATGGAGGAAATTCAAAAGTGAGTGAAATTATGTGAAAACATATTAAAATTTCATTTTCTGTCAGTAAAAACATATTACAATAGTTCTCCTTGTTCCTCGAGTAGTCATGAGCTGATAGAGGGTGTCTTGGTAATTTTTAAAACCTCATAAGACTCGAGGTATTTTTTAAATAAGTGAGGATTTGCATATAATTATCCGAAAAATTATTTGTTGCTCATTTGCTCTCTTGCAGGCAATATGATGGGTTAACAAAGAAGACAAGTGCTCCTAGCTACCAAGAGAAAGTCCCGGCCCATATTCGTGAAGTGGATGAGGCAAAGCTGGCATCTTTGATGCAAGAACTTTTGTCGTTCAAGGAAGCTAGTGATCATTTAGAACGTGAAAATGCTTAAACGTAAGAAACAATCATTGTCCGAGTCATTCTTCAGCATTTTTGGCTTTTATCGCTCAATTTTCAGGATTTGGGCTCTTAAATTTTGACTAGTCCATGCTCAAGCCATAAATTTATCACATTTTCTATTTATCATATACTTCATGAAGGAGAATTAATGCATTAGTTTGTGACTGTATCTCCTAGTGTCTCACATTTTTGCATCCAAATTCCATTTTCCTTTTTTTAGTTGTTTGTTGTATTGACATCAAAGGCATGCTTTGCATGTTTTCAACTCATTCTCTTGGAGCTTGATTTACAGAAGTTGCTAATAACTTTGTACGCTTTTAGTGGGTTCATTCCTATTCAATTTTTCTGATGATAAAAGCCCCAGATCCTGTGGGTATACGACAGCATTTTTCAAGAGTGATAGGAATTATTATATCAAATTAAAAAAGATGGTAGTGAAGTTAAATATCTTTCTTCAATAATTTAATAATTTAATTGTATGATGTAAGTTGAATGAAAAATATAAGTTGACTGAAATTTCCTAACAACATAATTTAGATAAATAAAATAAAATAAATTTGTAATATATTTTCCTGTTATATCCTTTACCTCCATGAATTGATATCCAAAATGGGAGATAAAACAGAGTTCTTGAATTGTACAGTGATATTGCGTTTTAAATACCAATTAATCATAGAATGACTGATTACAACTTTCAATGCAAGAGCATTCTATTAGCTGTAGGGCATTTTAGTAAATATTATATGGATTCTTTTTTTTTTTTAATACTTATTTTCATTAGTGTACAATTAATCAAATTGATAATTTTATTATATTAATGCTTTTTAAATCAAAATAGAGATAAAAAATAGTATATAACATTTTCAATTGCGATTTGTAAACAGTCTGATGGGGGGTATTTTCGGAAATTGAAATGAAATTGGTCTGGCGACACAAAAATTGCGTCTGGCATGACAAATTAAAGGACATATCAACTATTTTCCAGGCTGTTCAAATCATCAAACCCTCTGTTATTCATTCCCATCTTTCACTTCACATTTTTGCATTTTCAAACTCAAATTACCAACCGATTTTGGAGACCCAGTGAAAGATGAGCGTGATCGATTTATTGACTCGTGTGGATGCGATCTGCAACAAGTACGACAAATACGATGTCGCTGCGAAGGATTCGAACATCTCCGGCGACGATGCCTTCGTCCGCCTCTACACCGCCGTCGAGTCCGACATTGAATCAGCTCTTCAGGTTTCAACTATTTTTTTTGCATATCACCTAATTTAGTCGTTTTCTATATGTGATTAGGTTATTTAAATATTTTTGCAATTGAATCTTGGCAGAAAGCTGAAGTAGCTGCAAATGAGAAGAATAGAGCGTCAGCTGTTGCGATCAACGCCGAGATTCGAAGGACGAAGGCCAGATTGGTTGAGGAGATTCCGAAATTGCAGCGATTAGCTGTTAAGAAGGTTTGATTATTCTCATTTTAAACTTTTGGTTTTTGGATTCAGTTTTATACTATTCCTGTAGTTCGGTTTTTGGGTATTAATTATGCAATTTGTTATATTGATGAAGTTGGTTTAGTCTCTTTCTAGATAATGAAGATTGTTCCTTAGTTCAATTGTAGTTGTTAATCGATCTTTAGTCTTACAACTTTTGGTTCTGATGTAGAAGCATAATTTTGTATTTAGTACCTGGAACTTGATGTTTTATCTGCTTCTCTTTTTCTGGTATGAGTTTACGTTGTGTGAGAGAGGTGTTATTTCGGATATGGATCAGCTTGAGTTGAGGAAGAACCTCTTGCGTGAAAGCTGACTTGGTTGGAATGCATTGGTTGTTTATTCAGTTTCCATTTATATATTGCTTTAATAATTTGGTTTAGAGCTTATGCTCATGAATAAGGACATAGCTGTTTCGGTGTGCAAGTGCTGATGAAGTAATCACATGATGTCGAAGCAATGTTAAGCTAATGAATTTTGTCTTAAGTCTTTCAAGTACGTACTATGTTGCCATTTTATTAATTGGATACAGAGAATCACTCCACTGTGAATCTTGTTTGAGTCATCTAAAATGCATGAGGTGATCATCCTTCTCATTTTTTTGATGGAAAATGTATGTACGGAAGATTTTCGTGCAGTATAATATATCTTTCCTTGGAAACAGCTCTAATATACTCCAGAAAGATGTGTTGCGATCACCATTGATATTTGCTTTATGACTGTTGTTGCATCAATATGTGAGTTGGTGTCGCTTAATAATTGTAACTAGTGCTGAATTATCTCGAAGGGACATATGAACTACTTGGTTGAAGAATTATAACATTCAGGGTGGGTTTTTTCCATTCATATAGTTGTAGATAATAGAGGGAGGATTTGGTAAGTAAGGAAGATTAGTCATAACTACTGAGCTTTAAATTGATCACGTGTGACATGTGGGAAATAAAGACTTTCAAATTTGGTCTTAATGGTTTATCTTTGACCCTCTTAAGTTGGTACCTTTTTGAAGTTTGGCATTTATGATTGTCTTGATTCCAGGTTAAAGGACTTTCAACAGAAGAACTCACTGCCCGTAATGATCTGGTCCTTGCCTTGCCCGGTAGGATTCAAGACATACCAGATGGTTCTGCAGCTCCACCCAAGCCATCTTCGGGTTGGGGAACTTCAGCTCCTCGTACAGAAATCAAATTTGATTCAGGTTTTTGTCGTTGTGGTTTATATCTTTGAGGTTCTATCTGTTCTAGTTCCTTTCTCTCTCTGGCGAAGCTTCAGCGTGTTACTTAGTTATGCATTAACGTTTGACCTTTCAGATGGAAAGTTCGACAATGAATACTTTCAGCAGACTGAAGAGTCAAGTCAATTCAGGCAAGAGTATGAAATGCGGAAAATGAAACAGGCATGTTTGTCTATGGAAATGTATATTAATAGACTATCCCGCCCAAACAAATGTATATTAATACAAATTATTTGGCGAAGCTTTGATTATATTTTTGCACAATCCACTATCATCCTAATGCAGGACCAAGGATTAGACGTCATAGCAGAAGGTTTGGATACATTGAAAAATATGGCCCATGACATGAATGAGGTTACTTTCTTCTCTGTGTTATGTTCTTTCTTTTCATTTTAACTTTTCTTTTCATTTCTTGAAATAGTTCGATGGACATTCTTTCTTGTCCAGTATTAGCGAACAGTAACTTTAAATTTGATGCACCTCTTGCAGGAGTTGGATAGGCAAGTTCCTCTTATGGATGAGATCGACACTAAGGTTATACATTCAGCCATAAACTTGTCATTTCAGTTTGCAAGATGCTAGTTCTTATGTATTTCACTTGGACATGTTTTTGTATATTGCCTGGTGCCCCATCTAGTCTGTTGGTTTTCCTCATATCCTAATTATTTTGCAAAGTAATAATTCACTTTCTTGGACCAAGTATGTTCTCATCCATTCTTCTATGCCTGCGAAGGTGTGTAGACCTCACTTCCACTAACTGGTTATTTAGGTAGAAAGACAATTTTCATTATCTCAAAACATTATTTAATGCTGTCTGATAGACAGAATAGGTTGTTTATGACCCCTCCCCCCCATAAATCATTGATCCAATTGAAGCTTTGTGTACTGGATCAAGAGTGCAATTTTGAGCATAATTTAATCATAAACATGCAGTACTGATCATTACGTTGACTTTGTGAAAGAGAATTCCTAGCTTATATGCTGACTATGCACCAACCTATAGAGTTCTTTGACCATTGTGTGAATTATGTGATTTTTATGTTGACTTCCTGTAGGTGGATAAGGCAAGTTCTGACCTGAAAAATACCAATGTCAGACTGAAGGACACTGTTAATCAGGTGATTTGAGGTTCAGTTCTTCAATTTATATGTGCTCCCCAAAATTAATTTTCAATATTTAATTGATGGGCCTTTTGGTTTTTCTGCAGCTGAGATCTAGCCGAAATTTCTGCATTGACATTATTTTGCTTATTATAATTCTTGGAATAGCAGCTTATTTATACAAGTAAGTTATTGCTTTCCATCTTATTATTAAAACCTTTTAGTTGTATTTGGATCGAAAGTTTTGAAAGTTACGGATTTCAAATTCATCATACAATCCACTGAGTTGTATTTGCACTTGTTCTGAACCATAATTTTTATCGTTACGATTAGGGGTGGCAAACGGGTGGGTCGGGTTGGTTCCAATGGTTTGGTTCTTAAATGGGTTGGGTTCTTAAATGGTTTTAAGGTTTAACCAAACTCAATCTAACAGGGAACCAAAGTCAAACCAAAAGAAACCAAGCCTAACCCGACTCAGTACCTTGTATTTTGTTCTTTATAATTTAGATTATTGGCAAGCGATTTGGGCCTAACTTGAAATTAGTTGGACCCAACTTGGAACCAAATCAAATTCCTTAGGAACCAAACCAACCCAAACTAGTTTAATTGGGTTCGAACCATGGTTTTGGACCCATTTTGCCACCTCTGAATAGATTTTTAACGGCTAAGTGTTTATGTAGATAATTATATTGTACGGGATAAATTGCATTTTTTGCTATGCTTGGATTAGATTAGATATCTTTGCTGATAAAGAATTATATTGCAGTGTGCTGAGGAGATAAAAATGGTAGCGAAGTCTGATGGATTGAACTGCATGCTGTCCTTGGGTATTCTCTTGTTCTGATGAAAATGTTTCTTTACTTGCTTTGTTTTGTTGTATAATAGGTTTGTAATTTTTGTGTTATTTGTGTGGGAGATATGCTTTTGGAGTGAATTATTGACACAATAGACTTCTGTTATCCAAACTGGCGTGATTTGTTTCTTGATCTTATTTAATTTTTAACATTCATTTAATTGTTTGACATCTCAGAATAAATTGTGGTACTCATAATACTACAATAATATTTTACTATTTATGAATATTTTATTTTAGAAAATTAGCAGTAAATCAGTTTTGTAGTCAAATTATATTGAAATATAATCATATGGGGCAAAGTGCTATACATCCTTCCAGATGGGTGTAAAATTATTATTTTACTTAAATCAATGGTAGTTTGTCTATTAATGTGTTTAGGAGGTGTTTACAGTATTTTAATATAATTGATAAGGGCTTTCGAGAATTTTACGAGTAGAATGAGTAATTGATGGGTGTGTATAATAGAAAACGGCCTTATAAAAATGTATAATAAGTTAATACCCATTAACCCTAGGAATTAGGCCTCCGTATCTTGTAGGCCCAATTTTAGGTCCAATATGCCCTACATATGCATGGGCATGTTCGCGGTACTTATTCATTCAATATATATATATAATTATATATGTATATATATATGACTGAAGAATATAGGATAAATGATTAATGTAGCACTCTTTTTATATATAAATTAGTGTATCAAACTTTTAGCAAGGTGTTATCAGATGAGTTTTCTATAGCAAAAACGGTACAACTCAATATTACAACGTTTTATCGTATAAATCAAACTAATCTAAGGGTGTGTTTGGATCGAGTGATTTGAATTTGAGGGAAGAGATTTGAAGGAAGGATTTCAAATGACTCTAAAATGGAGTGATATGAAATCCACTATAGTTGTGGACAAAAGAGCTCAAAATGAATGGTAAGGGATTTGAAATCCATCATAGCATGAATTCATCCAAACGAACTTAAATGGATTTGTCGATGAATTTGAAATCCATAGTTTTCAAATCCTTCAATCCAAACACACCATAAGTGATTGATCCACTAACTAATATAAACATGAGGAAATTTTGATCGCCAATCTCTTTTTGAGGACTGATAGATCAGCTCATCTTTGAGGAGTAATTAGTCTTTATGTTTTGTTACACATAGTATTTTATCTCGTATTTTATTTATTATGTAATTATTTTGTTTAAATATACAATTCACATAAATGTATATGAAATGCAATACTAGATGGACCATTATTATATGTATATATATATATATATATATATATATATATATATATATATATATATATATATATATATATATATATATATATATATATATCAACATGAGAGAGAGATGGCGAAGGGTGTGAGAATAATGCGTTTTGTAGTAAGATCCAAGAACGTAGAGCCAAAAGCAGTTAAGTTATTAATATTATATTATTTCTGTAAATACTTTATTGTATAATATTCTTTTTCTCCAATTTTATTAGACAAAATTCATATGAGATATCGATGGACCACTTTCAATGTCAGCTCGGATAGAGATATGCCCTCGACACCTTGCCCAATTAATAGCCCTTTAATTTTATTTATACATCAAAAATTTAAATTTAAGATGGATATAATCGTTTCTTTGAAAACGATACTCGAATTTAATTTGATATTATTATTAACATGCTAGTGATCAAACACAAAAAGATAAAAAAAAAAAAGGAAAAGAAATGTAAAAAAAAGCTTGGCTTTAAATTTTTGAAGAAATTAATTTTCATGCACTACATGTAATTACAGTAAAAATATTAAAAATGATTTGAGTGTATAGATTAAAGCATATGTCTAATGAAATAAATAAATATCAAATTATCATAATTCACCCTTTTGAAGGTGTTTCGATGAGCTTACATGCGTACTCTTTAATTTGTTTTATAATAAGAAGTTTGAGAATTTATAAGCTTCATTAATTTATTGTTCTTATAAAAGAGTATAAAATTTTTGATATAAATATTTTGTATTTATAATTTTTTTTTTAAATAAAATGTTTTAGAATCTTAATTTCAAAGAGCTCATAACTCTCTTCTAATATAGTAGAAAAGATTAAATATATATTACTTGTTTGATATTTCAATCTTAATTATTGAAATGTATCATAAACAAGTGAACTCAAATATTTCAAGATTATTTTTTAAAAATCAGATAATATATAAATTATAATATGATAAAAACCCACCTCACTCGTTCAAATTAATTGGCGTATAAAAGATCGACTCTATTAATTTCGTCGATTATAGAGTGATCCGTGCAATATATAAAGTCATGCAAAATTCTCCCATTATTTTGTGTGGAAATAAGACATAAATAATTATGATAAAAATTCAATAATCCAAACTTCTTGAAAAATGAGTAGGAAAATGCATTAAATAATAGGTAACTTTTTCCTCGTTTATGTAAATCAAAACATTCAACTCGTATATATAAATATTACATCGATGTACTCAAGTTTTTATAAGAGTATATAAGCACAATTACATACGACCTAATTATATCCTCTATGTTAATTTTATTTATCTTTAATATGCATCTTTATAACACAAGAGAAGACACAAAAATTAGAGAAAAAAAAATATGAGATATGAAGTTGGAACCAAATGTGGAAAAAATTATATAAACAAATACTTATCAAAATAAATAACGAAATATACAATATATATATATGATTAACTGAAATTATCATAAATTGTAAAATACACACACATGTGTGTGTATATAGTAGTAGGACCCACAAGTTCAGGGACTCACGGGTAGCTGAAAGCTCCTCGGGAATAGCAAACATTTTATTCTGACAACTCCGTGCCCCCTGCTGCATTTCAATAGTACTTGATTTATATTATTTATTTTATCAAAAAAAAAATAATCTCTATTATTCTTTTATATTTAAATTATTTATTATCTTGAATATTTAATTTTAATTATGGAATCGAACAAGATGGTAATAAAATAAGATAGTAATTTTTCATGAAAAGGTGTCACAATTGGGAAGTTCAAACCTTTTGGTATGTTGTAATATGTTCGAGATTGCACGGGCTATATATAAAGGCAACTTCCTTTTTACATATATATATATATATATTTCTTTTGGGCATTTTGATAAAACATATGAAAATGGGAAAAATAATTACTATCTATTAATGAGCCTATCTATACAAATTGATTGAATAGCCAACACACGTTTGTTAAAATTAGTTAAAACTTAAAATCATCCTCTTTTTGACTTTTCATACTCAGCTTTTGTCTTTTGATGTACTTCTCGATCCTTGATATTTTGTTCAGATTTTATCTGGATTGATATATATATATATATATATATATATATATATATAGCTATTCTAGGGGGAAATGTTTTAAAAGATTAAGAAAGTGCTTATAGATGTGATACACATGGTGAAAATTAAATTACAAGAATTTACATTCTTTATTTACACGATTAGTATTTAACATCAAATGTATATAAATATTTTCAAATGATCCCAAAGACTCTACTAGAGATTGTCTCGGATCTCATTCACTACAACAAAAAATGATACTAATGATAAAATTTGAAGTATTAATATTAAAATTGACACTAGGTATATACACCGATAATGATGACAATAATGTTTGCTTTGTCATTATATTTGTTAATTTAATGACAATATTTTCTTTAAAGTTGTCACTATATAATTAATGATATATACATAATGACATACAAATATCTTGATAATTATAATTGTTTCCAATAAATTAATACTAATCATATGTCACATAATAATAATTTTTGTCATTAACAACTAAAAGTGACTACTTAGATACAAATTTTATCATTATTAACTATATACAATTTATTTTACGATAAAATAAAATGTCACTAAAATTTTATAATTAATAAAATTTTTGACGTTGCCAAATTATTATATTTTTTGTAGTGATTTAAACTCTCGATGTTCATGATTTTTATATCAAACTTTTCACAAAGTCTAGCCTAGAAATTAAATAAATGAATTGCATGGGGTACCATGACATGAAGATTGGTACAAAAACATAGAAATTAAACTCTCTTTCAATACTTTTATTAAAATATATTATTTAGAAATCTTATTTTATGGATATCATTTGAATTCTTTAACCATTGATCAAAAAAAATAATTTTTTTTTGAATTCTTTAACCTTGATACTTGGAATGTAGCTCGGACACACATCACTACACATTCTGGATACAAACAGCATACAGCCAATGCATAAGTTACGTACATATATATATATATATATATATATAGAGAGAGAGAGAGAGAGAGAGAGAGAGAGAGAGATGTGGCCCAGCAGCCAAATCTATGGCTGATCGACAGACTTTGAAATTAAGAGATAAAGTGATAGAAGGTTGAACGGAGATGCTTAATTTGATATATATATATATATATATATATATATAGATAGATAGAGAGAGAGGACATATTTTCTCTAGCTAGCTTTCAATGGTTTTTTGATGTTTTCTTTAGAAACCAAACAAAACTTCCACTAAATATTTCTGTAACAACAATCAGAAGAAGTTTTATTCATAAGATCACTAATTGTTTTCTTGTGGTATAAATTAATCATATGAATTCAAAGTTTTTGTTTGGGTTTATTTCATTCACTTCTTTTCTTGTTCTTTAGCTCTAGCTAAGATTTGAATAATACCAAACCTTTTCTCTGTTTGTATTTGAAAAAACTCTTGTTTTGTAGCACTGTTTAATTAATTACTGTTTTGTTTCTCTAATACATCTCCAAAACCCTTAATTATTATTCATCAAATGATGTCTGATAATATGTTTTCTCTTCCCATTCCTTCAGATAAAAATTTCCCTCAACAATTAGAACCAAACCCTAACCCTAATCCCATCACAAACCCTTCTTCTAAAAAGAGAAGAAATCTACCTGGAACACCTGGTAATTAACCTCATCATTAACTCTCTTATCAATCATATATACATACATATATATATATATATGTTTTCAGAATTTTCAGTAGTATAAATTGTGTAACATCTATACATATATATATTGTTCTATGTTTGTATATATTTTTCCGGGGTTCTAATCATATAATTTTTATTTGAAAACTTGAATGAATTACAGATCCAGATGCAGAAATCATTGCTCTATCACCCAAAACACTCATGGCTACAAACAGATTCATCTGTGAAATCTGCAACAAGGGTTTCAAGAGGGAACAAAATCTGCAGCTTCATAGAAGAGGTCATAATCTTCCATTTAAGCTCAAGCAAAGAGCCAACAAAGATCAAATCATCAAAAAAGTATATATATGCCCAGAAAAGACTTGCGTTCATCACGACCCGGCCCGAGCCCTAGGCGATTTAACAGGTGTAAAGAAGCATTTCAGTAGAAAACATGGTGAAAAGAAGTTGAAATGTGAAAAGTGTTCTAAGAAATATGCAGTTCAATCTGACTGGAAAGCTCATTCTAAGACTTGTGGAACTAGGGAGTATAAATGTGACTGCGGAACCCTATTTTCCAGGTATATATATATATATGTGTGTATTTAATTCAACACCATTGGGAATTTTTGATGATGAGGATAATTATTAATGCTTTTATTGTGTGTGTGTTTTCAAGCTTTAATTGTTATCCTTTTTGACATTTTCTCAATTTATTGCCAACAAATAATTGGTAAATAATTTTTGACATGGGCAGGACTTGTAATCAATTTTTCTGTACCTATATGATGGTGGTAAATTTATCAGTATAAAGTGTTGTACATGCGATTTTAGGACACTAACTATTAGCTTTTAGGATGATATATAATGCATTTAATTGGAAATTGAAATCATGTTAGTAAAAAATTTAAATGCACATGCTCGTTTTAATTTGTTAATTTTAGATAAATTATCATGTGAGGATCCAAAAATGTCAATTATTACAACCTAGATATATATTTGCAGTTTTAATCCTACAATTTTCAGATGAAATGACGATCCTGACCCTGGAAATTTATGCATGATAGAATTTTTGGTCCTCACGTGTCATCCTATTTTAGAAAATCCTCAAATTAAATGATTCATGCACAAACCACATTTTACCACAATTCAGTCCTTTTTTT
This sequence comes from Verbascum thapsus, assembly GCA_963669365.1. Lineage (NCBI taxonomy): Eukaryota > Viridiplantae > Streptophyta > Magnoliopsida > Lamiales > Scrophulariaceae > Verbascum > Verbascum thapsus. The sequence continues at coordinate 2,733,896 of OY770120.1, forward strand.
CGAAATTTCTCCTCAAATTGTGAAAAAAAATATAGTCACATGTCTCACTTTACAAGATGAATTTCTCAACTCCCTATACAATGAGTTCTGCAGTTTTTGTTTCAATGTTTATCTATTTCATTCTATTCTATTTCAATTTAATATTTCATCTTGTATTTCATCTAAGCTTAAGCTTAAATGATCACGTGAAATTATTTTTTATACACCTATTATTTATGAGCTTGACTTATAAATTAAATTGGAATATATGAATCAAATTTGAATCTCCTTTCTGTATCCTTTTGCGTAAAACAGGAAAGACAGTTTCATCACACACAGAGCTTTCTGTGATGCCTTAGCCGAAGAAAGTGCACGAATTAAAACCGTTGGATCAAACATGATGAACCCTAACCCTAATTTCTCTCAAGGATTCATGGCAAATCCTGCCGGAATATCCCATTTTCGACCGGATTTCGCCACCGGAAACACCCTCCTGTTAGATCACCAAAAGCCAAAATTATCACTTTGGATGGATCATCAATCAAACCCTCATGAGAATTACAATTCCAATTCCAATATCTTCACCCCTGCAAGTACTTCAAACTTGCAGGAAATGATCCAAATATCAGCTTCCAATTCCAACGTTTTCGCCGGAAATTATTCATCGTCATCACTACAAAACTATGGAAATAATCCGACGGCTGATGATACAGCAATTGCTCCCCTTTATAACTCAGACAATCAGAACCATTCATCATCAACGCCGCCATTAATGTCTGCAACTGCACTTCTCCAGAAAGCAGCTCAGATGGGGTCGACAAAAAGCAACAGAAATTTCTTCAACATGATGAACGTAATTGGTTCTAATTCTTCTTCTTCTTCGTCCACAAATACTCTATCTTTCAGCACCAATCCCTTGGCAGCTCAAACCAGAAGGGCTGCCGATGAAATGATGAATTTCAGTCATCGGCCTATGATACAGTCGTCAAGTAATAATGGGCAAATTAGCCAAGCCGCGAATAGTTTGACGAGGGATTTTCTGGGTATGGGCGGCGGTGGTGGCATCGCCGCCGTGCCGTTCTCGCCGTTGGAGATGGCGAGATTTGCTTCGATGAGTTCAGCTATGGGGATGAGCCATTTTACTGGTAGTAATCATTAGCAGCTTTTTGTAATTACTTCTTTTTTGTACCATATTATAAAAATTACCCTATGATCATGGTCCTGCCAGCTCATGACATAAATTTCTCTTCATAATTTTTATATAATTAAATCATCTGTTTTTATTTATTAGAACCCTACTTCGGAGAAAACAAGAAAATTAACCAAATTGTCAAAAATCATGATATTAAATTTTAGGACATGAGAGTTTTTGGATGCTGATGAGTCTTAATTGGAGGGGGGTTGGAGAAACTAGGGCAAAATTGCAAAATTGGTATTTTAAGTTGACATGTACACGAATCTAATACCTTAAAATTGGACCACTTGCAATTTGGGTACCATATTTTAAAAAAACAGCAATTTCAATACAAATTTCGCCTGAAAAAGTCACGTGCGTGTCACGTGACTCTCAATTTGGGGATTTTCTGATTTTCCCTTCAAAAATCACCAAATTTGAGGGAAATGTGATATTTGTTTTGACGAAAATACCCTCCAATCATATTGTTTTCCCCAATTTAACCCCCTATACCTAATTTTTGCCCCAAAATTGAAGAACTTCATAATATTTCACAGCAACTCGATTTCCTGCAATTCATGTAATAGCAGAAAAAGAGCAGTTTCCCAGCATTGCAGCTATGGCGTTGATGGGAAAAGCTATCACCGGTTTTTAACCGTGTGAGCTCCAGAAGAGGGGATCTTTCACTGTTTAGAACTCAAAGGCTTTTTGAAAATACGGGTTTTCTTACTAAGCATATAGGCTTATGATTTTCGATTACTGAAATTATTCGTATACATATTCTCTAATAAAAACTCAACTTGTTTTCGATAACACAAACATGGGAGAGCCTGGAATTGAAAGCTAGTGGACAGAGCATATAAACCTGACTATTACACTAGGATTGTAAAGAATTGTGTGTGCTCTTTTCCTTTATCTGCTCATAGGGCATGGGTGATATTTTTAGTGTTTTATCGGATGCGAGATTCGTTGTAGCATATATATATATATATATGCCATTTCAGTAACTTGAAAATTTTGACATCTATAAGTGCTTAAAATTATCGTCTTCGGTGATATGCTTATTGCTTGGTTGTTTTATCAAGGAAATTTTACTTCTCACTTGAGTAATTTATACCATTTATGATTAATCTATACCAATTTTAAATCACACCAAGTCAGTATATAGTATAATCATTAACAAGTGAATATGCATAAACATCTGAAGAAACTAATGATTAGAGCCTAAACTTCAATAAACAAACCAGATTTGATAGGATGGACAATAATCATACATAAGTTCAAAAAATCTCATATTCACCAAAAGAAATTGAGGTGTCTAAAGATACTAAAGCAATTACAGCTGAAAATTCACATAAGACACCATCACATGACATTGGCACAGGCGTCATAAGAAATATATATTCCAAGAATTATCAATATTAAGATGGGAGAATTTTGAATAATTTGTGGATTAGGGTTTTGTGTTTATTTGAGGGGGGGGGGGGGGATTTTGTGGATTATTTTTATTTTTTAATTAAAAAATTCCCTCAATTTGGTGATTTTTGGAGGGAAAATCAGAAAATCCCCAAATTGAGCGAAAAATCCCTAAATTGAGAGTCACGTGACACGCACGTGACTTTTTCCGGCAAATTTATGATTTTTCGGCGAAATTTGTATTGAAATTGCGGTTTTTCTGACCATATGGTACCCAAATTGCAAGTGGTCCAATTTAAGATATTAGATTCGTGTATACGCCAACTTGAGGTACCAATTTTGCAATTTTACCGAGAAACTAGATATGGTTAAACTCAATTAATCTCGAATAAAATTGAGCAATTCGTGATTAAGATATGATTGTGTGATCTCTTTGAACTGTGAGTTATTTTTATGTTAGATCGAATTTAATGGTGTAAATGTGTATTCATTAATTTTAATATGCAACAGATACAAATACTATTGAATTGATCTAATTAACGTAAAGTTTTCGGTTTGGTGTCGATGTTTTTTATATGAGATTTAAGATTGGGATGATCCAATTCTAGAGAATAAATTATATGAAATTAATTAAAGGACTCTGGTTATATTTAAGTTGGAATTTTTCTCAATATATATTCTCACACAATCAATTCTAACTATAGGGAACATAATAATCAACGATTAAACTGATCATCAATACTCTAGATTGAGATATATTTATTTATGAACTTTGCCAAATGATTCAATTTCTAAATGAAATTATTATTCTTTTAGGTTCAGAATTATTTTTCAACTAGATATACATGTATGAGGAATATAATACAAATTGAAACTAGTATTAGTTTTTATACATAATAAATAAATGCATGGGGCATTGTGTAGCGCCCCAACCCCAGCTTAATAGGAGTTGGGTTGCCACCGTGACTTTGGAGCGTGAGAAATATATTTTGCTAAGAAATATATAATAATTTGTAAATAACTTCAGCGGAAGTTTTCATTATAAAACACGAGTATTTTTTTCTTCACTTTAACTTTGAAAAGCTAACCATACAAAACGAACTCGTGCTATACCCACATTTGCAAATCAAAACCTTGTTATAAATACATGAAAATATTTACTTAATTATCGAAAATAGTAGTTTCCCAAAACATCAAGTATTATCTGATTTATACTCATTTACATATTTTAAAAACAAAACATATATATATGCTCATAGAGGAAAGTCCATACAGCTAGCTAATCATCTGCTTCGTCGTAAGCTGAACCTGAAAAAGATTTAAACTGAGCAACGTAAGATTTAAAAAATCTTAGTGGATAACGGTTACTTGCATTTGCGTTGAAGAGATTAACCAATACGTCGAAAGCATCATCCAAGGTCCGAAGACCTGGCCTAACTCCAAGGTTCGTCAACCTGGCCTAACTCCAAGGTCCGAAAACTTGGTCTACTCCAAGGTTCGTCAACCTGGCCTAACTTGTCTATACCAAGGTTCGTCAAACCCGGTACTTAACTCCAAAGTTCGTCAACCCGGTACTTAACTCCAAAGTTCGTCAACCTGGTACTTTATCATGTCGTTTGATCTCATCCAACATCAGAGTTATTCTAATCAATGTAACTGAAAATAAACGTTACCCACTTGACATTTCGTTAAGATGCGGGGATAGCTCTTGAAGTATCCGGTCGTCTCGTACTGCACTCGACCATTCATCAACATTTAGATTTTAAAACACATTCAAAATATGTATATACATATATATATTATACTTCAATATCTTCATAAGTCATCATCATGGATGTGTCTTAAAAATGCTTACTAACACTTTTAATCATAAAAATACAAATTGATTTTAAACTAGCAACTTATGGCTTAAAAACACTCTTCATTGTAACAATTTTCATAAATCATGTATCCATCGAAAATTCATGAAATTGATCATGCATTTACTGAAAATTCCTTATTTAATTATGCTAAACAGTGGATTTAATTTCAAACCACAAAAGCTTTAATAAAATATTTATCATAATCAAAATTCGTTTGAAAATGCTCTAAAACCAACCAATCTTCTAAAATTCACTATAAATCGTATAGTTACTAAAACATTCTAAAATTTATAATATAAACTTCTAACATCATGCATATAAACGTAGTAAAACAGCTTTGAAAGATTCAAGTCGATCGATTTTACAAACATTTTCTTCTAGAGTTAAAAATCACAAGAAATTCATTCAAAATAGCACCATCTTTGAAAATTCACCATAATTCGTGTATTATTCTGAAATCACCATATTTTAACTATAGATTTACCACATCATATAGAATAATATACTAAACAGTTTTTAAAAATTCCAAGTATAAAAATTTATAAAAATCGTTAAAGTTGACTGAGATTTCCAGAATTTTCACAAGTTGTTCAAACTCACATATTTCCTTAATGAAAATGTAATTTCGAGTTTTATAACCAATCATCCCCAATAAAACCACTTAACCCATTTTAGTACACATGCAAGAAGTTTAGACTTGGTAATCAAACATGCAAAGTCTATTTCAAAATGCAATTTCACAATCAATACTCAAAATGACATATTTTTAAAGATCCATCACATTCAACAAAATCTCCAATAAATTTCATCACACTTGTAGGGAATCACTCTTAAATCATACATGCAATGATTTTGGTAAAAGAATTAAACATGCAAGGCCTATTTCTATATATATTTGCACCATCAACACTTAAAATGACATGTAATTGAAGATCAACCACATAAAAATAACACATGCAACAAAATCATCACATACTAGAAATTCCTCTTTTGATTATACATGCAATCAATTTTTTAGCAACTTAATCATGATCAAGTAAAATATGAAGTTTAGCAAAATAAATAAAAAACTACCTCTTCAAAGCTCAACAAAGTTCTTTATGCTTAAATGAAGACTACTACACTTTGAGCTCACTTTCCCCATTCCACTTGCTATGATTTTGCTTCTTTAACTCCTTTGGAAAATATAATTTTTGAAGGAAAAAGTGAAGGTGTTCTTGAGAGTGTAGAGATGGTAGAGAGAATTGTGTGAAAGAGATAGGTTTGTGTAGAGATAAAAATATAGGATCAAGCTTTATTAAAATGATTTCCAAGATGAGTCATGGTAGGAAAGAATAAGGTGTTGACACCTAATGGCATGCAATGGTGGTGGAGGCTTCTAAGTTAGACACTTGTCATTCTCCAAATAAAATAAATATATATTTCTTTCTCTCTTTATATATATATATATATATATGTTAATAATTGTTAATTATATATATATGTTAATTTATATATATATGTGTTTTAATTGTTGGAAATATATATTACACATGCAACTTATTCATTTATTTTTCATTCGTTCATAATTACATATGTTGTTGAGTGTATCACGATCGAACTCGATTTTTTTGGGTAGCTATTCTGCAAGACTTCAAACTTGAGAAAACATTAGCTCGTTATTATCGATTAAACGTAAAGCTTGTCTAAAACATTGAAGGAATGAGCAATAATAAATTATAAATAAAAATTGTAGTTGTATGCAAAATATTTTATGCAAGATTTTAAAAAATGGGGTGATACACATTGGATTTGTCATTGAACGTTGCAATCACGGCAGAATGTTAGGTAATCGGTAATTAAATAAAAGACCTATGATAAGAGATTCTTGGGTTGTTTATATATATGTTTGGAATTGAATTTTCCATAACCACTTTGATATTTAATTTCAATTAAATTATATAATATGTATTATATATATATATATATATATGTTGACGTAGGATGGGGCCATGAGTGCTCCCTAAGATATGACTTAGCATCGATCACATGAAATAAGCAGTTGACCGCTGTCGGTCTAATTGGCACTATTTATATATAAAATATAAAGTGATTAGTTATAACAACACTAATTTGTATTTTAAATAATTTTTTATAACCTGGATTCGGTTTGGTTGAAAAATGTACCGAATTTTTTTCAAAATTATAAAGTCAAAGTTCGATTTTTAATCAAACTAACTGAATTTAAAAAAAAATGCTTGGTTTTTCATATATATTGCATGTCTTTTATATGTTTTTATATAAAAATCAATAATACTAATTAATATATTCTATATTTTCAATTTTTGGTTACATTCGATTAAACAAATAATTAAAAAACCAAAATCAAACCAAATAGCCAATTAAGAAAAATGGGAAATCAAACTGAATAACCACCCACATTACGGTGACTGCCATCTCTTTTCTTCTTTTTCTCGATTTTTTCTGTACATATGTATATATACTAGAGGCAACTCCACCACCGCCACCTCTTTTACTGCCCATTTTGTCGAGGGCTGGAGGATGCGTTTCTCCAAGAGATTTATGTCGTTTGTCCGTTAGAAATGCTTTGAATTTCATTGTTGAATTAGGGTTTTCGAAAGCTTTAACTATGGCGGTGGTTTAAATTGTGGGAGAGAGAGATGAGAAAGGGTTTTTGAGAAGAAATAGAGGGAAAGAAAATGTGGTCAATAATTACATGCGGTAAATAATTAGATGATGTGGAACATTTTGATATAAAAGAGTTAAGGTTAGTTCAGTCTTTTCAGTTTTTATAATTTATTTTGTTTTTTCATTTTTTTTTCCTCAGAAATTGTAGAGAAATTGTAGAGGCAAATTGGACTTTTCATCTTTTCGGGCAGGCAAAAGTACAGGCAGCGCTCATCAGGGGAGGTATTTGTTATTATGGCAGAATCCGGGTGTTTTTTATAGTTTCGACATTATAGAGGGGAGATATTTGTAATTTCTTCTAGTAAAAATGCATAAAATATTGAAAAACTTCTGATTTAACTTTCATAGGGCAGCACCAAGTAAAATGAGTAAAATCATCAATAAAAATAACATAGTATTTAAAACCAGAGTTTGATAAAATCGGAGAGGCCCAAACATCAGAGTGAACTAACGAAAAAGGTGTCTAACTACGTCGTTCGACTGACTGAAAAGAGAGCCTACGCGAGCGACCTAATTGACAAGCAGAACAAAAATCGAAATTGCATAGTTTAGGTGAAATAACACCTTTATTACACAAAATTTTTAAAGTAGAAAAATTGGGATGACCAAGACGACAATGCCATAACGTGCTGGAGACAGGTTGAGCAACAAGAGCAGATGCGGAAGCAGGTCTAGAAGTGGGATGAACAGGATAAACACCACTAGACGAACGGGATGTCAAGAGGGGACGGTCGCTGACCTTGTCCTTGATACAAAAACCAGAATCAGAAAAAGTAATAAGACAGTTGTTATCACGACAGAGATGATGAACAGACAAAAGATTATAAGATAAAGACGGAACATGAAAAACATTCGATAAGCGAAAGGAACAAGTAAGAGTATCAAGAGTGGTAGAACCAACATGCTTAATCAGCAATAAATCACCATTTCCAACCAAAATTTTATTAGTACCAAAATATGGAGACAAATTAGAAAGCATACCATTATGAGGGGCCATATGAGCAGAGGCACCGATGTTCGAAAATCAAGTGAGATCAGGAGTATCACCAATAGTAACGACAGAAAATGACTTTGGTAAGTCTTTAGAGACGTAAGAATGATCAAACCGATGTGGACAAGATGCTGAGGCATGTCCAGTAGTGCTGCATAATTGACGTCTGATCAGTGCGATAGGGTGGCAGAAGACCGGGTGGAGTATCATGTGTATAACCAGAGGAGCGAGAAGGCCCGAAAAAGAATCCGGAAGTCGAAGAAGAGCCTTGTTGAGAAGATGCAGAAGAAGGATTTCCATGTCCATGCCGACCACGGCCTCGTCCGGAACCATGGTTACGATCACGAAAAGTATCACGTCCAAACATTAGTTTGAGCTATAAAAGCAGGGGATGTAGGTGAGGTATGTTGGTGAAGGAGGCGATGTTCAAATTGAAGAAGACGAGCACGAAGGTCATCAAAGGTAATAATGGATGAGTGCAGGTTATGGAGGCGACAAATGAATCATACTCCGGCGGAAGCCCATTGAGTGTTTGAAGAACCAGATCAGTAGAGGAAACAGGAGATTTGACTGCCTGAAGATTGTTCGCTAATTGTTGTATTTTAGTAAGATAAGCATCACGTGGAGAATTCACGTTTATACTGAAGTTGTTTGACGAGTGATTGCTGAATAAATCGTGCCTCGAAAGCTTGCCAAATAGCTCATGAGCTGGAAAGTGCATAAATGAATAGTAAAATGTCTTGTGACATAGTGTTGTGCAATCAAGTTTTGATGCTACTATCAGTGCGAACTAATGATGAATATGAGGGATTCAGTAAAGGTTGTCCAATAGAATTGAGGACATGTGATGATGGGCAAGGTAAAGAGCCATCAATATAGTCGAGTACATAATGATTTTTTTCTAATAGGTTTTCAAACTGGGCTTTTCATAAAAGGTAGCTATCAGAGTGTAATTTGGTTGACATATGATTCGGATTAGGTAAAGAGGATAAGATCGGAGAAATTGGTAGAAGCAATGTGTGTGGGTTAGATTGGCGATTGGGTTGGTGATCATGTGATGAGGACGATCGTTTGAAGGGACAGAAGAGGCTTGGTTTGTGAATGATTGGTTTGGATGGGCTAAAAAATGTAATTGATTTGGGAGAGGTGATCCGTGGGCTGGAGAAGTGTTTATGGTTTGGTTTGAATTATTTAATAAATCTTGGTTTGGGTGGGCTTGAAAGAGTTGATGCGTGGCCTGGAGATGTGAAATTTATAGTTTGGGTTGAATTATTTAATAAATCATGGGCCAATGAGGAATGGTTTAATAGTTGGGCTTGAGTTGTCATGTATAAGGGCCCAAAGGAGGAGTGGGCAGTGGGGTCTTGGTTTAAGGAAGAAATAATGTTGCTTTGCGCTAAGGCGTCCATTTGAAATGGGCCAACAGAAGAGAGGGACGAGTGGTTGATATGTGAAGTAGCTATGTTATTTTTGTGAGATGTTGGGAAGGTGGCGGCCACAAGAGAAGTTTGTTGTGGGGCGGAGCCGCTGCTGTTGCCAGCAATGGCAGCGGCCGAGGACGGCGGAGCAGCAACGACGATTGAGTAGCAAGAATGTGGGTTATGTCTTTAGGGGCAAAAATTATTGATAGAAGTTGTTGAACGTTTATTATCAGTGCAATATCGGCGGTTAGCGGCGGAGGGATGGCGGCGTTAGGAAGAACTAAGGTGTTTGAGTTCAATGGTTGGTTGAACGAAAGATAGATGGTGGCGGCAGTGGTCGGAGATGGTATGGCAGCGGCGGCCGGAGCGCCGGAGGCGGCGGACATGTCGACAGGAGGTGGTGGTGCCGTGTCTTGACCGGTGACTAATACCATGTTAGAGTTCCAAGCTTGAATCTATAAGTATTATTATAAGAACTGTGTATTTCAAACCATGTACATAATGAGATATTCATACAAGAATGTCTATCGTATCTAATATCTAACATGATCAATGACAAACATAATGCATTCCATCACACCTAATCCAAACTATAACTTGAAAAGTGAAATGTCAAATTCTAACTCTACCAATTTCTGGTTCCAAACTATAAACAATAAAATTATACTATATTATAAGTAGAGAAAAACAGACACATCTATATATTAATAAACAGACAATTCTCCGTCCCATTAAGCTCTTCTTCATGAAGGGTAGGTAATACTTACATAATTCTCTTTACCAATAGTCTTTGCATGAACATGAACCATTTTTGAAATAATGAAACCTTTTAACGTCTCTTACAACAATTTCACGATCATAGATCTCTGATAGAAGCTTTGCCACTGAATGGTAGTCATTACAAACACGAAGATTCTTCACAAGACGAATAGGACTGTATTTTTCAACATTTATAAGACCAAAAGCAATTGCTAACCTCTCACTATGACTTTCCAATTCAACTTCTTTTTCTTTCTCATCTTCTACAAATAATAATACTTGTGTCGTGTCAGGAACGTGCCCAACTAACCTCAATTTATCCTTCATCTCACTCAATTTAGAATATATCAATTCACATTGAGGATGTGATTTATCCCCTACCATAAATTGATGTACCACATTCTTGTGCTCAATAGCACTAATTCCAGGTTCTTTCTTAAACCCATTCATCTTCATCATTTCTCTAACTTGTGATACTTTTTCCCATTTGCCCGCCATAGCATATATATTAGAAAGCAAAACATAGCACTGAACAGTTTGCGGGGCTAATTCCATCAAATGTTTCGCAGCATATTCACCAATATCAGTGTTTCGGTGGTTCCTTGCACCACTTAGTAAACTCATCAAAACTATTTTATTCGGTTTCATTGGCATCATTTCAACTCTTCTTTTTGCCTCTTCTAGATGGCCGGATCGACAAAGAATATCAACCAAGCAACCGTAGTGCTCAACAGTTGGTTGAATCCCATACTCATTCACCATAACATCAAAATACCGCCTGCCATCATCTACAAGTCCTACATGACTGCAAGCATTTAAAACTCCTACAAAAGTAATGCCATCAGGCTTCACTCCATTACTTTGCATTTCAGTGAACAATTTGAATGCATTTCTAGCCATACCATGCATTCCTAAACCAACAAAACCAACAATAATTGCAGTCTAGTGGCCTAACTTCTTCCTTTATATCATTCGAAAAACTGTTAAAGCACTCTCGGGGCTACCACATTTGCAGTACATATCTATGAGGGCAGTACCTAGCACGCCATCTAATCTACAATTGTTTTTAATCATGTAAGAATGCAGAGACTTGCCTTTGCTGAGAGAAGCCAAACCTGATACAACAGAAAGCACGCTAACTACTGTGATGGCATTGGCCTTAAATTTTTCATGAATAATCATCTCATGGAACAAACTCACAGCTTCAGAAAACTTCCCATTCAATTCATAACCAGAAATCATAGAATTCCAAGTGATCAGATTTCTTTCCTTCATCTGATCAAACATGACACGCCCAGATTTGTAGTCCCCGGATTTCATATACCCATTGATCATAGCATTCCACGAAGCAATATTCAGATTTGGTGCTCTATCAAACAATTCTTTTGCGTCCCTAACTCTCCCGCTCTTGCACAACACGTCAATCACAACTGTCCACGAATAAGCATCAGTTTCGGGCATTTGATCAAACAGAGTTAAGACAGTGTCCACGTTCTCCCCAGCACACCTGGCGTACCCATCCAATAAAGCATTCCAGGAAACCAAATCCCTTTGAACCATATTATCAAACACCTTCCTTGCAGAACTAACATCACCACATTTGGAATATAAACTGACCAAACTACTCCCGACATGAACGCCTGACCCAGACCCAAACCCAAGTTTAAAGGCCAACCCATGAACCATTCTTCCCTCAGCAATGGCACGCAGATTAGCGCATGCCTTAATGGCATAGGGGAAAGTGAATACATCTGGACACATGCCAGGCATTGATAGCTGTTGGATGAAAAGAATGAGGGCATCTTGAGAATGGTGGTTTTCGAGAAAGCGTTTGATGCGAGTGTTGTAATGGAAGAGAGCTGCAGCAGCTGGTTTATTTGTGGGTTTTCTGTTGATATTATTGTTATGATCATCATCATGATTAGAAGAAAGGGAAGAGAGAGCGGTGAAGATGGAAGAGCGGTGAGTGTAGTAAAGGGTCTTGACGGCGAGTGCGTGCTGGTTATCATCTGGTGGGAGGTAATGATGATATTCACATGTGACACCGAGTTTTAGCATCGAGAGACGAGAGGAGGTAACACTAAAATGTTTGGTCATAAGAGCAGAGGCACCGCTGTTCGGAAATCAAGTGAGATCAAGAGTATCACCAATAGTAACGACAGAAAATGACTTTGGTAAGTCTTTAGAGACGTAAGAATGATCAAACCGATGTGGACAAGATGCTGAGGCATGTCCAGTAGTGCTGCATAATTGACATGTCTGATCAGTGCGATAGGGTGACAGAAGACCGGGTGGAGTATCATGTGTATAACCAGAGGAGCGAGAAGGCCCAAAAAAGAATCGGGAAGTGGAAGAGGAGCCTTGTTGAGAAGATGCAGAAGAAGGATATCCATGTCCATGCCGACCACGGCCTAGTCCGGAACCATGGCTACGATCACGAAAAGTATCACGTCCAAACATTAGTTTGAGCTATAAAAGCAGGGGATGTAGGTGAGGTATGTTGGTGAAGGAGGCGATGTTCAAATTGAAGAAGACGAGCACGAAGGTCATCAAAGGTAATAATGGATGAGTGCAGGTTATGTAGGTGACAAATGAATCATACTCCGGCGGAAGCCCATTGAGTGTTTGAAGAACCAGATCAGTAGAGGAAACAGGAGATTTGACTGCCTGAAGATTGTTCGCTAATTGTTGTATTTTAGTAAGATAAGCATCACGTGGAGAATTCACGTTTATACTGAAGTTGTTTGACGAGTGATTGCTGAATAAATCGTGCCTCGAAAGCTTGCCAAATAGCTCATGAGCTGGAAATGCATAAATGGATAGTAAAATGTCTTGTGACATAGTGTTGTGCATCCAAGTTTTGATGCTACTATCAGTGCGAACTCATGATGAATATGAGGGATTCAGTAAAGGTTGTCCAATAGAATTGAGGACATGTGATGATGGGCAAGGTAAAGAGCCATCAATATAGTCGAGTACAAAATGATTTTTTTCTAATAGGTTTTCAAACTGGGCTTTTCATAAAAGGTAGCTATCAGAGTTTAATTTGGTTGACATATGATTCGGATTAGGTAAAGAGGATAAGATCGGAGAAATTGGTAGAAGCAATGTGTGTGGGTTAGATTGGCGATTGGGTTGGTGATCATGTGATGAGGACGATCGTTTGAAGGGACAGAAGAGGCTTGGTTTGTGAATGATTGGTTTGGATGGGCTAAAAAATGTAATTGATTTGGGAGAGGCAATCCGTGGGCTGGAGAAGTGTTTATGGTTTGGTTTGAATTATTTAATAAATCATGGTTTGGGTGGGCTTGGAAGAGTTGATGCGTGGCCTGGAGATGTGAAATTTATGGTTTGGGTTGAATTATTTAATAAATCATGGGCCAATGAGGAATGGTTTAATAGTTGGGCTTGAGTTGTCATGTATAAGGGCCCAAAGGAGGAGTGGGCAGTGGGGTCTTGGTTTAAGGAAGAAATAATGTTGCTTTGCGCTAAGGCTTCAATTTGAAATGGGCCAACAGAAGAGAGGGACGGGTGGTTGATATGTGAAGTAGCTAGGTTATTTTTGTGAGATATTGGGAAGGTGGCGGCCACAAGAGAAGTTTGTTGTGGGGCGGAGCCGCTGCTGTTGCCAGCAATGGCAGCGGCCGAGGACGGCGGAACAACAATGACGATTGAGTAGCAAGAATGTGGGTTATGTCTTTAGGGGCAAAAATTATTGATAGAAGTTGTTGAACGTTTATTATCAGTGCAATATCGGCGGTTAGCGGCGGAAGGATGGCGGCGTTAGGAAGAACTAAGGTGTTTGGGTTCAATGGTTGGTTGAACAAAAGATAGATGGTGGCGGCAGTGGTCGGAGATGGTATGCCAGCGGCGGCCGAAGCGCCGGAGGCGGCGGACATGTCGACAGGAGGTGGTGGTGCCGTGTCTTGACCGGTGACTAATACCATGTTAGAGTTCCAAGCTTGAATCTATAAGTATTATTATAAGAACTGTGTATTTCAAACCATGTACATAATGAGATATTCATACAAGAATGTCTATCGTTAGGGATGGCAACGGTTCCGGGTCTACCCGGAACCGCCCCGGAACCGTCCCGTCGGATCCGGTTCTTTCAATGCTAAACGGTTTCGGATCCGGATCCGGGTCCAACTAAACGGTTCTTGGGCGGTTCCGGTTCCGGTTCCGGGTCCAACCCGGAACCGCCTTAATTTTTTTGCTAAGTTGACTAATAAATGTATAATATACTAATAAATTTTTGCTATAAGTATATAGCAAGGGGCTGATATATAATGTCGATATTATAGCATATTTTGATGATTGTGTATTATATTTGGTTGATATTTTGAAAATTGATAATTTAAAGATATATAATCTCGTTTTTAGGTGGGATAAAGTTGAGCTGGCTCGACTCAAGCTTGGACGTGTACATACTATATACACACGTGTGTATGTGCAAATAATAAATATGTATTTATTTTTACTTATATATCAACATATATTTAATAATAACATTTAATATATATATATATATATATATATATATTCATGCTTGAGCTCGTATGTGTTATAACCAATGGTGGCGTTTGGTGAATTAAAACTATATTTGTTGTCTTTACACAGTAATTGTTATATTTATTGAAATTAAGACTTTAATCACCAATTAGTAGCTAATGAATTAATTCATATACTGCTGCCAAACATATTTGGGTAAATTAGTGTTGCCAAACCTTAAAAGTTTGCCAAAGAATTAATCATATTTAGATTTTATCTTGCATGAACTATGATCATCTTTTAAATTCAAAAATTGTAAATACTAATTATGAAGTTCGAATTATATCACAAATATATAATATATAATTGTTATTATGCTTATATATGGATAATTGATTATGCCTTATTGATGCACCCCCAATCTTTGATATTATAATCCAACTGACTTAATTACTTCGTAGTGTTTTATTGCATTATTTTTTCACTGAACTTTATAAAACACTGTTTTATTGCTAATCATAATGGAAGCTTATAAATTTAATCTTGATAATTTAATATAACAGAAAAAATGTACATGGTAGAATAAGAATTATTTTTCAATATTTAATCTTGATAATCTAATATAAAAATAAGATCGTCTGATTTCTTCTATATATATATATATAAAAATTACATGTGGATTCGAGTACCCGCGGGTTGGACCCGGCGGTTCCGGTTCCGGTTCCATAATAGGAGAACCGGTTCCGGATCCGGATACGGGTCCAAAAATAATTATGCGGTTCCGGTTCTAGACCCGCTGGTTCCTACCCGGAACCGGCCCGTTGCCATCCCTATCTATCGTATCTAATATCTAACATGATCAATGGCAAACATAATGCATTCCATCACACCTAATCCAAATTATAACTTGAAAAGTGAAATGTCAAATTCTAACTCTACCAATTTCTGGTTTCAAACTATAAACAATAAAATTATACTATATTATAAGTAGAGAAAAACAGACACATCTATATATTAATAAATAGACAATTCTCCGTCCCATTAAGCTCTTCTTCATGAAGGGTAGGTAATACTTACATAATTCTCTTTACCAATAGTCTTTGCATGAACATGAACCATTTTTGAAATAATGAAACCTTTTAACGTCTCTTACAACAATTTCACGATCATAGATCTCTGATAGAAGCTTTGCCACTGAATGGCAGTCATTACAAACACGAAGATTCTTCACAATACGAATAGTACTGTATTTTTCAACATTTATAAGACCAAAAGCAATTGCTAACCTCTCACTATGACTTTCCAATTCAGCTTCTTTTTCTTTCTCATCTTCTACAAATAATAATACTTGTGTCGTGTCAGGAACGTGCCCAGCTAACCTCAATTTATCCTTCATCTCACTCAATTTAGAATATATCAATTCACATTGAGGATGTGATTTATCCCCTACCATAAATTGATGTACCACATTCTTGTGCTCAATAGCACTAATTCCAGGTTCTTTCTTAAACCCATTCATCTTCATCGTTTCTCTAACTTGTGATACTTTTTCCCATTTGCCCGCCATAGCATATATATTAGAAAGCAAAACATAGCACTGAACAGTTTGCGGGGTTAATTCCATCAAATGTTTCGCAGCATATTCACCAATATCAGTGTTTCGGTGGTTCCTTGCACCACTTAGTAAACTCATCAAAACTATTTTATTCGGTTTCATTGGCATCATTTCAACTCTTCTTTTTGCCTCTTCTAGATGGCCGGATCGACAAAGAATATCAACCAAGCAACCGTAGTGCTCAACAGTTGGTTGAATCCCATACTCATTCACCATAACATCAAAATACCGCCTGCCATCATCTACAAGTCCTACATGACTGCAAGCATTTAAAACTCCTACAAAAGTAATGCCATCAGGCTTCACTCCATTACTTTGCATTTCAGTGAACAATTTGATTGCATTTCTAGCCATACCATGCATTCCTAAACCAACAATAATTGCAGTCCAGTGGCCTAACTTCTTCCTTGATATCATTCGAAAAACTGTTAAAGCACTCTCGGGGCTACCACATTTGCAGTACATATCTATGAGGGCGGTACCTAGCACGCCATCTAATCTACAATTGTTTTTAATCATGTAAGAATGCAGAGACTTGCCTTTGCTGAGAGAAGCCAAACCTGATACAGCAGAAAGCACGCTAACTACTGTGATGGCATTGGCCTTAAATTTTTCATGAATAATCATCTCAAGGAACAAACTCACAGCTTCAGAAAACTTCCCATTCAATTCATAACCAGAAATCATAGAATTCCAAGTGATCAGATTTCTTTCCTTCATCTGATCAAACATGACACGCCCAGATTTGTAGTCCCCGGATTTCATATACCCATTGATCATAGCATTCCACGAAGCAATATTCAAATTTGGTGCTCTATCAAATAATTCTTTTGCGTCCCTAACTCTCCCGCTCTTGCACAACACGTCAATCACAACTGTCCACGAATAAGCATCAGTTTCGGGCATTTGATCAAACAGAGTTAAGACAGTGTCCACGTTCTCCCCAGCACACCTGGCGTACCCATCCAATAAAGCATTCCAGGAAACCAAATCCCTTTGAACCATATTATCAAACACCTTCCTTGCAGAACTAACATCACCACATTTGGAATATAAACTGACCAAACTACTACCGACATGAACGCCTGACCCAGACCCAAACCCAAGTTTAAAGGCCAACCCATGAACCATTCTTCCCTCAGCAATGGCATGCAGATTAGCGCAGGCCTTAATGGCACAGGGGAAAGTGAATACATCTGGACACATGCCAGGCATTGATAGCAGTTGGATGAAAAGAATGAGGGCATCTTGAGAACGGTGGTTTTCGAGAAAGCGTTTGATGCGAGTGTTGTAATGGAAGAGAGTTGCAGCAGCAGGTTTATTTGTGGGTTTTCTGTTGATATTATTGTTATGATCATCATCATGATTAGAAGAAAGGGAAGAGAGAGCGGTGAAGATGGAAGAGCGGTGAGTGTAGTAAAGGGTCTTGACGGCGAGTGCGTGCTGGTTATCATCTGGTGGGAGGTAATGATGATATTCACATGTGACGCCGAGTTTTAGCATCGAGAGACGAGAGGAGGTAACACTAAAATGTTTGGAGTGTTTTCACCTTTATTTACAAACTAGAATCAGCGGCACCGCGCAATGCGCGGTGTTGATGCCCGTAATTGGTTTTTATAAGAAAAATAGTTTACTGCTGGAAATCTTCAAACATCATTGAAAGCCAATGCCAAAACGGCCAATAATCTGCATTCTTCCACCAAAACTCGAACTCTGTTCAGAAAAGCTGAACAAGGACGAAATGGCCCCTACGAAAACAAGAAATTAAATCAGCTCGACATGAATTATGAGCAAAGAGAGATATGTCCTTCTAATTAAGAAGTGGGGTGTGCAAGATCGCCTGAACCAAGGAATATATCCTAGGAGCCGAATCAAAAAGTTTTACAGATATTAAAATATGATTGAACTTGATTTAATAAACAAAAGACCAGATACATAATTAATCTCTAAATTCAAATCTAGTATATCAGTTCATTTTAGAAATGATAATTATCGGATGCTAATTTTATTCAACAATGCTCGGTAAATGCTAATAATCTGATCTGCAATAGCCTTTTAAAGCATATATTGACAATCTCCATTAACACATACACATAAACACATCAACTACAGCTTCTTACATAAACTCTACAACCACCAATCAGATCGTAGCAAAATTTACAAAAAAAATAACATAAAAACGCAAACACATAAGAGAAATCGAACAAAATAAAAACACAAAAACATTGAGAGAGAGAAACCCTATAAACCCTAAAGCTAGTTCGAATTTAAAAAACGAAAATTCAAACTGATCGTAACCATGGACCGACATAAGAACTCCTATTAACATTACAATCTTCCTAATTAGAAATCAAAACACAAATTAAAAGGGCAACGTTCACATAAACTCTAAACCTAGTTCGCTTTAAAAATGGGAATCCAATCCAAATGTAATCATGGAGTAACAAACCAGAAGCTCGTATAAATGATTTATGCCACAGGGAAACATAATTGAATGAAAAATCAATTCAATTTGAGATCACAAATTTCAGAATTTTTAAGTTGAAATAGTACAGAAGAACAGGACATACCATACAAGACTTAAATGCAAAAATATATAAAGAATCCATTTTTTTCTTTTTATTTTGGATTATACGGCCTCAAAACGACATCGTTTTTCACTCTTTCCCCAAATATTTTTCTGCCTTCGCCTGAAATGCCGCGTTTCACAATAGAGTGCAAAAAATGGCGAGTAGAAGCGTCGCAGATTGACCGTCTTCAACACTCGAAAACACATCTATACTCTCCAGATTCTCATTTACCTTCATTAGAAACCTTAACACCAGCCTCAAAACGGCGTCGTTTTGTGCAGCCCCTGAGCTACTCCACAGAATCGCATCGAGAACTTATTTTTCTTAATTGAACTTCAACTACCCTAGAGTTTTAAAGTTTGATGCATGTACTTGTTGATTGTAAGTTGTGATTTCATAAATGTATTTCTAAGTTACAACTTGTAACTTCATAGTGAAATAGGTTACAAGTTTCGACTTCGTAATTATAAAGAACTCCAATATCGATTTACCTATGATTTTTTACTATATGCATTAGACTATATGTCTTGTGACATAGTTTGATGCAAATTTATCAAACTTTGGCCTCTAAATACAACATATGCATTAGCCAAGGCCAAAACCCCAGCTAAGGAAAACAATGAAGTAGCATCCCCACGGCCTAATTCAAAACCCTTTCTTAACAAATTCAATTCCAAAACTACATTACCATCATCTAAATCTGCTCTCCACGTCTTCAGGAAGTGTGGTATTTTTCCTAACTTATGGCCTAAAACCAACAATTTCTGGCTTTATAATATTCTGCAAAGAAATCCCCTTATCAAGTGCAGATTTAGGGTTGACCTAATTTTCTGGAAGAAGGGTGAAGAAGCTGTCCAAATGGGAATCACCAGAGAAGTTATTGTCTAAATAGAACCCTCTTTTTGTACATGGTTTTCCAATCGAAGCACAAATAATCACAAAATAAAAAAATAAAGGGAAGAGATTTAACCTCTTCTGGGAGAATTGCACAGCCAAAACTGATGCAGGAGACGATGAGAATGTTTGATGCTCAAACTATTTCGTTGAATCTTCTTTCGATCGAAGCACAAAATAGAAACCCTCTTCTGGTACGGCGGTATAAAAATGGGGAACATGTGGAGAACTCGAGGGCGGCGTGGCAGGCTGAAGGGACCACACGTCGTGGTTGCGAGAGAAGAAGTGAAGAAATAGAAACGGCGTCGTTTTGAAGCCGTGGAACACAAAAAAATTGCCTGACGAAAAAGAGCTGCTATGGCTCTTGTATATATGTAGAATAATATGAATATATATAATTGTTTTATTTTGGTGGATATACAGATTTAAATTTAAACTTGTAATATATACACAGTACACACTATATATATCTTAACATAAAGTTAAATCTAAATATTTTTTTGACAATATATGTTGATCCGATTTTAAAATTATATGTATGTATATTCACATTCAGATTTGAAAAATATACATATATATTTTAATATTAGGTACAACATTTTCATATATTTATTCTAACATTAATTACTCCACATATATATTCAGATCTAAGGTTTAATATAATATAAATGTATAATATCTGTTAAGATTTTAAAAATATTTATCTTTATAATTTATATTCAAACTCATGTACCATATGTGTTTTGATATTTACTTAAATAAAATATAAAAAGTATAGAAATAAAAAGTAAAGGTAGTTGGGGCAAGGCTTAGAACCATATCCAATAAATCCAATACGTTTTGGGCCTGGTCCAGACCCAGATCCACACTTTTGGCTTTGGGACTAGCCCACTTAATGATAAACCTAGAGATGGCCACATATTATGAAAATATGGGCCCATGTGTTGTACATGTACATGTAGATTTGGCTGTCAAAGCCTGGTTTTATTTGGACGTGACCCAAATCCATATATTAGCCTAATGATCGTTGAGTAAATTTCATTGGATTTTTCACAAATTTGAGCAATTAGGAGAGTAAACGAGCCGAGTTTGGTAATTTTTTCAAACTCGAGCTCAGGTTCATCGAGCTTAAATCTTCGAGCTCGACCTCAAGCTCATGACTTTGGGTTCGAGCTTGAGTCGAGCCCAAACTTGCTAGCTCGATGAGCGCCGAAATTTTTAATCCTATTAATTATTTAAATATGTATTTTTTACTATGATAATAAAAAAAATATTATATTAAAATATAAAAAAACTCGAAGTCTGGCTTGAGAGCTTTTCTCAAAGACAAGTGGGTTCGAGCTTGTTCGAGCTGAATCAAAACGATTCACGAACCGACTCAGCTCAACTTACAATCCTATTCACGATTAAATTTACGAACTTCCTCGATTTCAACTTTCTCTATTTTGCAGAAAATTATTGCTTATAAAAAGTGAATTACATTTTTGCAATATCATTTTTCTATAAATACTTCAAAACTTAATTGACACAAATATCCCTCAAACAGAGCCCAAACTTCCCCAAAAAGTCAAAATACATAAAAACTAAAATCCCCATCCTCAAAACTTTCCCTTATCGAAAAAAAAACCCACACTCAAAATTCACAAAAAATATGAATTCGACAAAAAAATAAATTGTGAAAAAAAAAACCCTTGATCCATAAGTCCCTTTCCAATACACAGCATTAATGCACACGCATGAACTCAGAGTGGTGAAAGACCCCTTTTTGTATTACATGATCCTATTAAACTTCTGATTTTACAACGATATTTAATTGTATTGTTTGGTATAATAGGCGATGATGAACTCATCGGTGAGCAATAATAATACGATGGCGTCTTCTTCCGCGAACAACGGGCAGGCGCCGGGTTTGAAGACGCATTTCAAGACCCCAGAAGGTAAATATAAGCTTCAGTTCGAGAAGACCTATCCTACCGGTCATCTGCACTATACCCATGGCAAAACTGTTACCCAGGTTGGTCAATTTCTCCTTATTCTTATTTATTGAATGTTTTTGGGACATGGGTTTATTGGAAAATTTACATATTTTATGGTTTCTAGATTGGATTTCTAAGAATGCTCTGTTTGTTAATCTTGGTCTTAGGCTGGCCACAATTTGGATTTGGGGTTTGACCCTTTTGTCGATTCTGATATGTTGTCTGTTTGTTGTGTAAAAAAGATTGGATTTTGGATTGAATTGTTTGTCAATTTCATTTCTTGAGGTTTTGTTGAATTCTTTGTGTGGTGTATGTGATATTTGATTGCTATGTTGTTGTTGGGATAGCATACGGAACGGAGGATAGTCGTCTTTTCAAGTCTAAAGATTTTTGCTTTGGCTTACGATGTTAATACGTTCTTGTTTTGAGCAAGAACAAATGGTAAGAATTATGAGTAGATTTATTCTCTTTATATATGCCACTTCTTCGTTTATCTTACGAGAAATGTATAACACATATATAACCTCTTTTTGTATTGTTTTTACTTTAATTGTCAGTCTCCTCTTTCATTTTATCTTCATTGTGTTAATCCCATCTCCAAAATCGATGATAAGTCAAATATTTGGATTTGAGAGTCTGTTATTTTCTAGTATATTCTAGTTACTTATCGAAAACCCGTGCTATTCAACTTTGCGGAACAATTTCAAATTTGAACATAGAAAAAAATATTAACATCCCAACAAACCTTTAGTTAATTTCAGTTTATTTTATGGTCAGGCAACACTAGCCCCTCTCAAGGATAAGCCAATGGAGGCACCATCACAATCATCATCATCATCATCGAGTGTGGGTGTAAGCAGTGGAGTGAGATCAGCAGCTGCAAGATTGTTGGGTGGTGGGAATGGAAGTAGGGCACTTAGTTTCGTTGGAGGAAATGGTGGAAATAAGGCAGTTAATGGAACCAATACTAGAATAGGATCATTAGGGCCTTCAAATTCGAATAACGTCGTTGGAAATTCGAATTTCGATGGTAAAGGAACTTACTTGTTATTCAATGTTGGTGATGCAATTTTCGTTAGTGATTTGAATTCTCAGGACAAGGTACTTTTGTGATTATCTTCAAGTTTCAATGTTTTATTTGGTGATTCAACATTAAATTAATATCGGTATTTTGTTTGGTGTGTATTGTATAGGATCCTATAAAGTCTATACAGTTTAATAATGTGAATCCCGTTTGCCACGCATATGACCCTGATGCAGATGGACATGATTTACTTATTGGTTTAAGCACTGGAGACGGTATATGCTTTTTTCTCTAAGCATTTTAAAGGGATTAATACGTATAGAATTTGCAAGTTTATATTGAATAAAGTTGGTTGCTTTGTTTTGTAGTTTATTCGGTGTCTCTAAGACAACAATTACAAGATGTTGGAAAGAAGCTTGTGGGTGCTCAGCATTACAATAAAGATGGTGCTATTAATAATAGGCAAGAAATCGACTGCTATGGAGTAGATAGTGATGTATCCATTGATATCATTGATTTTTTTTTCCTAATCAAATGTTTTTTTTCATTTAACAGTCGATGTACTTGTATTGCATGGATTCCAAATAGTGATGGCTCGTTTATAGTGGCTCATGCGGATGGAAACATGTATGTTTATGAAAAGGCAAGTTTTGAACTTTATCTTCAACAAATCAATGTTTTTTTCTCTTAATATCTTGGTTTGTGGAAAATTAGTAACGCCCTTTTGTTATTTTACAGAATAAAGATGGTTCTGGCGATCCTTCATTTCCCGTGATCAAGGATCAAACTCAATTTTCTATATCACATGCACGTCACAGTAAGGTACAAGGGTATTATTTCCTTTTTCACCAAACAGCTCTATTTAGTTACACTCAGAAACTCAGAACAGAAAGTCACAAAGATCTTAGTCCCTCGTGAGAGATTTAGTTTCACTTCTGGGATTTTGATTCTGTTGTGCCCTCGTGAAAAAATTATTAATGACTAGCTATTCATTTCATTTTTTTTTATTGTTAAGTTTTAAATATTCTCTTCGAGCATGGTCTCTAGTTGTTTATTTATTGTTTACTATTCAATTATGGAAGCGAATTTGACCAATGGACTTCTCATGGTTGTTTGAATGGTTATTAGTTTTGAACTTCTTTTCTCGTCTGCCAATGCTATTTACAACATTACTATAGTCTAAAACACTTTCAATATAATTTCCTATGGTTTTATGCAGAATCCAGTGGCTAGATGGCATATATGCCAAGGTTCAATAAATGGCATTGCTTTTTCAACAGACGGGCATTATATAGCAACAGTAGGAAGGGATGGTATAGTCATTTCCTAGCCTCCTTTCGTATTTCGATTTTAATGTTGTCAACTTTCGAGCGTACTTTACTTTCTCCGTGTCTTGATAGAATGAAGAAATGGAATGCAGGTTACTTGCGAGTCTTTGACTATAAAACCGAACAGCTTATATGTGGTGGAAAAAGCTATTATGGCGCTCTTTTATGTTGTGCTTGGAGGTAAGTAAATTTAATTTTTTGTTCAAAAGTATGAATTTTGTTGTTCAACTTTTGATCTATTGGAAGTAATGGTTTTCTTTTTCTCGAAAAAATCTGTTTTTGGATGACACAATATGGGATTTTCAGAATAGGTGTATTAGATGTCCTCTATCATTATTAAGAAAATGTTGTATGAGAATTCGAAATCTATTATATATTGAAAATTTTCAAAGAAACTCTATGGATGTGAATGACGGTTTTGAAATCGATAACTTCCAAATCCTTCAATCCAAACGCAAATTATGTTGTCAACATTGTAAGATATTGAGTAATTAATGGCATTTGAATAACAGTATGGATGGAAAATACATTTTGGCTGGTGGTGAGGACGATCTAGTTCAAGTGTGGAGTATGGAAGATAGAAAAATTGTAGCATGGGGCGAGGGACACAATTCATGGGTGAGTTTCAAACTATTATTTGCTATCTAAAACTGATTGTGCTAATATGGTTAATGAGAAAAATTGCAATCCATATCTTTTGTTCATCTTCGATGTACTAAAATATGTAAGATGTTTGAATTCTGATAGCAAATTTAACAATGTAAAGATGAGTAGTTACATGAAATCTCTTCTTTCAAGTAAAATCTATACTGATCAAAATAAAGGGACTCGATTTTTAAACAGAGACGACAATTATCTGTCCCGTTTCTCATTTTCAGAGGTCTGATAAATCAATTATTTGGCGAGTATTGTACTCATATTGTGATCGATGATGGCAGGTTAGTGGAGTGGCATTTGATTCGTATTGGACGGCTCCAAATTCAGATGGCGTTGAGGAGAACATTGTATACCGTTTTGGTTCTGTCGGTCAGGTACCCATACAGCATTTAGAAATTTAACCCTACCAAGATACCAAGTAGGATTGTGAACAATTGGACGAGGATATGGATAATTACATGCACACCCCTTCGTTTATTGAATAATTACCACTTGCCATTGAGGCAAAGTTGTGAATGGCTCACCATGGTGTGCGCCATAGCACGTGGCATTCATGGTGCACCCTCGGCCCCATAAATTGCGGCATGGCACCTAGCTTCGATATGGCGCACGCTATCAGCGCCATTCTCGCGATGGCGTGCGCCTTGAACGCACGAAATGGCGCGCCGTTTTGAAGTTTAATATTTAAGTTCGTTTGGATGTATCCAAGTTATAATGGATTTCAAATCACTCGACATTCACTTTGAACTATTTTTTCATAATTACGGTGGATTTCAAATGACTCCATTTTAGGTGTCATTTCAAATCCTTCCTCCAAATCTCCCCAAATCTAAATCACTCAATCCAAACACACCCAAATAAGTTTTCTTGGGTCAAAATCAATGGTCAAGTAGTCAAATAGGTAAATTGGGGATACTCCGCCTTTAAACCTTCAAAATTGGGTTCCAAATTAGGGGAAAAAAATTATAGCTATCAAAACTGAGTTAGTAGATTTAGATTTAGATAATTAGAGTATCATCCTAATTAGATTGTTTTTTTATCGTTGCGTTGAAATACTTGACATGAGTTTGTTTTACCTTTTATTTATTTCATGAAAACTTATTATTTATTTATTATCTAACTGAGCAATGAATATTATTGTTTAAAAACTAGCATATTATTGATTAAATTAGATATATATATATATATAATTATTTTACTTTTATAATTTTTGCTTCAACGTGTGCGCCGTACCATTCGCCATTAATAACTATGCGTTGAGGATATAAAAATTACAAAGATTAACCCCCTATCGTGGACAATTCGAAAAATGTGTTTGGGGGGGGGGGTAATGTAATATGCTAACTGATAAGGGAAAATTATGGCAATTTCACATAACATAGGGATACTTTTTAAAAATGTTATGCAGGACACTCAATTGCTATTATGGGATCTGGAAATGGACGAGCTCGTAGTGCCCGTTCGTCGCGCACCAGGTGGGTCCCCCACTTTCAGCACGGGGAGCCAATCGGCTCATTGGGACAGCCCTTGCTCCGTGGGCACCTTGCAACCCGCCCCAAGCACCCGAGACATCCCAAAGCTGTCCCCATTGGTTGCTCACCGTGTCCACACCGAACCTCTTTCTGGTTTGTTATTTTCGCAGGAATCTGTTCTCACTGTTTGTCGTGAAGGGCACGTTAAAATTTGGATGAGACCAGTTTCGGATGAAAAACTGATCCAATCGAGCCATAATGAACCTTTCATGAGTACAAGTTTGAAGGAAAAAAATCTCAAAACAATAACAGCATAAGTGCAGAAAAAAAGAAGCAAGTTTTTTTCTTGAAGAGTGAAAGTGTTGGCATGAGATTGAGGTAAAAACATGCAATCACTTTTGTAAGTAATGAGAGAAAGTTGTGAGAGGAATATCTTGTGACTGGTGAAAATAATTGAAGCTGCACTTTGTGGAATTATATCTTTCTTTTGGTCTGTTTGGAATATACCTATTTTTGCCTCTGAATTGTTGGTAAAAAGTTGTTTTTTTAACACAATTAACCTTTTTGTCATGAGAATTGGTTGATTCCTTAAAGCAATGTGTTATTTTAGTTTTCAAGTATGATCATCAAAGTTATAATAGATTTCAAATCACTGGATATTCACTTTAAGCCATTTTCATTGGATCTGAGTGATTTGAATTTGAGGATGGGATTTAGAGGAAGAATTTCAAATGATACCTAAAATGGAGTCATTTAAAATCTACCGTAGTCGTGGAGAAAATAGGTCAAAATGAATGACAAGGGATTTGAAATCCATCGTAACATGAATTCATTCAGACGAACTTAAATGAATTTGTCGATGAATTTGAAATCCATAGATTTCAAATCTTTCGATCCAAACACACCCTTAGGTATATGCTCATGGAGTTGGCTTGTGTATATGCTAGCAAGTAAACAACTATTTAAGGGCTAACCACAACAAGCCATATATTTTATATCAAGTCCTATAGAGCTTTAGAAAAAGGGTCAACATGAAATGTTATATTATACACACATTCTTGAAAGGAACTAATAAGCTACAATGTATCTTCATCAATTCATAGTGTATTCAAGAGACATTTGTTTGATATTACCAGTTTGATTCTTGAAGTCTAAGTTATGGCCCTAAATAAACAAAAAAGGGAGAAAATATAATATTGGAAAATAAAATCAAAATCAAACAAAAAAACCTTACAGCACAAGAGGCTAATTTTTGTCACTCATCATCAGCCCCATTGTTGACCTTGATCTCTAAAAGGCGCTCGACTGGCTGTCTGCATATTGGGCACCTATTTGTTTGGAACCTCAAAACTTTTGCGCATTCGCTGCACATACACTGCATCAAATGAAGAAACTTAATAATGTATGTCGTTTGTGAACCTTTACTAATAAGTAATAACAATGAACTTTATTCATCAAAAAAGGATGATATTTTTCTTCGAAATTCTAATCATGTATAGTATAGTATAGTAGAAAATTAGGTAAAACACATAAATACCCTCCTCATACATGAGAGACTAACTATGAAAAAGCATATTATAACATATGATCAACCCATTGTCAATAATAGTAGATTACAGTTTCACCCCCTATTTTTCGAGTTGTCAGGATTGACGGGGTGTCTTTATAAGTTGCAAAACCTTAGGGTGTGTTTGGATTGAATGATTTGAAATCTATGGATTTCAAACTCGTCAACAAATCCATGAGGTTCGTTTGGATGTATCCAAGTTATAATGTATTTCAAATGACTCCATTTTAGGTGTCATTTCAAATCCTTCCTCCAAATCCTCTCCCCAAATCCAAATCCCTCAATCCAAACACACCCTTATGGAATTTGTGGAAATTACCAATGAATGATGGATGTACACGTCGAAATTAACTACATATATAATATAAATGCTATATATACACTATAATTCTGTGTTTAAAGAACGAGCTGAGAGGCGAGAGTTTACCATGTGTCGACAAGGAAGTACAGTAGTGTCTCGGGGTTCAGAAAGGCATATAACACATTCTTTTCCAGGGTCATTTCCGTCAAAATCGCCCTCAACCGAGTTACCAATTCCATAAATCTCTTGTAACTCGTACCTCATCCCACTCACCCATAATATTTGCTTCACGACCCTAACCCGATACTCGCCTCTATCCTTCTCGAAGACGGCCTGTGTTATTTGGGAATTTGTCGATACACTTTCGGAATTTCCACTTTGGTCGTCTGGAAATGCCTCGGCCTTAACCGCCAGAGGGTATATTTCCATATCACCGCCTTTCGACAATTCTGTTTCGTCAAACATTGACAAGTCTATGCCTGTTCCAGAGGGTTGTTTGAACTGTTGTGCTAAACCTTGTTGAAAATGGACTGTGATTGGTTGTAAGCTTTCTCTTGTTGGAGTTAAAGAACAATCCTCGCCCTCCTTAGCAAAGAAAATTACGGTAATGCTGCGTGTAAATAAGCAAATTTATAATCAAATTAGTCAGAATTTCTTTTTAGTATAATCCTTAGCACGGTGAAACAAAAACGCATGGAAAAGATCAACACGTGGGATGATAGAAATATGTTTCATTTGCACCCACAATAAAACCGTCAAAGAACATCGTCTACTTAAAACGGATAATATGCACTTTCAACATTTAAGTCCAAAAAGGCGATTTCTAGACAGTATCGAAAATATTGCCTTTTGTCGACTTTCGAAAAATTCAAGCTGGCTGGCTGGCTGGCTACAGATGAATAGAGGTTATTTTCTTCAAGCTCAGCTATAAGAGAATTTTGTAAGTTATTCACAAAACCAGCTAGAACAATTTATACCTAATTCACCTAAAAATTTCAGATTAAAAAAAAAATTGAGTTGAGCTCATGAGAGCTTGTTCAGGGCCAGTTTGTTAGAAATAGAAAACTATTCTTAAACTAGCCTTAGATGAGGGTTTAGGGCCAGTTTGTAACGCCATTCTTTCTCAATCACTAACATCATTTTATCGATCATCATCATAGCAAATATATCATCTCTAATTTTTCCAACTTTCATCACATACCATTGATACCAAACAAACTCCAATAACTTCATAAACCAAGACAAATATTCGACTCCAACACAATATTATACGATAAGAAGATTCAGTAAAGCATTTCTATATGATCAACTAAACAAATTCATGGCTACATAACTCATCATTTAGCTATTACTAAAGCCACCATAGAATCATACCTCCCCGCCACAGTAGCATCAAACGTAAACGTAACGAGGTATTTCCCAGGATTCCCTTCATCAGGCTCGATTCGCAAACTCTCCTTTTTCAAATTAACATCGTTCCTAATCGTTACCGCCTTCTGATGCTCCACGTACGGCGGCGGCGGCGGAGGCGGAGGCTGCATCATAGGAGGGCCGTAGGGGTACCGTCCGTTCACCCAATTGGCGTGGTGGTGATGTTCGTACGGAGCCGGGAGAGGCATCGGCATCCCCGGCGGAAGCGGCGGCGGATAATAACCGGGGTACTGGTAATACGGCGAGGCGTTAGCGTTAGGGTATTGCGACGGAGGGTACGGCGTCGCCGCCGCGAAGACGTAGCGGTTAGCTGTGATCTCCGGCTGCGGAGCCTGCTGATGGGGCGGCGGCGGCGGGTGGCTTCTCCGCCGGCTCGAGTTTCTTCTCCGGCCACGAGCCCCGCTGCTCCCAATATTACCCATAATTCTGTGTTGTGTCGTTTGATAATTACAACGATGGGATATGTATATGTGTGGGGAAAAGGGAAAAGAGAAGATGGGAAGAGGAATCTAATGATGGGATAAGAAATGGGGGTGAAATGAATGCGGTTGCGTAAAGCTCCACCTGCAACAGGAAATTATTATTATGCTCTAATCTCCACCATTTTCTTCACCTTTTCTATATTTTTGGTTTATTTGGTAGGAGATTGTTATATATATATATATATATATATATATATATATATATTCTAAAAAAGGCTAATTTCATTAATAGTTTTTTTATGATTTCACTTTTTATATCATTTAGAACCCTCAATACTTACAAGTATGAAATGTTATACTATCACTTTTTGAAGTATTGATTCGATTTTATTTCATCTTTTCGATAAATTTTTAATGAATTACAGTAACGACGTGAGGTGACAGTAAATTGAGAAAAAGACGGTATAGGAGACACGATCAGATAGATATGTCGTTACAGAGGTAGAACAACATAGAGAAGAGGTGTGGTGACGACAAAAAGAGGCAACAACACGTAAAAGAAAAGAGATAGGCGACAACAAGTAAAACAAGAGATAGACAGTTAAAGGTGGCAATGGCGGCGGTCAAATAAATGAGATAGGCGCACTGGATGAGAACAACTTGAGGCCGCGACAACCATGACTTTGATGTCATGTTAGATTATGAGAAAATATCGTAAATAATATTATTAATGATAAAATATTTATATAGAAAACTCGGCAAACAAATCAAACTCAATTATAAACTCGAAACATATGGTATAGGAGACACAGTCATATCGATACGTCGATTACAGTAATAGAATATGACAGAGAGAGAAGAGGTGCGATGGCGATAAAACAGAGGCAATGGCTGCGTAAACAAAAAGAGATGGGTGACGACAACTAAGAGAAGAGATAGACGGTTAAAGGTGATCAAATAAAAGAATAGGGGCGTCGAATGAGTCAACAATAGGGCGACAACGAAAACAAAACATCAAAATATTATATTTGAAGTCATGACTCTGATATCATGTTAAATTATGGAAAAAATCTCATAAATAATATTATTAATAATAAAATGTGCATATAGAAAACTCAGGGAACAAATCAAACTTAATTATAAGCTCGAGAAAAAATAATTATAAGGAATTATTGTTAAATCTAAACTAAAGAATATAATAATATTTGAATGTACTATAAATACTTGAATATGAGAATTTTTTTCTTCTAATATGATATTCTCAATTTATTGAAATAAATTTGGTTGTGATCTCATAGTGGAGAATGATTGTTACAATTTTCAAAAACACTCCATCATTTAATCATCATAATCATGATACTCCATGAATTTCAAATATAGTCAAAAGTTCAGTAATAGCAGGGCGGACTATGATTTATTAGAGTCAAATAATATTCATAGTTGTTGGAGAATGAAATTTTGTATTTTAATACGTGTGAAAATAAAATATTAAATATGAGATTATCTATAAGTATTTTGTCGAAAGTAAAAAAATATTTTTTTTTGGCTTTTCTTTTTCCCCTGATGTAATAAAAAAAGGTAATACGAGATATGCAGCATTAATTGTGAAGTATTTGTAAAATATTTTTCTAAATTATCAGAAATTTAAAATTATTCGGCATTCCATTTTATTCTTAGAAAAGACAAGATGAGATAATATGGATAAAACGAGCATATTTGAATGTGAAGAAATAATGTGGATAAAAAGGAATTTAAAAGAGGAGAACAACAATTCAAGATGGTCAATTAGAATAGTTTTTATTTTTCCAAAAAACTATAGAAAGCTAATTAATTTTTTTTTTAATGAGATAATACTCAAAAATACACATTACATTGTTTACTAATAATTTTAAGATACAAAATAATCTTAAAGAAATAAATGGTAACAATTCTTTTTAAAAATATATAATTTCAATTCTATAAGTTATAGGAACTCATATATCAAATAGGATTTAATTTAAAATAAAATGTGATTCTTGGAATATGGTCCAAGTTATTATCATTATGCTTTTGTAATTTATAAATTATTATTGAAACCTTTACCAATCCCAAAAATCATTGGACTTGAAAAAAAAAATGAATTTAGCCAAAAGATTCTACCCAATTTTCGGTATAGTTGTATGTGAAGTTTGACTCAATTGATGAAACGTATGGATTACTCTAGTTATATAGTGATGGAATTACTAATAATTGTAATAATTAAATTATCAAATGATAATTATGAATTTTTTTTTTATCTTTGTATTATATTGATAGCGTTACTAAAACGGGGCTCCGGAAAATTAGACTAAGTTACTCAAAACAGTCGCTAAAAGTTCATTTGAGCTCGTTCGAATTGAGCTCGATTAATACTCTTTTGAATTTGGTTTAATTAAACAAACAAATTAAATATAAATACAAATTATGAAACTTAATGATAATTTAAACAAGGGTTTAGTAATAAGTGTGGGGCCTCTCATTTCTCACCCAATTTAAAAGGATTTGGGTCATGAGCTCATCCAAGCCCACTAGTGTTTGGGCCATATTTTATTTTTGAGCCATTAAATAAAGAGTGTGGTCATTTGCATAAAAAAATATTGTGGTAGTTCATTATTATTTAAGATTTGTTATTTGATGCTTCAATTATTTTTAACTACATCATCACTAAAGATAATTTAAGTTGTAGTATTCTTATCTTTGTAAATGAAAATTATATATGTGAGTCATATATCTCACACTCAATTTGAATTAAAAATTTGTCAAGAATATTTTACTCGAATTCTTATTGTGTTTTGATCCGCTTATTTCCAACTCCTTATCGATTTCCACTTGAGTAAAATGAAATTAAAACTCTTCATTTTAGTTTTTATAGATGTTGACTAATATTTCAATTTTTTCTTCTAGAAATTATATTTAATTACGCATATAACTTAAATCAATTTTTTGTTTTAAATAAAATATAAAACTAAACACTATCCGAGCCGAATAAATATGAATATAGATAAAAATCCTTTCGGATTTAAAATATTACACCCATTTAGGGTAAAAAATTATATAATCTTGAAAATTGTCTATATTTAAATAAACCTTAGATAAACATTTGTATATACACTTTTCACACATTTATGCGTGTAAATATGACACGAATGCATTTCAAAAGGGTCGAACTGGTGAAAACTAGAAATATTAATTGGGGAGGCCCAAGTGAGGTGAATATGTCTTGGGGTCGGGTTAGGGTCACGTGGATTCTATGAATATCTTGAAATAGTAGGGGCATTTTTGTCTTTTTATATGTACAATTTATGTTAGAATGAATTAAGCTTTTTAAACTTCTTAGTCCATTTATCAATAGTTTATGCTCCATAAATATCTCCAGCATATTATTTCCTTATTCATTTCATGTTTTAACCTTAAAAACCAAAAAATTGAAGCCCAGTCCAGATCTTCTGTTAATGTTTCACATAGTACTTTTCGTATATGTTTAAATTTAATCCTTAAAATGTTTTCCACACGTATCATGTGTTTATAAATTATTATAATACAAAGATACAATATAATAATAACAAATTTTAATTGGATCAAGACTTAAATAAAAATTTAGCTGAACTCATCAATAATTTATAAAGCGAATAATCAATCACGGAATATATATAATTCAATTACCGTATAAATTAGCATTCAATGTTCCTTTGCTATTAATCAGATCTGAATCTACAGATGCATCTAATAGCTACACTTGCAAAAACCAAACTAAATTTCAACTTCAAAATAGACCAAAAAAAAAAACATAGATAAGTAATTTCCCACAGAAATTTACAATGATTTCCCCCAGAAAAACAAAAAAAAAAAAATATTAATAATATTAGCTTCTTCAAAATCCCAATGATCTAAATGAAATATTTTCACCTCGAAATATCATATTTCTGGGAGTACCCAAGCTGCTCCATTTCCCAGCTCAGTTTTGAAGCAACTCTTTCATGGCGAGGTATATATTCCTACAAATCCCACCAATTTTTATATCAATTTATTTAAAAGGGTTATTTTTTAATTTATTAATTTTTTTCAGTTTTAGAGAATTTAATTTAATTTACCTCCAATTTTTTGACGAGTTCTGAAGCAGTGGGAGCAGATACGATGATGTATCGAGCATTTGGTGTAATAAAGCCTTCCTCAACGGCTTTGTCAATGAATGACAATAATGAGTTGTAATATCCATCCATATTCAGCAATCCTATCTACAAATTGCCCCATAAAAAATAAATCAATTTTCACTAATTTCTTCTTTATTCCTTGCTAAGTTTTAAGTCATTTTATATATGGATTTGAAATCCCAAAAGCTCAAATGCAATTTTGGTAATAAGTTATGATATACCGGCTTATCATGGATCCCGAGTTGAGCCCATGTTATCACTTCAAATAATTCCTCCAAAGTACCATAACCACCTGTATTTAAGCAAAAACCAAACTGTTAAAGGAATGTGATGATTTAACTACAACATATATGAAAAAAAATTGAACCTCACAAATTTCAATGAATTTAGTAACCCTTCCATTGAGCATAACCCAAAAAGTAAATTATATCATTAAAAAAAATTGGATGACAAGTGAAAAAATAATCATTATTGACAAATCTAAATTATTTTGTAACCAAATTTAAGAACCCAGAATCAATCCATGAGTGAATTACAATTTCACAAATTCACCATAGTTAGACTTAGAGGGCGTTTGGCTAAGCTTATTTAAAACATCTTATAAGTTGTAAGAGGGCGTTTGGCTAAACTTATAAGCTATTTTAAACATCTTATAAGATGTTTGAGAACTTATAAGCTCTATGCAAGTGTTTGGATAATTTTTTTAAATAAGAGCTTATAAGACCAAACAATAAGATATTTGGGTCTTATAAGCAAATAAGAAATAAGTTAGCCAAACCCAACTTATTTCAAAATCTTAAATTTGGGATGTTGTTTATATTCTTAAAAGACATAAATAGCCATAGTTTTTTCTTCTCCAACAATACCTTTCTCCGAAAAAATGTTCATTTTTATTATTCCACAAATTCTCTCGTATAATATTTGAAAACATCTTATAAGTCCAATAGACTTATTTTATCCAAACTCTTGAGAGATTATTTATTAAATAAGACCAAACATCTTATAAGTTGTTGAAACATTTTATAAGGTGTAAGAACTTATAAGATGTTTTAGAAATTCGCAGTACTCCAAGTCCCTTGTCGAATCTTAAGCACCCATACGATTGGTTTATTTGGAATCAATTGTATTGGGATAATTGTGATTATACTATAACTTATAAGAATAGGTTTATAATTTGAGTTTATAAATATAAGCACAAATATTGACCTGGTAAGGCAATAAAAGCATCAGAATGTTTAGCCATTTCTGCTTTCCTTTGGTGCATATCTGCAACTGCCTTCACTTCCCCTACTGTTTCACCAGTTAACTACAAATAAAAACATATGCATACACATTTACAGAATTTTAGTCATAAAAAGGACAGGACAGAAAAATACAAGAGATAATAGCCATATCATCAGTCAGCATAACAGAGCAATGAATCAGAAACAGAGTAAATCAGAGAAAACATTTGAAGTGCGGTTGTAATTTCGAAACAATCACAATCATAATTATGTTTATGAAACTCACGCCAGATCCATCATATATATATATATATATATAGATAGATAGATTTTGATTGTGATTGTGATTAAACTTAGAATAGCCAAGAGAAAATAGTTGCGGAAGTTACTCTGGTGGGTTTTTCAGTTAATTCATTTTTTTTCTTTTGATAATCTTTTTACAGTTAAATTATTGAGTAAGAAAATGATTAACATACCACTCGAGGCATGAGCGTCTTGGGAATCACTCTGCAGTAAAGAGACACAATTAAATGACAAAAAAAAAAAAAATCAGGTTTAGTGAAGAAATATTAAACAAAAACAGAGTTAAAAGATTCAATTAGTTTAGTAATATTTCAACACTTTTTTTTTCCTTTTGAAGGATTAAGAGTGTAATAGAAGCTGACCCAATAACATGCCGACCACCATCATGAACAGCTTGAGAAACTAAACCCATCAAACCTATGTTGCCCCCTCCATACACCAAATCAATGTTCCTTGTAACCTTAACAAAATAAATTATTATTACATCAAACTTAGAAACTCTTATGGGTAGATCGAGTTTAATGGTTTCTATTTTCTATCCTTTTGGGCTTAAAATGTATCTTGTTTAGTCCCTACAAACTCATACCTTCGAATTCATTATATCATTACCTGGAGAATAATGAAAT
Organism: Verbascum thapsus; assembly: GCA_963669365.1. Classification (NCBI taxonomy): domain Eukaryota; kingdom Viridiplantae; phylum Streptophyta; class Magnoliopsida; order Lamiales; family Scrophulariaceae; genus Verbascum; species Verbascum thapsus. The sequence goes on from OY770120.1 coordinate 2,770,255, forward strand.
GGTTTCAAATAATATTTTTGTGAGTCAAAAACACAAAGAAGAATTACATATTATGTTCTTATCCATTTGAGTTAAGAGAAAACTTATCCATTTGCAAATGTTTGAGACAGGCCAACAGCACTATGTAGATAGTGGGGGTGAAAAACAGAGCAACAATAAAAAGTGAAAATCTACAGAGAGATTTAAAAAAATAAAAATAAAAATACCACATTTGCATGAAATACAAAGGTAAAAAAGAAGAAAATCAAACCTATAAATTTTTTTTTTTTGCTGAAACCCATGTCAATAAAGCTTGAGAAAAATGTAAAGACAAGATTTTGATATGACAAATCATTGATTTAACAACAACCCATGTGAGAATAAAAGCAAATAACCATGAAAAAGATATCTTAGTATATTTACCATAACTTTGCCGAGTTCAATGGCGGCTTCTTGATAGCTAGTCTTCTTGCCTTGGCTACTCCCACAGAACACACAAATCCTTTTGAATCTTGATGCTTTCATTTCACTTTCTCTCTCCATTTTCCCCCTGTTTTTTATGTAATTATCTTATTATAATTCCTAATAATGTATGAGACAAAGTTGGAATTGAAAGAAGAATCTTGCTTCTAAGTTCTAGTAGTTTTCCTTGTGTTCTGTATATATATATATATATATATATATATATATATATATAAACCCTAAGTATTATGCATATATATAGTACCTATACATATGATATACATGTAGAGAGAGAGATGAGAGAGATTTTGATTTTTGGGTTATGAAAGAATAAAACTTGATGATCACTACTGGGGTGGATATTTATTTATAATAACAATACTCGCACGTGGGAAAAATAGCAGCAACAATAGGCTGCGTGACTGGCACGTGGGACCACTTTGCTTTATATTTACAAATTGCAAATTTTGATTTGAGAATGTTTGGCATGTTTTAATTCATCACAGCATGGTTATGATGATTGATGAAACTCTTGAGTTTAAAGTTTTATAACTTTTTAACCTTTGTCCAATATAAGAAAAAAAAAAAAATCATAGCCAATAGTTGACAAGCATATAAAATAAAAAAATATGAATATTTAGGTTTATGATTAGAAAAAATGTTTGAGTTATGTTGACATATTTATACATTAATATTTTTAGATCACAGAGAGATTTTATTATTAATTATAATAATTATTAGTAAATAATATTGAGAGTATAATCATTATTACGAATTTAAGAATGTCTATTAGTAACAATATTTTTGCCAAACTCTATTTAATTAAGAACCTTAACATTTATTGAAATATGAGAGTTTGGTACACTATGCACTATGCAGTGAGCCAAACTATTGAATAAACAAACATGGTGGTGGTCTGTAGTTACATCTATGATTTGCTTTCTTTAATATCACGAATTTAAATCGAATTATGAATAATATAATTATAACATTTTATATAATTGAGATTCAAATTAACTTTATATATTATGTTGGAGAGGCTATAATAACAAAGAGTATATGTCTCAATTACCGTTATTGAAAAAATATTTCGTAATTGTTAAATTTCATGACTTGACCTTTTTTTACTTATTAAAAAACAACTATTGATTCAAAAATTAATTGGCAAAAAGTGATATTTCAAATTCTTACTACTGTTTTATATTACTGGTTATTGTTTATCATTTTTTTTTTCTTTCTTTCAAATATGATAGAAACTGAATTCAATAAATACATATAATATGATTTTCGTAATTTATGTTTAATATAACAAAATAATTACCATACAATATCAATAAAAAATCGATGAAAAATAAATTGTGTATATAATATTTCTCATATATATTTTATTTTTGTGTGGTTACATTAAAAATGGATTATAACCACTTAATTTGATCATGTGTCTATGTTGAGAATTGTGTAGGTAGGGTAGGGGAGGATGTAGGTCTGGTAGGCCTAAATTGATCAAAAAATATACCCATAATTATTTTAATTTTGATTAGGCTTAGTTATACCTACAAAATTTACAGTGAGGATCATCTATTTCAAAATGTTATTCCATCTTCTATTCCAATCGTTAGATGTTTGACATTTATAATTTGAATTAATCCATGTTTGGCTTGTATTTTTTTTATTTACTTAACCAAAATTAAAGGAGATAAATTAAGAAACACAATAAGATGACTCTATTATTTAAGAAACTCATTAATTTTATTGATCATATACAAAATATTTTTGGTAATATATATATATATATATATATATATATATATATATATATATATATAATATTTGTGACAATCTTCTTAACCATATCCATTTTCTGCTTGCATTCAAATTTAACGAGTTTTTAATGAGAATTAAAACTTATGTATGCAACTTTTCTTTTATATATATATATTTATATCTGTTAAAATGGATTGCATTTTTTTATTTATTTAATCTAAATTAAAGAATAGATAAATTGAAAGCACAATAAGATAGTTTTGGAAACAAATGTTACACATCTTAATTAAACATAACACATCTTGAATTTCTGTGTTTTTGGATTCAAATGGATTTGTAATTAAAACAATGGGTTTTTGGATTCTAATGGATTTGTAATCAAAACAATTGAGTTTTTAATTGGTGATGATAAGGAACAAATGTGTATCTTCGTGTTTTTGGATTAAAAATTGCTTGAAAGATAAGAAATTAAATAGATTTAAATCTATTATGGAATTGTAAGAATAAATTATACACAACAAATCTGCAATCAAATCCATGATTCCCTTGTTTTCCTTAATCGAGATGTAATATTTAATTAAGATCCATTTATGATGATTTTCCCAAAACTATCTTATTGTGTTTCATAATTTATCTATTCTTTGATTTAGCCAAACAAGGACTAATTCAAATTACAAATGTCAAACATATAACGGTTGGACTAGAAGATGGAATACCATTTTGGAATAGATGATCCTGATTGCAAAATTTATGCTTATTAATTCATGGGTTAGTCTAGTCTACACCCTTTCCTACTTCCCAAAAATATTCTAGCCAATTAGTGAGGTGCATGTAGATAACACATTGGATTAAACTTGCCAACTTTTATCCATTAGTTTAACTTCCATATTATAAATGTGTCGACAAATATTCTCTCTCGAGTTCAAATTTGTATATAATATATTGTTGTTAAACTCAAACTTGATGAGCCCATATGAAAAGCCCAACCTCGAGCTTTATATTAGCTCATTCTCGATTATTCGATCGACATCCAGCGTAATAAACTCGAGCTCAAAATGCTAAGATTTGGTAAGAAAAGTAACCTACTTAAAAAATTTATAAATTGATCATATAAATTGATCAATTTTAAGTAGGTTTTATAAATTGATCATATAAGTAAATTATTAATTAAAATATAAATTATTTAAAATTGAAAAAAAAAAAACAGTCACGAGCTCACGACATTTTCAAACAGATCGAAAAAAACTTGATCTTTACTTGAACGCTTGTTGAGCCAATTTAAACTCATGACACGACTTGACTCAACTTTTGGTCCATGCACCATATTATATTCCCTAATAAAAGCTTGTGTACCTAATAACTTTTCAACTACATCAAAAGATAATTTAGCTTATTAATTCAATTCTTTTATATATAAAAAAAAATTCAATTCTGATTAAAATATAACTAAAAATCCTTCAGACCAAAACAGATTGCAGAACAAAACCTGCCATTTCTGAAGACTTCCATTCTTTTGCTAATTTGGTATAAACAAGCATTGGGATTTGTCCTAAAAACTTGTTTTTATGTGCACTTTTGGAGCCTGTGATTTAAAAAGATTAGTTTAAATTAATTATGTTACTATTTTTTTTTTGTTATGGGTATGTGTATGGGTAAAATTTAAGAAATCAGATGTGTTCTTAATTAACATAGAAAATTGTGACAAAAAAAAATTAAAATATATGACTGAATAAAACATGTGGGTTATGGCTTGCTATCACATTGTGCCCTCATCGCCCTATATTAAGGGACAATTTTGCTGCATTTTTAGGAAACATTTTATTTATTTATTTTTTATTTCACGTCTCCCATTCCTTTCCCCATAACATTTCACTAATGTTGTCCCCAATCCTCATCTTTCAATATTAATGGCTGTTTTTTTTTGGGTAATTTTCAATATCTTATAATGATCTACATTATTTATTTATTTTAATGTATAAATTTCATGCATATATATATATATATATATATATATTCACGTGTGGTAAATAGTGTTGATCTGTCGGGACCTCGGGAGTTACTCAGAATGAACAAATATTGATGTTGGCGGGGGGCAAGAAGGCCATTTCCCCTCTTATATTTTTCGCGTGAGCATACACATAATTTTCTATTACACCTCTATTTTATTTATTGATATTCATAATATATGTATACAATCCTCTCCGCTCAAGAAAATGATTTACAGATGACATGTATTTAACTATATAATTTAATGGAATGTGAGATGAAACACCATTTAAATAGATACGTCCGAAATTATCGAGTTAAAAACTTAAAATGACTTAAGGGACAACATTTTAATATCAACGGTTTTTTACGGTCTCTTGATTTATAAAGTTTATATGTGATAAATTCATTAAATCAATTAATTGTAATTAATTTCTAACCAAAACTAGAAGAGGTGAAAAATGATAGTATATAAAAAGTGGTATATAATATAACATCACTTTATGTGTATATATTTATTAGTATATTCTTTAAATTTCGTTGTTGTTTTTTGACAATTTATCTTTTAAAAATTCAAAATTAAAAAATTATATATTTTTAGTAAAATATATAAATAAATATAATATGTTTAATATGAAAAAGTTGATATCTTTAGATGTATGGATGTTAAATTTAATAAATAGATAGATGTTTAATATGGACCTTTAATTTTGTCATATATTTGATCAAATAACTATTAAATCAAGGACAAAATCGTCTAAAAATATCAAATACATCATAATCACTGGCAAAACACGCAAGTGAGGTGTGTCGAGGGCTAAATTATTTTTCTTAAAGGGCTTTTTTGATATTACTTTCTTATTGGGATAAATGTTTAACTCGATATATCACAAAGTATTATATGTATTTATACCAAAAAGTGAATATTATTATTAGTTCGTGGTGTACTATCAAAGAAGGGGATTTTGAATGATGTAAAATATGACAACCTAAAACCTTCAGCAGACTCAAAAATCCCTTTTGAGATGATAGCCAATAATATTTGACTCTTATTTGCAACACTAAAAGTGATTGTCTCTTCAATTCTAGTCAAAAACACATTCCACTACACCACCACTTTGCTTTATTATTATATATATATATATGCTTCAAAATTATGATTCAAACCTAATTTAAATAATTTGGGGTGATTGGTTATTAAAAAAAAAATATTTTGGTCCCAATATAGTTTTTAACTTGTCCTAATTTGGTTTCAAATTTGGGCTAAAATTGATTGCCTATAATCCAAAATCATAAGATATAACATGTAAGAGGTTGAGGTGAGCTCAATGGTTCGTTTTTGGGTTGAACATGATTCCGCCTTGAAACGAGGGGCGTAAGTCGAGCTGGGTTGACTCAGCTCAAAAAGCTCGAAAAAATTCGAGTTCTAGCTCACTTCTCTCTTAAAAAAGCTCGTGTGTCAGTCTCCCGTGCTTTTTTATTTTTTAATATATTATTAACTTTATTATTATATTAAGAAATATATATTAAATAATGTAAAAAATTGAAAAAAAAATCCAAGCGGGCTCAATTCAAAATTTTCCGCCTATTTTAGATTCACAAGCGGGCTCAATTCAAATTCGACTCAAGCTCGCGAGTTTGGGCTCGGCTCGAGCCTTATTATACGTGCTCGAGCCGACCTCGAAAATTTAGGCTCGATGAGCTCGTATAGTAAGGCTCGATCTCGAGCTCGGAAGAATCATCAAACTCTGCTCATTTACACCCGTATTTGAAACTATAGGTAACAAAATCGTCTAGACCCTCGGGTGACGTCTCGCAACCGAAATAAGTTTTTACCTAACACTAACATAGGGAACTCCACTAATTTAAGAATCAATTCAAATTCAACCCAACTCATTCATTTGTCACTTTTTAATTATAATTATTCCTTAAATTAGCCAATCAAATAATTCCTTTTTATTGAGTAATAAAAAACTAGATAAGGTCATTTTTTTAATGAGTTCTGACGACAAGAATAATTTGATTGGGAGTGAAGTGCCTGTTTTCAATTGGCTAATAATTTTTATTGTAGTCTGCATATACACTTGTCTATACATTTTAAATGATAAGGACCACGTCATTCTCATTGTTTCATATGAATATATTTTGTGTGAGATACAAAAAATTATAATAAGGAAATTCCTTTACACCGGCTTATATGAATTCGACATATGTTGTACTATATTAATTCGATAAATCCCTATTTTCTAAGTGGAAATATATATTTATGTAATGATATTACAAACGTTTTGAAATGTAAATAAACTAGGACCCAGTAGTCGAATTGGTAAAATTGAAAATCAATTTCTAAAATGGGTTGAGTGGGTATTAAAAAAAATTGATACACAAAATCGTAAGAAATGTTCGATCTGGTAGTTCGACCTTAAAATCATCCAATTCCATACTGGAACAAAAAATATCATAAAATTATAAGTTAAAATCGCATATATTTTTCATTTCTCTACCTCATTTTCACGCCTCCACCCCATTTAAATATAGAGTGACGCAGTGAATAATATCAAAATATGTGAAATGCTTACATTATTATAACATCATCAGTTCGCATGTAACTAATCCTACTACACTAATAGCCCTTAAATCGGAAAATTTTCCGAATCGAATTTCAAAGCGTTGCATATTACTAACTCTGAATTATGAATACACGAAACGTTGTGAATAGCGTGTGTGAGTCTCTATTGGGGTCATTCTATGCTACATTGGGTCCAACAGATTCGATGTGTCATATATCAGAGATGAATTCAATGATTTTCACCCACCCATTTTTCCAAACGTATAATTTATAATTTACCGAATCTGTTAGACCAGAATTTTCCTGTCTCTATTGGGTAAAACAAAAGGGATGGATTAAGTATAGTGAGAATTCCCTCGGATGACACATGGAAGATAATAAAGTAGCCCTTTTGTTGGTGATAAGAAAGCTTTTCATCAATTAAGTTTATGACCAATTACTTTAGAGTTTCATGCAATCTTTCTCCCATTTGTGACACGAAACGTGTCCAAATATCTACTCCAATTCTTTTCCAAATGGTCCCATAAAGTTTCAACACAAATATCACTTGTTAGCCCTTTACATAAAGTAACATACATTTTGAACACACATCTAATAACTTATCTTTTAAATTGAACTTACCAAAATTGGAAAGAATGAAACATGTCAATTTTTATTTTTTATCTTGAATTTTTTTTTCATTGCATGGGCCAATTTGATATTCTTCCCCAAGTAGAAATCATCTTGTTGTAGGATTCAAATTCTCTTTTCATTACATGGGCCAATTTGATCTTCTTCCCCAAGTAGAATCCGATAGGACCCGATACTACAATTGGGCCTTGAACCGACCCGACCCAACCCGACCCGACCCAATTATCGATAATTGTTGCTCTCGTTAGTATAGAGAGTTTACGTCATATGCATTTCTGAATTTTGTAAGTTTACTAGGACAGAGCTAAGTCATTCTAGGATAAACAGGGTTTTTTTAATAAAACTCGTTCACTATACATTGTTGGATAAAAATAAATTTCGTAATATTTTTCGGCAACGCCCCTCTAATTAACGGTATTGAGTGTATCAATTTTAATGATCACGATTCACCTAAGGATTATCCACTAGAGGTGACGATTTGCTTTAGTACTTGTTAGGATCAATTAATTATTATTTATTAGATAACGCTATATACTACTGTTTATTTTTCATCGACACTTGAATATAATTTACGAAAATAATGTAAAATGCATCTATTGATTTCAATTTTTATCATATTTGAAAGGAGTGAAAAATGGTAAACTATAATCGCAAAACAAACACCACAACGCCAAATAATCCACAAAATTATTACTCTTCCAAATGAGCCAAAAATTACATAATTCCATTCCTAGAAGAATTTTCAGGACAAATACATTAAAAGTTAATCCAACCACGGGTTCCTATAAGTCTCAATGCAGGAGTCGAGTCGAACCCATAGTTGCAGCTCGAGCTCGAATGACAAATTCTTCTAGTTTATGCAAAACATCAATCAACTCCTGATGTCTGATTCAAAAATCAAAAACAAAGTGAAAACTCAATACCTCGTTGAGATAATAATCAAGGATTGCAAGACGAAGAGTAAGCACGAAAAACCATTACTTGAATACGATGTTATACTAGATAATGTTGGAAGTTTCTAAACTTATAATCGCTGAAGTTTAGAGTTTGCAAACACTACTTACAACAAGCATAATCTACGTAAGCTATTAATTCCCGAATAAATTCACGGTTTGGAAGTAGCACTTAATTAAAACTCAGAAATATACCCCGAATAATTCACCAGTAGTAGAATCTCGAAAGATTCATTAATATTCACGCCTTGGACGAGCCTCTGCAGGGCTAACTCGAATAGATCTTCCATCAAGATCCTGCACCAAGAATTTTCAAATAAGATGATAGCATATACTTCACAGATTCTTAGGGTGTGTTTGGATTGAGTGATTTGAATTTGGGGAGGGGATTTGGAGAAAGGATTTGAAATGACACTAAAATGGTGTCAGATCCACTGTAGTTGTGGATAAAATAGCTCAAAATGAATACCAAGGGATTTGAAATCCATTATAACTTGAATTCATCCAAACAAACGTAAATGAATTTGTTGATGAATTTGAAATCCATAGCTTCCAAATCCTTCCATCCAAACACACCATATAACAATATTCGATATCAATAAAAAAAACAATCATTAAGACCCTTGAAAAACGAAAAAATACGAAAAAGAAGGATATACTTACAACACCATCCAATGATTCAATGGCATTATTGACTTCTTCGGGCGAACTATAAGTTACGAAACCGAAACCCCTGGATCGACCACTTTCTCTGTCGTAAACGACCCTGGCTTCCTTAACCTTTCCTTGCTCGCTAAACAATGTTTCGAGGGCAAGATTGTCAACTCCCCATGAAAGGTTACCCACGTAAACTCTGTTTGAGTTATCGGAACTTGAGCCACCCCTCGGCCCTCGGAATGAAGAATCTTCCCGTTTAGCGGGTGGTGGCCCGGAATTCACCCTCAATGCTCTGCCTTGAAGTTCCTGTAATAAATTCATATACTCGGTAAGTTGATGTCTTAATTCAAAGAGATTCTAATTACAAAGAACATACCAAGTAAGGGTGGCATTGGGTGGGTCAAATTGTGGGCTTGGGTCCAACCCAAATATATTATTGGGTCTAGACCCGGCCCAGACTCAATAACAAATTTATTGAGACTAAGTGTGGACCCATAGACCAATGAAATTTATTTCTTAATTTTTTAAAGCATCGAATAATACAAATTGGATAAAAAAATCACAACAAAGAAGAAACAAAGATATGGACCCAATTCCAAAACATTTGGTTTAGACCCAATCGAAACGATTGGGTTTGCCGCGAGACCCATTTGGGCCTGGGTCCAGATCTAGAACTAAAACTTTGGGTCTGGGTGGTGTGGGTTCGGGTCCAACCCACCCAATGCCACCCCTAACCCCAAGGTTCAAGAAATTGTCATAACTTCTCCTATAAATTTTTTTTATATAATTTTCATCCCTACAAACGAAAAGCATATTACAATTACACCCCCGGTTTTCTGGGTGTGTCTGTAATTTGCAAAACTCTCAGGCTGGTTGTGGTAATTACTCTGTAAGTAAAAGGGTCTGTGTGTAATTATCCTTAATCCAAAAGACCTAACCAAGATTAAAAACATGCAAAATGGATGAAAAAATGGAAAAAAAATATTAAATTTTAGAACAATTGAAGCTTACATATCCATTGAATTGTTGAGCAGCAGCTTCTGCTTCTTCAACTGTAGACATTGTCACGAAACCAAAACCCCTACTTCTTCCAGTCAGTTTGTCATAAATAACCTGCAAATGTTCATAACTCAGTAGCAAATCAACAATTTATATATAACAGGATAGCAAAATCTTCATTCTTTATCTGATCGATTACTCAAATGAGATGCAACACCCCAGAAATGTAAATCCATGCATATTCATGTCTATAATCCATACATTATCGTTCAGTCACAATTACTGAAGATAATAAACCAGTTCAATTCAAGCAAAGATGCAAACTTTTGAACCGAAATTGTTTTTTCCAAGATTTCCCAAAAAATCTTATCCAAAATCTGGTTCCGATTTCAAAACTATAAAACTAAAACTACAAAACATATAAAGCAGTGAATTCATACAATTGATAACAATAATGATAAAAGGTCATACGGTTCAATCAAAACTAAACATAACAGAGAAGAAAAGATTAAGATTACCTCAACCATCTCAACATTTCCCGCTTGTTCAAACAACCCAGCTAGGGCAGCACTGTCCACAGTAAACGGCAAATTCCCGACGAAAAGCTTCAAATCAGGCGCGAAACTCGGCTCCTCTGCGCCGGAAAGCTCGAGGTTTTCACCTTCTTCTCCACCTTCCACCTCCTCTGCATCCAACTCCGACGAAACGGCCACGTGTCGAACGAACCTGGAATGAGGGTTTACATGGTAATTGACTGAAGAAGGGGAAATTGCGAGCTTTGGGAGAGGTTTAAGGGAAGATGAGTTGAAAAGAGAAGAAGCGGCGGCGGCGGAGCCAGAGGAGGAAGAGTGGTGGAGGGTTAGAGTTTGCGGTGTTAGAGAGAGAAAGTGGATAGAGGCAGCCATTGTTGATGTGTGAGAGAGCTTAAAGATAAGGTTTTGAAATTGGCTCTTCTTCTTGAAATGAGGGGTTTTGGAGAGTGTTTAATAGAGGGAAGTGTGTAGATATTTGTGGACATGGAATCTAATTCAAATCTAAGGGATAAGGCTTTTAAGGGCATTTTTGTCTTTTCAATTTAAAATATCATAGTATGATTTATTACAATGCTAATCGAGTCAAGTCGAATTGAATAATTGTTATTTATTTGATTTTATTTTTGATCTGATTATTAAAAGAATCGAACTCAAATAAGTTTTATTTGAGATGAGTTTGAGTATTTTAATTTTTTTTAATATATTTCATTATTTTTTATACTAATCAAGTCAAGCATCGAGTAATTATGTTCGTCTTATAGCGATATGGTTCATAATTCATATTTAGAAATGGAAGTAAATCGAGAATCAAATTGAGTAAGGTGTTGTTTTAGTTTGTTCGAATTTTTATTGAGTTTTAAACCAAGCTTTAAATTGAGCGACAAAAATCAGTTTCAACGCGCTTGATAATTTTAAATATATTTATTATAATTTAACTAATTGAGTCGTAATCGAGTTAAACTTCAAATTTTATGTGAAGTATAAATATGATCCGGCTTGTTTTGTTATTTTTGATTGATTTAAGCAAAAACAAATTTTTAAAAGTCAAATATTAAATAATTTGATTTATTTTACTGTAGGTTCATACTCAATCCATCGGGAGGATAAGAGAATAGAAGATTAAGTTGCATTTTATTTTTAAAGAAATAATTATTAAGTAAAATGCCAATGTAATTTTATTTCAAAAAGGAGATTTTTGTGTGTGTGTAAATATATATATATATATATACACACAATATATAATCAAAATCTTGTTAATGATTGCAAAAGAATTTAATTAATTAATTTAATACCAAATGAAATCAAGGTGAAAAAATAGTAAAAAGTTCGATATCGCTCTAAATATTATAATTTATGACATGAAAAAATTAAGATTATCTCAATTTAACCTTGTATAATCCCTCATATTAGCGAGATTTATATAAAATTTATTAATATATAAATGATTGAAATTATACTAAAATATCACTCAAAAATATCTTTAACAGATAGGTGGATTGCTAGCCGCAAGAACAACATTTGTGGCCCTTGCAATTAAGTACCAAGATTCATTAATGCTCTGTACTACGTGGCACTTTAAAGAGCTTGTCATTTAACCGTGCAATATTAATTATTATTATTATTTACATACAAAATATATGATAAATGTTAAATATCTATCTACTACTTATGTATATATTTATTGTTCATTTGTTCGTAAAATAAGAAGTATTACAGAATTGTGTACAAGACTTTGATGAATCAAATGAATTTGTATTGAATTATGTATAATTTTTCAAAAAACAAATGTAAAGAGTAATATTTACATCGATGACAGTCATTTTTCGTGTGTGATATGTGTATGTTTTGATCAGATTAAATACTTAAATATATACAATTAAAATTACAACTCCACTAATCTAGGGGCAACTCAGATCGAATCCAATGAAGCCGATATGTTGTATGAAGTTGACTCGTTAGAGATCGACTCTATTAAACCCGATCTGTTATACAATTTCTCATCTGAAATTCATATAACTATCCATTTTAGGTCCAAATGTATAATTCCATCTCTTGAATTGATAAGATGGTATTTTTTATTGATATGTCCATTATGCACTATATCATCCAGATTTATATTTACATACCCAAGTGACTCCTACAAAAAAAAAAAAAACAAATAAAATAAATGAAGCAATTTCAAATATTTCAAAAATTGGATATATAGGGGAAATTTTAACAAGATAGATAAAAAATAATTATTATTTGTACCTTAAACATAATTCCAAGGTATCTTCTCTTGCTAATGACTTCGAATTGCATTAAGTCCTTCAATGGAGCTTCGTCTAGTACAAACTCAAACTCTTCGTTCCAATAGGGGTCCCGAGTTTTCTTTATAGTCTATAATATATTTTACATCGTAAAATCATTAGTTCAAGTGATAATAAGTGGAGTATTAACAATGGTATAATTACATTTTTTGACATATTATATTTGCCATTTCAGTCCCTCGAGTTTAGAGTTGGTCGAATTTATTCCCCCACGTTTCAATTGTTCGACAAGTTAAACCCTTAAAGTTCGGGCTGAAAATCGAACCAAGCTACTCAAATTCGATTGATAAAAGCTCGTTCGAACTCGGTTCGTTAACTTATCAAACCAAGTTTGAACAGCATTCATGTGTTCAATAAATTTTGAAGCTCTGCTCGATAAAAATTTATACAAAATAATCAAACTAGTCGAGCTCGACTTGTGTTCGGCTCAATTAGAGCTTGTTTGAGATCGGCTCGATTAACAATCGAACCAAGCTCAAACACAATTTTCGTAGCTCAATTTTAGTTGAAACAAACTTGAATAACTATGTGTTCAGCTCGACTCGACTCATTTATAGCCTTACTTAAAGTGTATCCTCATTAAGTGTCAAATATATTGGCCAACTCAAAATGTAAAAACTTCAAACTTAATGGACCAAATTATAAAACAAAAATCACTACTTAATCGTATATGAAATTAAGACTCATGTTACGAGCAAGCATAAACGAAGCCAAGGGCCGATGGTGGCACTCCCCCTCAAAAAGAAGTTGATCGATTAAAAGTGTCAAATTTTGCCATTTTTTTATTTAAAAAAAAACGAAAAATACAAGGGACTAAATTCAAAATGGCTAACAATAATTAGATTTTCTATTCCAAAACCGTGTTCCATCTCCTATTCCATGTATTAGATGTTTGACACGTTTTAACAAATTTATACATGTTAAACATCTCTTAATAAGTGTATTTCTGAATTACACATATCAAATAATTAACTATCTGGAATAGGAGATTGGAACACAGTTTGGAATACAGAAACCTATCCCATAAGGGAATTAGATTTTAAATCGAACTATATCATTGACCAAAAACATAATTCAAACGGACTTAAGATTTTCAAAAAAATTACCTTAGTTTTTCGTCGTTCTCCTCTGAAAAGGATTCTTACATAAGGGTTGTTGTGGTTCTTCCCTTCGACATCCTTAGCACCTACAACCTTAACATGAAGCAAACCCGAACCTCTAAAGCTCGTGTTAGAACTTCCACTCCCTTCACAACTCAAGACTCCACTAAAATTTTTGTGTTCTTCAAGGAAAGGTACAAAGGTTGTCTCCAATGTGATTTGTCCTCTTGGCTTTGTGTTATGGAGATCATTCCGGTCCATACTATGCACCAAATCGAGAACAAATTCTTTCTTCTCATATGGAGTTAGCTGGTTCAGTTCAACAACTTGCATTCCCATGAAACCATGAGCCAGAAACTTGCCATATTCAAACCCGATAAAAGGTTAAATTAATATTAGATAGAAAGAAATCGACTTTCATCATAGCAAAAAAAACGAACTTTTAGTACGAATTTGTTTAATGTTAAACCTTGTCCCAGTGGAAGAGATGTAAGAGAAGATTTTGAGACTGAGGGTCCTTTAGGATCAACTTGAAGTCCTCGTTCCATTCCGGGTACAAATTATTCGTCTTGATCGAAGTTTTCTTTGCCGGAAGTTTTTCCCCGGAAAGGCTAAGTTTAACGTAGGGATCAGAATTTCCGAATAAACCCATTTTCAAGAGCTTTTGTGCTCTCACAATTTTGACGTGCAATATCCCGACTGGCTTCTTTGTAGCTCCACTGTCGAGAATTTCAGTAATCATTTATCAGAATCACAATTAACGCGGGTTCTTGATAGAAATGAGTTTCTCGATCCGTATATTCACAAAAAAGGCGTAATTTTTAATAGCTTTGCGTATACTTTGAACTTACATTGATTTGTCGAGAATTTCGACTTCATATGTTCTGGGCCAGAAATAAAGCTCAGCAACTTTTCTAGTTACAAATTCCTGCACAAAAAAAGAAAAAAAAAAAGGAATCTTGGGATCATGTTATATAGTCCATCAAGGCTTTTGTACGCTAAGGGCTCGTTTGGCTGCTGCTAGGATCGTATAAGCCTTGAGATCATTATCTCATAGTCCTAACCAAACAAGCCCTAAATATAACAGTTTAAGAAACACGAGAATGCTGACCTGGACGGTCTGATACAAGCCCGGGATTGCCATAACATCTCCTCCCATGAGCCTAAGCCCCAAATCAATCTTTGGCTGCATTCTTGCAACAAGTATATATATTGAGAGTGTGAAATAGATTTAGTAAAACTAATGTTGAGTTATGGAGCCTGAAGGACTGTAAACCGGGCAACAGCTCTCTCCGATTGTAACTATTTTAGGGGTATTTTAGTCTTTACGTAATTTTTCTCCTAGTTGGGTTACGTATATTATATTATAAATAGCCCTAATATCATCCTAACTATCTTAGGAGAAATATAGTAAATATCCTGGTTTTGCAGCGCCCATAGTTAGATTCTCAAACGAATTGGGCCAACAATTCGTGTTTTTTTATTGCTCTTTCGTGTGATTATTCATCATTGGCATCAAATTCCTAACAACTAAGACATATAAGAAACCTTAAAAAACAGACAAAATCTGTAATAAACGAATAATCGAATCTTATGTACCTTCTCTATCAATGAAACTGCAATGCTAGAGAAACAGGGGAATGCTGGCACGAGAGGTTTTAAGATAATCCTTGCTAGCGCCGATACTTGAATGTCAACCAGCTGGCATTATTAAACAATGTTGTCATCTCAGAACAAGTTGTAATAAATTCTGCAAAAGAATCTGCAAACCTGGACCGAGAGTCGTAGAAACAAGAGCTTTATTGCCAGAGCAATATCGGAGTTTCCAGCCCATACTAGCGCAATATCAAGAAGTAAATCGTTCGAATTAGAATACAGAGCCTTCACACCTTCAAGAAAACGAGATTACATGATCAGTGATCACATAATAACCAATAAAAATTCGTTATCGATAAAATCATTCGATTCTTATAAAAACTCGCCATATATTACAGGAGGAAATTTCCCGAGAGTAAGACTATCAAAATCAATAGACTTTATCTCATATTTGTCGATATACTTAGCAAATGTAGCTTCTGTTGAGCTTTTGAATATCTTGCATGCTGCCTATAAACGGGAAAACGAACAAAATCTGATTGGCTTATCGATTAAATCGAGAAAAATTATCCCATTATAGAAAAAAGTTTCACCTTATCAAAGTATGGCCATATATAGTTGACAAATTCGTTTATCCAATCAACCTGCAAATACATTAACCACAACTTATCACTTACTAAACCAAAATACTTAATTGAAAATTGAAAAAGATATTAGAGATGTGCTTACTCGCTTGTAATCTGGATTCGTTATCCATAACGGGAGTTGAGGAATTAAATCTACTAACGAGCTTGAATCGAGCCCATCAAACGACTTAGCCACAGGCTCCTGTAATTACATCTTGTAACTTTCAAACAAAATTTTGACAAGACAAAACAAGTCATCGAAACTAATACATTGAAGCCCATACGGGCCCTACAATCATCCGGGCTGTAATAAAATGGCTCCGAGAGAACTTTTTCAGACAACAGAACCAAGTTAAGGTTTGATTATAAACAGGGATTGGATAACTATCAAAGGCCCTTAAACGTTGAACCAAACGGGGGATTATATGTGATAATACACCAATCAACCGCAATCATAGCAACCAAACAAGCCCTAACAGTTCATCTCTACTAACAAATATAGTCTCATGCTTAAAACTGAGAACACAAATTATCATCATACAACAGACAATAATCAATTCTGAGTTATTATAACATGTATTCTTCCATTCTGAATGATTGTAACTAAGAAAAACTTGATTAGTGCCCTTGTCTGAATTTCATTTATAATATTCGGATTCATCGAAAAAAACACAAAAAAAAGAAATTCAAAAGGGATTATTTTTAATGTAAATAAAAGCAAATAATGTACGAATTTACCTCAACATTTCTGGGTTCAAAGAATATGAAAATGAAGTATCCCAGAACAAGGCCTATTTGGGTTCCAATAACAAAGCCTATGATTTCAAACAAACTGGAAAAAAGTCCCATTTATGCACCAAATTTCAATCTTGATCAGAAGGGAATGTGAGATTATTTAAGAATTGGAGAGCAAGATTAAGCTGGTTTTGTATTCTACAATTAAGCTGAAAAAATTGATTTTACAATTGAAAGAATTGATATTCCAAGTTGGTTTTGATGATGATTATATATTGCATTGAGGTTAACACTTAACAATTAAGATAGACAGAATTGTTTATTTTAGTTTATAGAGCAGAATTCGAATCAAAATTCTTGATACATTATTGTAATGATTAATCTAATCGACCCCATGACTTTTATTCTACAAAATACACGAGTTTTAATAGAGTCGGTCTCTTATCATATGAGATATTTTTTAAAAATAAATTGATCAAATGATAAATAAAGGTCTGACTCCATTATCATTTTCACATATGAATGTCGCTTCATTGTTTGATATTGAATAATTTACGTGTAAAAAATTGTTTGATATTGAATAATTTACGTGTAAAAAATTAATAAATTGGTGATTTTGATTCAAATAGAAAATCATATTTTTACCCTATATATTTTTTATTTTCAAAATTTTTGCTTAATCAAAAATTTAAAACATATTGAGCCTCATACTCGAAACCTTGGATTAATTCCCGGGATACATTGATTTTTTTATTACCACAATTTTGCATCCAATGACATGGATCTATGGTTCTGATCTACTATACAATTTTTTTATTATTTTAGCGATTTACCACAGGCAAAATTAAACGTGTTATGAAGAGGAATGCTTAAAATATTGGACCTAAGTTTAGTTTGGTCATTAATGACTCATTTGGATTAACAAAGACTTGGCAATTTAAATAGGAATTAAAATATTGAATATGTTGATTAATGGATTATTTAAGAATGTATTCATACCTCATAAGATTCCTTTCATAATATGGGGATTAATATTTTTTAGGTGACAAATATTGGGTCGAATATGCGATAAACATGAAATTGGTTATATAATTTATAAGCTAACAACGCGTTTGATATCTTTGATGGCCTTAAAAAAAATTATTCTTCTAGAGATATTGTTTTGAATAACAAAATATCACGAAAATTAGATCAATTTAATAATATGTTGATTT
Organism: Verbascum thapsus; assembly: GCA_963669365.1. Lineage (NCBI taxonomy): Eukaryota > Viridiplantae > Streptophyta > Magnoliopsida > Lamiales > Scrophulariaceae > Verbascum > Verbascum thapsus. Next base: position 2,788,367 of record OY770120.1, read on the forward strand.
TTTATGGGTAAGTTTATTTCAATAAGTTATTGAGATATTTAAATAAAATTAGGATATAATTATGAATAATTAAACCGACTTAATCCCAACTTGATTGTAAGTGTTTCAAAAACTATATATTTTTGATCAAAATGAAAATATTAGGGCCTGTTTGGATGACTGTTTGTAAAGTGTGTCTTTGTTTTTGCAAAACAAAAATATGAAAAAGGCGTTTGGTTGGGTTTGTTCTCACTTTCTGTTTTTGAAAAACAAAACTCCAAAATCTGCTATTTTGCAAAATAAATTTTACATGTTTTTAAGTTTTACAAAACACTTTTACACTCCAAACTGAAAAAACACATCACTTAAACCCTCATTGAAAAAAAAATTATTTTCTCTCTACTCATTTCACTCCTTCTCGCATCAAAACACTCTCCTTTGCAAAGTGTTCCCGAATTTTTATTTTTTTTTTCAAAATAGTCAACCAAACAGGATTTCAACATTATTTATACTGCAAAATTGTTTTGATAAAACAGTTTTACAAAACTATTTTGCAAAACTTCAAAAACAAAAATAATCCAAACAGCCCCTTACCTTTTGCCTTTTGGGCTAAATTCTTATTATAGATATAACCCCATGTCAAAGTCATGGGATGCTGAATTTGTAAAAAGTAAATCTTATATATACCGTTACATAATTTATTTATTAATAATTTTAAAAATGAAGATAATTCAATTTTGATGATTATCGTGGAATAGCTACTTTAAATAATTGCTTAATCATATTTATTTTGTCTAATAAATAATAATACATATTGTTAAATTTAATAAAAAATACCAAAGAAGGAGCCGTGCCTACTTTCACAAATAATTGATTACATTTATCATTTAAAATTTGAATATAAAGTTATACATAAATTTCATATAATTTTACTACAATTAAGACCATATTTAAAAAAAAAAATCAAAACAAAACATTGCGCCTTCAAATTTTTGGCACCGATTGTGTATGTTAGCAACAATAATTGAAAATAAATATTGTGTATTCAAAATATAGGCATTCTTGTTGTATGATAGCAATAATAATTGAATTTAATTTATTAGTTATTTAGTTTTATGCAAAAAAAAAAAAAAAAGATTTGAGATTGTTAACACATTTGTATAAATATAGATAACAAAATATTTTTTTAAATTTAATATGTATGTATTCTTTTTAAGCTGGAGAATAAGAGCCCATTGTATAAATGGTAAAATGAGCAAAGAGCCATAGCATATCAGATCCATTAAGCAATATGTAATCCATTAAAAGCCCAAGCCCATTTGGAAGAGTATTTTAAGAATAAATAAATTGAGCCCGACCCATATCTTTGAACTGTAAGGTCACCCGTTTAGAGAACATTAGATTAAACTAATCAAATTAGCCTAATATTTAGGACTGAAAAGCGAATAAAACTATTTGATACTTGATTTGAGCTCGATCTTTGAAAGTGTATTTGAGTTCAATTCATTATAAATTATGAAGTTCGACTTAAGTTCGACTCAATTAGTAAAAATTAGCAAAAATATGTAAAAAAATAATTAAACTACTAGAAATCAGCTCGTGTTTGGCTCAATAAAGCTCGTTTAAACTTGGTTGTGTTAACAATCAAACAAGTTCAAATACTAATTTTAAAATTTAACTGTAATTCAAGCAAACTTAAACAATAACTCGTTTAACTTGACCAGTACTAACATTAATCACTGAGAGAAAAACATTGTAAATGAAAAATCTTAAAAATACCAAAGAACAATATAATTAGTTATTTATGATTTAGACCTAATTAATCGAATCCAAGTATCGTTTAGAAGGTAATTAAATTGTATTTAGGTTCGATCAATATTGCTAAATTTTGATTCTTAGTATTATTTTGTAGTGTTTATAAGTAGAAAAGAAGAGAATATTAAGGACTTAAGGTTAATCATGTAAGTCCGAATTTTGGGCTTCGAATATTTTTTTTATTAACACGTGACCATTGTATAATATTAAGGAAATATATTACTCATTTGAGTTTTATTTTGATTTGATTGTTAATAAAATTGAACTAAAATGAGTTTTATTCGAGTCGTGTTCGAGTATTTTATTTTATTTTTAAATATATTTTATTATTTTTTCATACTAATCAAGTCAAATATTGAGTAATTTGGTTCATCTTATAGCGATATGGTTCATAATCCATATTTAGAAATGGAACTAAACCGAAGAATCAAACTGACTTCGGTGTTGTTTCAGTTTGTTCGAATTTTGTTTAAGTTTCAAACCAAGCTATATATTGAGCCGAAAACAAAACTCGATTTCAGATAACTTGATAATTTAAAATATATTTTATCATTATTTAACTAATTGAGTCATAATCGAGTTGAGCTTCAAACTGTGGATTGTTATGTTATTTTTTATTAATCAAGTAAATGTCAAATATCAAATAATTTGATTTATTTTATGGTAGGTTCATACTCAATTTATCCAAAGGATAAGAGAGAAGATTAAGTCGTATTATAATTTTAACGAAATAACTACAGTAAAACCTCTATATATTAATAATGTTGGGACCGGAGAATTTTATTAATTTATAGGGATATTATTATATCGATAAATTAATAATTTATTAATTTAAAGAGGTTTTAACGTATATGCACAGTTGACCTTCAAAGTTCCAAATTCTTTGAATAACTTTAAGTATACATGCATAGTTATTGATGAAAATTAAGTTAAAATACAAATGTACTAGTAGAATTTCATGAACACAAACTCACGTGGAAGTTGGAATGGCTTGTTTAAATTAATTGGCTTTGGAAAATACAAAAATATGGTTTATTGGACTAACATTTGTGCATTGAATCATGGATAGAAGTCAGCACTATATATTTATCCATTGGATAGAAGTCAGTAGATTCTTATTTTACTAAGTTGTCTTAAGAATATTCAAGTGCATCATATATATATATGGATTATTTTTAATAATTATTAATTTATAGTTTCATCGGGACCAATATATATACACTGGGATCTCAAAAAAATTATTATCTTATAATTTTATTGATTGGGTCCCAAATTTGTACTGGTCCCAACTTGGGACCGGACAAATTATTAGTTTTAGCGAGGTTATTAATTTATCGAGTATTAATTTAACGAGGTTTTACTGTATTAAGTAAAATGGCAATGTAATTTTATTTCAAAAAGGGGATATGAGTATATATATACAGTAGAAACTCTACAAATTAATACTCTTGGGACCACCAAAATTTATTAATTAAAAGAGTTATTAATTAATCGATAAATTAATAATTATTAATTTATATATTAATTAATATTTCATTAATTTATAATGAAATATTCAATTTACAAATACCATTCAAACTTTCACTTAATTATAGTACAATGCATGTACAATAATTAAAAAATATTTTTTATATAAATACAAGATAATAATGCTAACACAAATAAATCATACACACACGACATGCCTTCTAATCTTAAAGGTGTGAAAAAAACAATAGTGACCGACGAGATTCGAAGTGCATTACGCATGCACAACAAAGATAATCCAAGTCTCACTCAAAAGCAATTATGCAAGCACAACAAGAATAATTCAAGGACAATTGCAAATTGATTTGCAAGGTGAAATTAATTTCAACAAAAAAACAAAAGACAATTGAATCATTTAAAAAAAAAAATCATAAATCATTCATGTAATATGTAGTATATAAGGAATTATTAATTTATATTTTATATGAGACCTATAGAAATTATCAAAAATGTATTATCTTATAATTTTAGCGAATTATTAATTTAACACCCTATCCCCGAGTCGAGACCGGCCAAAAATATTATCTTAAAGAGTTTATTAATTAATCGAGTATTAATTTATCTAGTTTCTACTGTATATATATGTTAATATATATATAATCAAAATCTTGTTAATAATGTTGCCAAAGAATTTGATTAATTAATTTAATACTAAATCAAAGGAAGGTGAAAAAATAGTAAAAGTTTGATACCGCTCTAAATATTATAATTTATGACATGAAAAATAGTTAAAATTATTTCAATTTAACCTTTGTATAATCCCTCATATTAGCGAAATTAATATAAAATTTATTAATATATAAATGATTGAAATTATTCTGAAATTTATACATCACCGTGACTTTGTACTAAAATATCAGTCAAAAATATCTTTAACAGATAGGTAGATTGCTAGCCGCAAGAACAACTTTGTGGCCCTTGTAATAAAGTACCAAGATTCATTAATGCGTGGCAGTTTAAAGAGCTTGTCATTTAACCGTGCAATATTAATTATTATTATCATTTAGACAAAATATAAGATGAATATCTATTTATTATATATGCGTGAATGTTTAAAATGTAAAGAGCAAGAGTACTGGTGTAGAGAAAAAATTACAAAGTTATCTTTCTAATCTTTATATTGTAACTACTTATGTATATATTTATTGTTCACTAGTAAAATGCACGTGCATTTGCACGTGAAATTATTTTTATATAAAGTAAAATATAATTATGGAATAACACAATTATGTAAAACAAAACTGAATTATTTTACATATTTGTAAAGCTTGTTTAATTTATTTGCTTCAATAAGAAAAATTATATTAAGAAGATACTTTTAGGTTAATTACTTTTTTCTATCTATTTAGTCAATAATTACTTTAAAATTACGTTAAATACCATTCACATTTTAAATGAAAATTATGTATAATTTACAAACATAGACATTTTTTTTTTGTTTATATCATTGATTCTAGCTTATTTAGGAAAAAACTAAATTAGATTCTACGCAAATATAAACGTTTTATTTCTATATTCAAATATATGCAAATTATTTTTCCATAAACTATGCATATGAGCTTTCTATAAAATTATTTTTAGATTAAACTTTTTCATAAATAATTTTATATCAATGTAAAAAAATTAAAGATTAAATTATTAGAAGGGAAGAAACATTTGAAATTACAACACTAAAATTAAATTAGTAAGGTTGGATAGTTGAAAAAGATTATCACAACACTAAAATGTAACTTTTACTATATTTTCTATTTAAAATAATATGTAATATTGATATTGTAACTTTTAAAATGTATTGTGTCTCTTCTATGGTGACCCTCAATCTTCTAGTGGAATCAGATGATTTCCCATAATTTGGTAAATATTGAGTTTTTCTTTTTAATTGCTAATAATTTTTTAGCAAAATGCATGTGCATTTGCACGTGAAAATTAGTTTTATACAACGAAATTATTATAAATATTTTAAAAAAATTGAAAATAATATAAAACTTATAAATAGTTCATTTATTCAAATATTGTCAGTCTTTTTAATTTATTTGATAAAATAACATAGTTAAGATTATATAAAATATTAATTTTATATTCAATTAGTTTTTATATATTTAGTCAATATTGCTCTTAAAAATATTTTAAATATCATCTTATCAAATAGAATACAATGTATAGTTAATGAACTTGAACATGTTATTTAATGTATTAAATATTTGTTTTACTAAAGATAGTTGAAAGAATAAAAAAAAAGGCTTTGTAATTTGTAAATGTCCATTCCCTATTTCAAGCTGAACTTTTTACTCATATTATGAAATATTTTTTCATTAACCGAATGTAGGAGCTTTCACCAATTAAAATTTTAGATTACCAATTTTTTAATAATTAATTTTAGATAATTACTAAAATTTTTCTATAATATATTTTATATCTAAATAATTAATTGAAAGTATTTTTTGATCTTAAATGTCTATCCTGTAATCCTTTTATTGAATAAGAGAGGTGACAATTATTGATGACGTTTTGAAAAGAGCTAGGCATAGGAAAAAAAATCATTTTTTACAAACTTTATAAAAGGTGAATTATTTAAATTATTATCAATTTTTAAAAAAAGTCTTTTACAGTATTTTATATAGAAGTGCTTTTTACTGCTGAAAAAAATATTTCAAAATAAATATTTGTCAAGTTGAGGTATGTAATTTATTTAAAGCATTAGTCAAAAGAAATATCAAAAACTCAAAAAACTAAGATATAACAAAATAATGTAAAATTTCAACTAAGTTTTAAATGTTCTACTAACATGCATGTTTTATACTTTTGACTTCCATATAAAAATACAAAATAAACCAAAAATTTGAAATTGTTATGATTGCAATTATTAAGAATAGCCATAAGTTTAAATATAATTATTTAATAGTGTATTTTGAATTATATTTCACTCCTCCGGATGAGTAATTGGCATTTTAGTAATGAATGATATATTAATAAATTTTATTCACAAGAATGATGAAGACCAATCAAATTTTTAATTGATCACTATCTATAACTTTTAGATTGTTACACTTTTCTCATTTGAATAATATGTAGTATAATTATGACTAATATATATTGAAAATAATTTAATAATTTAAAAATAATTTGGCAATTACTGAGAAATAATTTTCTAAATTAATCTAATTAAGATAACTATTTATCAAAACACAAGGGTCACCAACTCCTAATCTATCAATTTATATATAATCTCTATCTAAACTAATTAATTTAGTAATGTTTACAAATTAAAATTTACATAATTTAATAAATTATATTGTACTATATTCATTGTTCAATTGTTATTTTACATTTTTACCATTAGCTATCTATTGAAAATAAAAATAATACAATTCATTTAGGGTGTGTTTGGATCGATGATTTCAAATTCATCGACAAATATATTTAAGTTCGTTTGGATGATGATGGATTTCAAATCCCTCGTCATTCATTTTGAGCTCTTTTCTCCACAACTACGGTGAATTTCAAATTACACCATTTTAGGTGTCATTTGAAATGCTTCCTCCAAATCCACTCCTCAAATCCAAATCCATAGATCCAAACGCACAGTTAGTAAACATAAAGATCACTACTTCCCTCCAAGATTAATGAATCATAAAAAGGACACCTCATATTACTTCAAATATTCACTAATGAAAATTAAAATGGTCTAATTTTTAATTTTCAATTAAAGTATAAATGTATAATACTTTTAAATTATACATTTTTAAAAAATTATTACTATTATTATGAAAATAGTGTATCCTAATTAATGAGAACTAAATGTTGGAATTAGTTGGAGTAAATATTAAAGATGTACTTTATTGTATTCATTTTTTAGTTAAATGATATGATTAATGGGAATTAATGTTAGAGGTGTAAGTTATAGCATTCATTTTCTATAAAGGGTTAAATAGTCTTTTCACAATGGGAAGAAATACATCCATACTTTATTTCAAATTAATATTCACTAATGAGAATTAAAATGGTCTAGTTTACAATTTTCAATAAAAGTATAAATGTCTAATATTTATAAATTATACTTTTTTTTAAAAGTTAGTATTATTATTATGAAAATAGTATATCCTAATTAATGGGAGCTAAATGTTTGAATTAGTGTAAAAGTATATATGTCTAATACTTTTAAATTATACATTTTTTTAAATTATTATTATTATGAAAATAGTGTATCCTAATTAATGGTAACTAAATGTTAAAATTAGTGGGAGTAAATATTAAATGTGTACTTTATTGTATTCATTTCTTAGTTAAATGATAGGATTAGTGAGAATTAATATAAGAGGTGTAAGTTATAGCATTCATTTTTTATAAAGGGTTAAATAATCTTTTCGCAATGGGAACAAACATATGCATACTTTTATAGTAGTATAAATTTGTTCGTAAAATAAGAAGTATTACAGAACTGTGTGCAAGACTTTGATGAATCGAATGAATTTGTATTGAATTATGTATAATTTTTCAAAAAACAAATGTAAAGAGTAATATTTACATCGATCACAGTCATTTTTTGTGTGTGGTGTGTGTATGTTTTGATCATATCTGAATACCTAAATATATACAATTAATTACAACTCCATAAATCTAGGGACAATTCAGATCGAATCTAATGAAGCTGATATGATGTAGACTCGACTCTGTTAAACCAAATATGTTATACAATTTCCTATCTGAAAGTCATATAACTTTCCATCTTAGGTCCAAATGTATAATTCCATCTCCTGAATTGATAAGATGGTATTTCCTATTGATATGTCCATTATGTACTATATCAGCCAGATTTATATCTACATGCCCAAGTGACTCCTACAAAAAAATCAAATAAAATAAATTAAGCAATTTCAAATATTTCAAAAAAAATTAGATATGTAAGGAAAATTTTAACAAAATAGATTTAAAAAAATAATTATTTGTACCTTAAACCAAAATCCAAGGTATCTTCTCTTGCTAATGACTTCGAATTGCATTGTGTCCTTCAATGGAGCTTCGTCTAGTACAAACTCAAACTCTTCGTTCCAATAGGGGTATCGAGTTCTCTTTATAGTCTATAATAATTTTACATCATAAAATCATTAGTTCAAGTCGATAATAAATTGGAGTATTAACAATGGTATAATTACATTTTTTGACGTATTATATTTGCCATTTCAGTCCCTCGAGTTTAGGGTTGGTCAAATTTATTTCCCCCACGTTTCAATTGTTCGACAAATTAAACCCTTAAAGTTCGAGCTGAAAATCAAACCAAGCTACTCAATATTCGACTCAAGTTCGATTGATAAAAGCTCGTTCAAACGCGGTTCGTTAACTTATCAAACCAAGTTTGAACAACATTCATGTGTTCGATAAATTTTAAAGCTCGGCTCGATTAGCAAAAAGTAATAAAAATCTGTACAAAATAATAAAACTACTGGAGCTCCTAGATTAGAGCTTGTTTGAGCTCGGCTCGATTAGCAATCAAACCAAGCTCAAACACAATTTTCAAAGCTCGATTTAGTTCAAACAAAATTGAATAACTATGTGTTCAGCTCAACTCGCCTCATTTACACCCTTACTTAAAGTCGATTCTTCATTAAGTTTCAAAGATATTGGCCAACCCAAAATGTAAAAACTTCAAACTTAAGGGACCAAATTATAAAACAAAAGTCACTACTTAATCGTATATAAAATTAAGACTCATGTTACGAGCCAAGCATAGACGAAGGCAAGGGCCGGTGGTGGCACTCCCCCTCAAAAAGAAGTTGATAGATTAAAAATAGATGTGGCAAACAGGTGAGTTGGGTTGGTTCCAACGGGTTGGTTCTTAAATGGGTTGGGTTCTTAAATGGTTTTAACATGGAACCAAACTCAACCCAAAAAAGAACCAAAGTCAACCCGAATGGGAACCAAGTCCAACCCGACTCAATACCTTACATTTTGTTCAAGATTATTGGCAAGCGATTTGGGCCTAACTTGAAATTAGTTGGACCCATCTTAGAACCAATATGGAACCAATTAGGAACCAAATAAAATTTCTTACGAACCAACCCAACCCAAACTAGTTTAATTGGGTTGGAACGACCCATTTTGCCGCCCATAATTAAAAGTGTCTAATTTTGCCATTTAAAAAAAAAGAACGAGAAATACAAGGGACTAAATTCAAAACGGCTAACAATAAGGGTTGAAATCGAATTATATCATTGATCAAAAACACAATTCACGCTAATTAAATTATATAAGTAATTTCAAAAAATTACCTTAGTTTTTCGTCGTTCTCCTCTGAAAAGGATTCTTACATAAGGGTTGTTGTGGTTTTTCCCTTCGACATCCTTAGCACCCACAACTCTAACATGAAGCAAACCCGAACCTCTAAAGCTCATGTCTCCTTGACCAATGTTAGAATCCAAGAGTCCACTAAAATTTTTGTGATCTTCAAGGAAAGGAACAAAGGTTGTCTCCAATGTGATTTGTCCTCTTGGCTTCATGTTATGAGGATCATTAGGATCCATACTATTCAACAAATCGAGAACGAATTCTTTCTTCTCGTATGGAGTTAACTGATTCAGTTGAACAATTTGCATTCCCAAGAAATCATGAGCCCCAACCTTGCCATATTCAAACCCGATAAAATGTTAAAATATAGAAAGAATCGACATTTATTATAGCTAAAACAAACTTTTAGTACGATTTTATTGAATGTTAAAACAATTGGGTCCAGACCCAGACCCAAAACACTGGGCCTAGACCCAGATCTAGACCCACTCATGAGACCCATTGGGTCTGGGTCCAGGTCTAGACCCAAAATTTTGGGTCTGGATGTGGGTCCGGCCCACCCAATGCCATGCCTATGTTAAACCTTGTCCCAGTCGAAGAGATGTAAGTGAAGATTTTGAGACAAAGGGTCCTTTAGGATCAGCTTGAAGTCCTCGTTCCATTCGGGGTTCAAATTATTCATCTTGATCGAAGTTTTCTTTGCTGGAAGTTTTTCGCCGGAAAGGCTAAGTTTAACATAGGGATCAGAATTTCCAAGAAAATCCATTTTCAAGAGTTTTTGTGCTCTCACAATCTTGACATGCAATATCCCGACTGGCTTCTTTGTGGCTCCACTGTCGAGAATTTCAGTAATCATTTATCAGAATCAAAATTAACGCGTAAAATAATAATGTGTTCTCGATAAATAAATAGCTCAACTTTAGCTTCAGAATATATTATAGTTCTGTTAAAATGTACAATAATCCAACATTGTATATTCACCAAAAACCATCATTTTTAATAGCTTGCGTATACTTTGAGCTTACATTGATTTGTCAAGAATTTCGACTTCATATATTCTGGGCCAGAGATAAAGCTTAGCAACTTGTCTTGTTACAATTTCCTGCACAAACAAAAAGAGATCATGTTATAGGCTTTTGCATGCTAAGGGCTCGTTTGGCTACTGTTAGGATAGTATAAGCCTCGAGATCATTATCGCATACCCCTAATCAAACAAGCCCTAAATATAACAGTTTAAGAAACACGAGAATGCTGACCTGGACGGTACTATAAAACCCCGGGATTGCCATAATATCTCCTCCCATGACTCTAAGCCCCAAATCAATCTTTGGCTGCATTCTCGAAACGATATTGAGAGTGTGAAGTAGATTTAGTAGAATTAAGACATATAAGAAACCTAAATGAACAGACAAAATCTGTAATAAATGAATAATCGAACCGTATGTACCTTCTCTATCAATGAAACTGCAATGCTAGAGAAACAGGGGAATGTTGGCACAAGAGGTTTTAAGATAATCCTTGCTAGTGTCGATACTTGAATGTCCACCAACTGGCCTTAAACAAAGTTGTAATAAATTCTCATTTCTCAAACTTTTTTCGTGCAAAACATTGTAATATTCGGTAGAAAATAATCTGCAAACCTGGATCGAGAGTCGTAAAAACAAGAGTTTTATTGCCAGAGCAATATCGCAATTTCCATCCCATATTAACGCAATATCAAATAATAAATCATTCGCGTTAGAATCTTGAGCCTTCACACCTTCAAGAAAATGAAATTACATGATCACATAATAACCAATAAAACTTCGTTATCGATAAAATCATTTGATTCTTAAAAACTCACCATATATTACAGGAGGAAATTTTCCAAGAGTAAGACTATCAAAATCAATAGACTTTATCTGATATTGCCCGATATACTCAGCAAATGTAGCTTCGGTTGAGGTTTTGAAAATCTTGCATGCTGCCTACAAACGGTAAACGAAAAAAAATCTGTATAGCTTATAATATATCGGTTAAATCGAGAAAAAAATATCTCATTATGGAAAATAGTTTCACCTTATCAAAGTATGGCCACATATAACTGATAAATTTGTTTATCCAAACAACCTGCAATACATTAATCACAACTGATCACTTCTAAACCAAAATACTTAATTCAAAACTGAAAAGATATTCGAAATGTGCTTACTCGCTCGTAATCTGGATACATTATCCATAACGGGAGTTGAGGAACTAAATCTATTAACGAGCTTGAATCGAGCCCATCAAACGACTTAGCCACAGGCCCCTGAAACTACATGATGTACATAAGCAACTATTTAAACAAATTTCGACAAGACAAAACAAGTCATATAAACCAATACATTGAAGCCCAGACTGGCCCCACAATCATCTGGGCCGTAATAAAATGGCCCGTTCAGACGACAAAACCATAAAGATTAAGGCTTGATTATAAACCGGGACTGGATAACTATCACAGGCCCTTAAACGTCGAGCCAAACGGGGGATTATATGTGATAATACACCGATCAACCGTAATCATAGCAACCAAACAAGCCCTAAATAGTTCATTTCTCCTAGCAAATACGGTCTCATGCTTAAAACTGAGAACACAAATTATCAATATACAAAAGCTATGAATCAATTCTGAGTTACTGTAACTTGGATTCTTTCATTCTGAGTGATTGTAACTAAGACAAACTTGATTAGTGCCCTTGTCTGAATTTCATTTATAATATTCAGATTCATCGAAAAAAACACAAAAAAAAAACAAAAAAAAAAAAACACCATGAATATAAATGAAGGGGGGTGTTTTGTGTGTAAATAAAAGCAATAATGTAAGAATTTACCTCAACATCTCTGGGTTCAAAGAATATGAAAATGAAGAATCCCAGAACAAGGCCTATTTGGGTTCCAATTATAAAGCCTATGATTTCAAACAAGCTGGAAAAAAGTCCCATTTATGCACCAAACTTCAATCTTAATCAGATGGGAATGTGAGATTATTTAAGAATTGGAGAGCAAGAAATGTGTTTTGGAATCTACAATTAAGCTAAAAATTTGATTTTCCCAGCTGGTTTTTGATGATGATGATTATATATTGCATTGAGGTTAACACTTAGCAATTAAGATTGACAAAGAATTGTTTATTTTAGTTTAGGAGAAGGGCGGAATGAGAATCAAAATTCTTGATACATTATTGAAATGACGAATATAATTGATATTATGACTTTCAATGTACGAAATATATTAGTAAAATAAGTGAGTAATCAATTTTAATTTTAATAGAGTCGGTTTCTTATTTACTGTTGGATCATGTAAGATATTTTTTAAAAATACATTGATCAAATAATGTTGGATCATGTAAGATATTTTTTTAAAATACGTTGATCAAATAGTAGATAAAATATCAACTTCATTATCGATTTTCCCGTATGAATGTGGCTTCGTTGTTTGATATTGAATAATTTACGTATCAAAAAATTAATAAAGTGGTGATTTTTATCATGGTTTAAATCGAATGGTTTTGATTCAAAATACACGGCACCCTCAGCTATGTGAAAATCATATTTTTACCGGGCTTTTTATATATAACCCCCGAGGTATTGAGCTTTAGCAAACAACCCCCCGAGATTTGAAATCTTGGCAAGTAACCTTTTTAGTTAAGTTGACAGTTAGTCAACGGTTAAGTTCATGGGTAAAATTGTAATTTATATATAAAAACAAAGAAAAACAAAAATAAATAAATAAAATTTAATTCACTTTATACAACAATAATTTTCTCAATTTCAAATGTTTATTTTTTTGTCTAAAAATGTAAATATATATTATATTATTCTATCTAAATTATCTTCAAATTTATATATTATAATATTATACTATTCTACCTTTAAATATTATATTATATATTATATTATTCTATATAAATTACTTCAACATCAAATATTATATTACCTTCAAATTATTTATCTAAATTTATTTAATTTTACCTTCAAAATTTAAATTACCTTCAAATTTATATAGTATAATATTATATTATTCTACCTTCAAATATTATATTATATATTATATTATTCTATATAAATTACTTCAACATCAAATATTATATTACCTTCAAATTATTTATCTAAATTTATTTAATTTTACCTTCAAAATCTAAATTACCTTCAAATTTATATATTATAATATTATATTATTCTACCTTCAAATATTATATTATATTATTCTATCTAAATTACCTTCAATTTCAAATATTTTATTACCTTCAAATTATTTATCTAAATTTATGTAATTTTACATTCAAATTATTAGATAAAATAATATAATATATATCCTAATTTTTAGATAAATAAATAAGTATTTGAAATTGATAAAAAAAATTGTTGTATAAAGTGAATTAAATTTCATTTATTTATTTTTATTGTTTCTTGTTTTTATATGTAAATTACAATTTTGCCCATAAACTTAACGATTGACTAACGGTCAACTTAACCAAAAAGGTTATTTGCCAAGATTTCAAACCTCGGGGGGTTATTTGCTAAAGCTAAATACCTCGGGGGGGTTATATACAAAAAGCCCTATTTTTACCCTATAAATGTTTTATTTTCAAAATTTCCGTTTAATCAAAAAATTAAAATAAATTAAGTATGCTCCTTATTTTTATGCTCGCCCATCAAACTCGAAACATTGGATTAATTCTTAGGATACATTAATAAAATGATTGAAATATTCTTTTATTACCACAATTTTGCATCCAACGATATATACTGAATTGGATTTATGGTTCTGATCTACCATATAATTTTTTAAATATTTTAGAGATTTACAACGTGCAAAATTAAACGTGTTATGAAGAGGAATAACTAGAATATTGGATCTAAGTTTAGCTTGCCCATTATGACTCATTTGGATTAACAAAGACTTGGCAATTTAAATATGAATTAAAATATTAAATATGTTGATTAACGGATTATTTAAGCATGTATTCGTACCTCATAAGATTCCTTTCATAATATGGGGATGAATATTTTATAGGTGACAAATATTGGGTCGAATATGCGATAAGCATAAAATTTGTTATATAATTTAAAAGCTAACTACGCGTTTGATATCTTTGATGGCCTTTTAAAAAAAATATTCTCCTAGAGATATTGTTTTGAATAACAAAATACCACGAAAATTAGACCAATTTAAAATTTTTTGATTTTTTATGGGTAAGTTTATTTGAATAAATTATTGAGATATTTAAAATAAAGTTAGGATATAATTATGAATAATTAAACTGACTTAATCCCAAGTTCCCAACTTGATTGTAAGTGATAAGGTTTAAAGTTACATATTTTTTGATCAAAATGAAAATAGTACTCTTGCCTTTTGGGCTTAATTCTTATTAGATATAATCCCATGTGAAAGTCATGAGATGTTGAATTTGTAAAAAGTAAATCTTATAGATATCGTTACATAATTTCTTTATTAATACTTTAAAAAATGAAGATACTTCAATTTTGATGATTATCGTCAAATAGCTACTTTAAATAATTGCTAAATCATATTTATTTTGTCTAATAAATAATAATATATATTGTTAAATTTAATAAAAACTTCCAAAGAAGGAGATGTGCCTACTATCACAAATAATTGATTACGTTTATCATTTGAAACTTGAGTATAAAATATACATAAATTTATTGAATATGAAATTTTCTATAGTTAGGACAATATTAAAAAAAAAAAAAAAAAGCTACCGTGTTGTAAATGAGCTGGGCCAAAAGCCACTTCGGCTTGGTTCGTAGCATATTAGATCCATTAAGCTATAAGAAATCAATTGAAAGCCCAAGCCCATTTGGAAGAGTATTTTAAGAAGAAATAAATTGAGCCCGGCCCATATCTTTGAACTGTAAGGTCACCCGTTATAGATCTAATATTAGATTAAAGTTTAAACTAATCAATTAGCCTAATATTTAGGACTAAAAAGCGAATAAAACTACTTGATATTTGACTTGAGCTGATAACTGAAAGTGTATTTGAGTTCGATTCATTAACATATGAAACTAAACTTGAACAACATTATATTTTGATAAGTTATGAAGTTCGTCCTGAGTTCGGCTCGATTAGTAAAAACTAATAAAAATATGTACAAAATAATCAGACTACTAGAAATCGGCTCATGTTTGGCTCAATAAAAGCTCGTTTAAACTTGGTTGTATTAACAATCAAACAAGTTCGAATACTGATTTTTAAAACTTTTGTAATTCAAACAAACTTAAACAACAACTCGTTTAACGTGAGTCAGTTCATATATACTACTACTAACATTAATCACTGAGAGGAAAAATTGTAAATAAAAAATCTTAAGAAATACCAAAGAAATAATATAAATAGTTATATATAATATAATCAATGTGTATATACGAAAAAAATACTTGACAAAATATGATTTGAGATAAGATTTCCAATTTCAAAACACAAATAAAGTTACAAATTAGGCTCCAATTGGTTGGCAAGTCATCTCCCAAAAAAATTACTTCAGAGTAAAAAACCTCATAAAATTCAATTGTTTAGCATCTCAAAAAATTTCTCTTAAAAAAATCTTCCAAAATTAAAAATTACTCCGAAAAAATCTTATAGGAAAAGAGAAAAAAATAAATTTTACTATTTATGATTTGACAGTTACCATTACAAATAAAAATAAGATTTTTTTTACTATACTTTGACTCAAAAAAATAAATTAATTACATATTCTAATGCAAAATGACGAGACATTTAAAATAAGATCCATTGTGAATATTTTTTTTTTGTCTAAATTGATGACTTTTACTAAAAAATGTTAATAAAATTTATATATAAATATCAATTCAAACTAATTTCTCACAATAAAAAACATATCACATCAATCATAATCATTACATATTTTCTTCAAAAAAACCTCAACAATACCCTTATCTCAAACCACATTTTTTATCCTTAAAATTATTATTCTCATTCTTATCATGAAAAAAAATTCTTTGAGACGTATATACCATGCAATTAGGCCCTTAGTGACATTTACTTGTTTATTTCGTAATGCTTAGTGATGTAATGATGATAAACCTCTCTATTTGAGAGCTAAAACCAAAGAGCATCAAGTCATGAAATTTAAAGAATCAATCACATACGTTTTGACAACTTAATGAACTCTACTAAGAATTGAATCGTATAAAAAATATATATATTATATATCACTATTTTAATATTATTAACTTTTTACCACCTTTTTATATGAAAAAATTGAATATAATAAATTCATTAAAATCTATTATTGTCAGTAATATTTTATCAAAATAAAAAGAATATATAAAAATTTAATATATAATATATTACTATCGTGTAAATAGCTCAAATGGAATGATTGATTTTCCATTTGTAAGCTTGCTAAAGTTTCTTAATGGATAATGACTCGACCAATTGAAAAACTTGTGGTTGGTAAGGTATTAAGTATGAATAATACCCACACCAACTTTGCTTAAAAAAGATTGCATCATAATTAAAACAATTATAGTCCATTTTAGACTATTTAATAGATATAAGGGTTATTAGATATTAGTGAAGTGTTTTTGTATTTGAAAAGGTAAATAATTGTGAGATATAAAACAAAAAATTACGAGCATTCAACCACACAATTTATGTTTCTTTATAAAAATATAGAATAATGAATATTATCAATTTAATCGATATAGTAAACTAGATATTAGAATCGATATATTGGGAATTATAAGTGAAATATTTTAGAACAAAATAAAAATAAATTGTTGACGTTTTTTTTTTAATCAAGAGAGTGTTAGAATATTTAGAATTAATATAGATGAAAAAAATAATATGCAATAAGGCTAGATTAGATCAAGTGTCGAATATAAGTTGTTAGGACTTAAACGTTCAAAAATCAATTTATTGATATTTATTAAGTTTTGAAGTTGATAATAATAAATATTTGATATTTATGGTTTGATTAAATAGAGTAATAATGGACTTTTAAATAAGGCACAAATCACATGACTGCTTGAAGTTGAATGTTTGGTGGAGGGCCTGCAAAATATCTTATTTAATGGAGTCAGGTACAAAGAGTGGATACATATACAACTATATATTTAATCCAATTTATTTTCCATAAATATTATTCATAAGTTAATTAGAAAATAGATTTTGTGCCAAATATATTTGACAAAAAAAAAAAATGTAAAAAATAAATCATTTGTTTTGTACCGGATTCAATTCATACATATACCGAAATCGTAGATGTAAAAATAAAATAAATCACGTCTTACCAACTTTTCGAATTTTATAACAAACTCGAAAGAAAATACATGATTAAATACCTGTCGATGTTTATGATCACATTAAAAGTCTATTTATTATGTAAAATAATATATATTATAAGAAGAATTCTCATATTCATAAATCAAATTTCCAGTAAATCAAATTGGATTTCATACAACATTTTCCAAAAGTTGGTGAAAATTGCTTTTAGGGCCACCAACTATACTTTATCTTATGAGAATTATTATATATATATATATATCGTGTCAATTAAAATCGATCTACCAAAAAGCCTTGTTGTAACGGGTCCTATTAATATTTGCTAAAATAAGAAACTTTATTTACTCCCTAGACTATTTAGGTATTCAATTTGTATTTTTCTATAATATTTTTTGAATAAGATCTCACATAATACAAATAATTCAAAATTTATACTATTCGAGATATTAATTTCTTAGTTTTAACTATAAAATTAGGTAATTAGATGAGAAAGTTTACTTAAGAATTTTGTGCTATCTTAATTTAGTGAAATAATTGTAATATTTCCTTACGTTAGGTTAGTTAGACGATCTACTTAAACCTTTTGCACTAAGCCACATTGATAGTTGTATGGCTTTCTGATGTAATAATTATAAATAGGAGAACTTAAATTGTAATTGTTTGTTTTCTCAAATATTTTTTGTATTATGATTTTTTTTCTTAACGAAATGATATTTAATTTCAATATATATTTTGTACTAACGTTAAAAATATAATTGAAAATGAGATAAGCCAGCAATGATATTGTCGTGAATATGATTTTATAATAAGTTACATATAATATTAGTTCATTTACCATGTGGAGTTTTAATAATTCATATCTTCTATTGTAATTTAGCATTTTCATATTATATTGTGATAAGAGTATATGTATATAATTGAGTGTTGAATGAAATACTAAATAAAATAACCCAAATGAAGGATGTGTGGAAATAACGCAATAGTCGCCTATGTTTGAGTAATTAGTTAGATGAGTGACGTCTATTATTAGTTACTAATAAAAAATTTAAAAAATAAGGTTATATTTATTGATTAAATTTTCACGTTGTCTTTTATTTATTTTTTTAATTGTTGGTATTGTATTTTTCCAAATTTATAATTATCATTTTGTTCGTTTTTCATGTGAACCCAACATATATTTTCTTTAGAAATTCATTATTATGAATCATGTATAACTGGAGAAAAATGTAAAATATATATTTAATAACGTCCACGATATAAATCAACAATTTTATCGAGTAGAACACGAAAAAAGAAGAGAATAACGGGAAAGGTAAAAGTCTAAAACCAAATAAAGAAGTCATTGTTTAATTCAAGTTTAAGTAATATCTTTTAAATAATATCTTAGATCCAAATATAATTAGAAAAGAATTTTAAAATTACATAATGCGAATTAATAAAGTTACTTACTTTTAAATTTTAATTAAAGAACTCATTTATTATAGGAAAAATTATATTTACCTCTTAAAAATTACAGAAATTTCATTTTCTTTTCATAATTACTGTAGCCTCCCTCATTTTTATAATTAAAGATGTAAATCACATCAGATCCTTATTTCTTTTTAAATTTAAAGAGGTATCGACATTATAAATTCGAACTTTATTATATTAACATAATTGAAATTCATAAGTAATAATGAAATTAATTAATTAGTCCCCACCACTAATCCAAACCCGATTATCTCTACTCGATAAATAAATAATAAAAAGACACTTTTAAATATATATTAAAACAAACGTTTTACCAATCCCATTCACAATTCCCACCAACCCCCATAAAAAAAAATTTAAAAATAAATTAAAGGCCATTATATTTTCCAAACCACACCCACTCCAATCACCACCGTCCATCACCCCAAACAAACGGCTCAGATCAATCCTCAACCAACTCCTTCACTATAGAGACTTGTCTGCCTTCATCCTCCACTCCATTCTCCTAAACCCACCTACCAAAATCTATACACACACACATTACATACATATTATATATATACATATATATATATATATATATCACATTACACAACCTCTCTATTTAAAGCCACCTATCTTTCCAACTACATTTCAAGATTTTTCAAAACTCATCATAGAGAGATAGAGACAGAGAGATGGAGAATGGTGATCATAATTCAAATGGGTTGTGCGTGAAAGCACAAAACGGCGATCCGTTGAACTGGGGTGTGGCGGCGGCGGCGCTGACGGGGAGCCACCTCGACGAGGTGAAGAAAATGGTATCGGAGTTCAGGAAACCCACCGTGAAGCTCGGCGGCGAGAGCTTGACTATATCGCAGGTGGCGGCGATCGCGGCTAGGGATAATGCGGTGGCGGTGGAGCTGTCGGAGGCGGCGAGGGACGGCGTGACGGCGAGCAGTGATTGGGTAATGGAGAGCATGAATAGAGGTACTGACAGCTATGGCGTTACTACCGGATTTGGCGCCACCTCTCACCGGAGAACTAAGCAAGGCGGAGCTCTACAGAAGGAGCTTATCAGGTTTATACTTTATATGATATTTTCTCTAATTTTTATATCCGATTAAAATATTTAAATTTAAGAAATAATTGCAATCTTAGTCTTATTTGACATAATTGTTTACAAATTTAAATAATTTTGGGTTCTTTTTTTTTTTTTTAATCTCAACCGTTTTTTTAACTAATAGAAACCGTTAATTTGTTCAAATGTCATATCAGGGTAATCAGTATTAAAATTTAAAACGAAGATCGACTGAATTACACACATGTTATTTTATCCTATTTTTAAAACATTATGATCAAAATTGCAACCAAATGTGTCATATTGTACTAAATAAGAAGTTCATAAATTTAATAATAAGATTAAAATTGTAACTAGTCTTATGAGACTTGATTTTTTTTAATAGGAAACAATATACCTTATAGATTTCTTTTATGTATGGACTTTATTAAAATTTTCCAATAAAAATTTGGTATAGCTAATTAGCTAGGATGTAGCTGGCCAAGCCTTGACAGTTGTAGTTGGAATTATTTTGCAATAAAAAATTTCATTTAATAGTACAAAATCTTAAATAACTTCAAACTAATCTCTAATTATCTATAGTCCTGGAATATCGGCCTTTGTCTTACTGGACTATATTACAACTATTTTAAAATAAATCCACATTAACCTAAATATTTAATTTCTGTAATTTATTTTTGGTCACATATACAGGATGCAACTTAATTATTTTAAATATATAATTTATTATCGATAATCTATTTATTGAGAGAGTTAAAAAAAATTTGTTACTTGTCTGACGATAGCAATATATCATTTTTTGTCATATATATATATAAAAATATATATAAAAGAGGAAACCTAATGATTTTAAAGACTTATGTTATATACCAACAATTATTCAATTTTCTAAGATATGATAAAAATTGCATTTAACAAATACATTTAACATGATATTTGTAATTTAGGTTTATTAAAATAAAAAGAAATCATAGAGACTATCATTGAAAAATCGATAAAAAAAAATGGTATATACCATTTCTCGATTTTAAATATATAATTTATTACCGATAAATAATCTATTTATTGAGACAGTTCAAAAAAACTTGTTGACATCAATATTTCATTTTTTACCAGGTTTCTAAATGCTGGAATCTTCGGACAAGGCACAGAATCTTCCCACACACTTCCACACTCCGCCACAAGAGCCGCAATGCTTGTAAGAATCAACACTCTTCTCCAAGGCTACTCCGGCATAAGATTCGAAATCTTAGAAGCCATGTCCAAATTCCTTAACCACAACATAACTCCATGTTTGCCCCTCCGTGGCACCATCACGGCCTCCGGCGATCTCGTCCCTCTATCCTACATCGCCGGACTTTTAACCGGCCGTCCCAACTCCAAAGCCGTCGGACCCACCGGAGAACCCTTAACCGCCGAACAAGCGTTCAAACTCGCCGGAATTGATACCGGTTTCTTCGAGTTGCAGCCTAAAGAAGGCCTCGCGTTGGTCAACGGGACAGCTGTCGGCTCCGGATTGGCCGCCATTGCTCTCTACGATACCAACATTCTTGTGTTATTGTCGGAAGTTATGTCGGCCATTTTCGCCGAGGTTATGAACGGAAAACCGGAATTCACCGATCACTTGACGCACAAGTTGAAGCACCACCCGGGCCAGATCGAGGCAGCGGCTATTATGGAACACATTCTTGATGGTAGCTCATATGTTAAGGCTGCTCAAAAGATGCATGAAATGGACCCTTTGCAAAAGCCAAAGCAAGATAGATATGCTCTTAGAACCTCCCCACAATGGCTCGGCCCGCAAATTGAGGTCATTCGAACTGCGACTAAGATGATCGAGCGTGAGATCAACTCGGTTAACGACAACCCTTTGATCGACGTTTCTCGAAACAAGGCGTTGCACGGTGGAAACTTCCAAGGCACACCAATTGGAGTATCCATGGACAACACAAGGTTGGCTATAGCATCAATAGGGAAGTTGATGTTTGCCCAATTTTCGGAACTTGTGAACGATTTTTACAACAACGGGTTGCCCTCGAATCTCTCGGGCGGGCGGGACCCGAGCTTGGATTACGGGTTCAAAGGGATGGAAATAGGCATGGCCTCGTATTGCTCGGAGCTCCAATTCTTGGCTAACCCGGTCACGAACCATGTTCAAAGTGCGGAGCAACATAACCAAGATGTGAACTCTTTAGGCCTAATCTCTTCACGAAAAACCGTCGAGGCTTTGGATATCTTGAAGCTCATGCTATCGACGTACCTAGTCGGGCTATGCCAAGCCGTAGATTTGAGGCATTTGGAGGAGAATTTAAGACTTGCTATCAAAAATACTATAAGCCAAGTTGCTAAAAGAACCTTGACAATGGGTGCTAATGGGGAGCTTCATCCATCGCGGTTTTGCGAAAAGGAATTGCTCCGAGTGGTGGACCGTGAGCACGTTTTCGCGTACGTGGACGACCCGTGTAGCGGATCCTACCCGTTGATGCAAAAATTGAGGCAAGTTCTAGTGGACCATGCATTGGAAAACGGTGAAAACGAGAAGAGCGTAGGGATGTCTATTTTTCACAAGATTGAGGCATTTGAGAACGAATTGAGGGCCATTTTGCCTAGGGAAGTCGAGAGCGCTAGGATTGGAGTCGAGAGTGGAAATCCGACGATTGAGAATAGGATTAAGGAATGTAGATCATATCCTTTGTATAAGTTTATAAGGGAGGATTTGGGGACCGAGTTTTTGACGGGCGAAAAGGTTACGTCTCCGGGCGAAGAGGGTGAAAAGGTGTTCACTGCATTGAGCAATGGACTACTTGTTGATCCATTGTTGAAGTGTGTTGAAGGTTGGAATGGTGCACCTATTCCAATCTGCTAATTCTATTTGTTGTATTTTTGTTCTGTTTTGGGATTGTGTTTATATCTATGTGATTTATGTGTAAACTTTGAGGTGATTGATGTAAATTATATGTAAAGAAATTGTGAAGTTTTTATGGTGTTTTGGATAGAATGATTTCAAAGTCATGGATTTCAAATTTTTCGATAAATTTATTGAGTTTGTTTGGATGAATCCAAATTATAATGAATTTCAAATTCATTGCCACTTATTTTGGGCTATTTTTTCCATCATCATGGTGGATTTCAAATGACAACATTTTAGAGTCATTTGAAATACACTCCTTAAATCCAACTACCTCAGTCCAAACACACCCTTAAGATTTGAAGCTTTGAAAACAATCTTTTCTTGAGTCCTGTTCTTTGTTGTAATTGTGTGTTAATAATTAGGGGACCGAATTTTCGGTTTTCAGTTTGATTAATTTTGAACACTCCTATTAGTAATAATACAGGTCCAAACATGGTATTAATGACCATAAAATGAGTTAGGAAAGTGTTGGAAGATCATGTGCAACTGAACCCGACTCGGATTTGATACTTAATCGGTGTTGAGTACAAAGTCTAAGTGCGTAAAATTGAGAATAAATATAATCTCGATAAAATTATATTGACTAGTACTCAAGGTTGATGATGGGAATATATCGTTGGGATTTTCTATTGATTGTGAAATGAGAATGATCGAAATGAAATAATTCAAATTATAATTTAAAAGGCGGTGAATGGCTTTGGTAGGTAATTGTGTAAAATTATAATTCAAATAATAATTATATTAAATAATTTGATTGGTAAATGTGTAAAATGGTGTATATATAATTATAATTAATATGTATTAAGTAAAATTAAAAAAATATTAATTTTAATAAGAATTTATTGTATTAAATTTATTTCAAATTTTGTAATTCAAATACTTAAAAATTGAATTTGATAACATAAATCTCGTAAAAAAACAATTAATTTGGACATAACTCTTCTGCTGTACATTTGGCATCTTTTTATTGGTTCATAAGCCGCTGAATTTACCTCTCAAGAACAATTGAGAGGTAAATTCAGCGGCTTATGAACCAAATCATTGAAAATTGAACAAATCGAGCTCCATCGTCTCAGAACCAGAACCAACAATCGTTAATGGCATCACAGATCATTAGACGGCTCGCACGGAGCCGACCGTCTGGAATCTTCTCCGCCGTAGATCGAAACTTCTCGGTGGCGGCCGATTCGAATTTGATCCGCGCCACTCTCTTCCCCGGAGACGGTATCGGACCTGAGATCGCTGAATCTGTTAAACAGGTGATCATAATCATGGTCAATCGATTTTTTATTTGTCTAATTTGATGTTTCGATTAAAATTGATGTGTGCGGTGAAATAATGTAGTTTTCCCTTTTGGAAAA
The DNA here is from genome assembly GCA_963669365.1 of Verbascum thapsus. Classification (NCBI taxonomy): domain Eukaryota; kingdom Viridiplantae; phylum Streptophyta; class Magnoliopsida; order Lamiales; family Scrophulariaceae; genus Verbascum; species Verbascum thapsus. Next base: position 2,813,067 of record OY770120.1, read on the forward strand.
TAGTGGAATTAGGGTTTTCTGGACATGTCTGCGGGATTTTGTCAGTTTGCTGTTTTTTTTTTTGCATGAGTTTATCTGGGTGCTCTATTTGATTCTTTATGAATTAGTGACGGTGGGGGAGGCATTGAAATGGTGTGCGAGTCTTATTCGTCAATTTGCATAGTAACTTTGTGGCAACAATGAAGGATAAAGATGTTCATTTTGAATAACATAATTGTTTGTTTTCATTCTTATTTCGAACTTGTGTCCATGAATATTTGCTCTATTATATTTTATGTTGGTGGCTTAATATTTTGGTAAGATGGATGCAAAGAGAAAATAAATTAAAAATATCCAGAGGATCGAAAACTTATGCCTGAGAGCTGCCGCCACAAAGTTCTGATTACCTGCGGAGGTTTGCTCTAGTGTTAACAAATGATGCCTTTTGCCCCAATGTTGGCAGACATGTTGACTTGTCAATACAACTATGTTATGATTTGGCTCTGGGGGACACATGCACAGTCTTATTTAAAATGCATAGACAGAACTAGTGAGGCACGCTTCTGGACCCAAAAAATGAAGTTTCTTAAATAAGCAGACAGGAGCTGTTTATGTAATATATAATTTCACTTGCGACTTACAAGTTTGAGTCTCAGATTTTGACGCAATATAACAATATAATTTCACAACAGGCTGCACACAAGCTAGATAGTCATTATAGAAATGGTTATGGTTATATGAGCTTTATGTGAGATGTAACACCACTTTTGTACATGCACTGAGAAATGGCTTTATATCATAAAAGGTGAAATGTTTCTTAATGCTTTTAGAATGAAGAGTATATTAACATCAAACAAGAAATGTGCAGTGCAGTAGACCATGAGAAATAGTTTTAATGATTTTTTAACTAAGGGTCCCTCAAAACAATGTGATATAAGCCTTATGCAGGTTTTCCTGAGTTAAGGTATATGTGGTATATTTACACACAGCTAACTATTCAAGTAATAAGAGCTTATCGGTTTACCTTTACAAAGGTGAACTCAGGCAGTCGTCCTTTGCTTTCATAGCTCCCTGTTGTTTCATACTACCACCTTAAAGAGCATGTGAGAGCTATAAAATTATAAGTCATCTTCTTGTTTGGTATTTCCTTGGAAGCTAGTTTGGCTTTGGATTGGTATGGAGTGATAGACTTTAATGGAAATGGTGGTTTTGTAATGAAGTTTTCCATTTCAAATAAAGCCTTTTGGAAGTAGCTAGCTCTTGTGCCAAATTGAAAAATTAAATATTTGTCAAAATTCCAGGTTTTTAGAGTTGCTGATGTTCCAATTGAATGGGAAGAACACTTTGTAGGAACGGAAGTAGATCCTCGGACCCAAAGTTTTCTTACTTGGGAAAGTCTGGAATCTGTGAGACAAAACAAGGTTGGTTTAAAAGGGCCAATGGCCACCCCAATTGGGAAAGGTCATCGTTCGCTTAACCTTACATTGAGGAAAGAGCTCAATCTGTACGCCAATGTTAGACCTTGTTACAGCCTACCTGGATACAAGACTAAATATGATGATGTGGATCTCATTACCATTCGTGAAAACACGGAAGGAGAGTACAGTGGACTTGAACATCAAGTAAGTTTATGCATGTCATGTACATTATCATAAAGCAACTATTTTCTTGTGAATCCTATTTAGTCCTTTTCATTTCAATATAGGTGGTGAGAGGTGTTGTTGAAAGTATCAAGATCATTACACGTCAGGCAAGTCTTAGAGTTGCAGAATATGCTTTTCACTATGCCCAAGCCCATGGACGAGAAAGAGTATCTGCAATACACAAAGCCAATATCATGCAGAAAACTGATGGTCTTTTCCTTCAGGTCTTCTTTATACATATGCGTGAGTATAAATGTTTGTTTTAGCCTTTTCAACCTGTTAAATTTCTTCTTCACACTGCAGTGTTGTCGAGAGGTCGCAGAAAAATATCCAGACATAAAATATGAAGAAGTTGTGATCGACAATTGCTGTATGATGGTATGACAGATTTTCTGAATTAATTGAATATGGGCTCCATACATTTGAAGTTGCATTAAAAAATTCCTAGAAATTGCATTTAGTGTAAGGAGAAGGTTGATATACAGTCAAGTAAGCTGTCGTGTTTTCCCCTTGTATACAGCTTGTGAAGAATCCAGCACTATTTGATGTTTTGGTGATGCCTAATCTTTATGGTGACATAATCAGTGACCTTTGTGCTGGTTTGATCGGAGGATTAGGCTTAACGCCAAGGTATAGTCTATTTTTGTCCAGTCTTTCAAAGGATGTTCACCTTAACTAATCTCAATTGATTTTGTCTCCCGTACAGCTGTAATATTGGTGAAGGAGGTATTGCTCTTGCTGAGGCTGTACATGGTTCTGCACCTGATATTGCTGGACAGGTTAGTGTAAAAGAAACTCCTAAATTTGTACTCATGTTCATTCTGTTCTGCTCAAGTGTTCAAAACTGCTTGTTTATCAGTATTTAGGAGTTTTCTTGAATCTTTCTGCCATCTGAATTTGTTCAGTATCCCTCGGGGCGGGGCGTAAGCCCCGAGGCGTGGGGTGTATGCCCCACACATTTTCTATTTTAATTAATAGGGAAAAATATAAACAAAGATAAAGAAAATGAAATTAACAAATTTTTAGATGTAAATGTTGAGTTATGGAGCCTGAAAGACTGTAAATAGGCCCAAAAGTATTTTGATGGGCTTATGTCATTCTCCTATTAGGGTTAGGTATATTGTATTATAAATAACCCTAATATCATTGTAACCCAAAAATTCTCATTGTAATCTCATTATTCGAAAATAGTGAAAATATCCTGGCTTGGCAGTGCCCCCAGACGTAGTCAAATTCTTTTGACGAACTGGGTAAACAATTTCGTGTGTTTTCTTTCTTGCGTTTATTCACAATAGTCGATCATATTCCTAACAACTGGTATCGAGAGCTCCAGGTCGAGTGGGAGCGAATATGATGGGTGATGGAAAAACGCCGATTGAAAAGTTTGACGGGACTGATTTTGGGTTCTGGAAGATGCAAATCGAAGATTACCTGTATGGTAAAGATTTGTATCAGCCCCTTGGTGATAAGCCGTCGGACATGAAAGACGAAGAGTGGAAGGTACTTGACAGGAAAGCTATGAGTGTGATTCGTTTGTCTCTATCACGGAACGTTGCGTTCCATACGACGAAAGAGACAACCACCAAAGGTATTCTGAAGGTTTTAGCAGACATGTTCGAGAAGCCATCAGCGGCGAACAAGGTTCATCTGATGCGACGTCTCTTTAACCTAAAGATGTCAGAGGGTTCTGTGGTGGCTCAGCATCTTAATGAGTTCAATTTAATTACAGCCCAATTGAGCTCAGTTAAGATTGATTTTGATGACGAGGTTAGAGCCCTAATTCTGTTGTCTTCTCTGCCTGAAAGTTGGGGCGGAACGGTTACCGCTGTTAGTGCTTCAGCAGGGAAAGAGAAGCTGAAATTTGACGAGGTTAGAGATCTGATTATAAGTGAAGAAATTCGTAGGAGAGAATCGGGTATAACTTCGGGTTCAGTTCTGAATACGGAAAATAGAGGCAGATCGGAATCAAGGAAATCGAACAGAGGTAGGTCAAGATCGAGAGGTAAAAGTAAGTCGAGGAAGGACCTGAGTTCGATAAAGTGTTGGAACTGTGAGCAACTTGGACATTACAGGAGCAAGTGCACAGCACCCAAAAGGGATGGAAAATCAGCTAATGCAGCAATCGAAGACATTAGTGATGCTCTGATATTGAGCGTGAGTAGCCCATTGGAATCGTGGGTTTTGGATTCTGGAGCATCGTTCCATTCTTGCAGTGATGCTGATATAATGGAATGCTATACTTCCGGGGATTTCGGGAAGGTTTATCTTGCTGATGATGAGCCTTTGAAAATCATGGGGAAGGGAGATGTTCGAATCAAAACCTCGAATGGCAGCATCTTGCAGTTACGTGATGTGAGACACATTCCTGGTTTGAAGAGGAATTTGATCTCTGTAGGGCAACTAGATGATGCTGGATACGTTGTGACCTTTGGTTGCAGCACCTGGAAGATAACCAAAGGAGCCATGATACTGGCTCGAGGTAAGAAAGAGAGTACATTGTACATGACAACCAATACTAAAGATTGTATTTCTCTTGCAGGAGAAAACAGTGATACAGATTTGTGGCATTGCCGTCTTAGCCACTTCGAATGGTGGTTTGAGGCACCAAATGATGTCGGAATGCATTGGAACCAAAGCCACAAGCTTTGTGAGCATGTGATAAGAAGGGGATGAAGGAGCTTTGTTCGAAAGGAAAATTGCCAGGCCTCAAAACAGTTGATGTTAGTTTATGTGAGGACTGTATATTCGGAAAACAGAAACGGGTGAGTTTTTCGAAAGGTGGCAGGACCTTGAAGAACGAAAAGTTAGAGTTGGTGCATAGTGACTTATGGGGACCTGCACCAGTTACATCTCTTGGTGGTGCGTCATACTACATGACTTTCATCGATGACTCCACGAGAAAGGTATGGGTTTATTTTCTAAAGCATAAATCTGATGCTTTTGACGCCTTTAGAAAATGGAAAGCCCTTGTAGAAAACGAAACAGGTCTGAAAGTGAAGTGCTTGAGATCTGACAATGGTGGAGAGTATGAACTTGCTGAGTTTAAGGAATACTGTGATCTGAACGGTATTCGCATGGAAAAGACTGTGAGAGGAACCCCTCAACAGAATGGGGTTGCAGAACGTATGAACAGAACATTGAATGAACGTGCTAGGTGTATGCGATTGAAATGCGGGTTGCCGAAGATGTTTTGGGCTGATGCAGTTAACACTGCTGCTTTTCTAATTAATAGAGGACCATCAACTCCGTTGGGTAATGGCATACCGGAGGAGGCTTGGAGTGGTAAGGAGGTAAATCTGTCGTTTCTTCGTGTATTTGGGTGTGTCTCATACGTTCACATTGATGCTACTGCTAGAAGTAAGTTAGATGCTAAATCTGTTAAGTGTACATTCATTGGATATGGTGGTGACGAATTCGGTTATAGGTTTTGGGATGAACAGAATCGTAAGATTATTCGTAGTCGAGATGTTATATTCAATGAACAGGTTTTGTATAAGGATAGGTTGGAAGCACCAAAGATTGATGATTCGGGTACTCAGGCTAAAATTCCTGAGGTTATTGAGTTAGATATTTCTAACTCGAGTGGGAGTAAAGTTACGCAGAATGATGAGGTAGCTATTGAGGCAGAACCGAGTACTCCGACACTTCCGCTGCGCTAGCAGACAGCGTCATGCACCAGATAGGTATTCGCCTTCTTTACATTATGTATTATTGACTGATAGTGGTGAACCTGAATGTTATGCAGAGGCTAGTCAATGTGAGCATGGGGACAAGTGGAAACTTGCGATGGATGACGAGATGAACTCTCTAAAGTCCAATGATACTTGGGAACTTGTTGAGCTTCCAAAAGAAAAGAAAGCTTTGCATAACAAGTGGGTTTACAGAATTAAAGAAGAGGCGGATGGAAGCAAACGTTACAAGGCGAGACTAGTTGTGAAGGGATTTCAGCAGAAATATGGTATCGATTATACTGATGTTTTTACTCCCGTTGTGAAATTAACCACTATTCGATTGGTGTTGAGTATGGTGGCTGCAGAAAACTTGTTGTTAGAGCAGATGGATGTAAAAACGGCCTTCCTTCATGGTGATCTTGAAGAAGATATTTATATGATGCAACCAGAAGGGTACTCGTCTGAAGGTAACATTGAGCTAGTGTGTAAGCTCAAGAAGAGCTTGTATGGTTTAAAACAAGCTCCTAGACAGTGGTACAAGAAGTTTGATGGATTCATGCATGAGATTGATTTTGTGCGTTGCAATGCCGATCATTGTTGCTACTTCAAGAGGTTTGACAATAGTTATATTATTTTGCTATTGTATGTTGATGACATGTTAATAGCAGGATCATGTGCTCGAGAATTGAGCAAGCTGAAGAAGCAATTGTCTGAGCGATTTGCTATGAAGGATCTAGGAGAGGCAAATCAAATTTTGGGTATGCGAATTAATCGGGATAAGTTGGCAGGAAAGTTGTATCTTTCGCAGGCTGAGTATATCGAAAAGGTTTTGAAGAGGTTCAATATGCATGATGCAAAGCCGGTAAATACTCCGTTGGGTAGCCAATTTAAGCTATCCAACAAAGATTCGCCTAGTAGTGATGAGGATCGGGCCTACATGAAGAAGACTCCTTATGCTTCGGCAATTGGTAGCATAATGTATGCGATGGTGTGCACTAGACCTGATATTGCGCATGCAGTGGGAGTAGTTAGTAGATTTATGGGAAATCCGGGTAAGCAACATTGGGAAGCGGTGAAGTGGATCCTAAGATACTTGCGAGGTACTACGGAGAAAGCCTTATGTTTTGAAGGCAAAAGTATCGAATTAGAAGGATTTGTCGATGCTGATTTAGCGGGAAGTGATCTTGATAAAAGAAGAAGTACAACCGGGTATGTGTTTACTTTGGGTGGTACAACGATCTCTTGGGCTTCAAAGTTGCAAAAGGTCGTGGCTTTGTCTACTGCAGAAGCTGAGTATGTAGCAGTGACTGAGGCTAGTAAAGAGATGGTATGGTTGCAAGGTTTTTTGAGTGAATTGGGGAAGGGGCAAAAGAATAGTATTTTATACAGTGATAGTATGAGTGCTATCCACTTAGCAAAGAATCCAGCGTTTCACTCGAGAACTAAGCATATTGAATTGAAGTATCATTACATAAGATATCTCTTGGAAAGGAAAATCTTGCAACTGATGAAGATTCGAGGTGATGAGAATCCTGCTGATATGTTGACTAAAAGTGTCACATTTGAGAAATTGAAGCTATGCATGGCTTCAATTGGCCTCAGTAACTGAGAAGAGAGGCTTGGCACTGCCGGGACCATTATGGGCTATTGGATAAAAAGGTCGAGAGATGGTTACTGTTGAGTTCAGTCTCCAAGTGGGAGATTGTTGAGTTATGGAGCCTGAAAGACTGTAAATAGGCCCAAAAGTATTTTGATGGGCTTATGTCATTCTCCTATTAGGGTTAGGTATATTGTATTATAAATAACCCTAATATCATTGTAACCCAAAAATTCTCATTGTAATCTCATTATTCGAAAATAGTGAAAATATCCTGGCTTGGCAGTGCCCCCAGACGTAGTCAAATTCTTTTGACGAACTGGGTAAACAATTTCGTGTGTTTTCTTTCTTGCGTTTATTCACAATAGTCGATCATATTCCTAACAGTAAACTCCGAAAACTTAAATATTTGACCAAGCGAAAAGTTCAAGTTCAATGTTTGGCAAAAACAATATTAAATGATAGGCGAAAAATCGTTTCCAACTAACCACTATGCGAAATTAAGATCTAAAATTGTTGTCTTTGTCAACTACTATCAAAAGTCTCATCATCAAGCTCATTATCTTCATCATCAAACCTTTAGAAGAATCTTGAATTTTTCTCTTGTTTTCTATGAAGTTGTATGAACTATGAATGAACTATGAAGATAGCTTAAAAATATAAAAAAATCTAATTTTTTAGGGTTTATTTGTATATGATTTGAGAATCAAAGTTATTTTTAATTATTTAACGTCAACTAAAAAGTTTTGGGCTTAAAAATGTGAAATATATTGAAGTGGGCCTAAAAAAATTCACATTAGTTTTAAATGACCATGGGGCGCAGTCCATGGCCCGAGGCGCCTGAGGCGTACGCCCCGCCTCTTCGGGCGTACGCCCCGTTGGATATTCGCCCCCCTTGGTTGCCCCAGGCGTTTTGGCCGGCGCGCCCCGGCAGCGCCTTTTGAAACACTGTTCCGGAGTTGAATATATTATGACGTTTTTTGTTTTCTATTACTCCTGTGTTTCATTATTCATCAATAAGCTATATGTACAATCTTCTTTGTAAATCGACATGATTTACCTTTTTATAAGCTTTAGATATCTGTTAAACTCGGTGTTTTCAACTTATTAAATATGAACAAGTTTCTCGATGGTAACAAATTTATAGAGTTAGTCGATTTATGCTAGCAACTTTTTTTAGCTTGGTTTAAATTGTCCTATTGAGCTTCGGTTAAATGGTTAAAAGAATGGTGCTTGGAGTGACTAGATGTTTGCACGCATAGTTCATCGTTCTTTCAACTTATAGATTAAAGCTCAGAGCACTCTAATTATTGAGAGAATAAGAATAACAGAATAAACTTACACAACTCGAATTATTCTTTATAAATCGATGCAGAATTTGGCGAATCCAACTGCTTTGCTTCTTAGTGCTGTGACCATGTTACGCCATTTGGATCTTCACGATAAGGCCGATAGTATCCAGGACGCTGTGTTGAAGACAATTGCAGAAGGAAAGTACAGAACAGGGGATCTTGGTGGGAAATCGACCACATCCGATTTCACCAAGGCAATCTGTGATCATCTCTGAACATTTTGCTCAGATGTTTATTTTGAGTTCAATTTTAAACAATCCCTATTTAATACATCACCTTGATGAGTTTTTCATAGCAGCAACTTTGATAATAAGCGAAGCTAATAAATGTAAGAAATTTGTTTCTGTACTGAGGGTTTTTTATGTAGTTTTTTAATTTTTATTTATTTGCTGTAATTTTTTTCTTTTGACTCATATGAGTTAAAAAAAAAAAGTACGAGGTAAAGAGAGATTGTGTCGGTGTTTTGGCGAAAGTTTAGGAAAGAGTCATGAATAATTAAAACTCAGGGGTGTTCATAATCAACCGAACCAAAAATCGAAATTCGGTTTGGTTTTTGGTTTTTCTTTTTTCAAAATTTTGGTTTTTGGTTCGATTTCGGTTTTTAGACGCGGTTAACCGAAAACCGAAATATATAATAGATATTAATTATTATTTTAATTTATATATAATTAATAAGTATTATATATTAATAAAAATTTAAAAATATACATAAAAGAGTAGGTTGAATACCAAAATTACAAAAAAAATTGAAAAATTGAACTGAACCATGTGATTTTTCCTACTTTTTTTAAAAAAAATTAGGTTATTTCGGTTAAAAACCGAACCGAACTGAATTTTTTCAGTTTGGTTTCAGTTCGTAATTTCGGTTAACCGAAATTTCGATTCAATTTTCGACCGACCCGAACCGATGCATACCCCAAGTATACTACTACATTCATGGTAGTAGTAATATGCATCATGATTGTTCTTCTAAATTAAATTAAATAGACTCACATAATCTGAATAATATATATAATGGTGAACAATATCGAATGCAAAGGAAAGAGTTGGCTCTCACTATAAAAATGAATAAAATGCTTTGATATTTGACTCGAAATCATTTGGCAAATATTCATTTTGAGATCAATTGGTTAAACTTGATATTAATATATTTAGCTTGAGATTGACAGAATTAGTTAAAAATGACAATATATACACAAAAACAAATCAAGCCACCAAAATCTCAAGGTCGATTCATATTCAAATCGATTAAAGCTCAATTCAATTAACAGTTATACAAATTTGGAGTACAAATATAAAGTTTGATAATAAACAATAATTTATTCAACGTTCTGAACCTAACTCAACATTAAATTACCTAATTTACCTCGGTAAATTAAGAAGACGGGATAAATTTGTTCGTTTAACCACTTCACAACATACTCGAGTTACATACATATTTCACGGACCCTGCTTCTTAAATTCCGAGAATTTCAGGAGCATTTCAACTCACAAATCTTCGCAATGTAAGCATATAATATGACAATTCTATTTAAATCATGCTTACACATATAAACAAAAGCGGAAGCGATAATAAAAACGAATTGATTACCTCCAGCCATTGCAATTGAAATTGTGAATTGATTAAACCGATAACCCTTTTCCTATCTCGATTCTTTATGCTCTGATTTAGTTTCCAAACCCTCCTTCTCAATTTTCAGATGGTGTTGTCTATATGAGAGTAGGCTTAGTGAACCTTTAATCAGAGATGTCACGTTTATTTATTCTGCTCTAGCCATCATAGAGAGATTTCAACGTGTGCTATAAACGTGGGTGATTACTAGATAGTGGGAGAGAATATGGGCTGAATTAGTCAATGGGTTGACTAGTCAAGACAAATGGGCCACTCAAAACAAATGGGCCACAAATAGGTTTTCCATAAAATCTTTATTATATATTATATTAATATATATACATATATACGGAAAACTAACATTCTCCCACTTGGCCCATATGTGAAGAGATACGATATACGAATCATAGCGACGAAATCTCTTAGAGCGAGAATTAATCTTCCATGTATTACGATATATCAAATTCTCAACACACCACACACACTTAACTTAATGAGTAAACCTCATGTTTACTCTAGGTTCAAACAAAATGATATTTCTCAACTTAATTACATAAATATGCGCATAAACCCGAAACGAGAAAATATCCAAATTAATAAAGTTTCAACAAAACATAATGAATGTACTACATAATGGGTGCAAGTCCCATTCTCGCCACATGATCCTTGAAAATCTTAATTTTCATGCCTTTAGTCAAGGGATCAGCAATCATTAAATCAGTGCTAATGTGTTCGATGATCACTTTTCTTTCTTGAACACGTTCCTTCACGACTAGAAATTTTATGTCGATGTGTTTATTTCGACTTCCACTTCTGTTATTCTTAGCCATGAAGACAGCAGCTGAATTGTCACAATACATTCTTATTGGCCGATTAATAGAGTCAACAACTCTAAGCCCAGATATGAAACTTTTCAACCAAACACCATGTGAGGTAGCCTCAAAACAAGAGATGAACTCCGCTACCATAGTAGAACTGGCCGTTAAGGTTTGCTTTGCACTCCTCCAGGATACGGCACCATCAGCTAGCATGAACACATATCCTGATGTGGATTTAAGTGAATCATTGCAGCCACCGTAATCGGAGTCCGAATAGCCTACCACTTCCAGATTACCAGTTCGTCTGTACATAAGCATGTAATCCTTAGTACCCTTAAGATACCTCAATACTTTCTTTGCAGCCTTCCAGTGATCGATCCCTGGATTACTCTGATATCTCCCTAATACTCCAACCGCATATGCAATATCGGGTCTGGTGCAGACCTGAGCATACATAATGCTACCAACAGCTGAAGCATATGGAATATTTTTCATTTGTTCCCTTTCAATGTCATTCCTGGGGCATTGGTCCAAACTGAACCGATCACCCTTCACAATTGGTGCTACACTTGGTGAACAATCTTTCATTCTAAATCTTTCAAGTACTTTGTTGATATAGGCCTCTTGAGACAATCCCAAAATGCCTCTAGATCTATCTCTATGGATCTTAATTCCAATGACATAAGATGCCTCTCCCATATCTTTCATATCAAAGTTACTTGAAAGGAATTGTTTCACTTCACGTAGAAACCCTTTATCATTGGTTGCAAGCAAAATATCATCCACATACAATACAAGAAAACAAACTTTACTCCCACTGACCTTAAGATATATACATTGATCCATGATATTTTCTTCGAAACCAAATGAAGTAATTATTTCATGGAACTTCTTATACCACTGGCGGGAGGCTTGTTTTAACCCGTATATGGATTTGTTCAACTTACAAACCAAATGTTCACCAACCTTAGAGGAGAATCCTTCAGGTTGTTTCATATAAACCTCTTCCTCTAAATCACCATTGAGGAATGCCGTTTTCACATCCATTTGATATAACTCAAAATCAAAATGAGCTACTAATGCCATAATTACGCGAAGAGAATCTTTTCTTGATACAGGAGAAAAAGTCTCCGTGTAGTCGATTCCTTCCCTTTGAGTGAACCCTTTAGCAACGAGTCTTGCCTTATGTCTCTCGATGTTGCCAAGTGAGTCTCTTTTTGTCTTAAAAACCCACTTGCATCCAATGGTTTTTACACCATCAGGCAACTCGACGAGATTCCAGACTCGATTAGACGCCATAGAATTCATCTCATCTTTCATAGCATTCATCCATAAGTTAGAATCTGTAGAACTTACAGCTTGTGAAAACGACAAAGGGTCATCATCGACTCCAACATTGCAATCCGATTCTTGCAGAAACACTTCATAATCATCAGGAATAGCTGATCGCCTTTCTCGAGTAGATCTCCTTAATGGGACTTGTTCATTCTCATGATGAACTGTTTCCTCGTTTACAATATGATCTATCAGATTTTGATCAATAGTTTGTGGAATTTCTATATTTGATTGTCTAACGCTCGATTGAACTTGAGGAGCGTGAACGACAATCAACCTATCACTTGAATCAGGGGGTGGAACCTCATAGTGGTCTTTTTCAGGAATGATATCCTGAAATTGATCACTCCCACTGATCAAATCATTCTCAAGAAATTTAGCATTTCTTGATTCCACAATCCTGGTGCTATGTGACGGACAATAGAACCTATAACCCTTAGACCTTTCGGCATATCCAATGAAATACCCACTAATAGTCCTTGGGTCAAGCTTCTTCTCTTGTGGGTTGTAGATTCTCACCTCAGACGGGCATCCCCAAACGCGTATATGTCTCAAACTCAGTTTCCAACCTTTGAATAACTCAAAAGGCGTCTTAGAGACGGCCTTGGAAGGAACCCGGTTTAATATATACGCTGCCGTCTTAAGAGCATCAACCCACAAAAATGATGGAAGTTTAACATTACTTCTCATGCTACGCACCATGTCAATTAATGTCCGATTTCTTCTTTCAGCTACACCATTCTGGTCTGGAGAACCAGGCATAGTGTATTGGGGAACAATCCCATGCTCTTGAAGAAATTTAGCAAATGGACCATGTGCTTGTCCGTTCTCAGTGTATCTACCATAGTACTCTCCACCTCGATCTGATCTTACGATTTTAATGTGCTTACCACATTGATTCTCTACTTCAGCCTTAAACAATTTAAAGGCATCTAAAGCTTCGTCTTTGGAACGAAGTAAGTAGAGATACATATATCGTGAATAATCATCTATGAAAGTGATAAAGTATTTCGGATCTTCAGCATTCATGTCAGGACAACAAATGTCCGTATGTATGATTTCTAATAAGTCAGAACTCCTCTTAGCACCAATTTTGTGTTTGTTAGTTTGCTTTCCTTTAATGCAACTAACACAAGTATCGAAATCGGTAAAGTCTAGAGTACCAAGTACCCCTTCCTTTACCAATCTCTTAACTCTCTCAATGGAGATGTGTCCCAATCTCCGGTGCCACAACATAGAGGAATCCTCATTCATAATACATCTTTTTAAACCAACATTAACATGCATAGAATTATGAGTGGTATCATTTTGCAAATTAAGATGAAATAAATTATCAGACAATGTACCATATCCAATAACTTCAGAATTTTTAATAATACTAAAACCAGAGTCTGAAAAGTTAAAGGAAAATCCAAATGGTAAAAGTCTAGATACTGAAATTAAATTTCTTGCAAAGTTCGGAACATAAAACGTTTTCTCCAAACGTAAAGTAAAACCACTACTTAAAACTAAACTGCATGTCCCAATGGCTTCCACATGTGAAGCTATCTTGTTGCCTGAATAGATAGATCTTTCACTGTCCTCCGGTTTCCTTAGGTTTGTCATACCCTGCAAGGTATTCGAAACATGGATTGTAGTTCCAGTATCAATCCACCATGTATTATGATTAACATTAACAATATTAGATTCATAACAAACGAATGCTAAAAAATTACCTTTCTTCTCAAGCCAAGTCTTGAACTTAATGCAGTCTTTCTTTATGTGTCCCTTCTTTTTACAGAAGTAACACTTTGACTCCTTCTTTATGACTTGGTTCACATGAATCTTTCCCTTTTCCTTTTCCTTATTGTGATCCCTTTTCTTCTTTGAAAAAGAAGTTGTAGCAAGGTTCACCTTTTCGCCCTCTTCCATCGACAATCTACCCTCCTCTTGAACACACATGGTCATAAGTTCGTTAATTGACCATTTGTCCTTATGTGTGTTGTAAGAGATCTTAAAGGGGGCATATTGTTGAGGTAGAGTGCACAAAATGAAATGGACTAGGAAAGATTCCGACATGGTAACTTCTAAAGCTTTTAGTTGTGCCGCTATATCCCTCATGCGCATGATATAATCACGCACTCCTTTAACCTCAGTGTGCCTCATGGATGAGAACTTCATAATCAAGGTGCTGGCGATAGCCTTATCAGAGGATGCAAACTGCTGATCGATGGCTTCAAGGAGATCCTTGACCTTATCATGCTGTTCGACAGAACCCCGAATACTAGCACAAATTTTGGTCTTTATGAACATAACTGAGAGACGATTAGATCGCTCCCACTTTTCATAAAGATCAACTGCATCAGGAGTACTAGTCTCCGTTATGCTAGGCGGTTCGTCTTTCCGAATAGCATAGTCAATATCCATCCATCCCAAATGCAGTAACACCCTCTCTTTCCACACCTTGTAGTTATCACCACTTAACTCAGGAATGTCACATTTGACATCAGAAATATTTCCAGGTAAAATTACTGCAAATTAAAAGTACATGCTCATTAACAAAATTGAGATTTTAAATTTTCACAATCTACCAATGTAAATCATGCTCAGATGAATCTAGTGACATAAAACTTGCCTGTGGGCTAAAGTCTACTCAATCAGATTCAATACAACTTTATAGTGAAACTGTTAAACCATTATTCCTTAACTCCTGTGGGTAGATTAAGAAACATAATCTAACACTTCACCCTAATTAATCATGCAAATACAATAAAATTTCCTGTGGGCATATCTCATTATATTACACATGATTAATTACAATTAATGTCTAGTGTCCACATGTGATTTCGACATCAAATTTCAAATAATTAGAGATGCTGTGGCTAATCCCTAATTAATAAAATTTAATCACTTGACATTTCACTTTATTTTATATACTTAACTTAATGTATATAAAGTGTAGAATTCATTATAAAAGAATTCATATCATATATAAAATTGCTCTAACCAATTGCAGCATATATTAGGCCCAATTACAAGCCCAAACCAAAACATCATCGTTAAGCCCTCAAAACAGTTTATTCTATTCCAAATTTGACAACAAATTAAGCCAATTGATTCGAATTAAACCTTAATCCAATCAGCAGAATCAAGTTTGGGGTTATAATAGAGTAAGTGGGGTCACAAAATGAATGAAATTCATTTCAATAAAACTATTAAAACAACAGCAGTGTCCCAATTGAGAATTAATTCTGGCAACATCATTATTTAATTAAACATGCATAAAAGTAATGCATAACCCACTTTAAGCACCAAAACCATTTCTGCATATATATATATATATATATATATATATATATATACACGTGTCCATGCATTCATTACCATATATATGCTTTTATATTCAGTTTTCACAAATCATCATTTGAAAACCCTAAACAAATGTTTCTGTTAATGATTTCGAGCTGCAACTTTACATAGGATCCATGCAGTAAAAAAAAATGGTCCATACAAATTCATGCATATAAATACAACTTTCACATATATACACGTTGCCATACATAAAGAATTAATTACCATATATGCATTATCATATTCACATCAACTTTGTCACATTCCTGAAAACCCTAAACTCCATAATTTTCCAGAAAAATTACAACAAATATGACGTGCGTGTGGGAACAAAATTGGGGAAAATTAATCGAGAAGAAGAATTATAACTGCATGATTATATTCATGATTCAATTCATTCAACACAATTCAAAATACGATAACAATTTCGTAAGCAAGACAGAGGCGATTACTCGCTCTGTACCATAATGTAAGCATATAATATGACAATTCTATTTAAATCATGCTTACACATATAAACAAAAGCGGAAGCGATAATAGAAACGAATTGATTACCTCCAGCCATTGCAATTGAAATTGTGAATTGATTAAACCGATAACCCTTTTCCTATCTCGATTCCTTATGCTCTGATTTAGTTTCCAAACCCTCTTTCTCAATTTTCAGATGGTGTTGTCTATATGAGAGTAGGCTTAGTGAACCTTTAATCAGAGAAGTCACGTTTATTTATTCTGCTCTAGCCATCATAGAGAGATTTCAACGTGTGCTATAAACGTGGGTGGTTACTAGATAGTGGGAGAGAATATGGCTGAATCAGTCAATGGGTTGACTAGTCAAGATAAATGGGCCACTCAAAACAAATGGGCCACAATATGTTTTCCATAAAATCTTTATTATATATTATATTAATATATATACATATATATATATATATGGAAAACTAACACGCAAAAGTAGTAGAAATGGAGTACGATGGAATTTTACTTGGAATGGGAAATCCGATTCTGGATATCTCTGCTGTTGTTGATCAAGATTTCTTAGACAGGTAATTTCTCTTTCACATGTTCTTTTTTTTTTTCCAACATATATTGCTTTTACATTTCGATTCATATCTGTGTTTGAGCTCGAGACCTGGTTATGTTCATATTATGTCGTAGCTTTCAGTAGATCTATGTGCATTTTGAAAGTTTTTCCTGCTGATTTCAATGCAGTTTGCATTTGCGAGTGTGTGTTATTGTTGTTATTATGGTGTATGTGTGTGTTCAGCTCGTTTGCGTTGCAGATCTCAGATTTGGCTGTAGTTTTTTTGCGAATCAATGTGTTATCGTTAATTCATAGCTAATTTTGGTTTCTTTGCTCGACAGATACGATATCAAATTGAACAATGCAATTCTCGCTGAGGAAAAGCACGTGCCTATGTGAGTATCTTCCTTTCCTTTTCACTTACTCTGTGATATTTGCCTATTTAATCTGTATTAGCTATTCTTGATCACCGTATTTCTCAGGTATGATGAAATGGCATCTAAGTACAAAGTGGAGTGCATCGCTGGAGGTAATGTATCATTGATGAAGACTAGGATTTTCTTGAATGGTTCTCGTGTTATTCTTCACCCAAATATTACCAATGTTTTTATTAGTGAGGTATATGATTTTTGCAATTGCAGGGGCTACTCAAAATTCAATCAGAGTTGCACAGGTACATCATATTACTTTTATGCCTTGATTATCCTTGACAGCTTGATTGGTCACCAAATATGTAAATAATTTTGAAGTTACCATCAACAGTGGATGCTACAAATTCCTGGGGCAACCAGTTACATGGGTTCTATTGGGAAGGACAAATTTGGGGAAGAAATGAAGAAACATGCAAAGGAAGCTGGTATTAATGTAAATATTTTCTTTCAGTCCACCATTTTAACTATTATCGTCACCTTTTCGTAATTAACATTTACAATCACATGATTTTCACTTATAGAGGAAACGATCAAGAACCATGAGTTTCATGGACAACATTTTTCCATGTCTCGTACTTGCTTAGAATTGTTAATAGCTATCATTGAATTTCTTAGAACATCAACCTGATTTTCTTGTTTTCTTCAATACATTAAATTTTATATCATTGGAGATTCTTTTTGACTACATCCAAACCATAATAATAGTTATATTTCCTATCTTGTCCCGTGGTTGCATCAGGTTCGTTATTATGAGGACGAATCTCCAACTGGCACTTGTGGTGTATGTGTGGTCGGTGGCGAAAGGTCAGTTTCCTTTAACAGATGGTTTTTTCACTGACATTGCATTTTTTTGACTAATTATATCATTGATTAATATCATTGCAGGTCACTTGTTGCCAATTTGTCAGCTGCTAACTGCTACAAAACCGATCATTTGAAGAGACCGGAAAACTGGGAATTGGGTATGCTTAGCATCATTGATACTGTTTGGTACATTTTATGCACTCTATAACACTTACTCATTTATCGTTTAACAGTGGAAAAGGCCAAATACTACTATATCGCGGGATTCTTCCTCACAGTTTCCCCAGAGTCTATCTTGCTTGTTGCTAGAAACAAGGTCTGCAATTTGGCAATTAGTTTATTTCATACTTTAGTATTATACAGTCTCCTAAATGTTCATATACGTGTAGATTTTCATGATGAACCTTTCTGCTCCATTTATCTGTGAGTTCTTCAAGGATGTCCAAGAGAAAGTATTCCCGTAAGGCTAATATTTTACTTCTTCTAATTACCTACCTAGTTCGAAATCAAAGATACACTGGTTTGAGGGTCTGCTTCTATTCGGGTTTCAGGTATATGGACTATGTTTTCGGAAATGAAACAGAAGCAAGACTTTCTCCAAAGTTCACGGCTGGGAGGTAATTAGTTAGTTCAAAAAAAACTCGTTGATATTTTTACTTATCATAGTCATTTAATGTGGTTGTTTTTTGTGAATAGATGGAGAATGTTGAAGAAATAGCACTGAAAATTTCTCAGTTGCCAAAGGCATCTGGAACGCACAAAAGAATTACCGTCATTACACAGGGTGCAGATCCAGTTGTAGTAGCAGCGGATGGGAAGGTCAAGTTGTTCCCTGTAATTCTCTTGCCAAAAGAGAACCTTGTCGATTACCAATGGTGCAGGTATGTGAATTTTTTTTTTTTCTAGACGCCTAAAATTTCAGAATATGTACTCATATTAGTTCCTCTTTTACATAACAAATTAATGCATTCAATCCTTCAAAGATGACTCTCAATCTCAAATCAAACTTGTTTTAGGGTGTGTTTGGATCGAGTGATTTGGATTCGGGGAGGGGATTTGGAGGAAGGATTTAAAATGACACCTAAAATGGAGTCATTTGACATCCATTATAACTTGGATACATCCAAACGAACTTCATGGATTTGTTGACGAATTTGAAATCCATAGATTTCAAATCCTTCAATCCAAACACACCCTTACATAGTTCAACCCTTTTGTGTTTATTTTTCTTGTAGGTGATGCATTTGTTGGAGGGTTTTTGTCACAGTTGGTTCAAGAGAAACCCATCCAAGATTGTATAAGAGCAGGTTGTTATGCAGCTAATGTCATTATCCAGAGGTCTGGTTGCACTTACCCAGAAAAGCCTGATTTTAATTAGAGTCCTTCAATTTTCCAGTCTTAAATGGGTTATTGAGAAAATTTATATTTAGTATTTTACTACATTTATATTTGGCCTACATTATTAGTAGTAGTGCCCTTAGTTCTTGTTTGCAAAGGGTTTTTGTGCACTATTGTCAAATTATTTATATGTTGCTATTTGTCTACTTTGGTAGTATTTGTTTATATGTTATAGATTATTGGCAATCATATAGTTAATTGGTGTATGCAATCAACTTTCTGTAATATATAATTTATAAAGAGGACCAGGTTAATACTGGTGATGCAAGTCTAAGCACCCAATTTTGCCCCCTTCAAAGGGTTTAATTTGCTCAAATTGAGCCCACAATTGAGTGCATTTTCTTTCTTCTCAGTAAAAGTCAATTTTATGCCTTTTGTATATAGTTTTGGTAAATATAATTGAAAGAAATCCAATTTTAGCATTTTCAAGAGTTCAAGCGGATGTACTTTTTCAACAGGTTTAAATAGTGATTTTTTCTAAATGGAGTGATTAATTATGTTATTACCTTACTATATCAATAATAAATCTAACTCAAAAATCAAATTTAGTTTCAACCAATAATGAGATTTTCATATTCACATCCACATGGACTTAATTGGTACTCCCCACACGGCCACACCTATATTTGAAGACAATTTAATCAATATGTAGAGTTTTGAGCCGACATATAACAAATTGGACCCCCTCATCTACTCGGAAAATTATATGCCATATGATTTATCCCACATATTTATCATCCCACTCCTCGAATATTTGGAATATAACACACTATTTATCAGATTTAATGTGACATAAATTTATACTTATTGACTCAAAACACAAATTATATTTATAAGAGGAAAGCGAACCTAAACTACAATATATATACTTATATAATGATGTCTATCAAATTCAATAGATCGATATGGCATAATTCATATCCTATCAATTCAAAACACAAATTAACATTAAAAAAGGAAAGCATATTTTTTAGTTATAATATATATATATAGTTATTTATGACACATTGAGTTCATCAAGTTAAATATACTATATAACACAGCTTTGATTTGGAATGCGTAATTTTTACCGCCCCATTTTTATAAACATGTGGTCTATAACACATTTAATCTGTTAGACTCCATTTATAATAGATTTTTTCATATATATACTAATACAACGATGTCTATAAAAAAAATCACATCTTAATGTTAATTACTAATTAATCAATTATAAAATATCATTATCTATCATCAATCAACAATTTATTTGTTACAACTATGAACTATCATAAAATAACTCCCAAATGTGATGAAGCATTAACCTCTAAAACAAGTTAATAAGACCTAACATTTTTTTAGAATCAAATAAAAATATTATTTTAAAAGTAGATAAAATACACATACCAAAGAGGGCCATCCATGTGACATTTTCTTCTCCATTCTTCTTCTTCTTTGTCTCCATTTCCAAGATCCAAATCTCCAATCCCTAATCCCTAATTAATTTCCCAATTTCACAGTTTTCATTCCCTAAACCCTCCGCCATGAACCACCGCGATCCACCACCACCGCCACCACCCAACCTCCGCCACACAACCACCGCCCAAATCCTGAAGCAAACGACGTCGTTATTCTTCTCTCACCTCCTCACTTTCCTATTCCTCTCGTCTCTCCTTCTCACCTTCCGTTCAAACGTTCACACTTTCTCTCACTACCTCTCCTCTCTCATCGATCGGGACCCCTCCCTTAAATCTCTCCTCTCGCGCGTCGATCTCTCCGCCGCCTCTCACCCCACGCGCCACCACCATCTCCACCACCGCCGCCGCGCCTTCCTCCATCTATCCCGCGTCGGAACCCTAGACGATGAATTCTTCTCCGGCGATTCCGATTTTGACCGATCCTTATTCCACCCTACCTCCAGAAAACCTCCCCCAAATGCCACTTTTATAATTTTATCTGATTTCAATCCGGATTACGGCTACTCGAGCTCCATAATTGATAACGGAATCTCGTTCGGTAAGATTGTTAGGCCTGGTGTTATTGGCTTTAAGCCGGAGATTAGGAAAAATGTTAGTGTTTCGGATGAAGAGCAAAGGAAACTTGAGGGGAGCAGGTTAAATGGTGATGATAGTAATGCTGTAGTGAATTTGGATTTCTTGATTAAGGGTTTTGAATTGGGGCGTCCCGAGGCTACTTCATTGTTCTTTTTAGCTGGTGTTGTGTCTGCAGCTTATGCATATGTTGTGTTAGCATTTATAGTTACTTATACTTGGGTAAATGGGATGATTTTCCTCAAAGTTGTGGATCATTTGTTGGGGAATTATCGGTCTTTCTTTCGCACGATTTGGGATGGATCGAATATCGGTTTTAAAAGGCTTTCGGGATTTGTTTTAATGAAATGGGCCGTGATGGATGCTCTAGCTCAATTGATAGGGATATTATTTTTTGGGGAAATCGAAGATCAACATGTTTTCTTCAAGGTTTTCTTGAGAATGAAGTTTATGCCTTTTGCCAATGTGGCGCCATGGGTTATAGGGAACGAGTGGGAGAGCTCTGGCTTTATCGTGACCTATTTCTTGAGTGATGTGATGATAGGATTTGTATTTGCTGTGGCTTCTTGGGTAGCAATAGTAAACTCAAGGAGGGGTGGTAGAGAGATCGTAAAAGAAAGCTGTCATATGTTGATAGCATTGTTTTACGCTGCTTTTGAGATAAGATGGTTAGAAGCGATCATTTGTGGCTCGGTTGGGAGGTGGGCTTTGAGGAGGATATTTGGGGATGCTTTCACATTGGTTTTTCAGTCATTGATGGAGGTTTATTTCATGGTGGCTTGGCTGGTTTTTTATCTTGCAGCAAAGCACAAAGATAATACTTCCCTTGGAAGAACATTTGGGCGAAGAGAATTGGAAGGTCTTCTTGAGGTTGCTCGTTGAAAACTGATAAAAAGACTAGATTGTCCAAGCCTAGTGGTAAGTGGCTCGGTTTCGAAGCTAAAATAGCTTCGGTGACCTCTTGTGGTGCTTTTGTTGTTGAAATTTGTACCAAACTGTGAGTTAGCACTGCCATTTTTGGGTGATGTCACAATTCATGTGATGAGGTGATATGTTGTAAATCTCTACAAATTCGTCATATGTGTATACAACTTTGCTTTTTTCGGCCTTTGAAAGTGTGTTCTTGGTGTTGATAATAAATTTTGCTAGATGGTCTAATTGTTTTGTTGTTTACTTAAAGAGTGTTGATATGATGATAAGAGGAAACACTATTGGTTATTGGTTTCTCGTTCCTTCGTATGAACCGCACTTGCAACAATAACTAACTAGCTTCTGTCAATATATTGTTATATAACAATTACACTATTATTCTCTTCCTTTGCATTTTTGGTGATATGCAGGATTCTGGTTAACGTGCTTACCGGTCAGGAGGAATTTGTTTACAGTGTACACTTTTGGACTCGCTATTGTATAAGATGACGTTTGATACTCAATGTATGTAAGCCCGTGTATCTGTTATAGATCTTGTATCTATAGTTAATGTAAGCTCATTCTAAAAGTGCACTTGTCGATTGTTGCATCATGTGATGAAATTGTACATACATGCTTTTGAAGATTTATTGTAATTTGTTCTCTATAAATATTAGCATCATATCATCCGCAACGTGTGTGTTTCTGTGATCTATCGGGATTCGCAAAGTTAAATAGATAACGAAAAATATAGGATTTGAAAGAGGAGTATGCAACTTGTTTTTCATTACTGGAAAATGCTTGTTGTATATAAATGGAGAAGGCAAAAAATAAAAAGATATGCGTATTATGATGTGTGGCTGCTGGGATTCGAGCCCAGGTCTCCACGGCCACAACGTGGAATTCTTACCACTAAACTACAGCCACATGGTGTGCAATTGGTAATAATTCTCAAACTGTCACCAATTTGCTTCAATTCCTTCAACATATATATACACTTTTATTTTGTTCTTACAAATGAATGAGTTAAGTTGATTCATAAATGGGTTGAATTTCCTATATTTTTAAGGAAGAACCAAGTTAAAACCCAAATGGAAAATAAGCCCAATCCAACTTAACCCCTTATTTGTTGTTTGTTATAGTTAAGTTTTTCATAAGCAAGTTGGGCCCAACTTGATTTCAAGTCAAGTTGGGCCTAACTAAGGAAGGACCCAATTGAGAATCAAAATAATTTTTATAGCAACTAACTCAATCCAAAATAGTTGGATTAGGTTGAAAACTTGAAACATGGTTTTGAAACTATTTTACCACCCCTCATCCTGTCTACTGTCTATAGATATTTTAAAATTTTGGTGTGAAGTCAAAAAAACCAATTTACACACATCCTGTTCTTTTAGGAGATTTTGCACATAACAATATCAAATAATAATATTTTCATTTTCATCACTTGAGTCTTCTTAGTCCAAAATAAATTTATTACTAATGAATTATCATCTTCTCGATGAACAATGCTTATTAGAAAGAACTGTCCAAAAATGGTTCAAAACCCACACTCCTACTCACTGTTTAACAAGATTGGAAAGTCGAAAATTGTGTACAGTTAAAAGGAATATATGAATTATATGTCTTCATCTCAACTATTGTTGAAAATTTGATAAAGAAAAGAGGCATCAGTTTCCAAGGATATATATATGACTGTAGGCCTGTCAATGGGCGGGCAATGCCCGTACCCGGCCCAGACCCGCACAATACCCGCAAAAAAAAAAAATACCCGACCTAGACCCGGCCCGAACATTTACCCGACGGGTAGATTAAGCGGGTATACCCGACCAAAATTAAAGTTTCGGGTCGGGTCGGGTCGGGTCTTACCCGACCCGGTCAATTTTTTTTTTTTTTTTTTTAGTTTTTTCATTACTTTTCCACATACTCATCAAATTTCGATTTTATAAAATTATATAGAAATGAATAACTTTATTAGTGTGACAATAAATTTAAAATTTTATTCGGATTTACACTTAACTCCATATTGATCGTAAATTCGTAATGGTACTTTACATTTAGAACAATGTAATATGGTCACTAAAAAAACTCATTAATAATATAGACTATAGTTTTGGGAGAAAACCATTCATTTTCACATAGAAACTAAGATGTTAATTTATTTACTAATCAAACCAAACTTGGATAAACTTTAATCGAAACAAATAAAATTATGAATAAAATCTAATCTATAGACACCAAACATAAAAAATATCCGAATACTCGATTGTCAACAAAACTAAAACAAATTCAAATATTCGATACAAATTCGAATTTTTAATACAAATATTCGATTGTCAATGTTAAGAAGGAATGAAGTTTGGGGGAATTGGGAGAGAAGAATTGGAGGAAAAGTGAAAAGTCTAATTCTCACGGGTAAAATTCGTGTATATTACCCGCGGGTAAAGTTCGGGTAAATTACCCGCGGGTAAAATTCGGGTAAATTACCCGCGGGTAAAGTCCGGGTACGTACCCGACCCGGACCCGAATATTAAAATAATCGGGTCTGGGTCCGGGTCCGGGTATAAATTAATATAGGTCGGGTCTGGGCAGGGTCTTAGAGCGTTTTATTGGGTATGGGCCTGGGTATTGCCCGCCCGTTGACAGGCCTAAATTATGAGACATAACTCGGTATATTACATGGTAGGGACTTCCCCCGTTGGCTACTTGATCATGTACGTAATGAAAAATAGTTGCATAATCTTATTCAATCGTCACATATTGCAGCATCTAATTATTTTTTTTAATAGATTAGAGACACTAGTATTGTGTGTGTGTGTGTGTTTTTTTTTGCTTGGGTTATTACTATGTTAGCAGGCATTTTTTACGATGTTAATGGTTCATTTGAAATAATTGACTATTTTGTTTATTAGATCTTTCTTCATTAGAGACAATTAGTAGTTTTTGACATTTTGGAAGGCTTTTTTGGTTTTGTTGTTTATAATGAATTGTCTGATATAGAATAGAACGAGCATGGTATAATAACATAAGACTATGTCAAAACTCGTCAGAATTTGAGAGGGAATTGAGATGGAAAGTATCAAAAATCTGAGACTGGATTTGAAATTTTAAAAAGTCAAAACTTGACCAAATTAAAGATGGCATTTAAGACAGATATATTCGTCACAATCATGTTTGACTCAGAATCCATCTCAGATTTACGACGAGAGTATCAATGTCTAAATTGAATTTGAGACGATGTGGTCCCATCTCAATTGAGCATCAAACACGAAAATTAGGGCGTCTGAAACGAAAAATTCCATCCCTGAAGCCCTATTTTCTTGTTGTGGTTGCTAGTAATTTCGAAGAGAAGAATCAATATGGGAAATTCGATTTAGAACTTGGCGCAAGGATTTGGAGTAATCCCATGCTAAGTTTGGAGTGGATTGGAGATCGTCTTAGTCATAACTTGTTGCTAACTTGTACAATATATTAAATGTTAACGTTATATTGTCTTCCGAAATTCAAGCTTTACACAAATACATGCATCACGTTATTAGTCGAATGTGAGGGAAGTATTAATAAAGACGAAATTGATAGGAAGTTAAAAACTATGAAGTTCGATTAATTGTTCTCTAAGATTGGGTCCAAGCCTTCATGCTCATCATTCGGTGCGATGTCATTTTGAAAGAACTAGAATTTTAACCTCGTATCAAAACCTATGGTCGGGATAAGGTTGTACTAATGGAGTTGTACCAAGGTTTGCTCGACCCAATCTAGATTGTCCATCAAATGCAAAGATTAAAGAGAGATCAACTATCAAATCCATCATATATATATATACACATATATATATAATTATATATAGAGTAGAGATAAAATTCGAAACATATAAACATTCATACACATTAGAATGAGCTGCAAATTTGATTCAAAACATGAACACAACAAGAAAATTAAATAGTACAACCAACAATGTCATCTTGCTCTTCCTAGCTAATTCTCATCATTCCCATCCATAACAATTAATCCACCTAATTTCTGAAAAACCCACATTTTTTTTTCTTTTTAATTTTCAAAACAAAAACATTACAAGACTAAATGATGATAAAATGATAATTAATAGGAGAAATGCAGCTTATAACTCCTATTAGAACTGGATAGATTCGAATCCATCTATCTCTACTGATGATCATTATAATCTCCGGCAGCTCCACGGTAATCGTTCACCTCATCCACCGCCGACACGGCTTCCATTAGCAATGAAAGATGCGGCATGTCAGGTACACCCATCCCCATTGGCGGCGGCGGCGGCGGTGGTGGGGGCGCCGGCGGCTGACCCATGCCCAGCCTATACAGCAACTCCAGTGGCGGCAAAGAGAACCCGCTGTTGGTAACAGCCGTCACAGGATAGTGGATAGTGGAGGAGGCGGTGGACAGAGGTAGGGTTCCGGCGGAAGTGGATACAACTTCCGACGGTAAGCTTCCGGTGCCAGTGGCGGCAATAATTGAGGGCTCCGCTTGGCGAAGAAGCCACTCGATGGTTTGTCCGTCGGTGCCGTGGCCGAGCTCCCTCGTCAACTGAAAGATGCGGGCGGCGCAAAGAACCGGAAGCCGTACACGGCGGCCACGGCCATTGACCTTGGTATGGCGATCTTTGTTTGGACGCTTGGAAACGCCATTCTTCGAAGAACTTGGTGATAAAATTTGAGTGGCGGCAGGAAGGGTTCCGACGGGGTGAGGGACGGAGGAGATGGTCTGAGGATGGCGGCGGTGGGCGGTGGTGGTTGGAAGAGACAAACCCATGTCGGAAGGAGACATTCTTACAAGCTCGTTTTAGGGTTTAACGATGAAGTCAGTGAAAGAGACTGAAAGTGTTATTGGTAAATTTATACAAGAAAGATGTTCTTAGGTTGCGACATCTGTATCTGACTGGCTTTGGGTCCCATAATAACCATATTTTCAAATAAAAGAAATTTAGTAGGATATCTTCTACTATATTATAGCACAGTTTACGATTACTTTTTTTCTAAATTCTCAGAATTTTGAAATTTTTTTAATTAGTAATTCGTAATTATCCTTTCATAACCAACTCCCCATTATTAATTAATAATTATAAATAATTTTATTTTAAATTTCAAATTAATTTAACATAAAAAAATTATTAACTTCTCCATCTAACTACCCACTAATCTTATCCACTTACCCCCATTAACTTCCCCATTACCGTCTCTCAACCTCTTCATTTAAAAATAAAAACTATTAAAACTATTAAGAAAAAACGAGGTGCTATTGTTTCTTGAGAAAGGGATTCCAATATTGGAATGGGCTAGGGTGTTTTGAGACGGCGGCGACGCAAAGAAACGGTGGCGGCGCTGTGTAGGGAAACAAAGAGACGGTGGCGGCGCTGTTTAGGGCAGGAAAAGAGGCTGCGCCGACGGGACTTTCCATTGCTGACGAGAGAGGCGTGACTACCGGCGGATAAGTGGCGGTGCTGTAGTGGGGGTAGCGCAACTGTTGACGGAGAATAGGCGGCATTGGCTTGGGTGGACTTAGCAACAGCCGACGGAGAATGGGTAGAAAGAAGAAGTGCGATCTCTTTTGGGAAAAAATTGAGAGTCAACGGTTGTTGAATGGTTGTAATGAGGGTCCATTTCAAATTTTAATTAGATTTTGTGATCTTTATATTATATAAACGTCAACTTCCAATAAGTTATTTCTCTTCCTAACTCTTCTTATTTCCACCCAATTTTTTAATTAAGCAGGAAAAGCTGTGAAAATGAGGCAACCAGGCCCTATGTTTCCAGTCATGCCATCATTTCCCCCTACCAACATCACCACCGAGCAGATTCAGAAGGTGTTTCTAATTTTCAATGTTTCATATGTGTCACTCTCTATTAATTGGTATGAGGAAAAGTTTTGATTTTTATTGAGTAATTTGATTTTAAAATTTGCTGGTCTTTTCTGTACTCATATTATATATATTGATGCTTGGTTGGCATTGGCTACAAAGACAAAGAAGGGAAGGTGGAGGCAAAAAGAAGAAAGGTATTTATCTCTATACCTATTTAAGTTCATTTTTCACCCTTTTCAGTTTGTAAAGATTAATGCAAAATGTGTCTTGCAGGTATAAAAGGGATAAAGTTGAGCATACTGCTTGCTGAAACTTATGAGAAGGACAAAATTGGGTGAAAAAGTCGTACAACTATGGAATAAAAAAAATTGGTTGTGTGAGGCATTGCACTCTACGAGTTAATAATTTATAGGTATCTTCTTTTATGCTCTAATCTCAAATTTATCATTAGTTGTCTTAGTTTTGAATTTTCATTGTATTTTCTTTTTTAAATGGGTTTGCTCCTTTTCAAATTAGGTGCAACATGTTGATTACTTTAATGAATATTCAATATTGGAGGCGGGTTTATGTAAAGATAAACACTTTACATTGTCTTTAATCTACGAGAATTGTCAGCGTACATTTTTCTTCCCGAGTGATTTTATTAACATATGGGTTGAGATATCATTAAAAATAGCGAAAATTGCTGCCCAAGTGTGCCCGGAGAGTTCATTAACGGAGGTGACTGGTAAAGGTTTAGAAGCTATAAGCTCTGGAAACGTAATTTTGCCTGCTGTGAAACGCTTTCATATGGTTAAAATCTGGCTTCCACATGTAAGAGTCATAAAGTGTTCAAGTGATTCGTTAACTTCTGATGATGAAAATGATGTGATTTTGAAACCTGATGCTGAGCTATGGCAGTCTGTTGAGCCCTCATTTGTTTCGATAATTCTTACTTTGCCATGTTCAGACCAGGTTTGACAGAGTGGTTGGAAAATAAGCAAATTCAGTATCCTGATTGAAGTTTGGTGTTACAGGTCAAAAGTTGCTAAACAAAGGCTCGCATTGCTGGACGGAGAAACTGAGACTACTAACAAAGTATGATTTCTTTTGCTTTAATTTTATGCATCATCATCATTTTGGAAATTTGTCATCAACTAACAATTATAATGGAAAATATTGTGTCATATTAAATTAGAGCAATTTCTTAGTCTGATAATTGCCGGTACTGAGTTCGAGCACCTTCTTACGTAATGATACACTTACAAGTATATTCAACAAATTCTCATTTCTATTTTTGGCTTTTCTGTTTTCATTTTGTTTTCAAACTACTTTAAATTAGTTGTCATGTTTTTTTCAAGATATTCGAGTAGGAATTTGAGAACTTTACAAATATTGACACACAAGAGGTTGAATTTGTTTGATATTTTGGATAGGGTTAACTTGGTTCTGACTAAAGGGGTTGTAAATGAGGGCATGGGTTTGAAGATAAGGAATATGAGAGGATGAATTCGAAGAATTGGATTAAACAAACTGCTCTCACGTCCGTCATCCATAATACAACAAATTTTTGTGGCTATAATGATGTTCCTGGCTGCGTGATGGGTATTATAAATTTTAAAACATTGAATTGTAGTTGTGCTTTTCTAGATTGACATATTATCATGTTACTATTTTATGTTCTTCAGTTGTAGATTAGGTTAGTGATTTGATTTTAACTTTCTACTTTGTAAAGAGTTTATCAATATATCTTTATACGTATTCTCATGTACACTAATTCTTTGTGCAATTTGATATGAGTTTATCACTATTTTTTTACATGTATTCTCATGTATTTTAATTCAAGGTGCATGGTTCGGTGTTCTAAATGTAAGTAAATTGTGTTTTATAAAAAAATAATTTAATATACTTTATATTATTTGTATTAAAATTAGCTAAAAGTTTAATACATAAAAAATTAAATTGTGTAAAACAATCTTTTTTTGAACACCTCATCGACTTGGGTTTGTTTCTACTATAAGCACTAAACAATTAAACTTTGGACCATTTTCATTTTCATTTTTATAATCTAGGATACTTAATTAAATATGCCTATATTATCAATTCTTAAACTCATGCAAAAGAAAACTAAGATTTGTTTTAAGTTCAGTAACATTTAACAAGAGAATTACAATTATATTTGTATTTGATAATGTTTGGCTAAGTTTATTTAAAATGTTTATAAGCTTCTATATTTTATAAATAAATATAATTGGTGCAATTACCATAATATTTTGAGTTTTCAAAGTTATGGTTTCTTATCAATCATGAGTAAGTAAGTTTTGTATCAAAGTTCACTAACATTAAAGGAACTAATATCTAATATTTTAAAACACACTAGATTGCTACAGATCCCACATTTAATATAATATTATTAATCTAATAGCAAAAGTTAGTTTCAATTTAGATTTAAGGATATGGTATGAAAAAACAAATATTAGTTTATATGTCCTCCATGTAATTATTTGTAATCTCATATGACTTAACATATAATTACATATTATTAAATTAAATTAGATCGTGCGTAGCACGAGTTTCACACTAATGTTAATTTTCATGTTTTAATTTAATTTAATTACGTGGTGATTAATTAAATTTATTAGATTCAATTTCATAATTTTTTGGTGATTAATTTAGTTTCATAATTTTTTGATGATTAGTTTATTTGATTCAGTTTCAGAACAAAAAAAAAATTGGTGATTAATTTTTTTATCTGATTAATTAAGTTTTTTGATGAGTATTATATCATATTAGTTTAGCTTAAAAATGATAATACATAAATTATAAGTTTAATAAGATAAATATTAATATTAAAAGAATAAAAGGTTCAGTCAAAAATTGCTACTGATTATCAAAAAAAAATTTAATGAGTATTATATCATATTAGTTTAGTTTAAAAATGATAATACATAAATAATAAATTTAATAAGATAAATATTAAAAAAGAATAAAAGGATCAGTAAATAATTGCTCCTAATTAAGAGAAATTATTGCTATAATAGTTATAATAATAATAGCTATTCGAAAATTAATAATATATGTTGTTAAGATTAAAATAAATGTAAATATTGATAAATATCTTATAAAAATTTATTTATATTATTATTATTATTGATTTGCAGGAACTTTTATTTTGGAATGAGAATATGCATAAACTTGAAATTAATTAATATTTTGTTCAATTTATACTAATAAATAAACTATTCTAATAAATTTGGATGGTTCAATTAAAAGAATGTATTCAAGAAGATTACATCACATATTTTTTCTTTTGAAATTATTCGCACTTTTACGTTGGAATTTGTATACATTTATATTTCGATTAGTTCATTTTGCGTAATGCAATCTCTGTTAAATTATTTGTGTGCATCTTAAAAAGTATTTAATGTAATTACATGATGACGAACAATTAGATCAATGATCAAGCATTTCAAGAATAAACGTGGCAAAGAAATAATTTTTTTGATTTTGAATGTGTTTCTCGAGGTCAGATGTTATTTTATGCTTTTATGAAAAAACCAATACATTTTCAAATGATTTGAGACAACTAATAAAATATTATACCCGAATAATATATCGTGCGTAGCACGGGGCACACACTAGTATTAATTATAATTGATACAATTTATTTAATAGAGTTACGTTCTACTGTTTGGTATAAAATATTTATTCGGATTCTTTTCACAATTTGTGAACCTTTAGTATTAATTTAATAATTGGTACATTGTTATCAATTTACATCATTTTTAAGAAAATAGGATATCATTAGTTTCAAAATAATTTTAAGAAAATACATTTTTGAAAATGAGAGAAAGTTCAAAATTTATTTATGTTAATTTGTTAGTCGTTATTTAGTATCTTGTAACTTGAGTATCTATAGCTTACGATTCGCATAATTATATATCTTCCAAGAAATTCTTATATCGAGTATTGATTATTTGTCGTTTTTTTATATTTGTAATTTGTTTAACGATCCCCAATTAATAATCGACAGTTGGAATCTTTATTCAATTTTATTTCTTGTGGTGGGTAGATTCATATTTTATCTATAGCTTACGATTCACACAATTATATATCTTCCAAGAAAATTTTGATATCGAGTAATTGATTATTTGTCGCTTTTTGATATTTGTCATTTGTTCGGCCACCGCCAACTAATAATCGACAATTGGAATCTTTATTCAATTTTATTTCTTGTGGGGTGTAGATTTAGATTTTAAACGATAGCTTGATGATCAACGTTATCGGTTTATTTTGTACCTTATTTGATAAGTTAACTAGTTATACTATTAAGGATCACCAATTCGAATCTTAGCGTATTTTATTTTGTCGTATTAACTTCATATATACTCTATATTTTGATTTGTCGTATTAACTTTATGTATTCAATGTTTTATTTTAATTTACTTAAATAGTACATTACATTTTTTTATGCTTCTTAATAGCTATCACAAAATTTTAGAATTAAGATTTTTATTTATGTTTTATTTTTGAGAAAATAGATTATAGTCTATTGCACCAACCTTAACATATCCTAATTGCAAATTTAAGTGCCACAACTTAAGCATCCTAATTGCATGCATACCTTAGTATCATGCCACATGAATTCCTTCAAATGCAACATCTTACTTACGTTTACTCTCAATCGAATTTAAAAAATTACTCTATTTACTTTTAATCGAATTAAAAAAAATTACTCATTTATATCTCGTATTTCATTTCATATGCACACACCTTAGTAGAAATTTTTTCTATAATTTGGAAAAAAAAAATTATATATAAAAATTACATGTATAACATGAAATATAAAATGAAACATTAATTAAAATAGATACACAATTGTACATTTACGCACATTAATTACTCTATTAAGTCAGCACATTCACTTGTATTTACTTTCATACAAGACAAATATTTCTGGTAAAGATTAAAAATTTGGAGGCAGTCATAATTATATATGCAACATAATTTGCATATAGTCAGCTGTATATACTGGTTGTAATTATACAAAAAAAAAATTGGAATTTCGAAATTCTTTAAAAATTAGTATCTTCTAGAAGATAAGGAATACGATATGGGCAAATTGTTTGCTCTAGTAGTGTGAACAAGTGTTTTCTCCATATAATTAATGTTAACTTCATCTGATATTTATGAACTATTAAAAGTTGAATTAAATGATTAATCTTCGTAATTACTCCCTCATTATTGTTAATGTTAAATATTTTTAGAAGCTATGATAGTGTAATCCAACTCTAGGATTAAAGTTTCGTTTCTAACCTAAATTTTAAATTATTAAATATTAGAAATATTTTGAAAAGGTAGGAGAAAACTTACAAAATACGAGAAAAAATACGGAATGGTGTGAAAGAAAGTAAACAACTGTGATGCACGGACACTTCAAAAAATCACAACGTGTCGTGTCGGATACCTGATCGGATACGACACTCGTCCGGAACTCTCCGACACCGTGTCCACTATGAAAATAAATTTGTCTACTTAAATAAAATTAAATATAAACACCGTAATGGACGCAGTTAGAGGGTATGTCTACTATGTATGCATTATTTGTGACACTTGATGTTATTTCACTTATTTTTTGTGATTTTGAAAACTGAAGTATTTATTTTTCTTTGAAACATATAACTTTACAAATCAATTACAAATTTATAATTTACAATAATCATTCTTATAATTTATTTCTCTAACCAGTCATTTAAATTAGAATGAAAAGACTAATTCATATATTTTAATATAAATTAATGAACATATATATATGATATATATATATACACATTTTATTAGCCGTATCGAGGCCGTGATGTATCTTAATATTTTTAAAATACCGTATTTCGTGTCCGTATCATGTCGTGCGTCGTGTCACGTGTCTCGTGTTCATGCATCATAGGTAAACAAAAATGATATATTTATTCATTTTCAAAAAAGTATTGTGTCTAAATTTATACATGTAAACTATTGATACAATTTCAATAACGAACTAAGTGATAATATCAGATTCAAATTTAGCGCTCGTATAACATATAATCGACAAAGTTCAAACAACTTAACCTGTAAAATACAAAATTATAAAAGTGTTACGCCATATATTTTTAAATTATTAAAAATATTGATCATATAACATTACAATCAGTGGTATGTATTATATTTTTTGTAAAAATAATCATTTAATAATTCATATTGTCGTTATAAAAAAAACTTGTAATATCTTAGCTTTTTTTGGTTTTTTTATGTGCGGATTTGAATATACACAAAATCACATATAATTTTGTTTATTAATTATTTAGGAACGTGTTTGATTATACTTTGGACTTAATTTACTAAAATGCTATATTTATAACTCTTTTCTTTTCTTCTCTCTTTTTTTTAAATTTTGTTCACTATTATACTCTATCCGTAAAAAAAATTAGAAAACTTTCAGTATTTCGTGGAAACTATGAAAACACTGAGAGTTCCGCTCGAAACAATAGAACATTCAAATTAAGTTTTTTTGGAGGCATTGTAATTTTGAAAGTACTTCATAATTTATTTTCGTTAAGTTAGAAAATCAATTTTTTTTTTAACTTTTCGGTGGAAAAGAAAGAAAAATAGAAACATAATTCAACTAGTTGAAGCCAAGTATTATAACAATGTATAGTTAAAGTTCATATACTTTTCTTAATAAAAAAATTGTATTTCCTTTATTTTGATAAATAGAGATTAATTAGTATCCTTGAGTAACTAATAACTTCTTTTTATTTTGATACGATGATCTCCTAAAATTTGTGATCATATATCCTCCAAAATATAATTAATTATATACACTTGTGTGTCACACATCCTTATAAGCTACTCGTATTAAAGATCTTCATACCTAGTATGTTACCCAAAAAAAAGACTTGTGCATAACTAATTTGGGTATTATCAAAGCCCAAGTGATTTATTTGGGCCAAGTTTGAGTTCCACTTTGTTGTGTTGGGCCCAATAGTAGGATCCATTACAAATCAATGTAAAAATTAGGTTATTATTGCTTCATCATTAATTTTGTAGTTAACCAATTTTATGTATGAATAATATCATAAATATTAATCATCATTATTTGTTTAATGAGTAATAATTTGTAAGTAATGACTATTAAGAAAGTAAGAAAAAACCCGACTCCTTAGGCATGGACATAAATAATTTGATTTACGTGTGTGTCGTTAAATTTATTAGTGATCACGTGCTCGTGATCAACAATAAATTTACTTACACGCGTGAACACTGAAATCCTATTTAGTTTTTGACGACTGAGACTAAAATTACTAAAATAATATATCTTACATAACTAAATTCTTAGATTTACAAATACTTGAATTAAAATTACAACAACAAAATAACAATTTTCCATTAATATATTCCAACATAGTAGTATACAAAGAGAAGAGTGAAAGTGTTCAATGGAGAGGGCTCTAAAGCCAACCTTCAAGGTCTAAGGCTATGCATATATATAACTACCAAGTACCAAGTTAAAAAGATATGATCTCGAGGTAATTAAGATAAGAGCATATTGACCTATGTATCGATATGATCTCATTACAAGAGTATCATAATATACTTATTAATTAATACATTGCACGTGTTACTAGGCTCTGATCTCTTACGTGTATTACTTCTAACTCATATCTCTAGTACTCTTTGTGCGATTCGTTGGTCGTGGCAAGATAAGATACCTTGTAAATATTTTTGTGAGTTTACCATATTAATGTATATCTTCTAGAGAAAAATGTTGTTGATCATCAAATTAGAACTCAAAATCTCTATAAGGCTTAATTATAACAAATTCTCATAAATAAAAAAGAATGACATATATATATATATTTGTGGGAAACTCTTATCCAAACTTAATTCGATTAGACTGAAGTGTAATGTACAAGAAAGTAACCAATTCACATATAGCAAGATGTGAATTACATCTACGTTGGACTAACTCTTTTCCAATATTTCATTAAACCTTGCCCACAAAGATGTGAAATATACATTCAATTAGTATATAGTTTGAATCTATAGTTTGAATCTGCAAGATGAAATCACAATATAGATCAAGTCTATAGTGAGCAAATCCGACCACTTAACAAATCATGCATATTATTCCCCATGGTCCAGAAAACAAAATATAGATCAAAGGGTATAAATACACAAGAAGTTCCAATTATATATTTGCAGTGTAAAACAAATGTAGTATCAATGAAGATGTAGATCCAGACGAAACAACAAGCTAAAATGAAGCAATTTAATCAACATAATCAAACCGAGAAACGTTAGCAAACATGTACAACCAATTAACTTATCCCGAGTTCTTATAAATTGCAATAAGCAAAACAAAATCAATGTTTATGATTAAGTCAACGGCCTATCTGAGTTGATAAATTACGATAACACGAACAATTAATAGAGGGAGTTAGATGCAGATGATCTTACAATGCCTCATTTGAGTTGACTTAATGAAAATCTCCAGCTTTTAGGTCATCATAATCTAGTATACTTGTATAGTGTTTGGATTCATTTAATCCATGGTAAAAAAATTCAGACATATAAAATGGGATTTGTCTAGATTTATCATTTGATCAAAGAGAGATAAAACCATTACCAAGGTGAAGGTGAGGGTGAGGGGACCAATAAACATGAAAAGTTTTTTTAAAACCTTAAAAGAAGTTCCTCCGATTGTCCAAAAAGAATAATGTCTTGTGAAATTTTAAATCCTTAATCGAATGAACGATTGTAACTGAGTCAATATTCAAAGTGATCCCAGTAACTCCTAAAAATCACAACTGGATAAATATATGAGTTTTATTCGTTTAGGAAACATTTTATACAATAAATTAACTTGATTTGAATGCACATATTAAAAGAATGGAAGATTAAATATCGACTGAAATATAAATCTTTACTTCTGTAATCTGCATATAAGATCAAAGATCACCTCCACAAATCATAGTATACATATGTGTGTATATATATATATATATATATATATATATATATATATATATATATATAGAGAGAGAGAGAGAGAGAGAGAGAGAGAGAGAGAGAGAGAGAGAGATTTACCATGGCTGGAAAATATGAAGCAAAAACTTATAGGAGTCGATAGTTGCTAATGCAGCATCATCAAGATTCTCATTTTGAATCAGTACAGATCTAGCTAGTGCGATTGAATGTGAATCTTGATCACGCTGCATTTGCAAACATCGACTATTTCTCCATCCACACCTTTCTGGTCTGAACATGTAATGAAGGCGAGTTTGTTTACCTCAACATTAAGACAAAAGGGGTTGTTCAAAAAAAACTGGGCTTAAATGGTTAATTACAAAGTTCAACAAAGAAACCCTAATTACAGCACAAGTCTTGGATACATTAAAAACTGTTTTTTTTTTTTTTTTTTTTTTTGCTTTTTCTGATGAATCAATCGAAGAAGAGACAAAAATGTAAAGAATTTGACTATCGTATATCAGATCTGACTAGAAACGAGATTTCTGTCGATATTTTTTTTTAGATAATAATGATAGATAAAGGTCAAACTTAACTAGGTATGAAGTTGATATCATGTACAAAGACCTAATTTGAGAGATGGGCTATAGGTTTTAGAAGCGGATCTATCTTTGAAACCTTGAAAATAGGATTTCAGAGACGGAAATATAGGTTTCAGGTTCATATTGCACTGTGTGTGTATTTTTATATATATGGGAGTGATAATATGGAGAGTGAAGAAGGTAAGAACAAATCATTTATGGATTTTAGATGTTCATACTTACTTCCAAGTGCTAGGTTTTTATACTAGATTTATTTCGCACAGATCTCAATAAAATCACTCAATTTTATTGATTTCTAATCGGAAAAAATAATATTACTGGCGTAAATTACACGAGTATGATATGTTTGTCGTAGACACTGGATTAATATATTGACATTAACATCTACTCTAGACAATCTCTTTGGTTTTCAAAGTACTGATTATAGTGTTTCTTAACGTGTGATGGGATGATAAATTGATAATATATAGCAACTTTTATGCATTGAGATTCAAGTAGGTCAAAATTGATAATTTGTTTTAAAGAAATCAAAATTATGATGCTACATATATATTTACTCTTTGTAGCTTATAAAACTGTTAGTGCTTTCACTTGCACAAGGAAGTGGTATACAAGTCTATCTCACGAATAATTAAATTAAAGAATTGTTTATGCGTATATTTAAAGTTTTAGTACAATGGTATTATGAGACTCAAATATACTTGTAAGATTAAATATTAAGAAATTAAATAACTTAAACTAGTCATGTGAACCAATGTGAACGCTCATATGTTATATATTTTCTGTTGGTGAAGAGAAGTACTATTATATGAGTAGTTCAATGATGTTATCTTGATTATATATGAAGCAATATCTGATTTACGTTAAGGGTTAATAAACTGTTTTCTTGACTTTCTTAATAATATTTAATTGACTGGAATTAAGGTTTTATTACTGACTCATTATGTTGTTAACGAACACAAATATTATTAAGGGTTAATTAGTATTATTTGGGGTATTCGCATCCACATCCCATAAGTATTGAGTTTTGTCAAAAACCTCCATCATGTATTAAAATATAAAATCCAACATCCCAATATATTTAAAAATTATATTCACTACCCTTTTTAACTTAATTTTATTGATTTTCTGTTTCACTTTTCTTCATTTTTTATTAAATAGAAAACGAACAAATATTACGCTCATGATTTTTTTTTTTTTGTCAAAAGTAAGTGAAATCATTTGTAGGTTTTATTTTAAAATGTTCGAACAAATTAAACTATATATCAAAGGAAAAATTACGACCCCCCTCAAACAAATTCTTGAATTTAAAATCCATAAAAGTATTCTGTTTTTCCATCTCAAATCCCACTTTGCAATCTTATAATAGGAATGGCAAAAGTTATAAAATTTTTGGGAATAAATATTAATATCATTAATGTTTTGAATATAAAAGTTTATGTTATTGCATTTCGAATTCAACACCTCAACCTTTGACATTTACTGCAGAAAACCCGTTAATTCCATTTCCGATAGAAGATGTTCGTGGAGTATTTCATGGAACATTCCACCAAAAATCGTTGGACATTATGCAACAAAAAACAAAAAAATAGGTCTAAAGTGCGAGAGTTTATGATATAACTGGTAAAGTGCTCAATACGACATATATAAGTACGAGAAAAATGCTTTTTAACCATTCATAGATCGATGCAACTTACAACAAAATGAAACCCTTTCTATATAGGTCACAACCCTAAAATGCTTCACACTTCTGTATTTTCCCATAAATTAATTTAGGAGTATACGAGTTTTGTCAATTATATATGCTCGTTTAGGACGTCATATAGATAATAACGAATATTGCAATTTTTGTTATAGTCTGTATAAATTTGTAAAATTAGTCTCATATGATATATTTTGCTACATTTTTAGGTCCAATTATTGAAAATCCAACTGAATTCACACGTGCGGTTAACTTTATTAACGATTATGTGCAAGATACTTGACCAATCTAACATGTGTTTAATTTGTTCGTTTTTTAGGGTTCGAACTAAAAAGTACAAAAATATGCATCATATGCAATTAATTTTACAAATTTGTAAATTCCACTAATTAATACAACTATTATTGCCGGTTACATAAAATTAAATTTTAGTTTTGTGTTTATCATTAAATATCTTTATTATCTTATTTTCTTCCCTAATTTTAATGAAAATTAATCAAAAGGAAAAATTGAAAAGTAGATTCCATCGCGTCAAGTGGCTGCTGAAGATGATGAGCATGGAGGAATATGTCCATCGATGGGATGCATTAGCATTATTATTATTGATTATTGTGGGGGCCTTTTCCAAAATAATTTAATTAGATAAAAACATTGCACATATTGTCTTGATGGGAAGAGAATCTAAAATTTATAAAACAAAAGCATTAGAGTTGAAAGATTGATGCTTATCTTTCATAATAATATTTAATTTTGTAATAATTCTCTAACCAAGATCAATCATTAAAAAATAATATTGATGCGACAAGCTCATGATCAATGCGACTTTGATAATCTAGAATAATAGTAAGAGTTGGCTTTGATATTAATCTAATATATTAATAAAAGTTCACAAATTATACTAGAGCAAAGAGTAATATATGTGGTAAAATTGCCACTGAATAAATATAATGGGTAACAATAATTTTTGTTTTGTCAAAATAGTTTTACCAAAATTGTTAGTATTAATAATTAATGACTCATGTACAGTGAAAATAAAAATAGAATGACAATTATAATTATTGTCACTGAAAGCATGTCAATAGTGACGATGTTTACAAAAAATCTTGTCACTATTAAATATGTAAAATCGATTTTTGTGTCAACTCGAGTATGAGATAAGTTTGAAATCAACGAGCTACAAGAGAAACGATCGAGCTCGAGTTGGTGTAGCAATTGAAATCAAGATTGCAGGGCCATAATTTAGTTAAATTTCTTAAAATACAATACAAGAGTAAATTTTATCCAATAATACATAAGCTGATGTCATATATGTAGATAAGAAATTTAAGTGAAAAAATCAGCATAATTTATTTATTTTTATCAAATAGAGGTGAGAATAATTAAGTACATTTTATTATATGTTGGAGTAGGACTAAAAGTGAATAGATTTTATAAGAAGCTTAATCAATAACTTAATTAGATTCTGCCGTCCATTTTGTATTTTTATCTAATCTATGTTACTATTATATTATATTTTATAAATAATTTATATATATTGATTCATGATAATGGCAGCTCTGGAAGGAGTATATGTATAATTATAAATATGTACTATGTAGTAATCATCCATATTTTATTATGCCAAAAGCTAATCATATGTGCACTTAAATAATTACTTTGAGGAATTATTTATGGATGATAGAGTTTGATTTAGTGCTAATCTATGTTTTTGTTTATAATTAACAATATTAACATTAGTTGGTACATGTAAGTTGAAGTTCTGAATAGCTTTTATATATTATTAATATTGTCCTGAAAACCCTAAAACTTGTTTTGCACAAGGAGTGACCATTTTTTTGTTATGTCATTTTATATTTATAGAAGTTTTACGTGGATACAGAGATTTTTAAAACTGTAAATTTATGAGATTTTCTATTAGAGTTTAACTCTGCGATTGTTTTGAAAATATTAATTTCGAGTGATTAATTTGAATTTCCAAACATATTGATATTTTGATAAACCAAGACAATTAAACTATCAAAATAGAACCCCACACGATAAAAGTTAAAGATAATAAATATAAATATGATTTTCTATTTGTTAAACATAAATAGACTCGAAATGACTAATAAAATACACTAATATTATTAAACAATAAATAAAGTTAAAAAATAATATTCATGCATTATTATACGAGACTATCGAACTTCTCTTCCCCCTCCACTTTCATGTTATAAAATATTGCTTTTTATTGTTTTGATTCCTAGTTATTCCAAGTTCCAACCTAGTTAAGAATAAAGATTCCTTATGGTGGGTATTCGATTAATTATTTGTAAAATATTTATTTCTATTATTTAATGCAATACCACACATGAGAAAGGAATAAAAAGATGTTGGAGCAATCATTTTGTATGTGCACATATTCAATCCTTTAGACAATCAATCACGAAATGTACCATATTAACATACTTTATTTTATCATTTTATTATCAAACCTAGTGATTCCCTCATCAAATTTTTTCTCCAGGTTTGTTGCTCATACTTAATTAGATGCCTAGTGATTCTAGCTGTATAAGTTAGGTTTGAAAATAGTTCA
This sequence comes from Verbascum thapsus, assembly GCA_963669365.1. Classification (NCBI taxonomy): domain Eukaryota; kingdom Viridiplantae; phylum Streptophyta; class Magnoliopsida; order Lamiales; family Scrophulariaceae; genus Verbascum; species Verbascum thapsus. The sequence continues at coordinate 2,854,691 of OY770120.1, forward strand.
ATTCAAACTGGAGAAAAAATTTGAAATGGAGTCGAACTTTTCAAACGAGTCGAGCTCGAACCTAAAAAAAATTATTCACCAGCTCACGAGTCGAAATAAAAAATATTTTAATTAATATATATATATATATAAGATAATATTTATTCATTTATTTATATATTTATGCATAATATAATATGTTAGAATAATATATATGTATATTTTATAATAATTATGATTATATTTATAATAGATGAATAAATACAAAATTATAAATATATATATATATAATATTATTTTTAAGCTCGAGCTTGAACGAGCCCGAGGTTATTATTTTCCAACTTCTCGAGTTCGAGCCGAGATTTTTAGCTTAAGCTCATTTGTAATTAGATTTGTGGACACCCCTAACTTACATAGTCCAATAGTAATAGACGGTAAAGATTAAAGTATTGCTTTTATTTAATTGTTGGTGGTGATTCTTATTGATTTAATGATAGTTAAGTGGTTTTAACTACTTAGCCCTTGTTAAAAAAATGATAGAAATACACATTTTATTGAAGAACAATTATAAAATGATTAGAAGAAGAGCAATATAAAAAATTACAACTCAATAAATAGCTTAATACAATTATTGTACCAAATTATATAAGAAATAATTAAAAGACCTCATTAACCAAAACCTCAAAGCAGAATTAATATAACTATCCTATACTGAACTAAATGCGGAAATAGCAATATATACAAATTAGTCCTTAAAATTTAGTCAATTACAAGTTGACCCCTTTTAATAATGGGCTTAGTAAAGCCCATAAATGAGAACGGCCCATCACCTACTGGTCCGCGGATGCAGTATATCTCAATAGAACTCATCGTATATATCAATCGAGATTATTGTATTAAGTTCGTTCAAAATTACATCTAATTATCATCTCGAAATAGAATGATAAATTGAAAAATCATCTTATCTCGAATTAGAATGATAGTTACAAATTACAATATGGGAGTGCCTTAATTGTGGGGATTAACACTACGTATCGTTTGGTTGGTATCATGTGATTGCACATGATAATATTATGCTTGATAGTTATGAGAGAAAATTGAGAGATTCATTGACAAAAACTTGTTTGGTTAGGATTATAAATGAGAGTGATATCCTAGATGATATATATTCAAGTTATTTGGTTGCCATTATATATAAAGAGTGATACAATAGAAAAGTCTAAAATACCCTATTGTTGATGTTGAATTATCAAAATCATATATATAAAATTATACTTAAAAATATGAAATATATTTTATAAATCAAATAAAAATATTTTGATTATATCAAAAAATAACATGATTATATAAAATATATTTATTTTACTTATTTTGAATTATAAATCATTTATATAAAATTATACTTAAACATATGGAACATATTTAAAATCAAATAAAAATATTTTGAGTATCTTAAAAAATAACATGATTATATAAAATATATTTATTTTACTTATGTTGAATTATAAAATCATTTATATAAAATTACACTTAAACATATGTAATATATTTTATAATCAAATAAATTTATTTTAAGTATCTTAATAAAATAACATGATTATATAAAATATATTTATTTTGCTTATTTGATGGTTTTCATACCAAACTTTGAAGTTTAATTCCATATTTTAAGATTGGGCGTAGGTGTAGGTTTTTGGTAAGATTGAGTTAAATATAACAAGATATAGATTATGTTAAATGTGAGGGGTAAATTAATAATTTTACTTTTTGAAATAGGAGGATATAATCTTGTGATAGTGGATACCACGTACCTACCTGGTGGTATCTACTATCCTAGAAATGGAGTGATTAAACATCGGGCTTATTACGTATCATGAGTCGACCTTGTTGAACCAAACTTAAAATTAGGATTGATAATTAATATATCACCCCTATAAACCCCAATCAAACGAGCACTAAATGTAACTCGTGTCAAGGTACATAATGCTAGTTTTGTTATAAAAAATGGTAATAAACATATACTTACGACTCGGTTATTTTTTGAAAACATTTCAAATTTTTGTTATCCTAGTACAAAGATATGTATTTATTGCTGACATGTACATGTATTCAATATCAAAATATTATGTTTGAATTTCTTTTACTTTGTTAATAGTATCAAAATTAATTCTTATTTTTTTAGATGAAGATCAATGATATGGTTTGAATAGCCTAAATAACCATGTTGTTTCATAGTATATAAGTCAATTTAAAGGAACTAAATTTAATTAAATAGTGTGGTGGTAGATATAATAACATTTTCTTGTATCTCAATTTAATCCATTACATAAATATAGTCATAACTTATAATTGTCCCACAAAAAAAACTCAAATCCCCGTAACTTCTAAAATTAAAACATTAAAAAAAAATCAAGTAATTGAGTGGACTCATAGAGAACAATTGATTATCATCCTTTTAAAAAAAATATAAATATAAATATAATTATTAAAAAAAAAAAAAAAACGCATTGTTCACTATTTATCTCATAATCATTCCACTATTTAATCATCCAAACTTGTCTTTCACTTCAAAAGAGTAGGATAGTTGCAACTAGCCAAACTAGGAGTGACAAAAAGAAAAAAAAAAGTAGACTACTTTTCTCTATTTTTCAATTCATCATTACTCTTTGATTACAGAAAATTATTAGATATATACACTCGATAATATCGAACTCACTTCAATCAATTATAGCCTAAAGATTGCTATTTTTAATTCCCACTTTGTCTTAGATTTTCCCACTTCCAAAACTCAAAAAACCCTTTAAAAACCCCATCACCATTATAATTTATATACACAAAAAGCTTTTGATTCTTTTATCCCATTTGAAACATATATATATATATATATATAATTGATGGGTGAAAGTGAAAAGAGAATTGAAGATAGTTCTTCAAGGGATAAATCATTTGGGAAGAAATGCAGACATTTGGCGAAAAAACAGCGGGCGAAATTCTACATTCTTCGGCGTTGTATTGCGATGTTGGTTTGCTGGCAAGAGAGGAATGAACCTAAGGATTAATTTTCATATATGCTTCTGTTTTTGTGTTTTTTATTTTTATATTTTTATATTTTTGTAAGGAGTAATATAAATAATTTTATCATCTGATATGTGAATTAACATTAGCTTTCTGTAAATTTTTATTGCGTAAACATTGAAAACCCTTTTTCAACATGAATCCGTATATATATATATATATATATATGATTATCACACAAATATATATCTGTATATACACTATATATATGTATTCATATATACTTTACTCTCCACTCTTTCTTTTGTTTTATTTTTCTTCTTCTTTAGGGCTGCATCTTGATTGTTGGTTGATGAATATATCGTGTGTGTGGTGTAGATGAACCTAAATCAAATATGACATATATAATACTATTTATACGATTTAATCTACATTATTTAATGTACATTACACTTTGGATAAGCATATTTCATCTCCATTTGTATCAAAGTTTTACTATTATTATTTTAATTGATGGAGCATTAGAGCTCAAAGAGACTAATTCCCTTTTTTTTTTTTCTAATTTAAAGTTAAATTAAATGCTAGATTTTTCGAAAGTTTTGTGATTATAATTAAGATGATGATTTTTCCTGGTTTAAAAATCTCAATAACTTTTAAAAAATAATTTGAAATGAAATTCATGTTTCTTTGAGGCCAACAGACACGTGAGGAGGGCTAATATTGGTCAAAAATAGGATGTTTATCACTTGAGAAAATGCTTTAAAAAAGATGCAAATAATTAGCAAAAAAATATGACTTTTCGTACATTTGAATGGCGAAAGTTGTGGAATCTGTTGGATTTTGAGTACAAAACATGTGACGTGCTTTACAATATCTTTTACCATCCATTTATTAATTATAATTATAATAATGTAAATATTATTAATCTTGTAATTTTTGTGATATTGATTATGAGTAACGATCAAGTTTGGTAACAATAAAAACGATTATCAACTCTATTTAAAATGTAATGAAAAATGCATATTAGTATGCATTTATTTTATATCTTTACCTATCTATCTATATCAACATATATATTTTAAAGTATAAATGATTTATAAGATCTACAAAAGAAAATTTAAAGAATGAATGATTTACATATGAAATTATTTATAAAAATTAATTTTCTTAATGTTCTTGTTTAGACTAAAATAAGTCTATAATAATAAATTGATATTATCATCAAATTAAATAAAAATTATTATTATAATTAAATGAATGTGTATGAATTTGAAATTTATAGTTATTATTGTTCAATTAGATTTAAGTGGGGCTTGAATTTAATAATTAATATTGTTCATGAAGTTTAATAAAAATATTAGTATTAGTTTATAAGAATATGAATGATTTATGTCTTTTTCTATAGTCTTGTTGCATATATATAGAGATAGAGATAGATAGATATATACAATACACTTTATTTAATAATAGTATCATGCACTAGTCTTCGTGACATAACTTTACAACAAAAACATATGAAGACTTACATCGATACATTTGCCTTTTCTTTATCTTTTTGTTAATTGTTCTCATTTACAATTGTTTTGTATTTTTGTTCTTTTATTGGTGAAACGGTATTTTATGTAATGATATGACATTATTTAACTATTTTGCCAAATATCATAGTAAATGCAGAAAAATCTTTCAAATCAAATGGCTATTGTGAACATAGTATAAACCATTGTCTTAAATTTCGCTTAAAATCACAAAGTTTTGGTCCGAATTTTAAAATTTTCGAGAGTTCAAAGTGAAATCGAACTCCTAACCAATTTTTCAAAGTATCTTTCAAAATTTTGAGTTAAACCCAAACGTTCTCAAATATTTTTTTTATCAAAACTAGAAATTTCTCAAATCTTAAATATTTATAAAATACCCAACGATATCCCTGCAGAAACATAAAAATTTCAAAATTTTCATGGAACCAGATATTTAAAATAATGGTTATTTATTTAATATACTTTTAAATATTTTATAGTTAATAATTAGGGTCAAATGATCTTTCAAATTAAAGAAAAGATAATAAATGATCAAATTTGATCCCCTTTGAAGCTCAATGTGACTTTAAACAATGATTTTTACTATGATTTTGGTAGATTTATTTTAGTGAAATTTTGATGAACTTCAATTATCAATGCTATGATTTTATATTTAACTATCATTTGATTTTGAAGCATTTTTATTATGTTGAGCAACCACTTCAATATTATTTGGTGCTTTCAATCATATAATAACAAAATTTTCATCTACAATATCAGCCATAGCTTTTAACCAATAATAAGCGATAAATCCTAATAATTTGTACCAAAGCCAAGTTATGAGTCTATGAATTGTTACATAATCTAATGTTTTAACGATATAAAGTATATAAAAAAATTAAAATTATATATTAACCATCAACTATAACTTTAAACCAGAATAAATTACAAAATAAAATATTATTTTTGATCGAAAAAATTGGGACCGACAACAAGAATCCTTAGAAGAAGCGTGGGTACGATGTACCCAGCACGTGTGCTTAACTCGTGCGGCCCACCTGCCATTTATTTTTCCCCTCTGTAAATAATCACTGCATATACTAGTATTTTTTATTATTATTTTTATTCTTTTTTACTATTTTATTATTAATTCCAAAATATTTCTTTTTTTGTCTGATTATTTTTTACTACTATTGGTAAAAGTTGTTCAATGTCGTTGGGATTTTTCACCTTTGTCAGCTTTCAAGTTTGTGAGGTAATAAGGGGCAAATCTTTGAGGGGAAGGTAAAAAAATCTAAACAATTATGACAACAATTTAAGAATAAGAAAATTAAAATGTAACATGAGTCTAGCTATTTTTAATGAGTCTAACATGAGTCTGCAAAAAAAAAAATTGATAATAATGAGAAAAATATTTTATCGATTTTGATTTATATTAACTATTTTTAGTCAAATTTATCGATTTAGATATAAAAAACAAGTGTATTTGATACACGTGTTTTGGGAATAGAAATTCCCAAACATTTGTGACCGAATTTTTCCATGATATTGAGTGGAAATTGATTGTATTTAGTTCATGTTTCATTATTAGAAACAACAATATGTTAGTGATAAGTGATAATATAAGGCTACCTAGTTAAAGTTAGTTTAAATCATTTTTATAGAAGTATATACAATCCAATAACATTTAAATAATTTCTAATATATAACACACAGATAGAATCAAATTCTAATTAAAATTTTTAAGAAAAATATAATTATGTTGGTAGACTTTTGAGGCTAGAAGTAGATGTATCGAAAGAAGATGAAGAAAAAAGAATAGAAATGGGTAAAAAGTGTACTAATTACACGTGCATTTCTGACAACATTGAAAACAAAATAACTTGGTAAGTGATGTCTCATCTCATTTGAAATTTCGAAAAAATATGTCGTCTGTTTATTGCCAGCTTTTTTTCGAACCCACCAACTTGTGCCATAATTCTTAAATATTATATTTATGTTTGAGATAAAATTTTGAAATTTTAGGGATCGCGCATTATGAAAATTCCTGTGAAAATAGTAAGTGTTTGTTTACGTTTTTAGAAATAAGTTAAAGTTATAAGACGTGTCAAATCAATATTGATAAGTTGATGGATGATGTGAATAATTATTGTGTTAGTGGTGTATATAATGATTATGAAAATAAAAAATAAAGAAATATCGATTAAAAAAAGTGTAAAGTATGAAAGAGGAAGTGAAATAATAATTGATTTGATTGGTAACATGTGAAAAGTTGTATACAATTGATAGTTAGTTATATAGGATATTGGAATGTAGAGTTGAAAAAAAGTAGAATTTGAATGACAATTTGGTGTGTTAAATTTATTTTAGATTTTTGTGATTTAAAAAGTTGAAAATGGGTTTTGAAAGCGTAAACAAACATGACCTAATAAATCGATTCATTTAACATCCTTGATAAAAATTACATCACATTAATAACAAAGGCTGAAATTTATTTAGAATGAGGATTGGATGGCAAAAATATAAGTAGTTTATAGTGTAATTTTTTTATTTCTGATTTTTTTTTCATGCTATAAAACTCTTCGAGTTAATAAGTTATTAGCAATTAAATGTAACATAAATATATTTCCCATAGTAGTTAAATACATATTATAATAATATTTAACATATTTTTGTACCTAATCTAAGAAAATGTGTAGATCAAATTTGAAAAAAATAAAAAGAAACGAAAATTATACTTAATCTCTACAGGAAACATGGGAAACGGAAAAGTTGTAAATTTATATCACGATTTTAGTTTTAGTTACAAGTATTACGAAATTTTGAAAACAATATCAATAATCTGATAAAGTTGCAATGTTATTCTTTTTTTTAATCAATGTTAACCTATACTTCATTTTTTGTTATTTATGCATTTTTGCTTCTTAACTATACAAAATATATCAAGCACCCTTGAAAAAAATATTATAGTAACCCCCCTAAAAAAATTAGGAAAAGATAAAAATGATTAAAGAAAATGATTATTGGTCCATAACTAAATCAATATGTTCTCTTTCTAATAATATTTATTTAAGTAGTTATTTATTGCATCTTATTTAGTTAAAGTGGTAAAATGCAATTTATAATAGCAAAAATAAAGTATAGGACTAATATTATTATTAAAAAGAAGACTAATATTATTATTTTAAAAAAGACTAATATTACAACTAGTGTGAAATTTTATGACGTTTTCTAACATCCCGTAAAGTGTATAACTAACTAAAATCACGATATCTTGTAGGACTAAAATTAAGATTTTTCGTATAAACACTAATTGAAAAATTAGATGAAAACTTAATATTGTGTATGCAAAATATATGTATTTTAAGTGAATTTGAATAACCTTAGTTGAAATGTTAGGCACAACTTTGTGTGCCCATTTCATTTGGTTCTCCTCACATTAACCCAAGCCCACCACCCCTTGGAAGCCCCTTGGTATTCCCATGTGACTCTTCACCTTCTAATGTGTCTCTTTGGTTTCTCACTTGTGACCTCACTTGTGACCTTTGGGTTTCTTTTCTACCACTATAAAAGGATGCTCTCCCAACTCCTTTAGACACACCAACAACACCAATAAACAATATAATAATAGAAAATTTTTCTCTCTTACGAAATAGTCTTTGTGACTTGTCTTAGTGACGCCTAATTTCGGGTTCGAGTGTGAGAGTTCTTGCGAGGGTGTTACCGGGGTGATTAGGGCTTGGGTGTTTGATTCTTTGTGAATGCAAACTGAGTGTCCTACATGCTACACTGTGTGTGATCGAATATAGAAACGAGCTCGGGATTTCTGAGCCAACTCAAATCGACGGCAGCCGATACCCAACAGTGGTATCAGAGCCACGGTTGTTGCCCGTCGACGAGTATGCGTTTGTCGCGGCTGCCCGTGGTTGCTCGTTGCTCACTTTTTAGCTTTTATATCTGTTGACAACCTTCCCATCGTACCTTTGCTCGACGTGCGCCGAATCAGGAACGAAACAGGTAAAACGAGTTCCATACGGTTGGAATTCGCTCAGGTAAATTGGCTTGAACCGCTTTTACCGCTTTCGTTTAGATACCGTTTGAAACGGATAGGATTGGGATTTATCTGCTGATAGAAATAGGAAAATCTGTGTGATTTGTTTGCTTCCGTTGTGTGCCAACTTAATCTGTGTGATTTGTGATGGGCTCTATGTCTGGTTATAGTCTAGCTCCTTTTGATGGACGCTCAGACTTTGGTATTTGGCAACAGAAAATGAAAGGAGTTTTGATACAACAACGTGTGTTTAAATGTATCAGTCTCCAATTTTCTGATTCTGATACTGCTGAAAAGAAGGCAGAAATGGATGAGGTTGCGTACTCATCTATTATTCTCAATCTTTCTGACTCGGTGTTAAGAAAGGTAGGAGATCAGAAAAGTGCCAAAGACTTGTGGAAAAAATTGCAAGAATTATATACTGAGACTTCATTGCCTAATAAGATGTTTTTGCTTGAAAAAATTTTCCGATTCAAACTTGATTTGAATAAAGACATAGAGGAAAATTTTGATGTGTTTACAAAACTAGTTCAAGATATTAAAAAGACCGGTGATAAAAATATTAATGATTATACTCCAATTGTGCTCTTAAATGCCATACCTGATACATATAATGATGTAAAATCTGCCATTAAGTATGGTAGGGATCAGGTTAGCCTTGAAACTGTAGTAAACGGTTTAAAAAGCAAAGAAATGGATTTAAAAACTAATCCGAGTAGTAAAAATCATGGTGTGGTTATGTTTGTTCGAGGGAGGGCTAAATATAAAAAGTCCAACAATAACCAAATTGGTCAAGATCGTGATAAAAATAAAAAAGAAAATCGCAATAGATCTAAATCGAGGTCTAATAACAGAAAGTGTTATAATTGTGGTGAAACTGGTCAATATATTAGAGATTGTCCTAAGAAACAAAAAGAACAAGCTTATAAGGCTTCTAGTAATGAGAGTGATGGTGATATCTTTATGGTAACTGAATGTTGTGATGTGTCTTTTGTGAATATTGTGCATTCTACTTCTTTATGTGAAAATGAATGGCTTGTTGATTATGGATGTACTTTTCACATGTCACCATTTAAAGATTTATTTTGCTCTTATAAAGAAGTGAATAATGGGTTTGTGTCTTTAGCTAATGAAAAGAAGTGTAAAATCATTGGCATAGGGGACATTTCTTTAAAGTGTGAATCTGGCTTTGGTCTGACACTTAAAAATGTTAGATATGTGCCTGAGTTGTGCAATAATTTGATTTCATGTGCTGCATTAGAAGATGATGGGCTAGAAGGTAGGTGGGGAAAGGGTATGATGAAAATCATGAGAGGATCCTTAGTGGTTCTAAAAGCCGAAAAGAAAAATAACTTGTATGTTTGCATTGCTAAGTCTATACCTTGTTCTGTGAATGTTGTCAAAGAAGACAAAACTGAACTGTGGCATCGTAGACTAGGTCACATGAATAGTAAAGGTTTGAAAATTTTGCATAAAGCTGGTTCGTTTGGTACTGATAAGCTTTCTTGCATGCCTTTTTGTGAATCTTGTGTGAAAGGTAAACAACATAAAGTCAGCTTTCCTATTTCCCCCTCCCCAAATCGATCTAAATGCACTGGCACTCTTGATTATTTGCACGCTGATGTGTGGGGACCTGCCAGTGTTCCTACACACAGTGGAAAAATGTATTTCCTGTCAATTATTGATGATTTCTCTAGAAAAGTGTGGGTTTTGTTGCTAAAACAAAAATCTGATGTCTATGATAGTTTCAAAAATTGGAAAGTGTTAATTGAAAATCAGACAGGTAAAAAGATTAAGAATCTTAGAACTGATAATGGGCTAGAATTCTGCAATAACTTGTTGAACACTTTGTGTGTGAAATCTGGAATTCGAAGGCATAAGACAGTTCCTTACACACCACAGCAAAATGGTGTGGCAGAAAGGATGAACCGAACTCTACTTGAAAGGGTGAGGAACATGTTGGCTTCTTCTGGACTTTCAAAAGAGTTCTGGGGTGAAGCAGTGTGTACTGCTGCCTATCTAATCAATAGGTCCCCTTCTGTGCTGTTAAATGGTAAATGCCCGGAGTCTGTTTGGTCTGGTAAACAAATTGACTTCTCAAACTTGCGAATATTTGGTTGTGCTGCATATGCTCATCAAAAATGTGATAAACTTGAACCTAGGTCTAAAAAATGTGTTTTCCTAGGTTACCCGGATGGTGTGAAGGGTTATAGGCTTTGGCTTAGAGATGAACCTGGTTATAAAGTGGTAATAAGTAGAGATGTCGTCTTTAACGAATCTGACTTTCCATGTTTATCTACTTATGTGCTTTTGCCTGTTTCTAACACTGCTCCTTTTAAGGTGGAGCAATCAGATGTATCTGTTTCTGATGTGCATGAGTCTGAACCTGTAAATGATGTGTCTGATGATGTGGAAGATGTGCCTGAAAATGTTGAGTTAGAAAATTATCAACTTACTAGGGACAGACCTAGGAGAAACATTAGGCAACCCACAAGATTTGATGACTTTCATATTGATACTAATGCTTTCAATGTGTTTGAAACTTCAGACGATTGTGAACCTAACTCATATAATGAAGCTTTAAAATCAAAAAACTCTAAAGAATGGTTAAATGCGATGAATGATGAAATGAATTCTTTGTATGTTAATCAAACCTGGACTCTTGTCCCTAAGCCTGATCATTGTTCTGTTGTGGACTGTAAGTGGCTTTATAAAGTTAAAGACGAGGGTGAGAGAGTTAAATTTAAGGCTAGACTAGTGGCTAATGGATTTACTCAAAAAGAGGGGATAGATTATACGGAAATCTTTGCTCCTGTTGTTAAGTTTGTCACTGTGCGCATTATGCTTGCATTAGTTGCTCATTTTGACTGGGAATTGAAACAGTTAGATGTTAAAACTGCTTTCTTGCATGGTGAACTTGACAAGAAAATTTACATGACACAGCCTGATGGTTTTGTTGACCCCAAAAAGCAAAATCATGTTTGTTTGTTAAACAAATCATTGTATGGGTCACCAAGACAATGGAATAAAAAATTCAATATGTGCATGTTGCCTTTGAAGTTTAAAAGAAGCTCTTATTATCATTGCTTGTACTTTAAAGAAAATGCATCTATGCCTATCTTCTTGCTCATATATGTTGATGATATGCTCTTAGTGAGTCCATGCTTAAAATCAATCGAACATGTTCAAAAATGTCTTAGTGAGAACTTTGATATGAAGTATCTTGGTGATGCTAAAATGATCTTAGGAATGAACATTGGGAGAGATAGGAAGAATAGAATTTTACATTTAAATCAAATTTCCTATGTGGAAAAGATTTTGAGTAAATTTGCTATGTATAATGCTAAATCTACCAATGTGCCTCTTGCTGCTCACTTTGTATTAAGTAAGGATCAGTCTCCAAAGACTAATTCTGAAATTGCTGAAATGGCTAAAGTGCCGTACTCCAATGCAATTGGCTCGGTTATGTACCTGAAGATTAGCACTAGACTGGATATTGCATACACTGTAAGTTGTTTGAGTAGGTACATGTCTAACCCAGGCATGCCCCATTGGGATGCTGTGAAATGGTTGCTTAGGTACCTTAAAGGGTCATCGAATGTTAGCCTAAAATTTTCTAAGTCTGCTCAAGGTGTGAATTTGATTGGCTATGTTGACTCTAATTATGCAAATGATAGAGATAATAGGAAATCCACCACCTCCTATGTGTTCACTTTGTGTGGCTCTTGCATAAGTTAGAAATATCAATTACAACATATTGTTGCTTTATCAACCACTGAATCGGAATATATTGCTATAACTGAAGCCTTGAAAGAGGCAGTTTGGTTAAAAGGTTTATTGTCTGAAATTGGTTTTCTAGACGATAATGTAGTTGTTTATTCTGATAGTCAGTCTGGAATTCAACTGTGTAAAAATCCAGCATTTCATGATAGAACTAAACATATCGATGTTAGGTTCCATTTCATTCGTGATATCGTTGAAAAAGGAATTGTGAGTTTAGAGAAAATTCCATCTCAGTTTAATCCGGCAGATATGGGAACTAAGTGCTTATCTGTTGAGAAATTTCATTCATGTATGAGAACTTTGAACTTAGATCCTATTGATTAGGTCTTGTGTTTATGTGTTTTACGTTTGCTTGACTTTGTGTCTGTGCATGACTTTGTTTCATGTGCGCTTAACTTTGTGTTATTCTTTGTGAGTAACATACTTTGTGCTTGCTATTTATTATATGTACTAACTTTGTGTTTAGTGTGCAGGTTGCCCGTACTAACTGTGTGTTTAGTGTGCAGGTATTTTGGCAATGATGATTTTCGCGTTTCTATTCGATTCAGTGTAGTGGTGTTGGGCCAAAGGTGGAGATTGTTGAAATGTTAGGCCCAACTTTGTGTGCCCATTTCATTTGGTTCTCCTCACATTAACCCAAGCCCACCACCCTTGGAAGCCCCTTGGTATTCCCATGTGACTCTTCACCTTCTAATGTGTCTCTTTGGTTTCTCACTTGTGACCTTTGGGTTTCCTTTCTACCACTATAAAAGGATGCTCTCCCCACTCCTTTAGACACACCAACAACACCAATAAACACTATAGTAATAGAAAGCTTTTCTCTCTTACGAAATAGTCTTTGTGACTTGTCTTAGTGACGCCTAGTTTCGGGTTCGAGTGTGAGAGTTCTTGCGAGGTTGTTACCGGGGTGATTAGGGCTTGGGTGTTTGATTCTTTGTGAATGCAAACTGAGTGTCCTACATGCTACACTGTGTGTGATCGAATATAGAAACGAGCTCGGGATTTCTGAGCCAACTCAAATCGACAGCAGCCGATACCCAACAACCTTAATTCGTATATAACACAATAACTTGATTCGATAATATACACTCGTGATATATAATGTACGAAAAAATAATTCAATTCCAATGAAGTCGGCATGTTGTACAATTAGGGTACGTTTCAATATATGCAGGACATGCATAGACATGCATGATTAATCACCAGCAATATAGACATGTTATTTTCTTTTCTGTAAGTACTGTTGTTCAAATTGGTCCATGATTTGATGTATAATTTAATGACAACAAAACCTGAAACACACTCCAAATTATTGCTGCCAAACCCTCCATGTTTCCTATCTCCAATTGTTTCATTTAATTTAATTTATGATCATGATTTTTATCTTGCATTCAACTTTTTCAGATCATGACATATTTTGGGTAATTATATAGAGAAAATCCGGATAATAATGAAATAATCAGATTGCAAAGTAGACAAGAATCACAATTTTGATGATTTTTTTTAGTAAAGAAATTGATTTTTTTTTTTGTTTAGTGGGACTTAAAAGAATTGTAATTTTTTTAATAGAGATAATTACACTAAAGGTCTTGAGATATTGCCTAACTAGAAAACATATCTCCTAGTTTAATAAATGACATCTTTTAGTATAAAACCCTAACAGAAAGTGCTAGTTATTTAACAGAATAAAACGTTTCGGGTGTTAGATATATAATTTATTAAAGTGTGGGATCTTTTTTGTAATTAAACAAATACCTCATGACCCCTTCTATAAGCTACTTAAAATTAAATTAGGGAACACAAACTTATTTTAAAAAAGTTTATAAATTTAAAGATATCTTATAAACACTATGAACCTATAACTTTTTCAATATAAGTTCAGCCAAACATTAAGAGCAATGTAAACTATCAATCTCAAGTTTGTATTTTTATTTTTTATTTTTTTGTACTTATAGACGTGTACTATTTTATTGGCCCATGTGAAATAATTACATTTACATAATTTGACACCCTTCATCTAATATATGGCAATATTATTATTCAGGCCCATTAACTTGTTGGGCTGATTTAATCATGGTTCAAAGTCCAGCTGGCATTTGGACCAGGCCCATTGAAAAATATTTTCTAATTTTCCATGTTAGGTAAATGAAAAAATAAATTACACATATAAACAACATGATTATACATGCATATATAGGCATCAATAATTGATCTAAAGGAATATTAATATGTTCATAAATCATAACAATGACTTACATATTGTCAATTGTATATAACATGATTGTGGACTATAATGTTATTAAAAGTACTAATATAATCTAAAGAAATAAGTTCAAGAAAATAGATTGCGGATTCAAATAATTTAAAGTTTTCTTCTTTATTTTTTTTCAATCATTGTCATATTTCTTATAAGCCCTAGAGTGTCAAATTCACGTATCCAAAATGTTATTAAATGTTCAAGAAAATAGATTGTGATTCAAATAATTTGAAGTTTTCTACGTATCCAAAATGTATCGAACATGCCATGAGCCCTATCATATCGGGTCGCAATTTTTTTTTTAAAATGTGTCAACCACTAAACTGAATTTAAGAAAATAAAAATCCCTATTATAAGTTTAAAATGAACTCACAAATTTAAACACTTCCAAAAGAAAATAAAATACTTTAATATTAAAAGATAATAAACATAAGTTATGCCTTTAGGGTGCATAAGAATCCAATAAAACAAAGAAACTTAAAACATACTAAACAGCATAAAAAAAAATGTTCATAAAACATAAAAATGAACCTAATCATACAGATCATCTTCACCAGCACCACCAGCCGCACCACCGGCAAAGGGATCTGCCGCCGCATCACCGCCAGTCTTCTCAGCAAACCGAAACTCAGAACCGAAACCCCTCGACTGCTGAAGTGTCTGAGCAAACGCTTGATACTTCCGTATATCAGCGTCACTAACGCTCCTTCGTGCGTATTTCATTGACTCCTCAAAGTGAGGAGCTTTAATCTCAGACACCTCGTCTTCAACATCTTCCTCCATTGACTCGGGATTTTCTCCCATACGCCTCTCCCGCTCAATGTCCTAACAACACAAATTTCGACGTTTTAGAACGTTCGTTTTTCCCAAGTATATAAATGTATGACTGTAAAAAAAGGCTAGTCGACTAAAAGCACGATTATTTAAACGCCTATATTGAGCTTGAGGCATTGCAAATTCTCATAATCGAGCCAAAGTGAAAAAAATGATGGTATATAAACTCGGCCCGGAAAGCAAATTATTGACTATCCCAACAAAATGTAATAAAACGCAAATATAAAAGTGGGCTTAGCTTACTTTTTCGATGTTCTCCCTGATAGCGTATTTGCACGCTCGTTGGCATATTTCAGTAATATCAGCACCACTGAAACCTTGAGTGTACTTAGCTAAGGCCCTTAGGTCTATGTCCTTGGAAAGGGGCGATTTCCTCAAGCACGACTTGAAGATTTGGTATCGAGACTCTTCATCAGGGAGCGGGATGTAAATCAATTGATCAAGACGGCCCGGACGAAGAAGTGCAGGGTCGATTATATCGGGCCTATTTGTGGCACCAATTATGAAAACGGTTTTTTTCGCGTTCATACCATCCATTTCCGTCAGAAGTTGATTCAAAACACGGTCAGCGGCACCACCGGCATCTCCGACACTGCTTCCTCTCTGGAGAAAACGAAAAAACGAACAAGTTAAGCCATGAAAAACGCAATAATTTCTAGAGTTAATTAATAATAACACTTTTATTTGGTGTAGTTAATAATACATACAATACACGAACCTGAGTGGCGATTGAGTCCAATTCGTCGAAAAACAGGACACATGGAGCGGATTGGCGGGCCTTGTCGAAAATTTCTCTAACATTGGCCTCGCTCTCTCCGAACCACATGGTAAGCAATTCGGGGCCCTTGATGCTGATAAAGTTTGCCTGGCATTCGTTGGCAATAGCCTTGGCCAATAAAGTCTTTCCACATCCCGGGGGACCGTAAAAGAGAACCCCTTTCGAGGGCGACATGCCAAACTTTTCAAATTTCTCGGGATGCTCCACGGGATATTGAACCGTCTACATGACGAATAGTAAATTGAGTTTATTACATGAAATAATATTTTCACATAAAAAGATGAAAATTTTGTGAAGTATAAGTAGTTAAGTACCTCTTGGAGCTCGCGCTTGACGTTCTCGAGGCCTCCGATATCTTCCCAGCTAACATTCGGAACTTCAACAACCTATATAAAATATTCAACGAAATTAATTCGACTCAAATCAGTGTGAATATATACTTTTTCGAAAAAAAGGCGGGCCCGTATGAAAATCATACCGTTTCACGTAAAGCAGAAGGATTGCTAATGCCAAGAGCTGTCTGTAAATGCTCATTGGTAACAGCCATGGAGTTTAGTATCTCTGCATCTATGGTATCATCTTCAAGGTCGATCACATCCATCTTCTCCCTGATGCATTGAAGGGCAGCCTCGGTACATAAAGCAGCTAAATCAGCACCCACATATCCGTGGGTGTTTTTGGAAACTTTTTCCAAATCAACCTGCAAAAGCATCGAGATGGGGTTTAGAAAGGCATTATAAAAAGTCTAAATAATGGACAACAAAAAAATCGAACTTTTTTTTTAAAGCTTACATCTTCAGCAAGCTTCATGTTCTTAGTATGGATACGAAGAACCTCAAGACGGCCTACTTCATCAGGAACACCAATGTCTATTTCCCTATCAAATCTCCCGAACCTCCTCAGGGCTGGATCAATGCTGTTCGGGCGGTTTGTGGCCCCCATCACAATAATGTGGGCCCGGGCTTTGAGCCCGTCCATCAACGTCAATAATTGCGAAACAATTCTCCTTTCGACCTCACCATTCGTCTTATCTCTCTTTGGAGCAATCGAATCGATTTCGTCGATAAATATAATAGCCGGCGCATTCTTCTCGGCTTCCTCAAACGCCTTCCTGAGATTGCTTTCACTTTCTCCGGCCATTTTCGACATTATTTCGGGCCCATTAATGCAGAAAAAGAAGGCCCCGGTTTCATTAGCCACGGCCCGAGCAATTAAGGTCTTTCCCGAGCCCGGGGGCCCGTATAGTAGAATCCCTTTTGGAGGCTTAACACCAATTGACTTGAAAAGCTGAGGGTGTCTCAAGGGAAGCTCAACCAACTCTCGAATCTGAGCCATTTGTCTGCGGACCCCACCGAC
Organism: Verbascum thapsus; assembly: GCA_963669365.1. NCBI lineage: Eukaryota > Viridiplantae > Streptophyta > Magnoliopsida > Lamiales > Scrophulariaceae > Verbascum > Verbascum thapsus. The sequence goes on from OY770120.1 coordinate 2,872,258, forward strand.
ATCATCGTAGCCAATCTCGTCCAAACGGTCCTCGTCTTCTCTTTTCACGGGCTCACCCTCACAGAAGATTTCGGTGTCGGGGGCGACAATACAGTATTCGCCGGGATCAGTCTCGATAACTTTGAATTCTACGCTTCTCATTCCGCCCCTTACAAGGAAAAGGTCACCTTTCCTCAAAGGACGGTATGTGTCGAGAAAATACGCTGCAAATAGATAAAAAGGATTAATATAAGTACCCAAAAATCACAGAGGATTGAAAAAGCAAGTGCTGTGTTCTTATATTTACTTACTTCAAAAAGCTTTTTTTTTCTTAATATGGAGAATATTGTAGCTTACAACAATTTCATGCAAATGATTTGTCGAATAATCTCTAACGTGAAAACATAATAACCAAATCAGAATAAAGCTATTCTAATCGCCCGTGATCATAGGAATAACTGATAACATCATGTAAATACTACACCTTCAGAAACATTAACATAATAAAGAAGAAAAAAGACAAGTCGAATGGATTAACAACTCACGTTTGAGGTAAGCGTCAAAAAGACTTCCAGTGACACCTTCAATGGTGTCATCCACAGGGAGAATGTGTACACGCTGACCGTACTTCACGTCAGCACATTGATGAACAGATACTACATCTCCGAGTCTAATTCTCAGATTGTTTCTAACAACTTTGTTTATTCTTATCTTTGGTTCATCACAAGTCTCATCAGCAATCACAAGGCAGATCGTATCCTTTCTTTTTTTACCCTATAAAACAATCATATAAAAAGTAAGTGGAAAAGAAAGACTATAGAAACCGATTGAATACGTAAATCCACATAATCGACTCTAGAACATCAGGTTCTTAAAATTTCCCATCAAAAACGAACCAGATCTTGTCGAATCATGTTTTATATTTGTATTTAACGAATTACACATGTTTTGATTGTAAAAGAATATCCAATTAGCAAATTGATTTTCAATCTTTTTATGATATCAAGATTTTCTGCCTCACAAATAGAAAAGGCAACACACATCATTAACAAAATACAGATGATGTTCTAAACTTTATAATTCAAATACTATAATCTTTACTTGAACCCACATAAAAAATCATGCTACAAGTGTAAAATTAAGTAAAATCATGAAGAAGGGCAATGAAAATAAAACCTTGATTAAGATAGTATCGCCTCGGAAGAACTGAAGCTTTTCCATAGTATCAGGATGAAGAGAAACCATAGAGTTATCATCATTGATACCTTCTTCAACTACCAATCGATTAGGCGCCTTTTTCCTCTCAAGAATCGCAGTACTAAAATCCTTCTTCGCACCCTTACTGCACATCATAACACAATGGTAAACAACAAAACCCACAAAGTACAATTCAAATCCCACAAAACTGCAGCAACTAACAATCAACTTAAGATACATATATATGCACACATTATCAACAGAAAGAGTTGAAAGACTTACTAATCAGACGATGATCCAGGTTGATTAGCCATGTCTTTGAACTAAAAGAATTTATTATACTTCGATTGATGAAGCGTGAATGAAAATTTTGGTGATAAGTTATCAAATATATATAGTTAGAAAAAGAGGGACTTAAAAGAATTTTAATATGGATAATTACGGTGTTGAGATATTGCCTAATTACAAAAGATATCTCCTAGTTTAATATATTACATCTTTTAGTACTAAACTGTAACCGAAACTATTAGTTATTTAACCGAATAAAACGTTTCGGATGTTAGATATAATTTATTAAAGTGTGGGATTTTTTTTTAATTAAACAAATACTTCATGACCCCTATATAAGCTTACTTAAATTAAATTAGGGAACAGAAACTTATTTTAAAAAAGTTTATAAATTTAAAAAGTTTATAAACACTATGAACCTATAACAAAAACTTCTATTTTTATTTTGTTTATACTTATGGACATGTACTATTTTATTGGCCCACGTGAAATAATTACATCTACATAATTTGACACCCTTCATCTAATATATGGCAATATTATTATTCAGGCCCACTAACATGTTGGGCTGATTTAATCATGGTTCAAAGTCCAGCTAGCATTTGGCCCAGGCCCATTGAAAAATATTTTCTAATTTTCCATGTTAGGTAAATGAAAAAAATAAATTACATATATAAAAAACATAATTATAGGCATCACTAATTGACTTAAAGAAATATTAATACGTTCATAACAAAGACTTACATATTATCCATGGTTCTAATTTTTTTTTCCATCGAAAAGTTCAAATAGTTTCAATTTTTTAATTAAGCGAAAATAAATTATAAAGTAATTTCGAAATTACAATTTTTTCAAGGAAACTCGTAATGTTTCCATTGTTTCCATTGAAACATTCAACGTTTCCACAGTTTTTCCGAAACACTGAAAGTTTCTTAATTCTTTTTGGGATAAAGTATAATAGTGAATAAAATTAAAAGAAAACAAAAAAAGAGAAAAACAGAAGAGATTTATAAATCTAACAATTTACTAAATTAAATACAAAATATAATCAAATAAGTTCTAAATTAATATCAACGAAATCATATATACTTTTGTTTATATTCAAATACGCATGTAAAAAAACACAAAAAGTTAAGATATTACAATTTTTCTTATAACGATATATGGGTTATTAAATGATTACTTTAACAAACACATAATACAAACTTATATGAGCAATTTTTTTCTTTTAATAATTTAAAAATATATACCGTAACACTTTTACAATTTTGTATTTTATAGGTGAAGTTGCTTGAACTTTGTCTATATGTTGTAAGAGCGCTAAATTTGAATCAAATATTATCACTTAGTTCGTTATTGAAAATTTTATCAACTATTGATATACTTGTATGAATTTAGAAACAAGATATTGATTTTTTAAAAACAATAGAGATGTTTAGAAATTTTCAAAAGATGTTTAGAATAGTTTTTGTAAATATCAAGATAGAATGTTCTAGATAATTAATTACAATTGTTAAATCAAGTTAATCACCATCGTACATTGGGGAAGGAGAGTTGAATAAATAGAAGATAAAAATTCATTTGTTGTAAGAGCGCTAAATTTGAATCCAATATTATCACTTAGTTCGTGAAATTTTTATCAACTATTCGTATACTTGTATACATTTTGAAATAAAATATTAATTTTTAAAAATGAATAAAGATAGTTGTTTAATTTCTTTCACATTATTTTTCGTCTTTTTCTTGTTTTAGAAAGTTTTCTCCTACTTTTCCAAACGTTTCCGAAACGTTTCTAATATTTAACAACGCGAATCTTATGTTAAAAACGTAACTTTGAACCTTGATATTATCAATTGTACATAACATGTTACCAAAAGTACTAATATAATCTAAAGACAATGTTCAAGAAAATAGATTGCTATTGTTCAAATAATTTGAAGATTTCTTCTTTATTTTCTTCAATTATTCTCTTTTTTCTAAACTGGATTTTTATTTAAAAAAAACTCTTTTGTAAATTTAAAATGCAGTCACAAATTTAAACACTTCCAAAAGAAAATAAAATACTTTAATATTAAAAGATAATAGACATAAGTTTATGACCTTAGGATGGCCATATGAATCCAATAAAACCAAGAAAATTAAAACATACTAAAGAGTATAAGAAAATGTTCATAAAACATAAACTGAAACCTAATCATACACATCATCTTCACCAGCAGCAAAGGGATCTGCCGCCGCAGCACCACCACTATTCTCAGCAAACCGAAACTCAGAACCAAATCCCCATGACTGCTGCAAAGTCTGAGCAAACGCATGATACTTGCGTATATCAGCGTCACTAACGCTCCTTCGTGCATACTTCATTGATTCTTCAAAGTGAGCAGCTTTAATCTCTACAACCTCGTCTTCAACATCTTCCTCCATGGCCTCGGGATTTTATGCTCGATATCCTAACAACACAAATTACTATCAACAGAAAGTATCTGACAGAAAGAGTTTAAAGACTTACGAATGATCCAGGTAGATTAACCATGTCGTCGAACTAAAAGAAACAAAAATTTATTGCTACTTCGATTGATGAAGCGAATAATGTGAATGAAAATTTTGGTTGTAAGGTATCAAATATATATAGTCAGAAAAAGAGTCCTTTTCTTGATAGGAAAGAAACATGGTTCTAATTTTCCTTCTTTTATAGTGAATAAAATTAAAAAAGAAAAAAAGAGTTATAAATCTAATAATTTACTAAATTAAGTTCAAGGATAATCAAATAAGTTCTAAATAATTAATCAACAAAATCATAGACAATTTTGTTTATATTCAAATGCGCAGGTAAAAAACACAAAAAGTTAAGATATTATAATTTTTCTTATAACGATATATAGGTTATTAAATGATTGTTTTAACAAACAACATAATACATACTTATATGAGCAATTTTTTTTAAATAATTTAAAAATATATGCGGTAATATTTTTATAATTTTGTATTTTATAGGTTAAGTTACTTGAACTTTGTCAATTATATGTTGTAAGAACGCTAAATTTGAATCCAATATTATCACTTAATTCGTTTATGAAATTTTTATCAACTATTGGTATACTTGTATAAATTTTGAAACAAAAGATTGATTTTTAAAAATGAATAAAGATGTTTAGAAAATTTTCAAAAGATGTTTAGAAACTTTGCAAAGATGTTTAGAATAGTCTTTGTAAATATCTAGATAGAAATATTTTAGATAATTAATTACAATTGTTAAATCAAATTTATCACCATCGTACATTGAGAAAGGGTAGTTGAATAAATAGAAGATAAAAATTCATTTGTTGTAAGAGCCGTAAATTTGAACCAATATTATTACTTAGTTCGCGAAATTTTTATCATCTATTAGTATACTTGTTTAAATTCTGAAATAAAATATTGATGTTTAAAAATGAAATTTAAAAACAAAATATTGGTGTTTCAAATGAATAAAGATAGTTGTTTACTTCTTTCACATTGTTTTTTTTTCTCGTTTTTGCAAGTTTTCTCCTACTTTTCTGAAACGTTTCCGAAACGTTTCTAATATTTAACAACCCGAAACTTATGTTAGAAACGAAATTTTGAACCTTGAAAACATGTAGTGGTTTTTCGATCTACTTTTGATTCATTGCTTATCATATCTTTTTAGATTATAATAATTTCTTATTTACATATGTTTCCTTTTACTAACAGGATAAGTCTCCTTATAGTTATATGTTGTCTAATAATAATTTTATTTTCCTTTTCAGATTTCAGGTTGGAGAACCCTAATTAGTTAAATAGGGGGCGACATTTTTTTTTAATTAAATATGTAAGTATATTTTTCGAAAAAATTGGCTTAAGAGTATGGAAAGGAAAACAAATAGATTTATAGATATACAAGTATAATATGAATACTATAAATTATTTTAAAGTACAAATATGTTTAATTTTTATGTAATTTTGAAAAATATATTGCTCGTGCTCGCTTTCAATTTATAAAAATAACATTTTGTATGAGAATAAATATTAATATTGGCAATAAATTAACATTTTGATAAATTATCGACACTAGTAGGTTTTAAATTATGTAGTTGTGAAGTAGACTAATAAAAATTGATTATAATTTTCAAGTTTCAAATTAAGAATATCTTATTGAAAATTACAGTATTATTTGTTAAGTACATATATGCTACATAAAATATATGTATTAAACTGTTTAATTTAAAGAATTTAATTCAAAATAGGAAAAATGCATGTGGCAACTTCCGCACAGGGATGGGAGCCGAAGCCCGCCACACCACGACGATAGCTAAGTATGAGAATCCATTCCATCTCGAGCTACCGCTAAGCGTAAACTAATCTCTAAACTTGTAGTATAGAAACAAGAACAACAAAACAACGATTATATGCATACAAACCATATAAGTAACACGTACAAAACAAAGAGTTCAGATGCAAGTCAAAACAAGTTCAAGTTAAATCTACAACATCTAACTCTTATAACTTAGAAGGTTCCCAACGTGACTAGCCACAAAGTTTTTCTTCCAATATATCAAGCTCTTCTGAAAAGAGAAAGAAAGAAGAGTGAATCTGAATGACCCAGTGAGGTACTAACAAAACGGGTTCTGCAGCAAAGATAGTGACAAAACATATAGGCGAGTAACAGAACAAGACAATATAAACAAGACAATATATCGATAGACGAACAACTGAATATAACACAATATAAGCCAAAGAAAAACTCATGTACTGAATCAAGCAAAAGATTATGATCCATCTCTCATTGTCTCATACCAGCAAGAGACTTCACACCTTTCAATATACACAACGATCTGTAAGTGTTGGGACTCTAGAGGTGGCTCCTACGGGCTCAAGAGGTGGCCCCCGTCGTCACGTGCACTTTGCCCCGTATAACACTTTGCTCTCTTCACTCTATCTTTCAGATTCAAAGCTTTAGCTCACGAAAAAGAATAGCAGGTGGATGCCGAACAATGGGACTATAGGGGTGGCTCCTACGGGCTCAAGAGGTGGCCCCCGCCGTCACGTGGCACTTTGCCCCGTATAGCACTTAGCTCCCTTAACCGACAGAGTAGAGTTAAGGATAAGAATGGTAACAGAGACTCAAAAAAAAAGTTTTCGGTCCGAAGAAGACACGAGGAAATAGCTAATAATTAGGCGGAACATCACTTCGAGGCAAGACACGTACTATAGCATGATACGAGTAGTATCGGGAACACCGAGATATTAGTCCTAAATAGGACATCAGAGAACTTACCTTCATCATTGTTGCAAAAAGAAACATGGTAATTAAAGTAGGTAAAGCAAAGTGAAGTGATGAGAAAGCAAGAAGGCCCTCACAATTACAACCCGGTGTCGTCACCTCTTGTCTCATGGAAATCACAAGTATATCCTGTGCCCAAGTATACTGTTATATCCTCAACCAAAAAATATTCTTAAACCTACTGAAAAGAACAAAACCCTTCAGTAGAACAAAACCCTATACTTATATACAATTATATAACTATAGGTAGCTTATTACTATTTTAAACTTAAGTGGCTAAACAACAATAACTTAGTATCTAATATATAAATACTTATCCATAACACTTTTATTTCCAACTTTATAAAAATATATGCATAAACTTTGTAAAAATACTCCATAACATTTTCAAAGCTCATTGAAATTCTGAATTTGGAATTTTAGTTATAAACCATATGATGTATTAGGAGGATTTCATAACCGACAACCCGGATTAAAACAGTTTTAGAAATTATTCTAATATTCAAAAAATTCTCAACTTTTATGATAAAATTAATAACACACATGTGAACATACAGTAAAATTTTCAGAATAAGAAAACATCTTAAACTATTTCAAATAAATTCAAAACCGTGCACCCTTAAATTTTCGGTAGAGCACCTGGCAGTTATGATAAACGAATTTTAAAAAATCACACACAACTTAAAACCTTCCAAATTTTTCTACATATCATTTAGATATGATATTTAGCTTCCAGAAAAAAATTCATGAATAAATTCCTTAATTTGGTTACCCAAACAACAACCTAAATGCTACATCACAAAGCTGGAATTTTCAGCATCTTTTCAAATGTTTTTATTATGCAAAAATAAGGAGAACATATATATATATTATATATATTATATATATATATGTATATTATATATATATTATATATATATGAGCAAATTAAAAAACCAAAAGTTCTAATCATCTCAAAGTTGACAATCAATTAATTTAAACATTGAGATGCTTGATTAAATTACAAAGGATAAGTTTCTTACCAACACTAAAGGGAGTGAAATAATATGAAGATTTCCAAGCTAAGTTGATCTCCTATCCTCAAGCGTTCATCTTCTAATATTTAAGTTATTTTTCATGGGGTAAAAGGCCAATCATATTTATTTAAGGAGTTATTTAATACATCTTATTTAGTTGAAGTGACAAAAAAAAATACAATTTATAATAACAAAAATATAGTATGTGACTAATATTATTTTTAAAAAAAAGATTAATATTACAACTAGTGTGAAATATTGTGACGTTTTCTAACATCTCGTAAATTTAAAACTAACTAAAATCACGATATTTTATGGGACTAAAATTAAGATTTTTCGCATGAGAAACAAACTAATTGAAAATTAGATGAAAAACATAAACTTTTGTGTGCAAAATATATGGAGTTTAATTGAAAAAACATGAGGCTCTGTTTGTTTATGTTTTTTAGATAAAATTTTGAAATTTTCTCAAAACTTGTGTATTAAGAAAATTCTTGTGAAAATGATAGTTGTTTGTTTATGTTTTTTAAAATAGGTTGAAAGTTGTAAAATATATCAAATCAATAGTTATAGGTTGATGGATGATGTATGTAATAATTGTGTTAGTTGTGTATATAATGATTATGTGAATAAAAAATAAAGAAATATATATAAAAAAATTGTAAAGTATGAAAGATAAAGTGAAATAATGATTAATTTGATTGGTAAATATGTGAAATGTTGTATATATGTTTGATAGTTAGGTATACAGGAGATTGGAAAGTAGAGTTGAAAAAAATGGAGAATTTGGATGAGAATTTGGTGAGTTAACATTATTTTGAATTTTGTAATTTAAAAAAGTTAAAATTAATTTTGAAAACATCAACAAACAAGGCCTGAATAACCCTGATTCATATATTACACAATAACTTGATTCGATGATATACGCTCGTGATATATAATAGTACGATAAAATAATTGAATTTTAATGAAGTCGGCATGTTGTAAAATTAGGGTACGTTTCTATATATGCAGGACATATATAGACATGCATGATTATATAGACATGCTATTTTCTTTTCTGTAAGTACTGTTGTTCAAAATGGTCCATGCTTTGATGTATAATTTAATGTCACCAAAACCTGAAACATACTCCTAGTTATTGCTACCAAAACCCCCCATGTTTCCTGGGGTTTTTGTCTCAATAATACTACTGTACCATTAAAATCTCAAATTAACCCAAAATGGGAGATATTGCTAAAATAATATAAAACGGCACCAGAGTTGTCGTCTTCTATCTTTTATTTCTGAAAATATGATGAATACGTCATCTGGTGTTGCCTTCATTAAATGTAATAAAGCTGCTGAGCAGCAGGTGGCTTACTTAGAGCACTCACAATGGTAAGCCCTTATCCAATGAATTTTCACATTTTTTCTATATGCCAAGTCATCTCCCTCCAAAATAAGAAGCCCCATAAATTTCTACCTACAATGGTAAAGCCCTTCTTTTGGACCCATAATGCCACGTCATCTTCCACTATGTATTACTTTATATATAAATAACTATGAAGATATTATCATCATAAAAAATATAGTAGATTTTTATACATTATTGTAAACTTAGTTTAATTATCATTATTTATTTAATATAATTTTATTATTATTCTCAAAGAATAAATAGAATTTATTATAAGTATTATTATATTAGTAAAATAAAGTATAGACAAAAATTATAATTTTTTTAATAAAAACGAATTATAAAACATAATAGTGTAATGGAGGCATATATAGATAAAATTTCTTATAATTAAAAAATAAAAAATAATAATAAATTGGGGCTGATTGCATGTGCAAAAATTAATTGCACATTTTATAATTAAAAATAAAAATAAAAAATTAAATTTAAATTAAAAAATAATGCTGACTCAGCATTTAAATGCTGAGTCAGCGTATTTTGGAGGGGCTGCTTAGGAAGCAGCCCCTTGAGAGGGGCTTTTCAGGAGCAGCCCACCAAAATCCCCCCAAAATCCCCATTGCAACTAAAAAGCCCCATGAAAATCTCTATTGTGAGTGCTCTTACATGGCCATAACAAAAATTGAGGTATTTAAATTAATGTCACTTGTCTGGAGTGTTTTTGTTATGAGGCAAAATTCAGGCACAATATTTTTGAATTAAAGTTCCTTATTTTCAAAACAAATTCAATCGACTAAGTTGCAAGGTTTAGAGGTGAAAATGAGTCGAGGCGAGTCGAACGCATGGATGTTCAAGTCTGTTTGAATTACAATAGAGTTTTGAAAATTGTGTTTGAGTTTGATTTGATTGTTCATCGATCCGAGCTCAAACGAGCTTTAATCGAGTCGATCACGAGCCGAGCTCGAGTAGTTTGAATATTTTATACATGTTTTTGTTATTTTTTGCTTATCAAGCCGAGATCGAGTCGAGCTTCAAAATTTATCAAACATAAAAAGTTGTTCAAGCTTTGTTTGGTAATGTATCGAACCGAGCTTTTAACAATCGAGCTCGAGTCGAGTATCGAGTATCGAGTATCGAATATCGAGCTAAATTTTTTTTAAATAGTAACAGCAGAAGACTAAATTCACATTATTGCTTTAATATTTGAAGTGTACTTATATATTAAAAAATTAGAAGAAGAAGAAGAAGAATAGAAAATTTTAAAGTATTTAAAGTATAAATATGAAGACGACCTTATTCCAATAAATCAAATTAGCTGCCCTATTAATTAAATGAAGTTGAAGGCGGCAATAACATTGCCATCTTCAAATTTGAAGACGGCAATGATAGTGTTTTCATTAGGAAAAGATGATTTAGTTCGATTTTGCGAAGATCCATTGACTGATAGAGGAGTGAGATTGAGAGATAAATTTTTCAGGATTTATAAGTTGTCTTTGCAGAAAAAATGTAAAGTGGAGGAGATGGGAAAAAGAACTGATAATTTGTGGATTTGGGATCTTAGATGGAAAAGAGTTTTTAACAAAGAAGAATTTAGAGAATTTCTAGAATTGTGGATTTTATTATGCAGGTACAAAATGGAGATATTGGCACCGAATGCTCTAAAGTGAAAAGAGTCTAAGGATGGAAATTTCTCAACAAAATCAATGTATTCGGCTTGTTCGAGACAGAGATTACGAAGGAAGAAATAGATACTATGTTGGCTAAATTGTGGTGTAAAGGCATTCCAAGTAAGGTTTTATCATTCATATGGAAGGCGGCTCAAAATAGAATTCCTACCCGAGATAATCTGGTAAAACGAGGCATTATTAATGGTGATTGCGGAAAAAAAAAGTGCGTATTTTGTTCACATCCGATAGAAGATATCAACCATTTGATGTGCTCTTGCAAGTTTACCTATGATGTTTGGCGAAAATGTTTTGAATGGCTCGGTTTTCAAATGGTGGGATGCAACAATTTTAAGAGTCATTTTTTTTCAGTTTCTCGATCTTCATAATGGGAAGGGTGATAAAAAGATGTTCAATATTATTTGGCAATGCGCGTGTTGGAGCATATGGAAATCTAGGAACAATGTTATATTCCAAGGGATCAAGCCGGACGCTGATAAGATCATCGAAGGAATCAAGCTTAGTACATGGAAATGGATTAAATCGCACTTTTATTCATCATTCACGTACTCTTTTCATGATTGGTGTATTAATCCAAGTTTATGCTTCTCATCAGCGGTTTAAATAGATTGAACTTGTAAGGGTTTCGAGTACCCCTTGTACTCGGTTATTTATGAATATAATATTAATTTGACCTTTCCAAAAAACAGGAAAAATTAAAGACGGCAATGTGGTTACCGTCTTCTAATTTGAAGACGTCAATCACATTACCGTCTTATGCTATTTTCACAACTCTTTCCCATTAACATCAATTTCAGAATATTTTTATCATTTTGTATTATTCTAACAAAAACCCCCAAATTGTTATCACCCTAAACATTCTAATTTTTCTATTTTTCTTCTACTTTTTTTAATATATAGTACATTTACAGTCTTTTACTTTTACTATTTAAGAAAAATTAAAAAGATAAATCACAAAAAATTATACAGTGCTAACAATTTAACATTTTAATTTTTAAACAATAATATAAAAATATATTACTTACTTAACGATTAAAACTTTCTAATGAAGAGAGATTGAAAAAACCTAGAAAAAATTGTAATTTAGTAGAATAAATTTGTTTAATAAATAATGAACTTTAACTTATTAGTGGGTGAATTTTGCTAAAAACACTTCCATGCAATGACATTTAGAGGGTGTTTGGATTTTGCTAAGCTTATTTAAAACATATTTAAAAAATAAGTTAGTGTTTGGATAAAATAAGTATATTGGACCTATAAGATGTTTTCAAATATTATACGAGAGAATTGTGCAATAATAAAAATAAATATTTTTTCGTAGAAAGGTATTATTGGAAATAATAAAATTAACTATGATTATTTATGTCTTTTAAAAAATATAACTAACATCTAATATTTAAGATTTTCAAATAAGGTGGGTTAGGCCTACTTATTTTTTATTTGCTTATAAGACCCAAACATCTTATTTTTTGGTCTTATAAGCTCTTTTTTAAAAAAATTATCCAAACACTTTCATAGAGCTTATAAGCTCTCAAACATCTTATAAGATGTTTAATAAGATGTTTAAAAGAACTTATAAGCTTAGCCAAACACCCTCTAAATTCCACGGCAGTATTGATGCCACAATTGAATTCAAGGCACTTGCATTAAGCCGTTGGCCACTAATTGGCATTTATTAAAAAAGAATTAATTAAAAGACGTCAACAGGATTAACGTCTTTTAAAGACGTCAACCCTGTTGTCGCTTTATATTATTTTTGCAATATTTCTCACTTTATACCAATTTTAGATTTTAATTTTAATGTTGTATTATTCGAATAAAAACCCCATGTTTCCTATCTCCAATTTTTTTCATTTAATTTAATTTATGATCATGTTTTGTATCTTGCATTCAAATTTTTTAGATTTTGGTAATTATATAGAGAAAATTCGGATAATAGTAAAATAATCAGAACATTTTTTTTTTTCGTTTAGTGGGACTTAAAAGAATTTTAATATGGATAATTACACTAAAGGTCTTGAGATATTGCCTAATTACAAAAGATATCTCCTAGTTTAATATATTACATCTTTTAGTACTAAACCCTAACCGAAAGTGTTAGTTATTTAACATAATAAAATGTTTCGGATGTTAGATATAATTTATTAAAGTGTGGGATTTTTTTTTAGTAATTAAACAAATACTTCATGACCCCTATATAAGCTTACTTAAATTAAATTAGGGAACAGAAACTTATTTTAAAAAAGTTTATAAATTGAAAGATATCTTATAAACACTATGAACCTATAACACAAACTTCTATTTTTATTTTTTTTGTACTTATGGACGTGTACTATTTTATTGGCCCACGTGAAATAATTGTATCTACATAATTTGACACCCTTCATCTAATATATGGCAATATTATTATTCAGGCCCACTAACATGTTGGGCTGATTTAATCATGGTTCACAGTCCAGCTGGCATTTGGACCAGGCCCATTGAAAAATATTTTCTAATTTTCCATGTTAGGTAAATGAAAAAATAAATTACATATATAAACAACATAATTATACATGCATATATAGGCATCAATAATTGATTTAAAGAAGTATTAATATGTTCATAACAACGACTTACATAGTCAATTGTATATAATAACATGATTGTGGACTATAATGTTATCAAAAGTACTAATATAATCCAAGGAAATAAATGTTCAAGAAAATAGGTCGCAGATTCAAATAATGTAAAGTTTTCGTCTTTATTTTCTTCAATTATTGTCATTTTTCTTATAATTCCTAGAGTATCAAAATCAACGTATCCAAAATGTTCTTAAATGTTCAAGAAAAAGCGATTTAAATAATTTCAAGTTTTCTTTTTTATTTTCTTCAATTGTTGTCATTTTTCTTATAAGTCCTCTAGATTGTCAAAATGACGTAATCCAAAATGTGTCGAACATGCCATGAACCATATCATATTGGATTGCGATTTTTTAAAAAATGTGTCACAACATAGAGTTATCTAAACTGGATTTTTTTTTTTTTAATCTCTTATAAATTTAAAATGATCTCACAAATTTAAACACTTCCAAAAGAAAATAAAATACTTTAATATTAAAAGATAAAATACTTTAATATTAAAAAATAATAAACATAAGTTATGCCTTTAGGGTGCATAAGAATCCAATAAAACAAAGAAAATTAAAACATACTAAACAGCATAAAAAAAATGTTCATAAAACATAAAAATTAAACCTAATCATACAGATCATCTTCACCAACACCACCAGCAGCACCACCAGCAAAGGGATCTACCATGTTCATAAAACATAAAAATTAAACCTAATCATACAAATCATCTTCACCAACACCACCAGCAGCACCACCAGCAAAGGGATCTACCGCCGCATCACCGCCACTCTTCTCAGCAAACCGAAACTCAGAACCAAATCCTCTCGACTGCTGAAGCGTTTGAGCAAACGCTTGATACTTCCGTATATCAGCGTCACTAACGCTCCTTCGTGCGTATTTCATTGATTCCTCAAAGTGAGCGGCTTTAATCTCAGCCACCTCGTCTTCAACATCTTCCTCCATTGCCTCGGGATTTTCTCCTCTACGCCTCTCTCGCTCGATATCCTAACAACACAAATTTCGACATTTTAGAATGTTTGTTTTTTCCAAATATATAAATGTAGTAATGTGAAAAAAGGTGAGTCGACTCAAAGCACGATTATTTAAACGCCTATATTGAGCTTGAGCCATTGCAAATTCTCATAATCGAGCCAAAGTAAAAAGAAAAAAGAAAAGCGATGGCATTCGAAATTGATCCATCATAAACACGGCCCGCAAAGCATATTATCAACTATCCCAACAAAATGCAATAAGAATATCGGATTAAGTATAAAAGTGGGCTTAGCTTACTTTTTCGATATTCTCCCTGATAGCGTATTTGCATGCACGTTGGCATATTTCGGTAATATCAGCACCACTGAAGCCTTGAGTGTACTTAGCTAGGGCCCTTAGGTCTATGTCCTTGGAAAGTGGAGACTTTCTCAAGCAAGACTTGAAGATTTGGTATCGAGACTCTTCGTCAGGGAGCGGGATGTAAATCAATTGATCAAGACGGCCCGGACGAAGAAGTGCAGGATCGATTATATCGGGCCTATTTGTGGCGCCAATTATGAAAACGGTTTTTTTCGCGTTCATCCCATCCATTTCCGTCAAAAGTTGATTCAAAACACGGTCAGCGGCACCGCCAGCATCTCCGACACTGCTTCCTCTCTGGAGAAAACGAAAAACGAACACGTTAAGCCATGAAAAACATAATAATTTCTAGAGTTATTAATAACACATCTATTTGGTGTAGTTAAACCATGAAAAGCACAAATAGACTTAGGGTGTGTTTGGATTCAGTGATTTCGATTTGGGGAGGGGATTTGAAATGACACCTGAAATGGAGTCATTTGAAATTCACCGTAGTTATGGAGAAAATAGCTCAAAGTGAATATCGAGTGATTTGAAATCTATTATAACTTGAATACATCCAAACGAACTTCATGGATTTGCATAGATTTCAAATCCATCAATCCAAACACACCCTTATAGTAATACACACAATACACGAACCTGAGTGGCGATTGAGTCCAATTCGTCGAAAAACAGGACACATGGAGCGGATTGGCGGGCCTTGTCGAAAATTTCTCGAACATTGGCCTCGCTCTCTCCGAACCACATGGTAAGCAATTCAGGGCCCTTGATGCTGATAAAGTTAGCCTGGCATTCATTGGCAATAGCCTTGGCCAATAAAGTCTTTCCACATCCCGGGGGACCGTAAAAGAGAACCCCTTTCGAGGGCGACATGCCAAATTTTTCAAATTTCTCAGGATGCTCCACGGGATATTGAACCGTCTATATAATCAAATATAAAACGAGTTTATTACATGAAATAATATTTTAACATAAAAAGATGAAAATTTGCGAAGTATAAGTAGTTTAAGTACCTCTTGAAGCTCGCGCTTGACATTCTCGAGGCCTCCGATATCTTCCCAGCTAACATTCGGAACTTCAACAACCTATATAAAATATTCAAATCATTATGAATATTTACTTTTTTAAAGAAAAAAAAAAGGCGGGCCCGTGTGAAAATCATACTGTTTCGCGTAAAGCAGAAGGATTGCTAGTGCCTAAAGCCGTCTGTAAATGCTCATTAGTAACAGCCATGGAGTTTAATATCTCTGCATCAATGGTATCATCTTCCAAATCAATCACATCCATTTTCTCCCTAATGCATTGAAGGGCAGCCTCGGTACATAAAGCCGCCAGATCAGCACCCACATATCCGTGCGTGTTTTTCGAAACTTTTTCCAAATCAACCTGCAAAAGCATCAAGACGGGTTAAATAGCCATTACAAATAAAGTCTTAAGAAAAAAAATCGATATAAAAAAAAAGCTTACATCTTCAGCAAGCTTCATGTTCTTAGTGTGAATACGAAGGACCTCAAGACGGCCTATTTCATCGGGCACACCAATGTCTATTTCCCTATCAAATCTCCCGAACCTCCTCAGGGCCGGGTCAATGCTGTTGGGCCGGTTTGTGGCCCCCATTACAATAACGTGGGCCCGGGCTTTGAGCCCGTCCATCAACGTCAATAGTTGCGAAACAATTCTCCTTTCGACCTCTCCGTTTGTCTTATCTCTCTTCGGAGCAATAGAATCGATTTCATCGATAAATATAATCGACGGCGCATTCTTCTCGGCTTCCTCAAACGCCTTCCTAAGATTGCTTTCACTTTCTCCAGCCATTTTCGACATTATTTCAGGCCCATTAATGCAGAAAAAGAAGGCCCCGGTTTCGTTAGCCACGGCTCGAGCAATTAGGGTCTTTCCCGAGCCCGGGGGCCCGTATAGTAGAATCCCTTTTGGGGGCTTAACACCGATTGACTTGAAAAGCTGTGGGTGCCTTAAGGGAAGCTCAACCAATTCTCGAATCTGAGCCATTTGTCTGCGGACCCCACCAACATCATCGTAACCAATCTCGTCCAAACGGTCCTCGTCTTCGCGTTTCACGGGCTCGCCCTCGCAGAAGATTTCGGTATCGGGTGCGACAATACAGTATTCGCCGGGATCAGTCTCGATGACTTTGAATTCTACGCTTCTCATTCCGCCCCTTACGAGAAAAAGGTCGCCTTTCCTCAAAGGTCGGTATGTGTCAAGAAAATACGCTGCAAACAGATAAAAAAAGGAAGAATATAAGTACACAAAAATCTCGAGGATTGAAAAAGCAATTGTTTGTTGTTTAACTTAATCTACAGATTGGTTTATACATATAAATATGGTTCTTACATTTACTTACTTGAAAAGCTCTTTTTTCTTCGGTTTACATCTTTTTAATAAGGAAATTATTGTATAAAATAATTATTATCATACAATCCACGTGGCGTCAATCATATTATCAGTACGATGGCTGCAGCTTAGAACAATTTCATGCAAATGATTTGTCAAATAATCTCTCACAGCGAAACATAATAACCAAATCAGAATACAGTTATTCTAATAACCCAATTAAGCTAGTTAGGTTCCTAAGAAATTTTATTTGGTTCCTAATTGGTCTCAACTTGGTTTCAAGTTGGGTCCAACTTAATTTCAAGTTAGGCCCAAATCATTTGCCAATAATCTAAATTATAAAGAACAAAATGTAAGGTATTGAGTTTCCAAACCCAACCCAACCCGCCCAATTACCCGCGAACATAGGAAAAACTGATAACATCATGTAAACACCACACCTTCATATTAAGGTAAAGAAGAAAAAAGACAAGTCGAATGCATTAAATAAAAACTCACGTTTGAGGTAAGCGTCAAAAAGACTTCCAGTGACACCTTCAACAGTATCATCCACAGGGAGAATGTGTACACGCGTCCCGTACTTCACATCAGCACATTGATGCACAGATACAACATCTCCGAGTCTAATTCTGAGATTGGTTCTAACCACTTTGTTAATTCTTATCTTTGGTTCATCACAAGTCTCATCAGCAATCACAAGGCAGATCGTATCCTTTCGTTTTTTACCCTGTAAATCAATCATATAACAAGTAAGTGGAAAGAAGAACTATAAAACCGATTGAATATGTAAATCCACATAACCGACTCTAGAACATCAGGTTCTTAAAATTTCCCATCAAAAACAAATCATATCTCGTCGAATCATGTTTTATATTTGTATTTAACGAATTACACATGTTTTGACTGCACAAGAATATCCAATTAGCAAATTGATTTTCAATCTTCTTATGATATCAAGATTTTCCACCTCACAAATAGAAAAGGCAACAAACCTTATTAACAAAATACAGATGCTGTTCTAAACTTTATAATTCAAATATCTTTACTTGAACCCACATATAAAATCATGCTACAAGTGTAAAATTAAGTAAAATCATGAAGAAGGGCAACAAAAATAAAACCTTGATTAAGATAGTATCACCACGGAAAAACTGGAGCTTTTCCATAGTATCAGGATGAAGTGAAACCACAGAGTTATCGTCATTGATGGCTTCTTCAACTACCAATCGATTAGGCGCCTTTTTCCTCTCAAGAATCGCAGTACTAAAATCCTTCTTCCCCTTACTGCACATCATAATACAATTATAAAAAAAAAAACCACAAAAAATAATTCAAAACCCACAAAACCTAATCAAAGCCCACAAAATCCCAGCAAGTAACAATCAACTTAAGATACATATATATGCACAAATATTGATAACTATCAACAGAAAGTGTCTTTAGAGAAAGAGTTGAAAGACTTACGAATCAGATGATGATCCAGGTTGATTAGCCATGTGATTGAACTAAAAGAAACAAGAATTTATTGCTACTTGGATTGATGAACCTGAATGAAAATTTTGGTTGCAAGGTATCAAATATATATAGTTAGAGAAAGAGACCTTTTCTTGATAGGAAAGAAACATGTAGTGGGTTTTCGATCTAATTTGATGCCTTGCTTTTGTATATTTTCGGATTATAATAATTGGATTTACATTTGTTTTCTTTTACTATGAGGTCTCCTATTTGCTGTCAATGACTATAAAAATTACTTTTTTTTCGGATTATAATAATTGGATTTACATTTGTTTCCTTTTACTATGAGGTCTCCTATTTGCTGTCAACGACTATAAAAATTACTTTTTTTCGGATTATAATAATTGGATTTACATTTGTTTCCATTTACTATGAGTTCTCACTATAAAAATTACTTTTTTTTCCTTTTCCGATTTCAGGTTGAAACCATTGTTTTAATTATTGGAAAAGTTTTCATTTTTCAATAAGCAAAAAGAAATTATGAAGTAGTTTCGAAATTATGCATTTTTTCTACTTTTGAGTTAAATTATCTAGCACACGTAATTTATGTACCATATTTTATACTTAACAAATGATACTATAATTTTAGGGAAAATATTTTTAATTTGAATCTTGAAAATTATAATTAATTTTTGTAAGTCTAATTCACTACTACATAAGTTAAAATTTACAAACGTTGATAATTTATCAAAATATTAATTTATTGTCAATTTGATATTTGTACTCATACTAGGTAACAGGCACCGCGCAATGCGCGGTCATGGTGCCCGATACAAAAATTTTTGTTATTTGTAATATGATTTTTAGTGATTAAATATTTCTTCAAAATTAAAATCATTTACGATAAAACACGAGTAATGACATTGAGACAATATTATAAGGAAAATTTTTAGTAAAAAAAATCATAAATACATCAATATCAAAGTTCTCTATAACTACTACGAAATTAAAACTTATAATCTACACGTACATTTTCTGAAATCACAGTTTACAAATACATTTATGATATCACAACTTACTGTGTACAAGGTACATGCATCAAACTTTAGGGTAGTTGAAGTTTTATGAAAAAATCAAGTTCTCCGGAAACAAAACCAGAGATATAATAATTATCAAAATAGAACTGTATCAAAAGGGTTTAGTAAGAATATCATGTCCTATGTTTAGATACAACATTGCTATGAGTATCAACTCTTAAACTCCCAAAAAAAAAAAAAAAAAAACTATTAACTTAACAAAAGATAAATAAACAAAAGATTCAGCCAATCATTGATTAATGGTGAGTATGAAACCAAATTACTTATGTACATTTTACAATCAATATTCTTCATCAAAATGTGCTGCCAGAGATTAGTCTCAATTCTTAACCCTTAAACTATTAATATACAATTCAGAGAACTAGGTATACTTTCTGCAAACGTGACTGGAAAAAGCTCGACCCTTGATTGATTTCATTCTTATGGAGAATCTAATTCAACGCTCCGATAGTATTACAAACATCCACGTATAGCGGATTTTATGTGAATCCCATCATATAATTGATTGTGATTGCTCCGAAATTTGAGTATAATCATTTCTTGAGAATGAACGCTTTGATTCATGGTTGTCAAAATCCCATTATTCAGATTAAATATCCTGCACATAGAAAAAGTAGCAAAGCTCATGTTGAGATGTGGTTGTGAAGTTGCAGAGTGAAAAATGAAATTATTGTAAAAAGGTAGCACAAGAGTAAAAATCAATGGGAATTTCTAACTCAGAAATCAACGTAAAATCATTGAAGACCATAAAACTCAGAAAACCAACATACTTCCTATGGACATTTAGTAAAAATAATGTAAACAATCTACTAAACTTAGTAAAAACTTGTTCCTTTTGCTGTTTCATAGTGTCATTGAGCAATGTAAAGCTCATGTTTGGCTATAAAGTAACGCCCAGTGATACTCAACGTCATGGGTTGATAAAGTTTAATGTGAAGTCGAACTGAAAAGTGATATATAGAAGAGTTGATAAGTAAATGAATTTTTATTACATGATCCATTAACAAGGGTGTATCAAACATGCCACAAAATGGTCAATGAGGAATCATTAATCTGGTTCACATGTTACCACAACCTTAAATACACCAACTATGCATTCAAAACCTGACACTTAGGAAAACCTATCGGAAATTGTACATCTTTCAAAACCTTTAGGTAGCGTTTGGTTTGGGTTTATAGGGGTGATATATTAATTATCAATCCTAATTTTAAATTTGGTTCAACAAGATCGGCCCATAATACGTAACAAACCCAATATTTAATCACCCCATATCTAGGATAGTAGATACCACCAGGTAGGTGGTATCCACTATCACAAGATTATATCCAACCTATTTTGAAAACTAATATTACGAATTTACCCCTCACATTTAACCTATCATTTAACCTAATTTCTATTTTGTTATATTCCTTAAAAACCAATCATTGAATCAATCTTAAAAATATGAAATTAAACTTCAAACTTTGGTATTAAAATCATCAAATAAGCAAAGTAAATATGTTTTATATAATCATATTATTTTATAAGATACTCAAAATATTTTTATTTGATGTATAAAATATATTCCATATTTTTAAGTATAATTTTTTATATATATGATTGATAATTCAACTTCAATAATAGGATAAGAAAAATAAATATATTTTATATAATCATGTTATTTTATCAAGATACTTAAAATATTTTTATTTGATTAGGATAAGAAAAGTAAATATATTTTATATAGTTATGTTATTTTATCAAGATATTAAAAATATTTTTATTTGATTATAAAATATATTCCATATGTTTAAGTATATTTTTATACAAATGATTTTTTTTTTTGGAATCAGTAAGCATTTTCATTCATATATCAAATCTCAAGGATGTACATATAATTGGCTGCAAGCAGCTCTATCTCAAAGACACACTCAAGCTTTCATATTTACATTGTAACATAGTTATAACACTTTCTACAACTTCTCTTGGGTTTCGTTTGGTGTGTTAAAAAATACGCCAATTCCGTTCTCTCCAAATCTCATACACTATACAAATGATTTTTATAATTCAACATAAGTAAAATAAATATATTTTATATAATCATATTATTTTTTAAGATACTCAAAATATTTTTATTTGATGTGTAAAATATATTCCATATTTTTAAGTATAATTTTATATATATGATTTTGATAATTCAACATCAACAATAGGGGTATTTTAGACTTTTTCATTGTATCACTTTATATATAATGTCAACAAAACAACTTGAATATATATAATCTAGGATATCACTCTCATTTATAATCCTAACCAAACAAGTTTTTGGCAATGAATCTCTCAATTTTTCTCATAACTATCAAGCATAATATTATCATGTTCAATCACATGATACCAACCAAACGATACCTAATATTTGAAGGAATATGTTTCTGCAACCATCCGATAAATGCTGACTTTCAGTTGATCTAATATTTGAAGCATGATTTTTATCACTAAAACTTCCGACACTGACCTCTGCTTGATCTTTCTTTTCATTCAGTGACACCATGTTTGCTACTGCACTATAATCACCTCCTTCATTCACACAATACTCGTCACTGCAAAGAAGAAAGAGTATACATGTATGAACAAATAACATTTAATCAAAAAATCAAGATTCACACAGTTCGACTCAAGGCTCAATCATATAAAATAGATTTTTTTTCTTTTCTTGAGGAATAAGTAGAAATTCTAGATATAGAATTACCAGTTTAATCATCTCGTGAGATCTTGAACTCAGTTAATTAGGGAAATTCTCCAATCACTCTAAATAATACCTTATTTATATTTTGAAGAAATAAAATCAACCGCATTTTCTCAATTAGTTATCAATATAACAAAAGTAATTTGACATCACGCGCAACCGGGGGATGGAAGAGTTGTGTGCAGTTATATAAGAATAAATTGAAAGCAAACACAAGCAATATATCTTTTAAACTTATATAAAAGTTAAATATATTTTTACTTTAAAATAATTTATAATATTCATATTATACTTATATATTTATAAATTTGTTTATTTTCCTTTCAATACTCTTAAGCTCTAATGCACGGACACTTTAAAAAATCACAATGTGTCGTGTCGGACACCTGATCGGACACGACACTTGTCCGACACTCCCCGACACCGTGTCCAATATAAAAATAAAATTTTCTGCTTAAATAAAATGAAAAAAATAAAATATGAACACCGTAATGAATATAGTTAGAGGATATGTCTACTATGTGTGCATTATTTGTGACACTTGATATTATTTCACTTATTTTTGTGATTTTGAAAGCTGAAGTATTTATTTTTCTTTCAAATATATAACTTTTCAAATCAAATACAAACTTATAACGTACAATAGTCATTTTTATTTTTTTATTCTCTAACCAATCATTTAAATTAGAATGAAAAAACTAATTTTTATATTTAACGTAAATTAATGATCATATATATATATGTATATTAATTTATATATATACATTTTATTAGTAGTTTAGAGGCTGTGTCGTGTCCTAACATTTTTAAAAATGCCGTGTCCTGTGTTCGTGTCGTGTCGTGCGCCGTATCCCGTGTCACGTGTCCGTGCATCATAGCTCTTAAGCCAATATTTTCAAAATAACGAATTTTTCTCATTCCGTATTTAACTAATTAGGGTTATCCTAAGGTTCAAAGTTTTTACATAAGTTTCAGGTTGTTAAATATTAGAAACGTTTCGAAAAAGTAGGAGAAAACTTGCAAAAACGAGACGAAAACGAAAGTAAACAACTATCTTTATTCATTTTTAAAAATTAATATTTTTTTTCAAAATTTATACAAGTATACCAATAGTTGATTAAAATTTCACGAACTAAATGATCATATTGAATTCAAATTTGGTGTTCTTACAACAAATGAATTTTTATCTTCTATTTATTCAACTCCACTTCTTCAACCTACAATGGTAATCAATTTGATTTAACAATTGTAATTAATTATCTAGAACATTTCTATCTAGATATTTACAAAGACTATTCTAAATATGTTTTGAAAATTTTCTAAATATCTTTATTCATTTTTAAAAATCAATATTTTGTTTCAAAATTTATACAATTATACCAATAGTTGATAAAAATTTCAATAACGAACTAAGTGATAATATTGGATTCAAATTTAGTGCTCTTACAACATATAATCGACAAATTTCAAGTAACTTAACCTATAAAATACAAAATTATAAAAGTGTTACGGTATAAAATATCAAATTATTAAAAGAAAAAATTGCTAATATAAGGATGTATTTAGGGGTGAATTCGATACTCGATCGCTAAAAGCTTGGTTCGACATTTTACTAAACCAAGCTTGAACAACTTTTCTGTTCGATAAATTTTAAAGTTCGACTCGAGCTCGACTCGATTAGCAAAAAATAACAAAAATATGTACAAAATATTCAAACTACTCAAGCTCGACCCGTGATTAGCTCGATTAAAGTTCGTTTGAGCTCGGCTCAATGAACAATCAAACCAAATTCAAACAGAATTTTTAAAGCTCGATTGTAATTTTGAACACTTATGCGTTCGGCTCGACTCGACTCATTTTCACCCCTACATGTATTATGTTGTTTGTTAAATAATCATTTGATAATCCATATATCGTTATAAGAAAAATTGTAATATTTTAACTTTTTGTGTTTTTTTACGTGCGTATTTGAATATAAACAAAATTGTCTATGATTTCGTTGATTAATTATTTAGAACTTATTTGATTATATTTTGGACTTAATTTAGTAAATTGTTAGGTTTATAACTCTTTTTTTTTTCTCCTTTTAATTTTTTGTTTTCATTATTAAACACTATCCCGAAAGAATTAAGAAACTTTCAATGTTTCGTGAAAATTATGAAAATATTGAATGTTTCGATGGAAACATTACGAATTTCCTTGGAGTTTGTTTATGTTTTTGAAATCTAATTTTCAGATTTCAAATCACAAAATCTTAAATCTACTTAACACACCAAATTTTCATCTCAATTTCCTTTTTTCAACTCTACTTTTTCAATCTCCAATACTAACTACCTATCAATCAACACATGAATCATTTTACACACTTATCAATTACAATTAATATATACATCATTAATTTTTATATTTATCTTTTATATTTTTACTTTCAATATATTATTAAATAAATTAATTAATAAAATAAATATAATAAAATTAATAATTAAAAAAATTCATTTTACACATTAATAATTAAATAAATAAATAAATATTTTTACTTTCAATATATAATTAAATAAATTAATTATTAAAATAAATATAATAAAATTAATAATTAAAAAAAATCATTGTACTACATAGGTTGCAAAAGAGGTGATTTAATTATGTTGGGTGAGTTAGGTAGAATTTTGTTTTTCTATATTTATTCCGTAGTTTTTTTAAAATAATGAGTAAAAATAAACAAGGCAAATTATTTTACTGCCTTGATCATTTCTTAAATGAATTTTTTTTCAAAATTTTTTTTTTATAAATTTTTCAACTTCAAACACTCAAAAGTTAGATGGACAACTTTTTAGATTAAATTATACTTCATTTATTCATTTTATTTTTTTATTTATCAAAGATATTCTATTTTAAATATTCTAAATTGATAAATTATGAAACACAAATTTTATTTTTCAATATTAAATACTTTTATATAATTTTTTTATTAAACACAAATTATAGTATGATAATTTAAGTTATACTTATATATATATTTAAATAATCATTACAAAAATAACTAATTCAATCATTTAATTCATCAAACATCACCAATCATCATTGATTTGACACATTACAATTTTCAACCAAATTCTAAAAACATAAACAAACATCTACCATTTTCACACGAATTTCGATGGTACGCCATTCCCGAGAAAATTTCAAATATTTTACTCAAAAACATAAACAAACATAGCCTTAAGAATATGTTTGTTTATGTTTTTGAGATAAAATTTTGAAATTTTCTCGGGAATCGCGTACTATGGAAATTATTGTGAAAATGGTAGGTGTTTGTTTATGTTTTTAAAAATAGGTTGAAAGTGTAAAAGATGTCAAATCAATAGTGATAGATTGATGGAAGATGTAGAATAATTTGTGTTAGTGGTGTATATAATGATTGTGTGAATAAGAAAATAAAAAGATATTAATAAAAATTGTAAAGTATGAAAGAGAAGTGAAAAAATGAATATAATAAATATGATTGATAGGTAAATGTGTGAAATGATGTATATATGATTGATAGGTAGTTATATAGAAAATTAAAAAAGTAAAGTTGAAAAAAATGAGAATTTGGATGACAATTTAGTGTGTTACGTTTATTTGGAATTTTGTGATTTAAAATTATGAAAATGAACTTTGAAAACATAAACAAACAAAGCAACATTTTTCAGTTATGTGCATATGCTATTACCAACATCCCAAAATCACCTAAAAATGACTCATAAATTACTATCAACAGCAAATAAAAAGCAAATTTTCATCACTGCTAGAAGCTGGTTTATAATCTATATGAATTTTCATTTTCCATCCTGATTTTGTACAGTACAAAAGAAACTTTTGGCTTAAAAACAAAGAACATAACCCTAATTACATAATTTTGGGCAAGGGTTACATATCAAAAGCTCAGATTACATGAAATTTCACTCGAAACTCGTCTTTAAAAAACTTTTAACCTTCACCGCCAATTTTGAAATCTGCAAATGAAGCTGGTTGACGAGCTTCAGGTGTTGATGTGGATCCTTTCTTATCTGACCCGAAAAACGAGCAGCTCTGAAATGCATCTAGACTGTTTGCTATGAGACGGTTCAAACCACCAAGGCTGTCGCTAAGTATTAGATCGTTGTTATTGTATCTACACGAGGGTATGTCCAAATCTAACGGTCCTAATGAGTCGGGCTGTTTGATGAAAAGATATTAGAATTGTTTCATATGCAAAAATCGTCACAAGCGCTCAAATAATAGTTGCCTACATGGATGTCTCATACCAAACGCTTTGGATCATGTCATGTCAGCATAGTGTGGCTGATATTATGGCATAATCTTCAGTTTTCGGTATGAAAAGGCATGATTAAGATCAGAATTCACTAAAACACTGACTGTGATCATCAGAAGCCTAGTTATGTTATCACAACAGAACCGAAAAAGGAAAGGTTAAATTACCTAAAACAACTCAGATTTGAAAAATTACCAAAAGGTCCCCTAGAAGTAAAAAACACTAAAATTTCACCCTTTGCCGATAAAAAGCAGAGCAATTTCACCCTTTTTTTTTGAATTGTTGGGGATTTCTGATGATTATCCAATTATCGAGGGGTGCATATAATTATCCCAAAAGAAAAAGAAACGATAAAGTAATCAAGTATGCCATTTTAAATGACAAGGCTAAATATCAATGAACAATAAAAGCAAAATGCACGTCTCGGGAAATGCTTACCCAATACATATCAGTAAGCCCACCAAATTCCTTTGTGGAATTGTCTGAAGTACGATCAGTATTTGTTAATTTGTCCCCCTCAGGCAACTCCTAAACGAAAACAACAGCAATAGTGTTACAATTAACTCTTAATACAACATCAATGCAAATATTTCAGATAAACAATCAAATGTTGTTTCCCAACAAACCTCAATTTCCTTGCCAGATGCCGAAAGACGTCTGCAGGCCTGTATAGAATCATTCTGGGACGAACTTTGGGCTTTATTACAGAAAGCATTATTTTTCTGGAAAGCAAAGGCATCACACGTTTCTTCAGCATCCCAGATAGAAGAAGCAAAGTTGACTCTGGGCTGTAAGTCAACTTTGTTTTGATGTTTGTTAATATGTGCAGCAATTGCAGCATCGAATGAGTCACAACTAAATGGGGACTGAAGAAGAGAGTTAGAGCCAACAGGTAACGGAAATTCAGTGCAGTTAATATCCATGTTTTGTGTTGACTCAGAAAGTAAATCTCCCACACTTATGTTGGTAAGGCTATCAGCCCATTCCCCAGCAGACAACGCCACATCCTTCTGTGAGGAAAATAAATTTCAAAAATTAAAAGAATAATTCGATAATGACGTATTTATTACTACTAAAAAGTAAATAATTGGTTTTATGATCAGTATCTAAGATAAAGTGCAACGTCCATTGACATTGGCAGTTAAGCATACAAAAAGCAAATAGCTCATTCTTATTTTACTCATTCACAAGGAAAGGATTTTTACTTGTGAAACAAACACGGGAGTTCAGCATAGGCAGAAAAGACAGGTCAAGGAATCTGCCACATGGACAGTTTTTTTATATGAAATAAATAAAGTAACACCCCGAATACATTACATAAATTAATATGAATGTATTTGATCAAAACATGTATCATTGGCTATTGGTAAAAGCACAAGAACCCGACCTCAGCAAACAAAGGAAGAATGATTAACGCATAAGGTGGAAAAATCTTTCGATTTGATCTAAATAATTTCTTTTTCTACTTATTTTTGCCTTTTTGGTGCATAATAAGTGGCACCAGGAAGCGAAAATCATTTTCAAGAGAATTGACATTCAATATATCACATTCATAAAACTTCACTCGGATGTATAAATGTTGACTACTAACAACTAAAACAGAAGAAATCAAGACTGTAGAGGTGGAATACATAAAATTTTAGTCTGCATATATGTTATAAAATTTCAATGTATGAAATCAATCGTACATGCATCCTAGTTATAAGCAATTAAGCAAAGAGTGCTGAAGATATACCGTGTTTTCAACTTGTCTCATAACTGCTATATCTCCATGCTCACTTCTGAGTGATGAGACAACTGCAGAGCTATCATTATATAGTGACGTGTTGATGTTGGAAAAGGAGCCACTACACTCAACTGTCTTAATTGGAGAAGATGTGGATGGAGTTAGAGCATTCATTAGTTCTGCTGAGACAATGTGGGGACCATTTGGGTTCTCCGTCTCAGCGTTATGTTCCGTTGCTAAATTACTGCTGATATTTTGCTCGTTGAGGTTGTTTCCGGACAATGCTTGAGATGTAGCAGATTCAATCTCGGCTTTCGAAAACCAACCATATCTTAAACAAGAAATAAAATGTGTTACAATGTATTTCTGCTAAAGGTTGTGTTTGGATTGAATGATTTGCATTTGAAGAAACGATTTGGAGGATGGGTTTCAAATTACTCCAAATTAGGTCGATTTGAAATCCACTGTAATGATTGGAAAAAGAGCTCAAAATGAGCACCAATGGATTTGAAATCCATTATAACCTGAATTCATATGTTGATGAATTTATAATCATCAACATATCCTAATAGAATTTCGTAGCAAATACGAGAAATTGAACCTGAGACGGAAAACTGGAGGGCTTCCAATTTGGTAATATAAATCTCCTGCACAAAGAGGAGAGTCTTTACTCCACTTCTGATAGCCCACAAGGTTTCCCATTTGTGCCCAATAAGGAAAAAGCATTAACTCTTGAGAATTTAGACTTGGGTTTCCCCATTTCCGATTAAGATGTTCCAGCACAGATGATATTTTCTTTTTTGTACTCAAAGTGAGTTCCAAATGGGGATTATGGTGATCCTGCAGGAATAAATTGAAGTGCAAATTTTCTTTGTTAGATGAACATTCAGCAGCATAAAATATTAACAAAGATGTCCTCGCTATACAATTACTTCCTTTTCAACCTACCATTTCCAAAGCTTTTCGAGTACTTTCATCAATTGGAAACAATTGAAGCTTAAGTTTTGTGAAGTTAGGAGGAATATTATTCTGATTGAACATGTTTTCTGAAGACGTTCGTAAAGACTGGACCACATTCCCAACAAGTTGAGAACCATCATGACCTGAAAGAGACCAGATTGGCAATTATAGGTTAATTTCCTATATTTCACAAATTACCATTGCATCCACTAAATTGAAGGGGAGCAATAGTGTTGTTTTCACCTGGTGTTTCCTGAACATTTTCAATCTCTTTATCAGTGTCTACTCGTTCCAAGTGTTCAGCAGCATCAGCAACCAATGACACCCCAGCAATGGCAGCCTTCTCCCATCTTTTATATGCAGCGGTTGATGCAAGGCCTATAGAACAGATTTGAAAATAACGTACAATATGAGGCATTAATAATGAATACTTATTTAATTTACTTATCAAAAGCAATACTTTTACATAAAAACACACCAGGAGAATAGATCCATATGCATAATAGAGTAAGCTTGTAACACGTTAAGTGAACTCCAAATGCAACCCCAATAGATTGCTTATCCATAATTAATAAAAACAAGTCACATCATAGAAGGGTCTACAAGGTCAATGACAATAATTTTCTGCCTTTCATTTCACAACGAGAATCCTTACCAAATTTTCCATCTTTCCGTCGATTTCTTGCTGTTTTCATAGGAGGTGCGTCTATTTTGCAGTTGGTACGATCCATTCCTATATTTACATGGCGCTTTGACAAATGTCCTTTTCCAATTCCAACTTTTTGGATGTTCTGGCTGTCAACAAGAACCATTTTTACTGCACGGTTGTCATGGCCTGATGCTCTAACCTGATTTGACGCAGGAATTTGCGGAATAGAACTATTTTCTCCAGTAGAAATCCGTTTTCTTATATTCTTCTTCCGATCTTTCAAGAGTTGGTTCTCCTTCATGACACAGGACTAATTAATCCAATATTTCAAAGCATTTCATCGACAAGGAAAGAATCAAATAATCTAAACTAACCAGAGTCTCTACAAATATCTTAAATCTTCGAGGTTTCAGGTGAAGCTTTGAGGCTTTACAGCTATACTTTTCCAGTAATGACCACCTGAACCAAATACATAAGTTAGGGAGGCTGACAACTATGAAAAGAATAACAATAAATCAAAACCAACTAACCATCACGACTTTCTGATAAAACCAAAAGAAAATCACAAGGAAAAAGCTGTATTTACCAAGGTTAAAAATTTCATGCTCCATCCGTACAGCTTAAAAGGGGAAAAAGAGGGGAAAGCAAACGAAAACTCCACATGCATACAAGTCTTAAGACGCTGAAGAGAAGTACAGCATGCACATACTTGTTAAATTTAGTTTAATTTGCAGAAATGATGGGAGCTAACCAAAACAAATGTTTCTCAGACTGAGTGGAAATTATATCTTATTAGTATAAAAGTACTTATGCATTGATGCAAGGTTAAAAAATTTCACAAAATCAAACAACGTCAGTCAGCTACCAAGTAGGAATAGAATAAAAGTAAGCTAACAGCTGATTATCGCGCAGAAAGATTTTCCAGAAAAGAATTAGTCAAAGACAAATACCATAAGTTACAGCAAAAGGACAAGATGATTTATACAACTAACCATCTAAGGAGAGCAGAGACATTATGCACACTATCTAATTCCAGGTTCATCAAAACTACATTACATTTCTTCAAATAACACAGTTAACTTGCTGCCATGTGAAGTGACACAAGAATATACAGAAGTTGCAAAACAGGTTTTAGAACGCAACATGTAAATGTTGAAAACAATTTCTATACAAATCTAATACGTACCATCTAAGCATCGCAGCATTAGTGTCTTTCGAGTTTTTGGCATCAAGACAAAGTTCTGGGCCCAGCAACTTGTTCATCCGCCTTACAAGACGATAATAGTAATGCCTAACCTGAATGCCAAAGAGCAGTCAAAACAAGAAGAAAGATAGCAATTTATCAATGAAAAATATGCATGATAAGTCAACATGTAGTTTCATGAAAGATCACCTGATCTTTATTCTTGCTCTGGACACGGGAAGTGATTTTCTCAAAATTCTGTCAAAAAAGTTGCACTGTCAATATATATGCATTGGAGGAAAGCACAATTTTGTCTTACTGAGTATCTGAAAAGAGGTAGCAGATAATTTGCCTTGCCAACTTGGCGTAGAGCAGCAAAGAAGCTTTCTTCCTCCTGACGTGTCCAAGCAGCCCATTGCCTTGTTTGTTTCTTCACTGCATATGAATAAACAAGCCAATCAGTATTAAGTCAACAATTATCCGACAACTAATAAAGTAAAAAAGATCAAAAACAATACCAGGCATCTTTGGAGAAGCATGATCTTGTGAGGATGAGGGCACACTATGATCCCCATCCTTATTTCCAAGATTTTCAGGGCCGAGGCAAGGCTCGCAGTCTAAGGAAACCTGGGACACCATTTGTATCTGTTTGTCATCAGACGAATGCTATACGTTCGTGCCTTAATAGATTGACGAGTCTCATAGCACTGAACTAAGGTTGCCTGATTGAAACAAGGTGAAGACAATTAAGAATTTAATGGAACTGATGTAAGTTTAAAAGAAATGTATTAAAACTTTCATGTTCAAACTACATATATGCAATAATGCCTTATACTATAAGCCGATAAACGAAAATTAGATCAACCATTTGAAGTCACAAACCAGCAATGAGCAATCATTCGAACTCCTTCCTCAAAATCACCGAGAACCAAAACTCAATTGTACAATCATGACTTTTGAGAATAATTGAATAATTTCAACTGATGCAAATATTTTGAAATTATATAAATTCATGTGTCAAAGTGAATACCCAGGGCTTATTACATGGGAGAATAAAGTATTAGAAGAAAGAAACCAAGTAAAACTAGGGTTACCAGTTACAACAATACAATTCAAGCAACCAAGAACCAAAATACAAATTTCAAGCAGCAGAATTTCAAGCACCAAAAACAACTGGAAAAGAAATTAGCTACATTTATTCCAGTATAAAACATTTAAAAAAAAATCAAGTCACCTATTGAATTCACTAACATATACATGCCCAATTAAAACACATATTCAACAAGAAAAACCTAAGATCTATTACTCGAATTAACCAAAATCAGAGGAATAAAAACACATACAGAAATTAAGGTGAATTGATGTACAAATAGAGCAAAATTCATGGAAAATTACGAGAAATTGCATACCAGTTAACCAGAATCAAAGTAGAGAAAATCCTGAAGAGTAACAAAGGCAGAAATGGAAAAGAAAAATAAATGAAAAATAAAGAAAAGAAGATGAATAACTTCAACTGTAGTTAAAGTTTAAAAAATATTATAAATTAAATTGTAAAAAAAAGGTGAAAAAAAGAATAAAACAGGAATTGAGAATTGAAAATTGAAATACCTTCTTTTCAATGAATTGTTTCTCTAGAAATTGAAATTCTTTTGGACATATTTAGGGGTGATTTCAATTTTGCATCAATAGTACCAAATTCTACAAAAGTTACTATTTTTTCAATATAAATAAATAATAAAATTTGTCAACACATGACAAGGTAAAAGAAATATCTAAATATAAGACCAACAACCCTATTTCATGTTGTTTTTAGGGGTATTTATAGTTTAGAGTTTTTAGGTCACTGCAATAATTCATGATGGACTGGCGTATGATTCACTATATACAAATTATTATAATTATATTTAAAATCTAGGTACTTGAGTCATTTATCGTAAAATAACATATAATTTGACTTTAGTATACAGATAAATTGGAAATTTATTGAAAAGTATTACAAAAATCTATATTGGCATTCTACAATTTATTGTTTGTTTGGGAAATTGCGGGATAATGGTAAAACATTTGTATTATACAAGGATGATGGTAAAACTATGTAAAAACTATATTGATCATTGCAAAAGAACAATTGTTCCAACAAGTGAGACAAGGAACAATTGTTATGCAACAATAATGAAATATAAATCCATTACTTATAACATACATTTGGTGAATAATAAAACACAATCATCACCTATATTATGTTTTAAATAATTTTTTCTTAACTTTCTATGCATAGCACAATGCTTATGCTAGTTCAATTTAATTGTTTGGTATTCTTTAATAATAGAAATGTGGAAATTCTATTCTCCTATTATGCACAAAATATAATGTGTCCTTTATAAAAAGCAAAATACTAGCTATGTTTGGTTTTGTTTTTGGTTGGTTATTTGGATGAGAATTGTTGGTGAAAAACTTTTTGGGACACGTGCATATTTGGTGAGATTGTGTTTAGTTTTATTTTGATATTGGATTTTGGGTGAATTTTTTGGTGAGATAGTGTTTGTTTTTGTTTCCAAAGGGAACATAAATTACTGTAGCAGTCAAATCGTGTAAGCTTTTGTCTGTTAGTAATTAATTAGTGATTGAAAATTATAATATAATATTAAGATTGTAATAAGTTTTATATATAGATGAATATTTATATGTATATTATAATAGTTGGTATTTATATATATTATATTTTTTTTTATATACATTTTTAGATGTCTAGAAATAAATTATTATATATTTATATTTATTCTATAAATATACTATACAAATGTAAGAAACTTATTTATCGATACGAATGTAAAGAAATTTACCGAAATATAGAATACTATGAAATAATACTTTTAGTCGTGTTAAAATTATAAAATAAATAGTATATAACTATTACAATTTGCTACTTTTCTTATATCCGAAATAAGTTTAAGATTATGTTGTTTAAATAATATAAAAGAATATAGGTCGTACTCTTTCTCTTGAACAATTGACTCACATTTGTACTATGTATACCCATATGTTTATGTATCCATATGTTACATGTATAATTAAATAAGCCAAATTATCACAATTTTTTTTTAAAAAAATGTTAATAATATAATCATAGCAATTATATGTGAATTTTTTGTCCCGTATTAAACTAGCTAGGCCATAAAATTTCATTTTTTAAAGTCTTATTCTTTTTGTGGCCTAGTTAGACTGAAATTATTTTGATACACATTACAATTTTTATACTATTAAATTATTATATAGTCTAATTGTCTCGTATTATTTTTTGAATTAAATTATATGATTACAATCTAATTGTTGTTTATTAATTATTGAACTTATTATTCAATATTTATTATTTTTTTATAAATATTCTTATTTAATTGCAAAATTATAATAATTTGTAATTGGATGGTTGGAGTATGTAATTTTGCATAGAGATTATATCAAGTGTTTGAAACTATAAAATAACTTGTAAAAAAATGCTTAGATGGTGAGAGGAGAGAGAATGTTATTAATAGATGGGACAAATGATGTGTGATTAAATAAGAGAAAAATATAAAATAATCATACTTTGTAGCCAAAATCAAATTTGGCCAAATATTGCTTTTTTCTGTTGGTCCAAAATCTTACAAGCCAAACATAAATTGGCCAAATTTTTAGTCCAAATTGGATTCAAAACAAAACCAAACATAACCAGTATTTTTCAAATTCTTTTGTTAGAATCAAGTCCGTTTTTTTAAATTATGTATTAGAATTGTGTTTTACTATACTAATGCACACAAATAATAATGATCTTGAGTTACATTGTGATTTATGCTTTTTTAGGTTTTAAAATTGAAAATCGTTAGAAACATAAAATTATATAGTATTAATTATATGATGTTAGGACCAACCAATAGAATTGAATATTTTTAGAATAATAAACGTTTTCAGCATCAATTCATCAACTCAATATATCAAAAATACTAAAATTGAAATATAAATTAAATTTTGTCACCAAAGAAATATGAAAATTATTAAGAATCAATTAAAAAAATTCAATATACTTTTCCGTAAACTCAACTTTTCACATGTCGCAAGTAGATCTCAATAAACCAGTCATTTCCTCATCTAATTTTATACGAATTTTTAATCTAAACTATACCATAAATAAATAATTGATTACCTTGCTCGAGTTTTCGCGGGTGTTTGTACATCTTTGTTGCGCATTCCTCTTCTCAACTTGCATCTTATATCTTGGTGTAGAATCAATCCTCGTAAAATTAATAGTAAAATCAATTGAACAATGATAGAAAAATTTAACCCCCCAAAAAATCATTTCTTAAGATGAATTGAACTTTGACGGGAAAAATTTCATCATAAAGATTCATATCAGTCGGTGAATCAAAAGAGTTTAACGCTTGGAGCATTCAATATAAAAATTTGAATATTTTACTAAAATGAGTGAACGTATCGCCTTGATATGACTCATGTGCGATTCACAAAATGCTAACAAATCTAAATGACGAAATGGGTAAAAGGCATTATAAACTTAGGGCTCGGATTATGATAATGGTTATTTTTTAGTGAAATTTATTTTCAATATAAATGTAACAAGGCGACAATTATCCTAATAAGTAATGCCAATAAAAGCCTATAATAATTTATAATTATTTACTCATTTACTTACCAAAACCTCAAATTCAATATGTGTTACCTTTATATTCAAACAAATTTCATTTATTAAATCTATAAATTTTAATAAAGAAATAATACATTTAAAATTAATGAATAAAAATCTCAATAATTAAGCCCAAGCCAATATTCAGGCCCATAAATAATGATTCTATAGCGCAGAACAGGCCTAAACTCATAAATCAATCTACAGCTCTCATTGCAGAATCGATACTTCCACTCCCAAACACAGCTCGCCGGCCGGCGATTTGCGAATTTTCTCTGCCGTAAGAACGCTTAGATTGACGATGAAACCAGGTTTCTTCATTGGCGTTCTCGGAGTTTTAGTTCTCGCACACGCAGCCTACTCAACGATCCAGTGTAACAATACCTAATTGATTGCCGATTCAAATCTCTGAAAAGTTTGTAAATTGGAAATTTGATGTTTTGTGTATTGTTTGATTGTTTTGTTTTCAGATCGGAATTTGCTCAAGATCACTGAGGAGGAGTTTTCCGGCGCTCCAGTCAACGTAATTTATTTTATATTTCTTCTAAGTTTGGGTTAATGTACGTAGATGTTGTTTTAGGTTAAAGTGTTTTGACGGATGTGATTGATTTGCAGGTGGTTGTGGAGTTGATAGCAGGATTGGTGTTGTGTATGTTTGCTGCTTTGACTGTCCCCGGAAAGTTCTTGTCAATTCTCCCCCATTCAGATGAGAACAGGTTTTTAGTTGTTTTTTTTCTTCTTTTGTGTAGTAAGGATGTCTTATAATTGTTATATGTTGGTCTATAAATGAAATGAGTATAAATTAGTCGAGTCAAAAAGGTTAGTTCAAGACTATTTGAATAATTATCGAGCTTAAAATTTGTGTTTGAACTTGGTTTGATTGTTAATCGAGCTGAATCCAAATGAGCTTTAATCGAGCTGAAAACTTTGGTTTATGCACATAATATATCACTTCTTAGTAACTGAGTTGAGCTCGAGCGGAGCATCGAGCTTATCAAACACACAAATTACAAAAGGTTGTTCAAACTTGGTTTAATATGATAACAAACCGAGCTCAAACCAGCCTTTTCCGAACGGTCCAGGTAGTTAAATTTGTTTTTCAGCCCTAGTTAGATATTGTGATTTGTGAGGCTTCAACGATTTAGGCGTGGACATATATACGGCTTTTGCAGTATTGCCATTGCTTCAACGATTCTTCTTATTTTTAACCATTATGACCATATAGCCATTACTCATTTGTTCCCTTGCCTAACTTCCAAATCATGAGGATGTGAAAAAACTCCAAAAGGCTAGCAAGTGATATAGACATTTCTCTTAAGTTTTAGCAAGTGACAAAAAATTTAGATACAAAGAAAGCTAGAAGCCAGGAATTGAATGCCATTTTTGAAACTTAGCAAAATGGTCCAAGAACTACCAGATTCTGCTTAGGGGCCCTTATAATGTCGACATAAGAAAGTATCAAAAACTTGAAGGACTCACTGTAGGAAATTATGAACTTCTATCTGATACCACCTAGTTGTTGCATGTGTTCACTAAAATTGAAAACTGAATAATCAGAGTAATGGAAAAACCGTTTCACTGGCTCAATTATTTGACAATAATATAATTTTGGTGGTGAAACAAGCTTGCATGATAGAATCTGCTTGCAGGGTCGTTATAAACTTGAACCACGTGTAGAAGTTATTCTAAAGAGAATGAATTTTCTCTCAATGTGGGACCATTCTGTCTTGCATGTGTCTACGTTAGTGGTGGCTGGCATTGGACATGTGTTAAACATAAGGCAAGCGTATGAAAAGCTTGGACTATATTTTTGGATTTGAGCACTTCATAGATTGCATGATTCACTCAAAACTGATTATTCATGCTTCTGATGATCGTAATATGTAATAGTTTATGGATGGATGATACATAAACAAGTTGCAACCTGAACCTGAGAATGCACAAAATTAGGCTTTTTCTGAAGAAAAATTAGGCTTTTTCTGAAGACATTTGTCCTTTGAATTATAAATTTGGATTATGGAGATACTAAGTGATGAACTGAATGCAACACTTATTTAATAGGGAGACTAGCTTATTCTTTTGCTATTGTATGTTTATAAGGAAAACTCGTTCTCGCTTACATAAGCAAGTAGCTGACTGTCCGGAAATTGGGAAAATGAATGCAAGATAGTTTTGAGGATATATCTCATTCCATTAATTTTGTTTATGCATTTATTTGAAGTGAAATATAGAAGACTTTTAACTTTCCGCTTTCCTGGATTAGATTAACTAGTCCTCACATATCAATTTCTTTACTTCTAGAATGTCACGAAGCAATAAACGACCTGATTAAAGCTCTTTTTAGTTGTTTTTCCAAGAATTTTGCCTCTGAATGCTTATACCAATTTTCTTTCTCCGTGCTATACAGGGTGGTAAGTTTACCAGACAATTTGGGTTACATGATCTTCAATCACCGTGGAAAAGCGTTTCCTTTTGACATGGATGTGAAGCTTAAGTGATGAGTATCGACATTTTTCAATGCGGTTAACCAGTGAGATGTGAGACGAAACGAACACAGAACATATCTTTATTCTTACTGGAAACTGTAACGGAGCTAGCTTATAATGTATTTGTTTTGTTTTTTCCCTCTTTTTGGTAATTTGTAATGTAATCGTTAGTTAACCACGGATATAAAGGCAGTTATTAACATTTCTTGTTTGTTTTTTGGTATTTTTCCAAGGGATAGATTATTTTGATCTTATTTACTGGAGATTGATGCCCAAATCTTTATTGTACTTATGCTTATGTTATTGCATAGAGTAAGGGAAGAGATGCATAAGTAAAAGATGCTACAAAGAAGAGAAAAGGTGCCACTGATTTTCCAAAAGTATAAATCTTGCTATAATAAATCTTCCAAAAGCTACAGTTTCATTGATCAATAAAAGCTACAATTTCATTCATTAAAAATCAATGTGGATGGACAGAAAAAATGCAAAACTACAACTGAAAACATCTCGAAAAAATGCCTAAAACTGGTCCGATTTTTAAGTGACATCACAAACATAACTACAGTATGTTTTGAGTTTTTTGACTAACCTACTCAACTCCTATATCTCGAACATCAATTAGTATGGGCAACATTCATCATCCACCAAGTCATTCTCAATGAACTACAAATTTACAACTAAGGAAGCTCCTGCTGATTTTCCATCGATTGTCGAAGTATAAACTCAACCCTCCTCCTCTTATCATCTTTCTCAACCTCGGGTCTGAACCACAATGCTGTTTGGCCAGAGCCCTTTTTCCTAATCGTCAAATCCAACGGTTCACCAAAGACCTTTTTACCCTTGAACTCCAAAAAAACAGAAGCCCTCTTTTCGGGAAGAATCTTCTCCCCATCACTTCCGGAATCAAGTCCATCCTTCATTGCATCAATGGCGGGAGCAAATGTCTCCAACAAAGAGACATGTTTTTCTCTGTGTACCTCAATAGAAAGCTTTGCAGGCATATTAACTGGTGATACGTCTATCTCTCCAGCCAGTGAAGGCTTAGCCAGAAACGGATTCTCCATTCTATCAGCTTCTAACCTATTTCCATCAATATCTGGTTCAGGTTCAGACACTGAAGATCCATTACACAACAACCGTTGCTGCAAGCTCAACAAAGAACTCTCAGCCTTCCTATGCTGCCTAGCTAACTCAATTTTATCTGTACGAGGATCAGAAACCCTCTCATTCCAAACAGGTGTTCGTATATATGTGTGGGGATCTGGAAAAGCAGGCAACCATGGTGGTATGTGCTTAGAGCCTGGTGTCTCACCTATTTGTGAGAAACTGGGTATCATCTTTCTTTCCCTAATAATAGGAAATTGTGGCACGGGTTGTGCAAAGGGTACTTCATCTGTCATCTCCACATACTCTTTAATCTCTCTTATAGCACCCGAACTCATTAAGCAGCAAGTGTGAATCTCCGAGGCACCAGAAAAGCCTTGTGGCATGCATAAGTCTTCCAATCCTTGAATTACATCAAACACATTGCACTCGGTCCTTCCTGCTAAATTTGCGTACAATTTTGAGGTTTTACCTAGGTCACATATGTACCTAATTGCAATGTCAGCAAATGAATCCAAAGCAGATTCGTTGAATCCCTCGAATCCTATGCTCTCGCATACTTGAGCCACTGCAGTTCTCGATATAGCAAGCCCGAAATGATTGGCACCAGATCGAATAACCGAATCAATCTTTTCGTCACTCTTGCCTCCCGCTTTACCTCCATCGCTCATGTTCAGATTCCTGAACCATTTAGGGAGTTTTGTAACTCCAAAACCCTACAAAACTAAACCTAACAATTTTCAAACCGCTACCACACACAATTCAGCCAGCAATTCAAAAACAATCCTCCCTTCGATCAAAAGAAAACCTAGAATTCCAGATACACTAAAACCAAATCTCGGAAAACAATGATGGTCTATATGTATCCATAAACGTGCAAACACAAACGTGTCAAACGCATAAGTTGCTAATAAACATGAGCACTTACAATTGACGCAATTTTCCAGAGCGTTCTTCGAACTTTGAAAAGGTGTGATGAGCGAAGAACTGGATTAAAAAACGGTAATAAAACCCTAGAGAGAGAAAAAAATCACTACTCTAGGGTTTTGAATTCTTTGAGATGGTAGGTTTTGGGGGGGAAATGGAAAATTCGGATTTGGGGATTTAATGGGAGAGTCAAAAAACCCTACTCAGAATCTGTAAATGAAATTTGGATCGCGAAAGAGAAAAGAGGAAACAATAGTAGCTGAGGTAGGGTATATATAGACGGAGCCGGGTTTGTGAACCGGGTTTGGATCTCTAAACATGAATTTTTATAAATATTATTATATTTTATCAATATATAATATTAAAAAAAATCAGGTATCATAGACTCTAGTTGCCTATGAGTCCAAGATCAAATTTATTTTTTTTTTGTTCAACCACTGGTATCCGCGCAACATGCGACTAATCCAGCCGAGCCGGGTAGGACCACAAAGGGCAGCAAAGCTCTCCCTCCCAAACACCACTGCATTCCCAAGACTCGAACCCGAGACCTTGGTTAAGCTAGAACAGCTCCCCGCCAGCTAATCTACATGTTTGGGATACTTATAGTTAGTGTTCGAATTTGGATAATTAGTTGAAGATTTTTGAGATTTTTCAAGTATTGAGTATATATCGAATACTTATAGTTGTGTTCAGTATTTAGTAGGATTTTTCTATTCAAAATAATTGATAGGACACCCAATTTTAAAAAATAAGTATAAATTCTATTTCTTACGACCTAAAGCAGTGAAACATTGGTTATAGTTCGATACAAATATGTTATTGTATGAGATCACTTTTTAGTATAATGTTTAATTAATATTCAAGTTGCGATATATCAGGAAAATTTAAAGAAATAGATTTAATTTAAAAACAAATTCAAAAAGTAGACTACTTTTGGGGAGTCTCAAGAAATAGTCATAAACGCCTTTATGGAAGGCGCATATGTCCGCGTGGCACATATGCGCCTTCCATGAAGGCTCCAATAAAAAAATATTAATTTTTTTTTTGGCAGATTCCAATTCTGTCAAAAGTTTACATATCAAATATATATATATATATATATATATATATTATGAGGTCAATTATATGGTTGTTATGTATTTGTTTTGTTTTTGATATTTATAATGTATTACCAAATTAACCAACACAGTTAATTGTGAATATGATATCTTAAAAGCCAATAACACTTTTTTTCCCCTCCCCATGAAACGTTTATATTGAAGGTTAAATGGGACTTTTTTAATCTAAATATGGACATTCTGAAAGTTTATATCGACAAAGGTAATCGAAAAAAAATTATATTGAAATTCAATCATGAGGTATCAATTTGATAATTAGATTAAAATTAGATACTAGTTAAATTATTTATATAATACTAATAATAAAATTTGAGTACTAAAATAATTTATAGGTTTATTTATTTTATCTAAACCCACAAAATCCAAGAAGAGGTCATAATCCATTTATAGGTTTATTTATTTTATGCCCGATAATCCATCTTAATTACTTCATGAGCATAAAATATTTATACAGTCCAAGTTATTTAAATCTAGTGAGATAGCCTTAACTATTGATTGTAATAAATCTCAACTAAGACACATTTAAATTTGTTAATTAATATGTCATATTGGTAGTAAAGAAAGAAAGTACAAAAAGCAGTAATAATATCAAGTTCATCTTTTGTTCTTCTTTATTTTCACAATTTTCTATGTATTATTTGGGAATTATATGGGGTAGTTGAAAATTAATTTTGGAGTAGTTGAAATATATATATATATATATGATATATATATATATATATTTGATATATATAAATTTTTGATATGTAAACTTTTGATATATATTTCTGATCATATATATATATTTGATAAGTAAACTTTTGACAGAATTCTTCCTTCGGGAATCTGTCAAAAAAAAAATTAAATTTTTTTTATTGGAGCCTTCATGGAAGGCGCATATGTGCCACGCGGACATATGCGCCTTCCATAAAGGCGTTTATGACCATTTCTTGAGACTTCCCAAAAGTAGTCTACTTTTTGAATTTGTTTTTAAATTAAATCTATTTTTTTAAATTTTCCCGATATATCATGTTCATTATAAGATTTAATTCGCGCTATTTTGTCTGCATTTGCGTTCATCAGCTCTCACATTCCACCAAAAGACTATTCACTCTATATTCTCAAATCTCACCAAATCATCAGTCGCCAAATGGGCTATTTCTTCTATTCGATCCAAGTCTTTTCATTTATCGATGTTAGTCTCTCTCGCACTAGCTCTATCCCTCACTAGTTTCTACTTTCTCAACTTCTTGTATAATTATCAAAACCACTCGCCCGCATGGGCAGCCCAGTTGGTCACAGAAGGGTGAAGTTTGGACAATGACCAAGGATCGAGTTCTACCAGCAGCAGTGTGGGAGCAACCTCTCAAGTGAGGGGGGCTCCTTGTGCGCAGTGGGCACTGGTCTAGCCCCTGTGATTGCCTGAGTTACCATGATTTATTCCTCCCATAGCTCTGTCGGGCCGGGGCATGGGGGGCCTTTGGGGTTGGGGACTCAACCTTTTGGACAATCAAAACCACTCACTTTTGAAAAATTAGCAATACACTCCTCATAGGTTTGTAATATTTACAAGGTAAAACTATAAGAACTTTAAATTCACGGGGTTATATTTGTAAGACATGATTTACATAAGGGTGGCTCTATGTAATTTTAAAAAAACTGATATTTACAT
Source organism: Verbascum thapsus (assembly GCA_963669365.1). Classification (NCBI taxonomy): domain Eukaryota; kingdom Viridiplantae; phylum Streptophyta; class Magnoliopsida; order Lamiales; family Scrophulariaceae; genus Verbascum; species Verbascum thapsus. The sequence goes on from OY770120.1 coordinate 2,915,471, forward strand.
ATGAAGAGTGATGGAACACATGATAAACGTAATTTATTGTCGTTTGAATTATGTTCAAGTTGGATCGAACTAGATTTGAACTATGATTCCAAGGAGATATGATGGTATTTATTAGTTCATCATATTTGTCAATATAATTAGTTAAAATAGAGTCATTTTTTGGAATTCCATATTATATATTGAGTCTTGGAAAATTCATATCCAATTTGTGGTATGATTTACGTAGAAAAATCCAATCATGTCGAATAACTATAATTAAATCGAGATTAATAATAGTCCAAACTCTTATGAGCTCATAAAGTCCATTTAGATTAATGTTTTATTTCCAAACCATGAGTTGCCAAAAACTGGGGTCTGGATTATATTCGTTAATGGTCCAACCCATACTACAGTTCTTACTTGAGGATGTCCAAAGAGTAAACTTTCCGGCCCAACAATTTGATGGAATAAAAAAGTAATTAATTGATATTTTCTAGGGAAAATTATTAAAATCCGCCTAAAATTTATTTTTATATCCAATAAATTCATGAAAATATATTTGAAACCCACAAACCCGTTCTATAATTTTTGTCCACTCAAAAAAGCAAATAAGTTAAGATAAAAATCAATCTAAACAAAATTTGATCGTTCTACCATTGTTATGAGATATGATTTGATATAGCTCGTAAAATATCCACGGACTAAATCAAGCCGAGGTTCATATAGGACCAGAGGGTCGTAATACAGATATAGAGTGCACTTAGACGTACTGAGCTACCTACGTACCTTTCTATTAGGATCAAATCTAAACGTAGTTCAATGTAGTGATTAAGGTCATATACGAGGTTCTTAACTCGGTTTATAGAATAGTGAGAACGTACTGTCAGATCGTACTAGGTACTCTCGAGGTACTGTTCAATAAGTCAAAAGTCATTTCTTTAATATTAAATGACGCTATTTATAGGCACAATATCCAATGTACGGATGATTGCGGGTCTGCGGGATGTCCTACACGTGTCTCTAGAATGGACGTACCAGATTGTGCGGGTTAGGGCGACACCGGGTCTGATCCGATATAAACACACGGGTTAGGTAGTGTATTGCAAATAGGCATAATTAGATTAGGGACCTTTAAATAAATAAGCTATAATGTCCGTATCAAGGTCGTAAGGTCGCGTACGAGACTTCAGGGTTTGCGAGTTTAGGCTCGTATATACCTTTATACGAGGTTATACTATATCATGATTAATTATAATAATACGAAATGCCAGTATAATTTAATTTTATTACCAAAAAAGTAAAATTTAATTTCAAATCCTAATTTTGCATCCAAGCCCCCATTTAGGAATCTCATCCCATTTTGTATATACTTGAATGAGCTTATCCAAAATGGTGGGCAAAGTCAAAAAAAGATCGAACAATCTTAGAAAGAAAAAACAAGCACTCGTGTGTCCCATGTTTCAAAGTCTTACAAATTCAAATTTATTTATTTTTATTATAAGATACAATATTAAATGAGATTAAATGGAGGGCATGATTAAAGTCTAAGTTTTGGGGCTTTGGAGACATAACATAGAAAATATTATTCCATCAATTTGACTTTTGGCTTCCTCTAAGGAATATATCCTTGTAAAACAGTTTAATCACACCATTCATAATTATAACCTGATATATATATATATACATACATACATACATATACATATATATATATATAGCCGGCTCGATTGGAACTCGAGCCTAACATTTCGAAATCGAGCTCTACTATGATCAGAGTTTAAGCTCACTTGTAAGTTGTAATTGTTCATAAGCTCACGAGCCGGTTCGTGAGCTTTTCATTAATATTGTTTTTAATTTTTATATATGATTGTAACTACTCAAAAATTTAAAATTAATACTTCAATTTTTATTTAAAACATATTCTAGTAATACATAAGTAATATTTTAATTTTTGTATGTCATGCAAAATATATAATAATAAATTATAATATATATATATTGTGATATGTATTTTTATAAATTGATTCAATTAAATTATATTTTTGTGATATATATATTATGCATATAAATATATATTTCTATAAATAAATTAAACAAGAATACTTAAAAAAGTTATAAAGTAACTAATTTAGTTTTTTGTTTAACTCGAGCTCGACTCGTCTATAGCGAGTTTGAGCTTGAACATTAAAATTGAGCTCGAGCTCTGAAAAATATAAATAAACTCCAGCTTGAACTTACAAAATTTTACCTTGATTTATTTACACCCTTAAGCGTGACTTTAAAAAGATACATATTTTTTAACACTCATATGTATGTAAACTCCACAATTCTACTATTTGAATTTTTTTTTTTTAAGTATTCTATTTTTTAATTGATTGCAACATAATTTCAATTAATTATCGGATCATCAATCAAGGCACCTGATTTTTTCAAATCGGGCCCATAATTTCAACCCATTTGTTTAAGTATTTATTGGACTTTTATTTTTTGGAACAAATAAATTGGACTATTTCAATTATAGAAATTTGAATTTTTACATTTGACAGTTTAATACGTGTTAAACATTTGAGAACGTGGCATCCCAACTAGGACTCCAACGCGATGCTGACTCTGAATGACGTGGACTGGGCCCACCAAACACTTCGTGTTCTCAAGAAAATAATTCATTTTTGCTTTGTTTATGTACTTTTCATTTGATTAATATATAATTTTATTTTTGATCGATGGAAAATTTAAAATTGAGAAAAAAAAATCAAATTTTAATTGAGTGGTATTTTATCTCTAATATGCTTTTTAAAAAAAATTGTAGACTTTTGCTCATTTGGTAACTCAAAGCAATTTTTGCTTTTCTAGAATGCGTGAGATAAAAATAATATCTATTAAAAAAATAAACAAAACGTGTTTGGTAAATTTTTCAAAATTTGAGAAATTTGAAAACATGTACAATTGTTGATTTTTGTTATATTTATTTTGTTCACATACGCGTCATACTGCCATATCAAGTTAGAAGTAAAATTGGTCAAAAGGTGTGTGGCCGAGTGGTTAAGGGCATGGCCTGGAATTTCCAGGTTTGCTTCCACAAGGGTTCAAACCCCACTGGAGACATCCGCCTCCCCTTTGGGGAGATTTACCTGGTTGGTGTGGTTGCGGGTCTTGTGCCAACCCCCAGGTTTACCCTGTGCGCACTGGTGGTCGGGCTCCGCTCTAAGAGTGGTCGGGCTCCGCCAGTGGCGGCTGTGGGTTCCTGGGTTATCAAAAAAAAAAAAAAAAAAAAAAAAAAAAGGTTAGAAGTAAAATTGTCACTTTAGAAGACGTTAGGATAAAAAAAAAATGATCGATACTATTAACAGGTCTATTATCATTCTCTTATATAACTTGAATTTTGGTATCTAGTTCATTTTATTTTAATATTATCGATAGTGATTAACAACATAATTTACATCAATTTTATTGGATTTATGAAAACCAGACCATTTCATATATATTAACGGAGTTGACCATCTTATTAAAAAGAAAAAATTAATAGGATGGTGAATTGAAAATTGCAAGTCACTTGCTGAAATTACATATTTTGTATCAAATACTCCTGAATATACTGATAAATGATATAAGTATATTGGATAAGGCCTTTTTTTTTTCTTTTTGAAACAATGTATATTTTTTTGGGGTTGAAAATTTGATGGGACATGACTTTTTGACAAAACTTTTCGTAGAAAGTAATTTATAGATTACTGCTATAAATTTCAATCAAGTGAAATATAAATAAAGTAAACCTTATTACGCACTTAACATCATTTTGAATTGGAATTTATGACTAATTTGATGTCTAATATTGAGATTATGCCCTATAAATTCTTCTTATATTTTTAATATGTATATGACTTATTTGACGTCGAAATTTTAAGATTTTGCCATATAAAACTCTTTTAGTGTGTGAAAGGTATATATATATATATATATATATATATATATATATTTTACTATATCTTTAATGAAAATGGATCATCTTTCTAATTCAGAATGAGTGCTTGAGGAAATAATTAATCAAATTGAGGAAATACTTTTTCCACAAACGAGATAAACATCCAACTATGGCCAATATATTTGATTTTTACTTTTGGAAATTATCTACAAAATTAGTAGACTTCAACAACAAAATAAATCAATAAAAAAAAGTTAATCTTATAAAACGAATTTAGAATTTATCATTCTAAATAGAGAAAAAAGAGAAGTAGCAGGAAAAAAAAAAGACAATTATACATTAGAAGAGATCGAATTTAATAAAATCGATATTATTTAAATTTATTAAATGTGATAATATATGTGTTTTACTAAAATACCCCTTCATTCAAAAGTTTATAACAAATTCTAGCTCGAATAAAAAAGTCATAAAACATGGTCATATTTATGACATTCAAGCCATGATATGGGGATGTGATGAATGACATGTATGTATGTATGTTACACATATGATGGTTATGAAGACACCATATAAGTTGGGTGGTCATAGTCGAAGCTGAGTCAGAGGCACTCTTCTTGTCCTATGTATGATGCTGATACATATCATTCCCACATTAATTTCATTATATTATCTTTCATTTATATATTATATATATATATATATCATGATTCATGGCTGCTAAAATATACCCTCAAGCCTTGATTAGATATCTCTAGGATTAGGATCTACCTTTTTCACACTTGCCTCGATTGCCTTTTCATATGTTATTATTCAATGATTTTTTTTGATAGAATTAATTACATGTGTCCCTTAAATAAAGATATTTGATTCTAGTTTGAACATTACATGTAATAAATCATCGAGAAATTTTATGCTGGACTAGGACATATCACATACTGAACAAAGGGATTGTTTTACATAAAATGAGTGAGGAAAAACAACCTTGGTTATCTTGGAGTGAGACAGTTGATTACAATCCAACATATAACTACCCGATCGAGATGACCGTTATTTCAACAAAATAGTGAATATGGGGGTCGTGAGACTGTAAAAATCATAATCACTCATCAAATCCAAACAGTCTTAGTAAGTGGTAAGAACAGATTATACGAGACTGGTTCGTTTAAGAGTATCTGAAGCTATTCTAGGAAAGAGGGCTGATGAAAATCATTTTAATCATCTATTTAATCAATTTTATTGTATTCGATCTGCTCCAGAATACCCCCAGAACTATTTAAGGGAGGTGGAAAAAAATTCACACATATTATCCGACCATCATTCTACTCAAGCTTTATACCCATAACTATTTAGGGAAATTTTTTCACACTTTATTAAACTCGATACACTTAATAATAATAATGTGAAATGAGGATTCCTAATTTGCTAATCCACCCAAGAGTGACAACCATGACCTAATTTGCTAATTGTGAGAATCCTATTAATGTAACACTTGATCAAGTGGCTTTGTAACAGCTTACACAATATAATGCACGTCTTTTCAATCTTTCACAATAATATAATACTATTTATCATATTAAAATATTACTTATTGGGTAAAAGGGTGGATTTTAATTTTATTTTTATTTTAAAAGGGTAACCTATGAGGATTTAAATTGGATTTGATATGTTTTGTTCTTATTATTAATTTAATTAAGTGATTATAAGTGTCGTTGTACGTAATTTGATAGGAATGATTTGTCAGTTTGCACTTTTATTTGGTCCAGATGCGTGTTTGCTAATTCTCCACTTGGATCAATAATAAATGTGGAAAATATAATTTGAAAGAATTAAGATAATGGGTACGTGAGACTTATATATATACAAACAAATTATCACAATCAGATTCAACTAAATGTGTCTCGTCTCCTTTATGATTCATCATTCTTTGATGTTTAGTTATATATATATATATAACTCCTTAATTTGTAATTAATTTTATCTATATGTATTATTGGTTTTTTCATGAGATATGTATTGCTCACAACTGGCCAACTTAATTTCATGCTAAATGATGCAATAAAAATGCTGTAATTTTTTTTTATATTTTTAATAATCTGTTCCAATTTGTAATTTTCTTAAAATTATGTTTGGTTCCTAAAATTTATTGATGAAAAAGATTATTATTTTTCTTGACATGAAATGCTAGACATTTTATTATGTTTGTTAATCTTTACCCTTTTCTCATGAAAATTTACGAGCTAAATATAACTTAAACATAAAGAGGCATAAATTGATAATATATATATATACAGTAGAAACTCTATAAATTAATACTCATGGGACCGTCAAAATTTATTAATTAAAAGAGTTATTAATTAATCGATAAATTAATAATTTATTAATTTATATATTAATTAATATTTTATTAATTTATAATGAAATATTCAATTTACAAACACCTTTCAAACTTTCACTTAAATATTGAGTGCATGTACGATTGTACGTATATCAATTAAAAGGCCCAATTTGAAAGTACCATTCAATCTCCCACCTTATTATGCTTCTTGTGTTCAATGTATCACTTTATATGGACATTAAAAATATTTTCTCTATAAATAGAATATCAAAATATGCTAACACAGACAAATCATACACACAACATGGCTTCCCATCTTAAAGGTGCGGAGAAAACAACAATGGAGTTATTGAGAGCGTTATTTGACCTGATAAAGATGATGAAGATGATGATGAAAGTTCTACCATGGAGCCCCTTTGCGAAACGATGCTATTAAAGCGGCAATCACATTGAGTAATTTCTTATTGAGCTATGAGAAAACACCAGAAGTTCTTACAATGATAAGGAAAATTAGAGACGAGATTCAAATTGAAATTGATTTCAACAAAAAATAAAAGACAATTGGGTCATTTTTCAAGAAATCTTCATAAATCATTCATATAATATGTGTTGGGATTGGAAAATTCTTCTATTCAACATCAAGAACAGAATTACAATAGGAGGAGCAAACTCTCACACTCAACTATTACAAAAAAACCAATCCTTACTAATACACTTCTACTCTAAGTGTATTTCACTCTTCACACACTTTTCTCACTTGTGAATTTATACAAATGAACAACATGAAGCACTCTATTTATAGCACCAAAAACTAGGTGGTAGGTGTGGTAGGTGTTGAAGCTTCAATGGTTGGTGTGGTAGGTGTTGAAGCTTCAATGGTCTTCAATGGCGTGCTTCAATGGTAGGTGTGATGTTAGGTGAGAATTGGATTCTTCCAATAAGAAATAGGTGGAAAATCCCTACAAATCTCCCCCTCCACCTTTTTCTTTATTTCTCTCGTTTCTGCGATACTTGTTGGCTCCCCCTCACTGACAACAAGTATCCATTCGGATGTGGAGTATTTTCTCTGTGGAACTTTACCTCGCATAGAACGTCGAACATTAGTACATTCAGCTTCGTCTTCAGATGAAGGCTCCCCCTGCTGAGGAATATCATTACTGTGAGCATCCTCATCACCTACTGAACCATCACTCTCTTGTTCAGTAGTATCATGCATCTCCTCGTCGTTGAGAGGAATGTTTGATGATACAGGGACTTCGTCTTCTGGAGTATGTTGTTTGTGGATTACTAGAGCATACTCATGAAACTCGTTTTCATGAAATACAACATCTCTGCTTCGTATAACTTTCTTCACTTCGGGATCCCACAACCGGTATCCGAATACTTCATCTCCATAGCCGATAAAAATGCATGGGTTTGACTTGAGATCAAGCTTCTGTCTCAACTCCTTGGACACATGTGCAAATGCCTTGCACCCGAACACTTTCAAGTGAGAGTAAGAAACATCTCTTCCTGACCATTTCTTCTCTGGCACTTCAAAGTTTAAAGGAACAGAAGGTGATATGTTTATAAGATAACAAGCTGTCAGTACAGCTTCACCCCAGAATGGCTTAGGTAGATTAGCCATACTTAACATGCAACGAACTTTCTCCACAATGGTTCTGTTCATTCTTTCGGCTACACCATTGTGTTGTGGGGTTCGTGGAACCGTCTTCTCATGTCTGATTCCATATGCGGCGCAATATGATGAGAATTCTCGGGAAGTGTACTCTCCTCCATTGTCTGAACGTAAACACTTCAACTTCTTCCCTGTTTCTCTTTCTACCATGGCATGAAATAGTTTGAAACGATCAAACACTTGATCCTTACTCTTTAGACAGTAAGCCCATACCTTTTGTGACGCATCATCAATGAATGTCACAAAATATCTGCTTCCTCCAAGTGACTCCTCTTCAATGGGTCCACATACATCTGAGTGGACAAGACTGAGTAACTCTGAATGGTTCTTCCTGGTAGAACTGAAGGAAACTCTATGTTGTTTCCCGAATAAACAGTGCTCACATGGATCTAGGGCAACACCTTTGCCCATGGAAGTGACTTCCTTCTTTGCAAGAGTTGTCAGTCCCTTCTCATTTAAGTGGCCTAACCTCTGGTGCCACAAGTTTGGTGATGTCTCTTTTTCAACAGCATTGAGACTTGGATGACACAACTTTACATGAGTTTTATAAAGAGTACCACAAATATGGCCTCTTGCAACAGTCAAGGAGCCTTTAGATAACTTCCACGTACCTTCTTTGAATTGATTATGATAACCTTGATGATCTAGAGCTGCACCTGAGATAAGATTTAATCTAAGATCCGGAACGTGTCGAACATCTTTCAACACAAGTGCGCATCCGACATTGGTTGTTATGTGCACATCACCAATGCCAACAATCTTCGAGAAATTGGTGTTTCCCATCTTCACAGCTCCAAAGTCTCCGGACTTATAAGATGTGAATAAGTTCTGGTGTGGAGTGGCGTGAAATGATGCGGCTGTATCAACCACCCACTCAACATCATGAGTACCTACATGTAAACATTCTTGTTCACCATGTGTAACAAGCAACACGTCTGATGATAAACTAACCATAGTCGCACCATCTTCTTGGCTAGTATTTTGACTCGTCTGTGACTGCTCTCGTAGAAACTTTCTACAATCTCTTTTCCTATGCCCATAATTACCACAGTGATTGCAATATCCTTCAAACCAAGTATTGGTTTCAAAGGACATACCCCTCTCTTGTGATCTGCCGCGAACTTGAGAGTTTCCTCTATTTTGACCTTGGCCTCTACCTCGACCTCGACTTCTTCCTCCATTTCTGCCTCCCCCTCGTCTGTTAGTTTCTGATATGAGGGCATATGATTGTTCCGTCCCGGCTTCCTTCTTTCGGGCTTCTTCATTCATCAGGGCATCTGTGACCATCTGCATAGTCACATTTCCATTAGGAGCAGAATTACTGAGAGTGACAACAAGAGTCTCCCAGCTGTCAGGTAGAGAGCTCAAGAGTAGTATCGCCTGTTCTTCATCTTTGAGAACCCATCCGGTGGTGCTCAACTGATTCACGAGATCCTGGAATTGACTGGTGTGTTCTGACACCGAAATACCACCTCGTAACTTGTGGTTCACTAATCGCCTCATTAGCAACGTCTTATTTCGGGCGGTTTTTGCTTGATACATGCTACCAAGCTTCTCCCATAGTGTGTAAGCACTCTGTTCTTGAGCAACATGGTGGAACACACTATGATCGATCCACTGTCGAATTTGTGCGACAGTTTTTCGGTTCATCTTAGTCCATTCTTCATCCGTCTTCTTATCCGGTTTGGTGCCCTTATTATCAAGAGGATCGGCTAAATCCCTCAAATTTAGCAAATCCTCCATCCGAGGCTTCCACATATTGTAGTTTGTGGAAGTGAGCGCAATCATGGTGTCCGATAATGATTTTTCCATAATAAATGTTCAACAATATATCGTACCTTATTTTCGAAACTGAATTTGGACAAACGGAGCTCACCGTTGAATCCGCAATGGTCGAAAATGGTAGGGTAGCTACGTTCGGGGTCAAAATACAATTTTTGAAAAATTGAGGGACCAAACTGCAAATTTTCAACAATTGAGGGACCCAACTGCAAATTTTCAAAAATGCAGGGACCAAACTGTAAATTTTCAAAACTTGAGGGACCAAACTGCAAATTTTCAAAATTTCAGGGACCAAACTGACAATTTTCAAAACTTGAGGGACCAAAATGCAAATATTAAAAATATAAGCTGACGTGGCAGATGACGTCAGCAGCTGACGTGGCGGCTGACGTGGCGCAGACGTGGCGGCTGACGTGGCGGCTGATGTGGTCGTCTTCTTCCTTGGAATTTTCCGGCGGCTCGTACAGTGGCTTCCGGTGGTCAAAAAAATCCCAAAAAATACCACTTTTCTCCTCTCGACGAGACGAATCCAACGGTATATTCAGATTTCAATTCTGAGCAAAATTGAAAAACTCGATTTTTTCAGTTATGAAAATGTATTTATTGGATATTGGATCCGTCGGGACTGGCGGGGCTCGAACCCGCAGCTTCCGCCTTGACAGGGCGGTGCTCTAACCAATTGAACTACAATCCCAGGGAAGTAAGGGATCTAGCAGAAAATTTGATTCTTTTTTATCTTTATATGGGGTATTTTTGAAGGACAAGGGGGGTTATACCATCTCATGGTAGATATCAAAAATGGTAGATACCATCTTATGAAAATGGTTTGAAAAAATATCAAAAACTGAACCTGGCTCTGATACCACTTGTTGGGATTGGAAAATTCTTCTATTCAACATCAAGAACAGAATTACAATAGGAGGAGCAAACTCTCACACTCAACTATTACAAAAAAACCAATCCTTACTAATACACTTCTACTCTAAGTGTATTTCACTCTTCACACACTTTTCTCACTTGTGAATTTATACAAATGAACAACATGAAGCACTCTATTTATAGCACCAAAAATTAGGTGGTAGGTGTGGTAGGTGTTGAAGCTTCAATGGTTGGTGTGGTAGGTGTTGAAGCTTCAATGGTCTTCAATGGTGTGCTTCAATGGTAGGTGTGATGTTAGGTGGGAATTGGATTCTTCCAATAAGAAATAGGTGGAAAATCCCTACAATATGTAGTATATAATGAATTATTAATTTATATTTTATATGGGGTCTATAGAAATTATCAAAAATGTATTATCTTATAATTTTAGCGAATTATTAATTTAGCAACCTATCCCTGGGACCGGTCAAAAATATTATCTTAGAAAGTTTATTAAATAATTGAGTATTAATTTATCGAGTTTCTACTGTATATATTTCGAGATGAAACATAATTTTAAAATATATGAAAATAGCAGCGATTAGTATCTTATCCCGTTAATGATTGACTACTTGCTTATGAAGAATGAATTTCAAAAGTATACGTTATCGGTTATCCCATGCATCACAACATTGGTTTGGTTTTCTACGTCTTTTGTCTATTCTTAAATTTATTAAATTTGACAGCAGATGTTTCTAATTTTGCTGCTACAAAATCAATAAAAGTGCACCAATTTTTATATGTTTTTTTTTCAAAAAAATAAATAAATTGGATTAATATGTTTACAAATTTAAAAATTGTATAAAATAGTTGCTAGCAAAGTCCATCGTGCAGAAATGATACTATAAGGTATAGATGATCCAAAATATATATATATATTAAAACATGATATATATATATATATATCATTATTAATTTGGTGCTACGTCATATGTATATGTATATTTTTTTATCCTTTGGCCTTTAATGAGTAATGTAAGGTGTGTATTTACTTACTTTAACAAGAGATTTTAGTTTGGATTTAAAATAAACTCGTTTATTATTGCAAAGAGGTGTCTTCCAATAATTTCTAATAGTTGTTTTGACATTTTATGTTGTATATATTAATATATGGCCACTACACCATACTAAAAATAATATTAAAATTGTCATCAAGTATACAAACTAAGTGATAATATTTTTTTTTTTCATCGTAGTGTTTTTTAGTAAAACTAGTTTATTTTAACTTTTTTATTTGATAATTAGTAACACACATTGAGTGATAATTTTAAATTATCGTCACTAAATATAATAAATATAATAGTGAGTGACAGGAATATTTGCTTTGCAGTTTGCACTATACGGATGTCTATTGACAAGAGTTTCTCTAAAGTTGTCATTGTTAATAATTAGTGACACATGTATAATAATAATAATACAAATAAAATTACAACTATTATTGTTTTGGCAAAGTTATGAATAATTTTCATAATAGTGAATCCTTTTCTTATTACTAACCATGAAGATTGACAACATCAGTACAAAATTATGTACTGGTAAACGTATAAAACATATATTTGCGAAAAACAAAAAATTTGGTCGATAAAAATTTGCAATTAGTGATAAATTTGACATTGCCATTTGATATTTTATTATTAATGTATTATTTTGGAAAAACAACACACAAACCTCTAACTTAGTGTATAATTATCAAATCCATCATGCATGCATATATATATATATATATATATATTATGTAATTAAGTCTAAATATAAATATTATATCATATAAAACCAAATATATAAAAAAAGTCAATGTTTTCATTCACTCAAGTTCATCCATAAACCAAACGTAACTAGCACTATGCATAAATCAGACTTCATATATATATATATATATATATATATATATATATATATATATATATATATATATATATATATATCTTTAATGAAAATGCGAAAACTTTCTATCTATTTTTGTGATGCGATTTGTTCAGTCTTTATCAATCACATATATAATCCCTTGTATCGTATCTGCTAATTATTTGCATCAATTATTAAAGCAATAGAGTGATAGACAAGGTGCATGTCACTGTACCTTTGAACTTTTTGAAAAAAAAAATTATATTGCTTGATAAAATGCCTTTTTTTTTTCTTTTTTCTTTAATGGGTCGATATTATTTATTTAAATTGTGAATTACACTAATTATATTTGTGCACATATAATTTTAATTAATAATTTCACGGTTCCAAAACGATCAACTATTCATTTATACTTTATAATCTTTCCATATTTGTGCATCTATTAAATTACTTAGTAGAAACGATTTTCGTGTAACGATCGAAATTTATGTTAACATTCGATTATTTCTTGCTATAAATGGGCTAGTTTGAAATCAACGGGAAATATGTATAATATATTTGAATTTGACATGGAATAATATAATTTAACTTATATTGTTTCAAATTTCAAATTATCACTTGGTGATGAGTAAAAGCTCACTTATAAATGCAATTGTTCGACCAAATTGACAGATTAAGAATATATTTACAAGTTAATATTTTATCATTTACAAGTTAATTAAAGAATAATAAAACCAGCAGAAAATCTCCCTTAATTGCCTTGAAAAGTCACAATTTTATAAATCTTTTCGAGAAATCAAAGGTTTAAAATCTCATGCACCTATTAGACGTTCTTAAAGGCCATAATTACATACTAATTTTTTTTTCAAACACGTTAAGAGAAAACAACAATTACTATAAACTAGAGAAAATTTCAGTCTCTAATATTTGACGTTTAAACTAATGTTTTAATTGTATTAATTAAATCCATTTGGAGAAGAATTTTCCAACCATACAATTTATTGTACGTAAGCCTATTTTATGAGTTCAAAAATTTGGTAAAAATTTCTATTGCTGCATATAGTTTGCATGGCTACTAATTAAATGACTATATGGGATCCCATTAATTACGACAAATTTTGAAATATTACTAATCAATTATACTTTCGTATTTGATTTCATTCACTTAATTTTTGGTACTGTACATTATTAAAGTGTACATATTTGGCATATTGCAACCTCAAATTAATATCTTTTGACATTTTGTACTCGTAAATTGCCACCCTTTGACGCAATGTGGCCTTAATGATATTTTTTTGGCACTTTAATTTGTTGGACACATTTATTTTATAAATATTTTTCTCTAACTCTCTATTTTTCATATTCTAGTGACCAATAATTAATTAGTATTATAATTATATTTAAAGTTGAGGCGAAATAGCTATAATTATTTTTATAGCTTGGATACAAAAAATTAATTTTAGTGAAGTTTTAGTACTTTTTTCAAAAACTAATTACATTCCAAGAGAATTATTGGTCACTAGAGCATAAAGAGTTGAGAATTTTTTTTCAATTGAATGTGTCAATAAAATGCCAAAAAATAATGCAAAGCATAAAAGAGTGGAAATTTAAGTGTGCAAAAGTAGCAAAAATTCAATTAAATGGTGTATTGTGTCGAAAGTATCGATTCGGGGTGTAATCCACCAAAATATTCAAAAATCCACGATTTTACCCACCCCAAAAATATGTGAAATCATTTTTATAAATGAGTTCAATTCTTGTGGGTGAAAAATGCCAAAAATTAAAATTTAAAAATGCATTTTACTAAAAAGTAATAACTAAAAAGTGCAAATTGACAAAAATTCAATTACTTTATTAATTACATGAATAAGACATAATTTTCCCCCTAAAAGTCCAAAACAACATATGTAGGCTCATATACTTTTCCAACCATGGGTTTATACTTAAAAATGTCAATGTCATTACAAGGATAAAGAAATAATATATATATATATATATGCAGCCTAAGTAGATTAAATTATTAAAAAATTTTAATCTATCAGACAACGAAAAAACCATTATACAAAAGTCAAAACAATAAAAAACAACCGGCCAACGGTTTGAATATTTCTACTGCGACATGGTAAAAATATTTGTTCTCGTATACTTGTTTTTTTTTTTTTTTTTTTAAATTATCTCCCACTACATATATATTTTTTCGAAATTTGATATTTGAAATCTCTCTTTTATGATTTATCACTTCATTGCTTTGTTTACATAACAAAACATCTATAATTTTATATATATTTATCATTCATGTACAGGTACGCTAGTGATGGTAGAGACGAGATAAAATACAAAAATCTTTGATTTCATGTCACGTACCTATTAGACGTTCTTAAAGGTCATTATTTCATATTAATATTTTTTTTCCTAACACATTAAGAGAAAATAACAATAACTATAAACTAAACCAAACTCAACTGATTCTTTAAATTTAATAATTAAATTAATTAAAGAGTCAAAATTTTCAAATCAGGAACATAAGTGATCTTTCACGAGTTGAAAATTAAATTCGTTTCTAATTTTGTTAGCTGCATTAATATTTGCATGAACTCTAGAATTTATTTTGAATATAGATATTGATCATTTTATGTTATTATTTTATAGATTTATGAACAATTGCAACTAATTAGCCTTGATTGTTGCCGATATCCTTTTTTTTTTAATAGTGAGAATAATATCTATGAAATGGCTTTTATGAAAAGTGAGACATTTTTGGATCATGCAAGGGTAAAAATGTCCTTCACAATTGTCACATTTTATGGGAATGAATCTTATGAGCCAACTACCATTCCTTACATATGAAATGATGATACCTTTCTTAAAATAATGATGATTAAATTAAATAAATGAATAAGTCATAATTTTGTCTCCAAAATGAAATATGTAGGGCAGAGTCCAATCTTTTCTAATGAATATATACTAAAAAAAATACAAGTATAATCATAATAAGGTTAAAAGTAAGTTAAATATAAGCACTTAATCTATCAACAACGTAAAAGAAACAATTATAAGTTTTAACACAACTCAAAACATTAAAAAAAATAATTGTTCTCATATGACATAGGTAAAAATATTTATTCTCATATATGTGTATATATTTTTTACTTTTTAAATATTTCTCACTATATATACTTTTTTTTTACAATTCAGTCTTTCAACTCTCTTTAACATTGTATCACAATCACGTTTACATCACATAACATAACATCCATTAGGGTTTTCATCACTAAACATATTATCATTCATATTCAAGTACGTAGGCGGTGGTGGAGGCGGTCCTTGCGTATGTTGTACCATGTGGCCCGTATTATAATTATAACCTTGATGATGATGATACATAGGTGCGTTATAGCCTTGATTGTCGTAAGTTTGGTTGTACATCGGCATGGCATAGTACGTTCCTGGATTATAAGTGCTACTATGGTACTCCATCTTGTTAACCTCGACTATTGATCCTTTATCACCAGCACTTTCATCTCCACTGAGACTCAAAACTTTCATATCATTTTCTTTTTTCTCACTTTTCTCACTGCCACCGTCTTTTTTCTCGCCGCCAGGACTTTCCTTTTCTTTCTTCTCTCCTCCATCACCACCACCACCACCGCCAGTGCCACTTTCTTTCTCGTTCTTCTCACCACCACCACCGCCGCCAGTGGCACTTTCTTTCTCGTTCTTATCACCACCACCACCACCACCGGTGCCACTGCCTTCATTTTTCTCTTTTTTATCGACACCACCTTCTTTTTCTTTCTTGTCTTGGGTGTCATCGACTTTCTTTGGAGGAACGACCTCTATGCTTCTTTGTAGCTTTCCTTTCAAGTATGTTGTAAGCTCGTTCACATTCATTGTCCCGGTTACTGTGATCAGATCCTTTTCTAAATTCGTTGTTACCGAGTCGACCCCTATTAGTTGACAAATTGAAATCGGTTCATATATGTTTTATCGTGTATTCTAATAAAACATATATAGATCAAGTTATAAAATAAGATTGAGTCACACGTATAAAGTAAAATAGGAGATGTAACACGAATTAATAAAAATAAAAAAATAACAAAATATGATAATATCCATAGACAATAAGTTAGTTAATTCCACAAAGAAAATCATTATTAATGATACCTAACTTAAAAATTGGAACACCAAATAATCATTACATACATATGCCAAAAAAAATAAAGAATAATAATAATATAATAAAATAGATGGGCTAACTAACCATCAATGTTCTTTAATATGATCCGCTTTATCTTATTGGCGCATCCGTCACAGTGCAGTCTGATTTTCATCACCACACTACTGACCACAGCCTGAATAATTATAATGAATAATCACAAATTAATTCCATAATCAATTTTTTTATTACATAACATAATACATGTAATAAATATCAAACTTAATAATATATAATTAATTCACAATTATTATTATTATCAGCTAACAACTAGAAAAGCCCACATGTTATCGATGAAAGTAGGAAAAACCTAATAATATTTTATGCTCGATTTCGGACTTTATTGGAATTTAATCATAATATTAATAGTACCTAAAATTAATGCCTATAATTTATAATTAGAGATTGAAGTGTTTGAATCTCAATTTTTCTTTATAGTTTGTAATAAAAATTTGTAAATAATAATTATTGATTCTATTATTAATATTTAATTTAATGATTTAACCGTTTTTATTAGAAAAAAAATCAATCAATTAATAATCTACCTCTTTAGGTTTCTCAACTTCATCAGCCTTATTTATCTCTGCTTTCTTCTCCGATTTCTCATCGGCTTTCTTGTCGCCACCGGCTGCGGCGGCGCCACCAGCGCCGCCGTCCTTTTTCGGCTGAGGAGAAAGAAGCTCCACCTTCTTCTTCGTCTTCGATTCAACTTTTTCACGTAGCCAAACCGGATCAACTTTCCCCGTTACCGTCAATTTCTTGGCCGTACAATCAGCTTTCACTTTCTCAACACCTTCATAAAATAAGACCACAAAGCAATAATGTTAAAGCTTTTCATGATTGCACCATGTGCATTACATAATGTACCTTTAAATATACTTTTTCAGAAAAATAAAAGCATAATAAAAAAAAACAACAGATAGATAATAATAATAATAATAATAATAATAATAATAATAATAATAATAATAATAATAATAATAATAATAATAATAATAATAATAATAATAATAATAATAAATGAAAATGAAAATCTGAATCATAATCATACCTTCTAAATGAGTAACAGATCGTCTGACTTTCTTCGCACAGCCTTCGCAATGTAAATCCATCTTCAGTACCACCGTCATCGGAGCTTCCTCCGCCTTTCCGACGCCGTCCGCCGCCTTGTTCTCGCCGCCTTCCACCGGCTTATTCGCTACTTCATTCTTCTTCTCCTCTTTCTGTAAAACACACACACGCACAAGAATGCTTGATCAATTCCATTCCAAAAAAAAAAAAAACCATACAAAAACAGAATTCGCAGATCAACTGAGAGAGAACTGGATTCAAATTAGAGAAAAAAATGAGGTTCTTGATCGGATTAATTACCTCACCCATTTTGACGCTATAATCTCAAATACTGAATACTTTTTCCACGTGAGGATGATTGTATATTGTAGAATTAGAAAATGGGACAGGGTTTGTAGAGAGGAAATGGAGGCAACTGCAGGATTTTATAGAGAATGGAAAATAGACAAAATTCAGCTGAGTTTTTGATGAAGTCACTGGGCCAGGCCATAGAAAAAAGAATTTCATATAGAGACAGTTCTATCATATATGTGTATGTGTATGTATATGTATGTATAGATGGGCATGAATGATGGGAAAAGTATGAAGAATTAGACTAATTGAAGAAGAATGAGATTTCGTGATAAAACAGCTAACTTTGACTTAGGCATGACCAGGTGGAATTACGGTCATATCCACCTAATTTTACCACCTTTCTCCTGATTTTATTATTATTTGGTGGGCTTTACTAAAGTAAACAATAATAGCAACTACAATTCATTTCAATTAATAAACATCTAAAAAATGTGGCAAATAAATATGTATTTGTACTATACTTTAAGATCTATTTATTTATGGGATAAATGCAAAAAAAACCCTGTGAAATAATTTATTGGCTGAAAACCTCCTGTGAAATAAATATAGGTGAAAAACCCCCTGTGAAATTTTTTTCGTTGCAAAAAACCCCCTCGGTCAGTTAGGTGAGCTACACGCGCAAAAAACCCATGACCGAGGGGGTTTTTTGCAACGAAAAAATTTCACAGGGGGTTTTTAGCCTATTTATTTCACAGGGGGTTTTCAGCCAATAAATTATTTCACAAGGTTTTTTTTGCATTTATCCCCAATTGATATATTAATAGTTTTTCATAAAATGTTTATTTTATTTTTAGTAAATATGCCTCATAATAGTAAAAACAATAATGTTAATGATCTAAAATTTAAATATTATGAGGCATATTTACTAAAAATAAAAGAAACATTTTATGAAAAACTATCTTTAATATCGTTTTTTGTGTAAACATGAGTAAAAGTGTATCCCAAATGAATATATAAGTAATTATTGTTTTTACTATTATGAGGCATATTTACTAAAAATAAAAGAAACATTTTATGAAAAATTATCTTTAATATCGTTTTTTGTGTAAACATGAGTAAAAGTGTATCCCAAATGAATATATAAGTACTTATATGTTAATGATCTAAAATTTAAATATTATGAGGCATATTTACTAAAAAAAAAAGAAACATTTTATGAAAAACTATCTTTTTTTTGGTTACAGAAAAACTATCTTTAATATTGTTTTTTTGTGTAAACATGAGTAAAAGTGTATCCCAAATAAATATATAAGTACAATACATAAAAGGGGCATAAAAGTAAATGAATAAGTAATTTAATGTCTAATAATCACAAAAAAACGCACATACGGCGCGTGTAGCTCACCTAACTGACCGAGGGGGTTTTTTGCAACGAAAAAATTTCACAGGGGTTTTTAACCTATATTTATTTCACAGGGGGTTTTCAGCCAATAAATTATTTCACATGGGGGTTTTTGCATTTATCCCTTTATTTATTTATTTCAGGATAGTAGTAATAAGGCTATGCATGTTTATAAATTTTTAGATTTAATGGTACTTAGTTTTCTGGATTAAAAATCAATGAATCAATTATTTTGTACCAAATTTTATTTATATAGAACATTATATTGACAATCAATACTAGTTATGATTTTTATTTGAAATTTTTAGATTTTCAATTTTTTTACAAAATTTTAAAAATATTTTGTAGGTTGTCACCATATTAAAATAAAAAAATTATATAAATTATTTAATAGTTAAATAAAATAAAAATAAATCATATAAACATATTAATATGTTTAACATTTAAAAAAAAATTGTATAGTGGAAGTCAATAATTTGAAAATCTAAATATAAAAAAGTTCGATACAAAATCCCATCACTTCATAACTAAATATATAAAAAGTAATTTAGTCCAAAAAATTGTTAATACTAATTTTAAAATGAAAGTTTGTAGAGAGGAATTTTGAGATTGAAAAATACATTTATAGATTTTTTTTAATACAAAAATTTAGTTTAGTGGGTTCAAATAAATGTGCTTGAATTCAAATTAAGTGGTGGTTCGAATCAACTATGTTCTTCAATTACACCTACTTCGATTGCCTTAATAAGTAGATGTACAATGTGCACTTCAATAATTCCAAAAAATGTCACATGTCATATTATTAAAATTAATTTAGGATAATAATCGGAATACTTAAAATGCATAATGTGTTATGTCATTTAAAAAATCATGTTATAATTAGTGAACTCATACACAGTCGTACCCACTGCAAAGAAACCCACTCAGAGGTGAGATATCATAATTTTCTAAAAGGTTATGATTATTTATATTTGACTGTGATACTATGTTACAAATTTTCAAATTTCACAATCACTTACAAGTTTACAAAGTTATTGTGCAAAAAATAAAATCAAGCAACTTTATTTAAATTCCATTTAATACATATTTAACACATGATTTTATATGAGTGTATTATGGTACATATCAATATAGGAAATATTTGGCCCCTAGCAATTTTGAAATTTATAATTTTACCACCCCACCAAAAAAAATATATTGATGGGTTGCAGACTTGCAGTGAACGAGTTAGACTATATGTCTTAACGAGTTTCGACAAAAATAATATTTTCAATAAACAACATATTATCATCCTAAATTCTTAATCAGTAATGTGAATTTATTCTAACTATATCTAGATAAGTAAAAAAAAACATAAAAAATTATTGAAGATGACCATAAAAATAAGAAATAGTATAATTAACATAATTATAATACTAACATATTTTTTTCATGAGATTTAACACCTGTTGTATTATGAGAGCTAAATTAATATCTTTAAGTAATATTATTTGATATAATAAAATTATTCATAATTAAAAAGATTATTATTATAAAACTAAAGAACATTATAACTATATTTCTAGAAACTATTTTAATTTGTTTTATTATCATGGGAGGGGCATTTTAGTCATTTCATTAGTAAATATAGTGAAAATTTGAAAAAGGGGAGGTCCATGCCAATTTTTTAAACTTGAGGGGTGTAGATGCCAAATGCACATAGTTCAGGGGAGGTCGATGCAATTTTCCCTATACAAAAGTTTGAATATGAAATTCTTGCTTAAACAACACTATTAACCAAAGTTATTTATAACAAACTTTAATACAACTTTCTATGAACGATTTTGTTGGTGGTGAAGAATAGATAAAATTATGACCTAACTGATTATTCAATGCACTAATTAATTCAAAACATTGACAAAAACTATAGATATTTTTTCATTCAACATCATACTCAAATAGACTTTTAGAATCTAGACGTAAAATTGTACTACAAAAGTAGACATATTTTCTAGTGCAAAAGAACATTTACGTGTTAATTAATATAGCCTCTTTTCAATTTTGATTGCTATTGCGACCATACTAGGGTGTGATTCGTATTCTGACGGCTTAGATTGTATATCAATAAATATTTCATTTTACGAAATAATTTATATTTTAATACGAAAATCAAAAATAGTTATGATTGCATTATTCGTTTATTAATGACAAGTCTAGAGTCCATTCGATTGGTAAGTCCTTTTAGCGCAAATCAAATTGAATTCATTAATGAATGTTATGTCAATTTTTCAATAATTACGTCTAACTTTTTTTTTTTTTTTTGTAATTAAGAAGTAAGAAATTACCGCTAATGCGACAACTTCTTGTCTTAAAATATTTAGATAGAGCTATAAATATTAAGTTCCGTCTCAATTATTAAATATTTCAATTGTCAAGAAATACTACAGTCACATCTAGGGGTGTTCAAAATCAACCGAACCGAACCGAAACTTCGATTCGGTTTTCGATTTTTTATTTTTTAAAAGTTCGGTTTTCGGTTCGATTTCGGTTTTTGGTGTCGGTTAACCGGACCGAACCGAAAACCGATTTTTTTTTTTTTTTATTAAATTTAAATATGTTATATTATTTAAGTAATAAGAAAAAAATAATAAGTTGTTGTAGTCTAGTTAGTTAGGATACATGGCTATCATCAGAGAGACTCGGGTTCAAGTCTTGGCAATGGAATTCTTCATTTTTGTAACAAAAAAAAAAAATAAAAAAAATAAAAATTTCGGTTATTTCGGTTTTTAACCGAACCGAATTGGTTTTTAACCGAACGGAACCGAAACAGTTCGGTTCGATTTTCGGTTCGCAAAATTGTTGAATCGAACCGAGCCGACGAACACCCCTAGTCACATCGCATCCAACAAATCCCCCTCTCCAGATATGCATCGAATGTCACACGATCCTATTAAACCCTAACATAAATCACATACGATTACTTTAGATTGATCTTTTTTTCTTTTCTTTGGTAATAAGTTGAGAGATATTTTATACATTTTGACAATGATCATGGATAATAATTGCACACCAAACAGCCCCTTAAGTAACATCAACACCATCAATAGTTAACTCCTAGAATTCTGTCGAACAAATTGGTTGCAAACATTTATTACCTGGGCCAGTGCGTATTATTTGTAAGAAAATTACGCTGGCGGCTGCAGCCGTCGCAACCCAACGCCGCCGCCAGGTTGGAAAAAAATGAATACTAATTCAAAACAAATTTGATTGAACCCAAAATAGTTATTTGAATATGCGAAATATGTGTATAACATTTAATTGGGATCGTGTTTTTTAGGAACATGAGTTTACATGTATGTTATGATTTGAGTGTAATATCATGATTCTAATTTCAGTTCAACACTTTACTACGAGATATTAAATAACAGTCTTAAAAATCTGATAAGTTTGTAATGTGAGTTGTTTCTTTCATCAATGTTAGTCTTTTATACCTTATTTTTGTGATGTAAAATTACATTTTGCCCTTTAAACTATATAAAATGTTTCAAACATCCGTAAACAAATATCATTGTCACTTACGTACCCCTAGAAAAATAGAAGAAAACAAAAAATAGTATACGAAGATAGTAATTGGGCCGAGGTTGAACCTATATGTTGTTCTTTTTAGTTTTAACTTATTTTTCAAGGGTTTTAAAAATAAATAATATTATTTAAGGGGTTGTTTAAGATAAATTATTTAGTTGAAATGACAAAATGTAATTTATAATAACAACAATAAAGTATGAGACTAATATTATTTTTTTAAAAAAACTAATATGACAATTAATATGAAATATTATGATGTTTTTTAAAATTTCATAAAATATCGAACTAAATTTCGAATTTTGACCCATAGAAAGATAAGGCTTGAACTTATACGCTGTTCAACCTCTTTGTCATATATACTCGCTAAAACTCAGTAAATTCAAATTTTGATTATCATTCAATCAATCAGAAAATATATATTTGTTTGAAGAAATTGAGATATAAATATTTAAAAAGACAAATGCATAAAGTAACATCAATTACTAAAAGAATTTGAACCCAAAATCCATCATGGCATTTCAGCATACCACTTGGAAGAACCCACACTGGCTCAATTTATAATTGGGCTCTTATTTAGTGATAGACCTTTGTTGAAAAGGCTAATATAAAAGTGACAAAATTCAATAATTGGTGTTTTTGCAAGTTGTGTGACGTATTGAAAAATTAAGTTGAAGATGACACCTTGACTTTTCTTGTGATTTTTTGGGGACCAAAATTGTATATGATGAAATTGAATTCTAAGTTCAATAATTTTGGCCTAATGGATGAACTATGAAGGCATGGGAAAGGGGAAATGTGGCTTTCAACTAGAGAAGTATATGAATTTGGGACATCTTTCCTTTACTTGCTTTGGTTAGTAGTTATCTCTTTGAAGATTTTCCAAAGAAAGTAACCACTTGGCTATGTTATTAAATGTTATCTATCAAAGAAGTTTTGATGATATGGACAAATTCAAACCATATCCAAGATATTTATGTAGTGATTCGTGTAGTTACTGGCAGCTCATACGATCAGTATTATTGCATTAGTTGTGTGATTAATTCATCTCGTTTATATTGTGTTTGATAAGAATTTAATTGGATTTAACTGGTTTGGTCGAACGTAAAATAATCATGGGTAAAGATTATGTTTGCTATGTGACCGATGTACACAATGATTAGTTATAAGTAGGGGTGTCAATTGGGCGGATTGGGTTGGGTTGGGTTTGGGTCAGTTCTAATAGGTTTGTTGTTAAATGAGTTTGGTTCTTAAATGGTTTTAAGGTGGAACCAAATTCAATTCAAAAGGAAACCAAACCCAACCCAACTCAATGCCTTACATTTTGTTCTTTATAATTTAAATTATTGACAAACAATTTGAGCCTAACTTGAAATTTAGTTGGACCCAACT
The DNA here is from genome assembly GCA_963669365.1 of Verbascum thapsus. Lineage (NCBI taxonomy): Eukaryota > Viridiplantae > Streptophyta > Magnoliopsida > Lamiales > Scrophulariaceae > Verbascum > Verbascum thapsus. Next base: position 2,939,866 of record OY770120.1, read on the forward strand.
TGAAACCAATTAGGAACTAAATTTTTTTTTAGGAACCAACTCAACCCAAACTAACTTAATTGGGTTGGAACCGTGGTTCCGTATCCATTTTGGCACCCCTAGTTATAAGACATGTATAATCCCTATAAGATGTTACTAATTGAGTTCTAACTTCTACAATATCGTGTTTGGGCAAGAACAGTTTCAATAACTATAAGTGGACATCACACGGTGATTCAATATATGACATGTGTCATAATATTTTACTTTATTAGCCATTATTCACTTACTTTAGGTACAGAATTGGCTAAATGGGGATAATAATACTTTTCGTCCCTCATATAGACGATTTCTGTCACAATATCTCTCTAAGTGAAAAAATTAACATTATCGTCCCTAATGTATTCCTTTTCATTCCAATTTAAGTTCTTTTGGATGTTTTCACCCTTATATAAATAAACATTCATATTGAAGCAATCTAAAAGTAAAAATGTCCGTCATTGAACAAAATTTGAACGTTAGAATCATAATATTAACCTTTTCATTTAAAAGACCACTCTAACACGAATCATCTACTTCAGAAACTAAAAATATTATTATTCCTATTATTGACTACTACCTATTTATTTTATGAATGTTTTGCAATTGGGTTTAGATTAAAATTTGAGCTTTAGATATTATTATACTTGCATCATATTTGTGAAAAGCCACTGGGCCTGAACTATTTCCTACCTTAATTTGGGTTTAGAAATTATGGGCTTCAAATCTCGGCCCAATTGAAATTTCTCCTAGGCCCATTTTTCACTAGAACTTTTTATTTAAGGACTTATCTGAACAATTCACAAATCTCAGGGGCTAAATTATAATTTTAACTAAAACTTACCATCGTTGGTATCGCCCCTCGTAAATATCGTCTCTCAACTACTATTTTGTCTCTGTGCACAACTGAAAAGCACTAATGCAGAGAGAGAAAATGGAGTGTAAAAATGGAATAGCTGAGAATGAGAGGAGAGAAAACAATGAGGAAAGTAGGAATAATTTGCTATTCTCGACGCAAAATTGAAGGTATACTTCTTTTCCTTTGCATACATGATTAAATTCTTGAGTTTATTTTTTTTTGAGAAATGTTGGGTCGAGTTGTAAGTTGTTGGTGAGCTGGTAGATGGTAGTTCTATTATTATGTGGTACTTTCATGTTAATAGAGACTAATTTCTGTTTTGAATGGTTGATTGATGTAAATTTGGGGATAAACTTGGTGTGTTTTTGATAGGTTTGTCAATGGAGTGGTAATAATTAATTTGTTGCGAAGCTAATTTCGATTATTTCTTGTGGAACTTCCGTGTTTGGTTTAGGATTTTTTGAGTTAATTGTGTTTTTCCATAAATGATGTCATATTTCGATTAGCTCAAATTAAACTAAATCGCTGTATGATTGAGCCTTATTACTATGGTAAGAAAAATTTTAAGTTGGCGGAGATATTGTTTGACTTGAATCACATGAGATGAATTGCTGGGAGATTTAGAAAGCAAAGTAATTAAGTTGGTGACGTATTCACTTGATCGAAGTATTTTGGTGCGTTGATAGGTCTGGATTACTAATGAATTGATCGGCAAAGTAATTTTCGGTAATGCCTAGTATGGGACTTTGATTTGATTAAATTTTACTTTAGTTAAAGTATGTATTTATTGGTTAAGTGGATTATTTAATTGGTCACTTTAACCTGATTAGCATTTGTACTTACAATTGCTAGAATGGTCTATCGACGTGGTCTCTGATTTCATTTACAAAACTTTGAACTGTAGTATTAGTTATTTTGATGGAAACTGTTATATTTTGAAACTTAATGTTAAATTGCCATTCTAGCAGGTTGAGCCAAACAAGGCTGTGGAGGTACCCAATTCCAGCTGTCGTGGACTCTCTTATCGTCCTATGAAGGTGATCACCAACTTCTCTTTTCTCACTATATATATTTCCAAAACTGAAAGATTTTATGTTAATAACTGTTGTCTGATACAAATTGCTTTTTCTATGGTCATGAATCTGACTTGTAAGTATGTTTAGATATTGTTTCTACTCAATTTTTTTGTATGCTATATTAATATTCATGTTATGACATGCATTTTGTATTTTGAAATAGTTTGTGTAAATGATTTCATGTGTTTGCTTTAAGTTTCATTAAAACTTTGGAATGATTTCATGTGTATTTTCAAGGTTCGGGGTTATAAGGTAGATTCATATGGATGGGAGTGACAAGTTGGACTAGACAGTCAGCAATGTTCTTACCACTTGATCATTTGCTTTCTCATGAGTTATCACTGGTAATGCAATTTTAATTGTTCCACTTTTGTTAGTGTTACTGCGTCGTGAAAGCATTTTTTAGCCATTTCTTGAGTTGATCACTTTTCATAAGTTACAAGTGTTACTGTACTATTTATTTAGTTTATATTGCCTCTACATTTCATGCTTACACTTTTAATTTTCCTCCTCTAGACTTGGGTGGTTCAACGGTCAAGGATTGAGGTGAGCACATGGGAGCTTTTGGACTGGACTCTTAGCCTAGAGTTTTACTTCAGGGATAGGAAATTTTGCATTATGAAGTTATAAAATTTGGTCTATTTTCATGTACTAACATATTTGATATTTTAGGAAACGGAATGCTTGAACTTATGTATGCTGATATAGTCAATTTCTGGTCATTCTAGAATCAATCTGGATTCTGATTGTTAGAACGTTTGCCTTTTGGGATAGAAAATTCAGGTGGTATTCATGTTTGGTTGTAGCTACTTGTTATTTGGGTCATACTTGTACTATTTCTAGGTTCCATTTCCTTCTGATTTAGGTTTGAACCCCTGATGTTTACGCTGTCTGTCAAGGTGCTCAAATTTGTTACAAATATAATTTGGGACTTAATTGCCACCAACAAAGATGCATATTTGAGTGTTAGCTAAAAAAGGAAGAAAATATTAATATTTATTAGTGGTATGTAAGGAATATTAAGATTTTACTTGTTTGATTCGATATGGAAACCTGCAAAACCTACAACATATGTATCAAAAAATTCTGTTTCATGTTGCACAGATGTGTATAATTTACTTATAGCCTTTCCAGTTACTCCAGCAAATCCTTCCAATGATTGCCCATTTCGTGTTATCTTGGCATTTACCTTTATTAGATAAGGTGGTAGGAGTATGTATATACTAAGAAGTGACTAATCAATTGGTCATGCAATTCGCCAAGTTTGAAATAATCTCAAGGTTTGCTCATGCGTTTATATGTTTCTGATTTCTCCTTCACTGTGCTTTGGAAAGGACAATGTCTGCTGCTCAACTTATAAGCTATTATGTTAGTCCAATATTATTTTAACTAAAATGTTTTGCTCTCTTGTTTTTGCAGATGCTCGGGATATGTGGATTCTATATCATGGCCCACGTTCCTTTTCGAATCAAATGCTTGGACGAAAGTAATTGGGGAATCAAGAATGCACTAAAAAAACTTATTAATATACACTGACACGATTATACAGCCACATCTATGTGGTTAAGTATATTTATTTCACAACGTGGCCTTGACGTACAATTATATAACACTTTATATACAATTATAAAATACATTATAAAAAAATAAAAAAACTAGAAACTCCTACCACCTCCTCGTGTATGTCAGGTGGACTTAATGGGCTATAGTTCTTATCAGTCCACCTGCATTCTTCCTACCATCATATTTAGGTGGGTACAAAGGTTCCAATGTACCCAACTCCAATGATGAAGAAAGCACCTGCTTGTAATAACAGGTAAATGAAGAAGTGGTTGTGACCAAATAACATGTTGTATATAGCACAATGTAGTAGGTACATTCCTACTAGAATCTCCAAGATGTGAATCCTGTTAAGAACATCAGTTTGCTTAGGGTTAGTGCAGTACAATGACAGAATCGTCATCCATATGTGTAATGTTTGATCAGTAAAAGGTTCTGTCCTTACTCCCTGTAAAAACAAATTGACAATATTACCTTTCTCCGATACGGGATCGAGGCCTCCTGGATGCTCTTGCATTGTGCTTCTGTCTCATTGTATTTCCTAGTTTTTCAGTCACAACCCATTCGTTCACTCTGTTCGTTTCAAGCAGTCCAATTATAGCAGCCTTGGATCTGTGGAGAGACATGACGTTCTCAAACAGAATCCAAAACACGAGAAGATGCATAGACCTGTCACAAAGTAAGTGCCAACTCTGATTATTAATTTGATGATGATATTTATGAGAAATGGAATGGTAAGATCTAATTTGATTTTGATTATCTGGATTTCCGTGCCTTATAGTGGAAGCTGCATTAAGAATTGTAATGCTTGCCGGAAGATATATAGCTAGCGGCCTTGGGAGATGAACTTCAGGAACTAAAATCGTAGCTGGGATTACAATGCAGTAGAAGAAGAAGGTAACCCAATGTGCAATGATCTTCCTTACAAAGAAGAATGCATAAATTACATGCCATTTCTTCCACATTGACACACGCTGCATTAGATAAAACAAGAACCATGTCATTTTCATCTAAAATTTCAAAATTCACGACAATGCCACTAATTTATTGCAACATCAAAAGGTAACAATGTAAATTCATTACCTCGCAAACAATGATTTCTTTGAACATTTTCCTGAAGAGATTAGCGGGTCCACATGACCAGCGATGCTGTTGATATCTGTATGCCTTAAATGTACTCGGCAGTTCATTTTTGACCTTATGAAAAGTGATTGTGTTCAACTTACTGAAGTCTTATGGATAAGGGTAAATATTGTATTTAAGCAACAGTATGAAAACTCACTTCTAGGTCACCCACAAATAGAAACTTCCAGCCCTTGAGGCTAGCCCTGACTGCAAGGTCCATGTCCTCTACAGTGGTTCTATCTTTCCATCCACCAGCATCATGCAGTGCTCTAAGCCGCCAAACACCAGCAGTCCCTACAATTGTTGTGAAATTTGTGTTACTGAAGAGTTTCTTTACTCGAAACAAGTTTGTTAAGCTGAAATTTAGGCTTGGTGGATAACCATTGAATCCAAAGAATGAGCATGTTGAGGAGCCCACTTCTTGCTCGACTGTAAAATGATAGTCTAATGACATCTCTTGGAGACGTGTCATTAGACATTCATCTGCATTTACTGCAAAATTTGAAAACAAGTGAGATTACTAAGCTGTGAGCTGTGACGAGAAGCATACCTTTTCGTTCATCATCTACTTTCTGTCATATTCATTTTTGACAATATGGCCTAATACCAATATTGGTATTATGAGTTAACTTTCTAGTATTTTAGTAACCAATTGACTTGATTTTTGGAGATTTTACAATTACGGTACGTTTTACTGTATGAGACCTTACCAAATTTCCACCTGGCCTGGACCAAGCCCAACTCTGGATTTTCAATTAGATAAGGGATAGTCCTCCATAGAAAATCTTCTTCAGGCTGAAAATCCGCATCAAAGATGACCACGAATTCACAATCATCGACATAGTGTTTCTTTAGTCCTTCTCGAAGAGCACCAGCCTTGTAACCATTCCTGTTGTTCCTTGTCTCATACTTAACATTTACCCCTTTCTCCATCCACTTCCGGCACTCTAATTCCACCATCGTCTGTGTTTATATATTTTGGAACGATTATACAGACACACATAGAAGCGAATCAAGATTAGTCGACCACTCTAGGATAAGAGGTTACCTTTAATACTTCATTGGTGGAGTCATCAAGAACCTGTACGATGAACCGATCTAATGGCCACGACAAGCTACACGCAGCTCCAATAGACAGCCTATAAACCTAGTGCAGAAAACCGATTTTGGATTAGTTATGTAGATGCTTATGTAGTTACTTATGATGGTCCAAACATCAGACTTAGGTATCTTGCAAATGAAATATTTTGTGTGAGCAAAGTGTCATTTTGGTAAAACTCTTTAGTCAATCATTCTGACATGAATGACAAATTATTGAACCTGGATGTGTTCCATCTTATTAGACTATGGTGAAAAGAATTTTCTGGTAACATGTCCTGCAAAGTTTCTAAAAAACATTGGTGAAGTAGTCAAATTTAGCACATTTGCTGTTTGATTTACTAATGAAAAGAGGTAAAATCTACTTTGACCTAGTTCATTTATATTAATTTCTGAAGAAGGAACTATGACCTTTTTTTCCTAATAAAAAAATGAAAATTTACAAAACCTTAATATTTTATTGGAATAATTGAAAGGAAATGTAACGTTCTTTAGCGTCAAAATACTCAAATACGAATGTTTATGACAGTCTATCCCAATTGTATATCTTTTCTAGTCACCTATGAACTTTTATATCCTCATCATTTTCTTATCCAGGAACTTCCTAAATTGTCTGGGTAGCTGTATATATATAATATATGTATTATTTTAATGAATATTCTAATGTATTGTAAAACTCTTTTTAGTAATTTTTAAAAACCTTCTGTTTTGTACAAAGTTTCTAGTTTTTAAATGAATATGTTTGCCGATTTTATACATTTATGCAAACGTTCATCATACACTAATTGCAGAATAGATGACTTAAAGCAAAACATGTCTAGGTATTATCAGTGTCAGGAAATATCAGATTTTACCTCTTTTTCATTGAACATTGGGATTTGAACCAACACCTTTGGGTAATTCTTATTTCTCTCTAGGTCTTCTTTTATGGCGTCTAGCCGGTACTTGGTGTATCTTTTCTTCCCCAGGCATTTGACACACACGATCACAATGGCCATGTAAATCCTTTCAACGAAAAGCATTATAGACATGGCTAGACATATATAAACTGCAAACTTTAAAAGGGGAACAATAATCGGAACTCGTATGCAGTCCCAGGCATAAATGAGGCTTCTTGTTGGATCAGAGGTCTCATTCACATCTGGCTCACGAAAAACTAGGTTTCTCATGGTGAAAGATTGGTTTGTGATTTAAATAAGGTAGAAACTAAACCAAGAGTCAAAGAGAGTGTGAACTTGGTAATGAGGGAATTGAAGGCAATGTGGAGATAAGAAAAGCAGTGTGATGCTTTAAATAGGCATTGGAAAACACAGAGGTATAGATGTTTAAGGCTTAGGTGGAAGAAGATCAAGCAAGAAGTAATCTACTTAGACTTGTACTCCTCCTTGTGAAAGACACACGGTGTACATGCAAGTGAAGTTGCTCCACCGTAGCACTTGCTAGCTGGAATCTTGGCTTTTACCGCCGATACATTGAACGATCAAGATCGGATCGTCGGATCATCTTGATTAAAGGTGTTTTGTCTTTTATTAATTAGTGGGCCACACCATTATGGTTGAGTGTTAGACACACCATTCATCCGTGATGTGGTCACATTAATTTCGTTTAAGATGCAATTCCCCTTATTCTTGTGCACCAGGAAGACTTCACTATGACTATACACCGATAGAGCCTTTTGAATTGACTCGAGTCCGATGATTTAGTTCAATTAAGAATCAATAATCTATATCAACTATGTAAAAATTAATAGATAAGGAAGATTTTAAGGAAAAATAATGTATTCTCCATGTTTTGAGATTTATCTAAATTTTTAGTCAATTATAATAAGATATTATATAGTAACTTTTATATTTTTGGATAGCTGACAAACCCACCGCTTACTTTAGTATAGAAAAGGAACGTTTACGTCATGAACCCGGAAGAAAAACGTGCATGGTTTTGGAACATAGTGCACATGGAAAAACAAGTTTAGCGTGCATCCAAGTTGAATGTTGTCATTGACAACCGATTTGCCTTGTCGTCTCCGCAATTAGGTCAAATTGCTGTGTAATTTTCTTTTTGGCACGTAATTAGATGACTGTCTTCACCTGCATGTATACAGCTCATTTTTTGGTCCTCAATATGAAGTGAAAAAATAATGAGCTAAATAACCCTCAATTTAGTATACGGGAAAATAGTGATTTTGAGTGCAAGTTTTACAGTTATGGATCTAAAACTTGATATTTTTGCTTAGTTAAATTTTATGCTAATTTAACATTATGTATTTGGAGATTTAATACATTTAACTAGTGAAAAAAATTACAAGTTACAAACAATAACTAGTAAAAGTGAGAAGTCGGAAATGAGGAGAGAGCTTGAACCTGAGGACTGTTTGAATTACATGCTAGGTTCTCCTAAATTATGTTCAATGATTCTTTCTCTTATACGGTAATTAAAAGATCAATCTGGATAACCGCTCTGTTAAATAGGTGAAGACATTGTTTTCCCATATGGTAACTAAGTAATTATTAACAACCTAAAAAGTAAAAGATAAATTTTATAGTCTCTCAAACTAGCCTTACTTTGAAATATGATTGCTTCACTAATATCAATCCACATTTGAGTTCTTACATTTAACCTGCCCTTAAGGTGAATCTATTTTTCTCATTCTTCCTTTTTATTTTTATTTTTTTTGCTTTTTGGGGTGGGGGAATGCCTCTGGTGATGTCTCCGTAGTTTAGTCCCTTGCTTATCTTCTACTCGTGCGACAAATTATTTTGAAGGCACTGCCTCTGCAGAGGTGTACTGGTGCTCATATAATCATCTGTGTTGTTATATAGTTATTACGCGACTCTCAAATTAATTACTAAATCAAGTTATTTTTCCTTTTTTGCAGCTTATATGGATATACCTATGCCATAAATGCTTGTATTTGATCTTCAATATGTCTTTAGATAATAGAAACTTTATTATTGATCAAACATTACATAATATCTCGTTACATTTTTTTGTACTAACTTAAGCATTTCCGTTTTACAAATAGGATTTGCATCTTGCAGGTTCTAGTTGGTGTGTAGCTTGCTGTCATGTGCTATATACATCAGTAACATGCTGTTTTGGCTACCAATCACTTCTTCATTTATGTGTTAGGTGCAAGAATGTGTTTTCTTCTAGTATGGGTCATTCTGACCGGTCCATAAATGGATTGGATCATGTTTGGCCCAATACTCAAACCAATTAGGGCCAAAACCAGCAGCATAACTGGTGGTGCCGGCCCATCTAACTTTACCGAGCCCCTAGTGTATAATTATTAGAATCTTCTGCAGCAACTCGAAATCTATTTTATCTTATAAAGTATTACATATAACTGAAATAAAAATAATTATTTAACAATTAATAACAATCGATGAAAATGTACAACCAATCGACATTCTTGAAATTCCCTAATAACCATCTTGCCAAGCATCTGAGCCATCACGTGCCTCGACTGTAGTCCAGCGTCCATTAATCTACGACAACCTCAACTGTAAGTTTTTTCTTAAGTTACATTTGAGATACAAAATAGCAGCTTCTTCTTTTCATTTATTAAGAAGAATTGCCCACCCTTGTTTTCTAATCTGTTGGATATTTCTGTTTGTTAATAGCAATAGTAAGAAGCCATTCAACATTCTCGATTTCACTAATCACAATCTGGCAATTTATTTGATTCATTATGAGCCTCAACTGAGATTGAGCTTTCCAGGATCTTGGACTTACTTGGAAACATGCATTTATTCTCGCAAAACCGGTGAGTCTCTTTATGATGTTCGAGTACAATTGTGCATTCTGTATTTAATAAATTAGCTACTTTATGTGTTGTAATTGCATCTGCATGTCTCATAATATTTGTCCATTTGGTTTGTAGCAAAATGGAATATAAAAGTGACATTTATGTTGTCTTAAGATTGATGCTTGAACCAACAAATGGCCCAGCTGTATATTTCCCTGTGAATCTGTAATTGGATCAGAGTCTGAAACGTGCCAATGTGCCATCATCTTGGAGACAGTGAAATCACTTTCCAGATTATCCAGATGTAATTGAAAATCCAAAATCTGCAGTTGAAGATGATATTGTGGTGAACTGACTGGAAGTTGAATTGTATTCAGATTTTTATATCATTGGTTCATGTTGTAATTTTCAATATGAGCCCTCATAGCGTTTACATTGGTAATGTCCTTCTCAATCTTATGTTTGGTTACCCTGTCATGGAGGAGGTACTGGAATGTAGCGCCTTCTTTCCTTGTTTTCTATGTTTCGCTCAGATGGATCAAATAGCTACTGTTTGTTAATGGCTTATTCATGCATGTTTATATCAGCAAACGCTTTTTCTTCTCAGCATATTAGTTGGCTATCTTCATGCCATCCAAGTGGTTAGGGCTGTTAATGAGGGGATACTTTGGATTTGACCTGCGAAATGCCCCCAAAAAATATTTACTCGGATCTGACCCGGATCCAACGGCATACCCGATGAATCCATAAAAAGTTAGACCCGACGGGCCGGGTATGTTTGGGGTCGGGTCTAAGTCGGGTAAACTCCGAGTATTGTTCCGGTATAGACCAACGAGTATTTTTAAATGGTCAGGCCAATTTTGGGTATTTTTTGGGTAAAACCCACATGTAAAAATTGAATGTAAAAATTGAACTCAGACCCGATTTGAATCCGAAATACCTAATGTCATTGGGTCCAAGCCCTCCGAGTTGGCTTCAGGTTGGATAAATTTCCTATCAAACGGGTCCGAGTTTCTACAATTTTCGCCCATTGACAACCCTGCAAGTGGTTGTAAGTTGCTAGATGATAAATGTAGTTGTTGTTGGTTTATGTATCCTCGATGACATCCCCGAAGAGCAGAGTGACATCATTATGTAACATTCGACATATCACAAATTCATCCACTTGGGTACTATGTATGTTTGCAGGTTAGTATCACAAATTCATCCCCTTAGAATCACAAATTCCCAATATTGGAGATAGTTTTTCCTATGGGTGGATGGAAAAAACCACCCCCAACATCCAAATGTGTGGTTCTAAGGAGTCCGAATAGAAATCACCCGTATCATAAGCCTTATTTCACAGACTTCTCGTGTTTTAATTCAATGACTCTTACATGGTAGTAGTACCCTAGTGTCTGTATACTATATGTGTGGACATAATATTATAAAGTAAGATGTTAATGCAACATTCGACTCTTTACGACCCATTTAAGTACATACCCACAGTTTACGATTGAGTTGAGCACATATCCACTTGCGACCCATTAGAGTATTTTTTTTCATCTTTTAAATCAATCTACTTTTAATAAATCCATCAACTCAAACAATTTTAAATTTTTAATGTGGTCCTTTGACCATTTCAGTTAATTTTGACCAATAAGTTGGTCATGTGAAACGATGGCATGACTCATTAAACCCCAAATCTATGGCGCCATGAAACGACATCGTACTAGGAGTATAAAAATTGGAAAAAACCTTGCTTCTTTAAACCCCTTTCCCAAATTAGGGTTCTTGAAAAAAAAAATACCCTAATTTCACACAAATCTGAGTAACAATGGGTGGAAAGTGCCCGCACAGGAAGGTTAAAAAGCGCAGATATTCTCACAAAACCGCTCGTCTCGGCAAATTTCTTCGCAAAGATATCCTTTTCTTTTTTCGTTGTTCCAAATTATTGTTTTTGTAGTTAATTTTATCGTTTAAATTTTTAATTTAATTCTCAGTTATAATTTTACCTTGACTGATGATTGTTATACGCGACGATGCTGTCTACGATGAACTTCAGAAAACGGAGGGAGACGTGAAACCGTTGCCCGTAGATGAAGATCTTCCGGGGATGGGCCAGTATTATTGTTTGCACTGCGAGTAATTTTGATTTTTTATATTGGTGATTTTTACTTAAATCTATTGTTTTGTTGGAAAATATTTTGTTTATTTACTTTTTATGAAGTTTTCTTCGTAATTTTTTTTTTGAAGTCGGTATTTTGCTAATGCGGCGGTGAGGGATGAACATTTCAAGACGAAGCGACATAGGAAGCGGTACGTTTGCTGAAATCATCATATTGCATTCTGATTCAATTAGTTTTTTAGCATTTGACTAATTAATTCTGATATCAGTTGTTTCTTTTTTTATAAATTATATGTCGTTTGGTTATTCAAGTGCTTGATGAATTCGCTTAAGCTTAATCTCCAGCTGAGTACTAGAAATTCAAGGGTTGTATTGTATATTAGTTTAGTGAGATTTTTTAGGCCATATGGAGGTGTTTTTCCATTTCTTTCTAGCATTATGTGTGTATATCAATTCGAAGATCTAAACATAGTATTAGGTTTGCTTTTTCACCTTGAAGAAATCGGATGGGTAAGTAATATTTTTTCTAGCGATCATTAGATTTAAGTCATGTTCATACATGAAACTTATGATCTAAAGGTTCTTCTACAATAGTTCATCTTACTTTTGCGACATTAAACTCTTAACATTAACCAAAAAGTTAGTCTGTTTGCAAGTTTCACATAATTATGTGGTTTTTTAGACGAAATATATGCAAATTTAGCTATGGTCGGTCACGTGCAAGATACGTGGCCATGCTAACCATTTCTGCATCTGTTTAACAATTGGTACTAAAGATGCAGGAACATTAAGCTATGAGACCAATTTTGTAAATTCGTAAACAATGTGGTCAAATTTGCAAGGAAACCTATTCTACGGGACTAATCTGATATTTTTTCTTTGTTTCTTTTACGAACTCTCTTTCGTGCATCTTTTCTAAGTTATACGGTTGTGTGTTTTTTTGGCTGGGGCTATAATGTGAATCATTTCAATACAACTTATTGACTTCATGCATAAGTATTATAAGCTTGACACATGAATAAATTTCATGTAATTAGTTTCAATCAAAGTGCTAATTCTGTTTTTGCACAGTTTGAAGCAAATGATGGGGCCTGCTCCACACACTCAATTAGACGCTGACCTAGCTGGCGGGATGGGCATGCCCGATAATGGTCCAAAGTTAATGTCATGGCTCAACGATCCATTTAGCAGTTTGTATAATTTATCATAGTATTGTTATATTCATAGGGGAGTATTGTGATTGAGAGGGGAACAATTTGGTACTTGGATTAAAATTATAAAGGTTTTACATAATAGATCGAAATATATATATATATATATACATATATATATATATATATCATTTCTATATAGAATAGAGGTCTGAATATATGAGTTATAAATCTCATGATCTTTTTTTTTTTGGTTAGTCTGTTGTGTCTTTTTGGGGGTAAAATACAAATAACTCCCAGGTGAAATATTGTATTGGTTGAAAACCCCCTTTGGAAATAAATATAGCCTAAAAACCCCATGTGAAATTTTCAAATTGCATGAAACCCCTTGTGAAAAAAATATAGCCTCAAAACTCTTGTAAAATTTTTAAATTGCATGAAACCCCTTGTGAATAAAATATAACCTAAAAACCCCTTGTAAACATTGAAAAAGATTTATCACTACGAAATATAACTACATTGAAAATTAATTGTTGGATAAAGTTTAATTAATATCATAAAATTGATTATTAGTACTATTAATTAATTTATAAATTTAAAAATTTTATAGGGGGTTTTTAGGTTATATTTTTTTCACAGGGGGTTTCGTGCAATTTGAAAATTTTACAGGGGGTCTTTGGGCTATATTTTTTTCACAGGAGGTTTCGTGCAATTTGAAAATTTTATAGGGGTTTTCAGTTAATAAAATATTTCACGTGGGTTATTTGTTTTTTGGCCTGTCTTTTTGGTCTAGCCTATATTTTCCAAGTGAACTATTTCTACTCAATTCAATTACACTATATTATTCAACAAATTAGTCTACATTTTTCCATCAATTTTTTTTTTTTGTGAGCCAGATTAAGACTTTTTGTCTGTTTTTTTTTAGCTCAACTCAATGTTGGAGCTAGCTGGGTACACCTTATTTGGTCCTAAAGTAGGTCATCCATTTGAAGTCTTCTGAAATTCAACTAATACCTAACATTGACATTTTTTTGTGTGTTTTTTTTCTGCAATAAACAAGATTTTTAACTTGTCTCATGTCTTAGCATAATTGTTGAAAAATAAAAACATTATGATGACTTTTGTCTATTAATGGGCATCGCATAGTTTTACATTCATAGCTGGGAATTATTTGGTCAAAATAATTTGATCATCCAGAAAATTCAAACTTTTATTAAGAAGTAAATAATTCAAATTTCCTAAAACTAAATACAATGTCACATCCGCAAGGAAAAGAAAAATTTTATTATATCTAAACAATGTAAAAATAAATTAAAAATAAGCAGTCAAAAGCATGTCGATTCTAGTTTTGAAATAACCCTATTTTAATTGCATTAAGTAATGTAGGCTAATTTTAGGGATCAAAACTATCTCAATTGGAGTGCCCTTGAACACGAATTAGATTAAATCTAATTCATATTAGATTTAAGGGCTACAAAAATTTGAGTGACATTGTATATATAATCGAGGATATAATTATCCTCAATTCTAAATTAGTATTCCATCATACTTTATAGTGCATATGTCAAATATATGTAATCTTATGTTGATTTTACATTTTAACAAATACATTATTCACTTATTTAACACGTCTTAAATCAAATATGAGATCAAATATTATTTTATAATAAAATTCACACTCGTTTATTTAAAGTTACCATTTTACAATAAAAATCTGCACTCATTTATGTAGAGGTGAATCAATTAACTAACACTGAATGCTCTAAAATACAAAATCGTGATTTTTGACCATTTGCATTTTCACTAGAAAAGACATTCCCCTAATATTAACTATAATTAACTAAATTAATTAATAAAAAGTATTTCAGTGGCTGGCATTTAAGATAACTTACATATATAATTAGGCAGACTGTGGATTCGTGGTCAATGTTTTAATTATTTTTTAATAAATATTAATTAATATTTTCTAATCTTCTTTTGTGAAGGAACTAAAAGTAATTGATTTTTGTCCAAATCTTGCAGCAAAGCCAACCTAGCAAATAATTAATTAAGGCATTGTACACTGAAGACATTATTTTTCTCTCTGGTGGCTTTTGGACTGTTTTGCATGAGAATCTATTCACTTTGGTCATTAAATTATTTATTTTCTTTTTTTAATTAGGTGGCTTCTCAATTTTCATTTATTTATTAGTTTCACAAGAGGTCAATTTCCATTTATTTACAACTTTCTTAACCATAAATAAATAATCTCATTAACATAATTTACAATCATTGACAATGGTCCATCAAGTATCAATTAATTATGATATGAATTTGAAAGATAAAGTTGAATAACGACTAATTAAAAACAAATTTGAATTGCCAATAATATTTTGACCTAATTTAGAACTGAGGTTCCATGATTTTTTTTAGCAAATTGAAAAAAATAATTCAAATTAGATATATTTATTTAGCTCAACTATTATTTTGAAGCCATTTGATGGACGTGAAATTATATACATTGAATTGTTCAATATTTTTATTATTTATGTAGTGGGAAAATCTTTATTGATCCTTGAGAAGGACAAAATATCATATTTGTATTTATGGCATCTTGTATTAAATAATAGATTGTGTTAAAATATAGGAAAAATTGTCAGAAAAACTGAGATTAGGATTACATCAAACAATATTAAAAAAATACTCATGCAGGTCCTCATCACTATGTTCTTACCAAGTTCAATATTGAAGACAATTTATTTTCTGACATTATTAATTTTATAACTGAACAAATAATCAAAATCAATGTGCCAATATGGATATGAATTCTGATTTTAATTTCTTGAGTTCAGGAAGATTTCTTCCCTTGTTTTCATGAAAATTTGGTGTTTGATTGAAAGTTGCAGTTAAGACAATACTATAAAACTTTTTATTTTAAAAGGTAAATATTTATAGAGGAAATTTTATATTAGATGTAATTATTTTTGGTGATTCTTAGAGTTTTGGAATTTTAAAAACTGAATATCAATCTTTCGTGTATAGTGGACTCTATTTTATTCCACCGCAATATGATCGTGATTGTCTCGATTTGAAAATCTCGAACTTCTAAAGAAACCCTAATTCTTGAGATTTTTTGGGCTCTAATTCCCGAGAAAATCACAATCATATGTTAATAGTGAAAAAGTTGTGTACGATTCAGTACGGTGTATTCAACGCTATGTGCATAAAAAACTTCCGTTTATAGTAAATTGTGATTATACGGATACCCGAATTACATATTCATCACCTTCTAAAAATAATAATCCAAATAATAATAATAAAAAAAAAGATATTCCATCAAACCCTAAAAAAAGATCCATTTTAATTTCGAACAAACTGATCAAAGTCTTAATGAAATCTTTAACCACTAAATTAACTAATACACATATATCATTATCAGTAATCCAACAAAACATTATCTTCAATCTTGATCATCATATCATCCACAAAGAAGTTAAGATTGTTGCAGACATTGTAATTAGTGCTGCTAATCAGCTGCTTAATCTCCTCAATACTGTAATTATCCAGTTGATTTTCATCATTTACTGCAGCTGATGAACATCCAATATCATGATTATTACCACTAATCAATAATTTCTGTTGATCTTGATCTTGAATTTCACCAACTCCATTGCTGAAATAACTCTGAAAACACAAATTTTCATCAACTGATCCATGGCTAATCTGTTCATCAGATGAACTACAGCTGCCATTATTTCCCCCTCCAAACCCGAAAAAATTATCATTTTTCGTAAATCCCATATATTCATCTAACTGTGGTTGGATGGATAAAGGGTTTTCATTTGAAAAATTTGGAGAAATTAAGGTGGTGAAATTAGGTATTATGGGCTGTTCATGATGATCATAATGATCTGATCTGGAGATAGCAATATTTGGAGTGGTGATAAGATTAGTACATTCATATACTGATGAGGTTTGTAGAAGGAGATTATTATCAATAGCTTGATTATCATGAGGCGTTTTTCGATACTTTGTAGATGGAGCCATAGCCATGATTTTCTTTTTAAGCTTTGTGTTCCAGTAGTTTTTGATGTCGTTATCTGTTCTTCCTGGTAATTGAGCTGCTATTACTGACCACCTGATCAAAATTTCATCTTTTTGAGATGAGAAAAATTGTCTAAAAATTCAATTTATCGATTTTTGATTGTGAATTTAGTGGTTTACTTTATAAATTTACTAATATAAGTAAACTACATAAAAAAAATCTAATAAATCTAGTATTATTGGATATCGATTGAAAATGTCAATAGACAAGTGCATAAGAAGATCTAAATCTAGCATTTTGCATGAACTAATATTGCTAAGGTACTAAAAATCTACACCTATTTATTTTTCTTAAAAGGAAAATTGTGACAAAAGATATATATATATATATATATATATATATATATATGTATATACCTGCTTCCAATGCTAGAAAAGAGGCTGCAAATGATTCTATCTTCTTGGTCTGAAAATTCTCCATGTTTAAGGTTTGGTCTCAGATAGTTAAGCCATCTCAGCCTGCAGCTTTTCCCACATCTTCTCAGACCTAACCATGTCAAAAAAAAAAAAAACCATCTCAATTTTTGTCTGAAAATGCCAAAAAAAAAACACCAAAAAAGATGATTTTTGTGGGTTATATATATAAATGAAAAATATATATACATATACATATATATATACCAGCTTTCTGTGGTAGAGCAATCCAATTAGCCCCAGTGCCATTTTTTTCTATATATTGTTTAAGCTGTTCATCTTCTTCAGGTGACCATGCCCCTTTCTTCACATTTGCTTTATCACAGCATGGTGCTCTTCCCATCTCTCTCTCTCTCTCTCTCTCTCTCTCTCTCTCTCTCTCTCCTTGATTTGTATTTGTTTGATTAGAAGACTTGTTAACACAAGGTGTTATATAGATACATAAAATATGTATTATTGTGAGAGAGAGTTACACAAGTCAATTAGAGACACTATTAATTTCACTGATTAAGTGAATAATTATGGCAATTAATTTATTAATCATATCCCATGTGTAAATGGAAACAAACTCCACCAGTATTAGCTTCACTAATTGGGATCTCTTTCTTCTAAACAACCTAAAACCGCCCTCAAATAATATATATATATATATATATATATATATATATTCGTGAATATTAGAGCTTACAAAAAATTATTATTATTGTCGAAATTATTTTTTTATTTGGAATAATACAAGTGATCAATAACTAATACATGACCAAACTTGGAATTAACAATTCATTATTCCATAGGTATATAAACTAACTTAACTTTTAGTTGTATTTCTATATGGGTTAAAAACTTTCAAACACCCTACTTTTACATTTAATTTTACATTCATTATAAGTTCAAATTGAAATTTTTTAAATGTTAAACACATTTCCTCCTAATGTAGATTAATATTATTCAATAGTATTTTATATCTGCAATACTTATAATGTTCGATTTTTTTTTTTTTTTTTGGATGACGAGGGAAACCCGCAGCCGCTACCGTGAGGTGCGCACTGGGTAAACCCCGCTCTTGTGTAATAGCCTGCAAACCACACAAGAGAGGTAAACCAGCCTAGGTTGCCCATAGCTGACAGGCTCACAGTAGAGAAGGCAAATAGGCAATCCCTCATCAGGATTCGAACCCGTGACCTAGGCCACAAGTTCAAATGGCCACAAGTTCAAATGCCCTTACCAACTCTACCGGGGGTTGCCCCCACTTATAATGTTCGATTTGCTCATATAAAAGAGGTGTTCAATACATTTAGTATATTCCATTTTCCAAAATAATTAATCAATATTAATATTCTTAACCTTGAAAATATTTCAAAAAATTTAGTAAAAACGTTCTATAAAATCAGTAATATTGCTAATTACCTGTCCTTAATTATTTCACTTAAACATGTGGTTGGAAAGTCAATATAACAAACATGAAGTCTAAGAGACTAAATAGAGTGAGTGCATTATTGGCATTCATGGAATGAGACAGATGCAAAATCTGACTGGCAGCCTCTGTTACTTTATTGACTATATATTATTATAATTAATCAAGTTAATTAATTAATTAATTACAATTTATATTATATAGTATTAGGTATTCAAATTATTTTTGTCTTATACATTGCCAGCACAAAGACTGAAGGCAAATTGAAGAAATCTAATCAGATTTTTAGATGACAATAACATTGTTAATTTATGCTTTACACTTAAAATATATGACTTAAGTATATGCTCATCATGGTCATTTTTAATTTGATAGATTATAATAATGAGGGGCCAAATTTAATTTAATATTTTTTTTCTACGCATGCAATGCGAAAATTAGTTATTATTAGTGTTATTTTTATTTTACTAAGGTTATTTGGACCTTTTGTTATTTAAATTTGTTTGACCTTGAACGAAATTATGATAAAATTAACATACTCTCTATCATCTCTTGTGTAGTTAAATTATCTCCTCCTCATCGACATATACACCCCAATTTGGATAAACTTGGTGAATCTTTATATTTGACGTTTTCGAATTAATCATGATTTTTTAAATTTATTCCAATATAATATTTCATGATATTTGCTCAAATTTAGCATCAATTTGCATGTCAAAAATATTTAATTAGTGTTGACACAAACCATTAACATCTTTATCTTTAGGTAGGGAACATATTTGAAAATTAAAATTTTAATCAACGCTAAATGATTAAAAACATAATCCATATATATATATATATATATACACATTATATATAGGGTTGTTGAAAATTCTCTGCACAAACAGAAAACATAGATGTAGCAAGTAGAAGCTTCCTTTTGTACATTATTGTTGATTTTTTTTATCCTTCGGACAAGCTTTATGAATGTTTCTCACTGAAGAAACATGCATCTTTTCATTAAAAATGCTCATTTAAATTTTTTATATTCTTGCTTTTAAAAAGAATCATTTCATTTCTAGATTCTAATGTTTGATTAATTTCTCCTCAATCTTCACTTACCTCATTAATTAATGATATGGATATTGATTTGATAAACCTCGTTGAGCTTTAGTTTAGAGAGTCATTTGTGAAAATACAGATTTTTTAATTAAAAAACATTCATACACCATATGTTTTTCTTATGATATGACTTAAAATAACAAAGATATATATACATTATAAAAAAAAAATACATTCGATAATTTATATATTTTGCTTAAGATATTCATTATAAAATTTGAAAATGCATGAAAAACATTTTTTGTAGCATTAATAATGAATTTTCAATCCCTTGTTCGTAGCTACACGAATATTATTAGGAGTAATTCATTATATATAGTTGAATTATGTCATGTATAACAGTCAATATTTCAATAGTATATAATAGACTGGCTTAATTAAAACAGCAGAATTTTTCCCTAAAAAAGAATGCATATTACTTCTTATTCTCGAATTGGAGTCAAATAATGGCAAAATTGTAGAAACTTAACAATATGAACTCTCAATTTTATAATATCTTTCGTCTCTTATCTTATTTATCATATACATATCATGTGTATAATTTGTTTTCTTACAAATACAAAAAAATTAATATCATACATTTATACATATAATTTATATACATCAAATAATACGAAATAAAATACGATTTTCGAATAAATGATTCGATGTGAAAATAGAATGGGAAAGTGCATAAAGATGAGCAAGAATATAGTGAAGTCATTGACTAGGTCAATTAATTACTTAGAATATTTCAATCAAATACAATGTATGAAAAACATCACATCTTTGTTTCAAATCAAAGATTGTACCACGATGGACGGTGTCCAAAAGAACATATACAAAATCGTTGGTGATGCATGCAAATCACTTATATTGATTCAAAGTTCAAACACACTTGATGCATGAATATATATAGTGTACAAAATTAATCAAGTTAATTGTTTCACTTTAATTTAATTATAAGCATAATGGGATTTTAGATTGCATATAAATATTTTTTAGCCAAGTTTTTATGTGATTACGTAATTTATAAAATATATTGGTAAAAAATCTCACTTCAGAATGCACTGAATAATCGTAGTATTCAAAATTATTGATATAAATTATTTAGTTTCAATAATAGTCCAAAAATATATAATTCTTTTGTTGGTTCACACACTATGTTTGAATCTCTATTCACATGATTAAAACAAATCATTGAGAATATAATATATTGCAGTGACCGACCATAACTTATTTATTATATAATAAGATAAAATATACTTAATTAATCCAAGTCTTTTCATGAAATACTACTTCTCTTTGTATTATCATATATAATCTTAACCTAGTTATCTCATATGACATTTTTATAATACTCATAATTTGAAATATATAATTAATTAATTATATAACAAATATATTAAATAATTCAATTTTAAGGCCACAATCCTTAACAAACTTTCCAGGGCACTTTACAATTAGGTACATGAAATTAAGATAAACACGAAACATACTACAAAAAGTCCCCAAAAATTAGGCCCATCATGAATGCAAGTCGATTGTCATTGTGGAATTCTTTATCATGGAAAAGAATTTTATTAAATATTAGAAATGAAAGCTCCAAATTTCCTCTAAAATCAATGCTTATTACATTAATTAACACAATACGTGTGCATGTACGTAAGTTTAAATTATAATCAAATGATAACAAATAATTTAAGACTTAAAGACTGTAAAGTACATATAATTAGGATGATAAGTATTGAATATATTTGATTCGGTTTTACGATTATAATATTTTATTTTATTTTATTTTATTTTATTCAACCATATATATAGTAAAATACTGATCATAGAGATTAGTTTACAAGTCACGTTTAAAGTGACCAATATTCACTATAATCTGCTTAATGAATTAGTTGTCATATGTTGATAGGACTTTTTGGGTTGCAATTTGATAATTTTTTTGTCAAAAAAGACTAACTAAAAGAAAAGATCTTTAATTTATCTCAATTGGGAAGAAAGTCTAATACATACTTAAGTTGGTGTAACTCAAGTGTATATTATTTTTGCATTTGATTATATATCAAGTGTTAATTAATTACCTTGTGAGTTACATTTGAGTTCACTCACTTATTATAGTCCAAATAAAAATAGGTAATCAATTTTATTTACTGTGATTTTAAACAATCAAACTTGTTATTTTTCGAAAAGGGATATATAGATCATACAATTTTTATATAATCACAATCATTCGTATTTTAAACTTCTACTTAAGTGTGAACTCCTATTAAAAAAAATGTATTTAACACCATGTATTGCGTATATGCGACTATACGTATACGTTCACCGACCCCGCCATGCATATGTATGCAAATCACATATATAGGAAAAATAAAAAATAAAAACTCATGAAAATATAAAGAAAATTATACATCAGATTAATAGTCTTATTAAACTGGAACTGGGCTTGGGTTTACAATAGGCCCAAAACTGTTTGGGCCGAAAGTTAAGCCTTAATTTATATTGGCTTATTGGATTTATATTGGTCCGGTGTTCTTATGCCCAAATGAAGCCCAATATTGATACGTAATAAATTATGCCTCTCTTGGGTTGGCCCTTTTCCTAAATGTGAAAGGGGCCCACCAACATTCTGTGTTTTCTTATTTATTTATTTATTTATTTATTTATTTAGTGCATATTTAATCTATTAAGTTATTTTTTTAGGGTTAATTTAATATCGAAGCGGAAAATATCGCATTGGGTGTATTTACTGTATCTATATTTTATAAGATTAATCAAATATCGAAAATAAAAGTGTGTATTTAGTTGTATCCAATTATACTATTAAATATTTATAAAAATAAAAATAGAATAATTATTAATTATTGCGTTTTCCTTTATAAATTTAAAAAAAAATCACACACACATATATGCATAAATATATATATATATAATTATACATAAAATGAATCAAAAAGACTAGAATAATTCGTGAGAATCAAATGCTGCAAAACCCTCACTCTCATGGCCATAACCCTATGCCATTTCCCCACTTTCATCACTCTTTCTTCACATAAACTCTTATTTTCTTCATTTTCTCCCTCACAAAACTTCAACATTCATCACAATCACTCAAGAATTTATGCTTTTTCTCCATTGAAGAAACCAAGGTTTCAATCCATTTCTATAAAAATGTGTTTATTTGCGTTTAATTTTAGTATGTTTCGAGTGTTTCTGATGTAATATTACTGATTTTTGGGCCGTTATTTTTTGAATTGTTTGTGGTTTATATGCAGAGCTAGTAAGAAGGTGAAGAGGAGCAATGTTGATCTTTATAATGACATTAGAGAATTCTTGTCCTCCATTGGATTACCAGAAGATCATGTGCCTTCTTTGAAGGAGCTTTCTGAAAATGGAAGGTTTTCAATTTTATGAATTTGCAATTGATTTTTTGATTTTTCGTTATTTCTAACTTTCTTATGATGGCAGTGTAGTAACTTACGTTGGGGATCTTAAGTTTCTAGTCTGTAGAGCATGTAATTGTTATATTGTACGCTAAAAATTTATACATTGTACTGAAAGTGTTTGATCATTTGACCATGGGAAGCTTTCTTCCGATTTTGCTTTCATTAGTCAATAACAGAATAAAATTAGCGAACGAGGACTTAACTAGTACTTTTATCTCTCGAATTCTCTTAGATTTGAAGTTCGTTATTGTAAGTTCACGTTTTCACAAATTTATCGTGTTTACTCGATTGTAAGCAATGTATCTATATGTTTAAGGTTCAAAACCATCCTTTAATTCCAGAAATTTGTAGGCAAGATCTTGCAAACATAGTCAGACGGAGAGGATATAAATTCATTAGACAGCTTCTTGAGACCTCAACTACGGGAAATTTCACCAACTCCAGTATAGAAGGTAAATTATAGTATTTTCCCATGACAAGAAGAATATGCATTCTTTTTAATCTTTGGTTGATTTTCCTTTCTATTGTCTGAAAAGGTCATCCTGAGAAGCTGGAAGTTTTGGATGTTGATGTATTGCCAAGTGAGGCTGTTCAAGAAGCAAACTTGTATGATTGCATGGAAACAAATAACGAGCTCAAGCTGAATGGCCAAAGTTCGTTAGCATCAGAATTAACTACTTTGTCTTTGGAGGAAAAGGTGGATAAATTTATGCAGAACGGGGAACTTGATAGTATCGAGGGTAAGTCATAGAAGCATAACCTGTTATTGTTATGGGTAAATTGCATGGACACCCCCTACGCGAGATCATAATTACAAAAAGCATCCCGAGAATTGAGAAATTACCATAACTTCTTATGTCAGTAAAAGCATATTATGATTTCACCTCCTTTTAGTAAAAGTAAATTACAATTTCACCCCACGTTTTTCGAGTTGTGATAATCTGATAAGGGTGTTTTTGTACTATGCGAAAACTTCAGAGGGGCTAATGGTGATATTATCCAATAAGTGAGGGGGTGTTCATGTATTATGCCTTATAATGTTCATGAAATCTGAGATGGACCATTTTCTTGATTCCCAGATACTAACTTAGAAATTACAAATGAAGGACATGTGGATGAACCTATGAATACTATTGAAGCAGAAGATGCTCGTGAAATATTAAATGGAAATGTATCCTCTTTTGTGTAAGATTATTTAAGTTTTTTCGTTTTACGTTTAGTATTTCTTTGTTGCCTTTATGTGCTATCTGATAGTGAGTTATATAAATTAACTTTATTTTACAACTTTATTTTTTATTTAGCTGCATTGTTTTATTTGTCATTTCTCAGGAACAGTTATGTTTCAACTGAAGATCGAACAAATGATGACATGGAATATAATGTTGATGTGAGCATATAATATCATTTTCCATATTATTTATTCATAAATTCCCATGGCTTGTCCAGATTTCTTTGATATATGTTATAATTATTCAGTTATAGCTAGTTCATAATTCGTTGAAGATTTCCAAGTCGTATCCAGATTTCTACAAATATTTCCTTGATTTATCGGGTTTCTCGTGATTAACCTTAACTAGCATCTGTCTTTTATAGAAGAATCAGAAAACGGAGAATCAGGCTGAAATTAAGCGCCTCAAATTCTTGCTGGTACTAAAGTACATAGATACATGTCATTTAAGTGGTGTCTGATCATATTGTTCTTGGCCCTCTTCTTGTTACATGGTATCATTTTTCTACTTATCTCAAGTAATAACTAAGCTGCACTTTTTGTCTAATCTTAGCATGAAAAGGAATTGGAGCTAACTCAATTGAAGCAGCTTATTGAGAAGGAAAAGGTACTTAAATTACATATTACAATGTGAGACATTAATATTCCTTGTATTTTTCTTTGGTAAAAAAAATATCTATTTGCCTTTAAAAGTATCCATTTCTCTAAGGAAATTCAATCTGATAAATTACATAAGTAATTCCCTCTCTTGTGACTACATTTTCAGCTTGCACTGTCTGCTTTGCAAAGTAAAGCAGAAACAGAGATAGTTAAAGCCCATAAACTTATTTCTGAAAAAGAGACCGAATTATATGCTGCTGAAGAAAACCTATCTGGACTAAAGGAGGTATACCATCATCTCTAAATTGACTCAACACCTTCCTTTATGAATATAGCCATTTTTTTCTATGGAAAATTTTGAAAAAGTATACTGAAATAAGAAGGTATCATGTTTTTCTATGAAGTTGTGTTTGAATTGGGGAACTAACGACTTGTTTGGGTATTTTCAGTTGCTATGGATTCAATCTTTTGTGATGTGTTTGGTTCAACTATTTTGTTGAGGAAAGGAAATACTAAAGCAAAGGATTACAAAATCGAAGAAATTTAAAATCTCAAGTTTGTTTTGTTGTGATGGTCGTGTTAAAGACTGATATATTAGCAAATAATCATTTCTTTGCGCTTTTCTCGAGTTTTCCTCCCATTATTTTTGATGAAAATGAATTTTTCCATATTACTTGGAATTTTTATTTTCTCAAGCAGCGAAAAAATTTATTTTCAGTAAACATTTTATTTTCTTTCCTCAACAAATTATATGTATCAGTAAGTTGTTAATATTCATTTTGAGTTTTATTTTCAAGCATCATAATAGATTTTGAAATCCTCAGCTCCAAATCCTTCCTCAAAACTCAAATCCTGCAATCCAAACGCAACCTAAGATTCCAGTTTCTTTTTAACTTAAATTTGCTTTCGTTGTTAGGTTGAGATCCAATATTCGGGGGATGGTGAGATTGTGGAGGTGGCTGGTAGCTTCAATGGCTGGCATCAGAAAGTTAATATGGAACCACAACGACCATCAAGTATCACAGGCCTTTCAGGATCTAGGTTCATAACTTGATGCTGCTTAACTTCTGTTCATATCCTATATTCGACTTTATGCTTCTAGTCATTATCATATATGAATTCTAGGTTTCTATTTCCTCTAATCAAGAAGAACGCGTTTACGCAACACTTTCTATGTTAACTTTTATGACAACATTTCTCAGGATGCCTCGGACTTGGAAAGCAGTATTGTGGCTCTATCCCGGGGTTTACGAGGTGCAACAGCTACAATATTGCATATCATAATATATATATATATATATATATATTTTTAGTATTATTTAACTGTAAGACTCAACATGTATTCTCCTTCCGTAAATTTCAATAAAACAAAATTACTCGATGTAAAGATTTTAACACTATTTTTTATAAAGGCCCATAAATTTTAGCTTGGGCGGGAAAGGCAATTTTTGTCATACAGGTTTATAGGAGATTGATTCCCTTATCATTTACCAGATATATTCTTCGAAACATTAGGAACTTTGAGTATTAGAATAATTTCATCAGCTTTTCAATGGATAGAATTAGACTAGAATTGCAAAAAAAAAAAGAAAATCATATGCAACTAATTGTACAGGTTTGTAAACAATGAGAGACTAATATTGCAACAAACTCTATCTTATATTGGAATTTCCATGCTTCTCAAGTTTGCACTTATAATTTGACTATTTGAGGGTAAGTTTGTTATGACTGAGGGTGTGAAAGGTTGGACTTTCTGTTGTATATTAAAGGAATCCAATCTTATTCTTTCACTTAGGTTAAGTATTTCTATAAAAGATATAAACTGTGATGTAATATGTTTGCCTAATACCATTTGTTACCTTATTTGATTGCAGATAAAGTTTGTCGTTGATGGTCAATGGAGAATCGATCCTCAAATGGAGTCTATTACACGGGGTAACTTGCATAACAACATTCTTCGAGTAGATAAATGATTCTTCTCTGGTTTGGACTAAATCTTTATCTTGTACAAAATCATAACATATTTAAGCTAAGTTAAATTTAGTTCGTAATTAGGTTAATAACGTATCACTGTAAAGATCTGCACCGTCCGTATGGAACTTATCGGTGTTATTCATCAACTTCGAAAAATTTGAATATAGTTTGTTAGGGAATCTATTGGAGGGCTTTCTTGCTTGTTGTCTGAATTGATGATTTTAAGATTCAAAATTGCACATTTTGTAGATGAAATATGATGTTTTTGTTCTGTACTTTCATGTATTTGCCCATCTTAAAATGTGAAAAAAAAAAAAGAAAGAAAATTATTACATTAGAGTAGGTGAGATATCTACCTAGTACCAACCCACTACTATGACAATTTGACTTTATATTTTATGAAAATGAAAAGCGTATAAATGTGCGTTTTAAATCATTGGGCAACATATCAAAGCTTAATTATTGAAGTTTACCAACCAAAAAGCAAGAAAGAAAGAAAGAAGAATTGTTTGTTCAAGTTTGACTTTTAATGTGTATTTGCATTCATTATGATGAACACTAGTTGAATATAGTAATATATTAGATCATCACCAATCCAAGTATGGAATTCAATTAGCTCATAGTATTGACACTTGACATCATGTCGACATTTATATTTAATCTCCTACTATAAATAAAAAATTCTAGTGTACATCTGGAATGATCATACTGAAATTCACTATGAAAATTTTATATATTTCTATCATTAGTTGAAATTTTGTAGTTGGAGTTTGGTTGGGACTTGAGATCAAATCTAAATAAAATTTATTATGGAGGAATTATTTATTGAGAAATGTTATATATATATGACCATTTTCATATCACCGATTTTTCACCTCCCCTTGATTTAGAAAGTATGAATATATTAAATTCAATTGAATTAATTAAATGCAAATAATTATTTACCAATAATAGAAGGAGTGAGAAATCGATGGTATGAAAACGGTGGTATATACTATTACTATTATTTATTTCCCTGCATTAGATGGGAATTTTTTGTTCAGATTCAAGTGAAATTCACTAAAAGAAATTTTGAAAGTGAAATTCACTAAAAGAAGATTTTGAATTTCCATGTGATTAAAGGCTGTGCACGAGTTAAATTAGGCCCAAAAAATATTCTTCTAGTCTAATTGAATTATTACCATCCTTGAAATTCGTATTTAACCTTGATTGGATTGTTAATTCTAATGAGTTCAAAAGAATTTTATCAAGTTGATCACTAGTCTAACATGATTGATATGATTTTTGCACATATTTTATTATGCTTTTTACCAATCAACTTGGTTTCAAAGCATATTAATAAAAACAGTATTCGAGTTTGGTATATATGTTATGAACCAAAGATTAAGTGAGCTATTAGGATTTGGTTACCTATTTTGAGCCAAATACATTAATCTATTTCCCAATCCACATGAAGACAATTATATTATATTTAAATCAGAGGTTAAAAATATAATATACAAAAAAACAAATCATCGAAATTGAGGATAATAAAATTTCCCCACGAATTGACCATACCCTAAGAAAAGATACATGAAATTTTATGCCACGTAGCGTTCAATAAATCCAATGTGTTATACATTATATATTTAGCTATGGGGTAAGTAATTTTCATCAATAAAATATGTAATTAATAACATATACTAAATTTGTTGGACTCTATTAATTATAAATTTTTACTATGAAAGACTTTCACCAACCCACGTACATTCCCCAATGCACGTGGTACAACTATTTAACTGCGAAACAAACTTCCAAAACCACATATATTACCTACCGCGTATAAAAATAATCCTACACCGTCGATCTTGCCACATGGCACCATCTCATCCTCTTTGCTTGTGATTGGGCACCCACCGAACCCCAAGTTGATAGGTGTGTGGGCCCAGTGTAAACGAGTGAGATCCGAATCCGCCTATAAATATCTTTCGCATCTCATCTTCATATTTTCATTCTTACCTTCATCGTCTCTTCATTGTCATCTGCGAAAAATCTTCAAAAAGGTTAGCGCGCAAGCTTTCCTACGCTTTTAATTTGTTAGATCTGGTGTTAATGCCTTTGTTCTTGTTTAGATCCGTAGCATTTTGTGTGTTTCTGGATCTATGCACGTTGTTTCGGGTAGAGTATTGGTCGATTTGTTTATTTTTCGTTTGTTATGTTATGGTTTTTAGATCTTGATAGTGAATAATGATTATGGAATGTATAATTAACTAAATTGATGAATGATGCTTTCTGTTCTTGTTTAGATCTGTAGCATTTTTGTGTTGCTCGATCTATGCACGTCGTTTTGTTGTTTATATGCTATTTCGTATGGAATATTTGTCGATTTTCTTCGTGTGTTCTTTCATGGCTTTTAGATCTTAACAATGAAATGTGATTATAGAACGGGTAGTTCACTGAATTGAAGGAATTGAATCTCAATTACGAGAGAGGATCAATGGATCTTCGTGTTCTTGCTTCATGAGATTCAGATCTTGTTTTACATTGTATTAATAATGAATGTTATGATTTTCCATTGAGGATCTGCGTTTTACGATGCTAAAATTGTCATTTGTTGGTTATTCTGATTTATTTCGTAAATAAAGTTTTTATCATGGACCAGATGTGGCATTCGTATGAGGATCTGTATTGCATGCCTTTTAAGTTTTTTCATGTTGATTTAGATATTATGTCTGGTAGATTACTTGGACATTATTTTCTGTTTGTGGCATGATTTTTCTTAGATTATAGGAAAATGGAACAAATTTTTTGTTAGTTCTGCGTTGAGGAGATGTCCTGTAGGTAAGATACCTGAGTTAAATAATTAACTCTTCACATCCAAATGGAATACAACATGGCCTACGTGACTGTAACTGATAAGATTCCAAATGTATAGCTTTAACCTAGAATCAGAACTGTTTGATTTTGAGTTATAACAAGACGCATTTAACTTAAGGAACGTTTCCTATTATATTGCCATTCAACTGCAAAAAAATTTCAGCATGCATAAACTAACTCATCCTTTGGATGTTTTTTTTTTCAGATTCAATATGGAAACCTTCCTATTCACCTCAGAGTCTGTCAATGAAGGACACCCTGACAAGCTCTGTGACCAAGTCTCCGATGCCATTCTTGATGCTTGCCTAGAGCAGGACCCAGAGAGCAAAGTAGCATGTGAAACATGCACAAAGACCAACATGGTTATGGTCTTTGGTGAGATCACTACCAAGGCTAACGTGGACTACGAGAAGATAGTTCGTGACACCTGCAGAGGCATTGGGTTCACATCACCAGATGTTGGCCTTGATGCTGACAACTGCAAGGTTCTTGTCAACATCGAACAACAGAGCCCAGACATTGCCCAGGGAGTTCACGGTCATCTCACCAAGAAACCCGAGGAAATTGGAGCTGGTGACCAAGGCCACATGTTTGGCTATGCCACTGATGAAACACCAGAGCTCATGCCACTCACTCATGTCCTTGCCACCAAGCTCGGGGCCAAGCTCACTGAAGTGAGGAAGAACAAGACTTGCCCCTGGTTGAGACCCGACGGTAAGACACAAGTTACCGTGGAGTACAAAAACGACAACGGTGCAATGGTTCCAATTAGAGTTCACACTGTCCTAATCTCAACCCAACACGATGAGACTGTGACAAACGATGAAATTGCTGCTGACTTGAAAGAGCACGTTATCAAGCCCGTCATTCCTGCTCAGTACCTTGATGACAACACAATCTTCCACCTCAACCCATCTGGCCGTTTTGTCATTGGTGGCCCACATGGAGATGCTGGTCTCACCGGAAGGAAAATTATCATTGACACCTACGGTGGGTGGGGTGCTCACGGTGGGGGTGCTTTCTCTGGAAAGGACCCCACCAAGGTGGACAGGAGTGGTGCGTATATTGTTAGGCAAGCAGCCAAGAGTATTGTGGCTTCAGGACTTGCTCGTCGTTGCATTGTGCAAGTTTCATATGCTATTGGTGTAGCTGAACCACTTTCAGTGTTTGTTGATACTTACAAGACAGGAACTATCCCAGACAAGGACATTTTGGTTCTTATCAAGGAGAACTTTGACTTTAGGCCTGGAATGATGGCTATCAACCTTGACCTTTTGAGAGGAGGCAACTTTAGGTACCAGAAAACTGCTGCTTACGGTCACTTTGGCCGTGATGACCCTGATTTCACTTGGGAGACCGTTAAGGTCCTCAAGCCTAAAGCTTGAGTATTGTTGTTTACACAGCCAAGTGATAATTCTGCAAATTGGTGGAAAATATAACAATTGTTGCAGATGAATAATCAAAAGCTTGGTTGGATACTTTTAAGAGTATGATTCTTTTCCAGGGCTCTTGTCTGTTATGCAGGATTACTGCTGTTTTCTGGTTTGATTTTGAGGGATGGAGATTTACCTGGAGAATTTGTTTTTATGTGTTTCTTATTTTTGTTTTCATTTGTATTTGTTTAACAAAGTTTGTGTCATGGGAGTTTCTCCTTTATCTAGCAACTTAGTCTTGAATTACTGTTATGATGTTTATTTGATGGTTTCTAAATTTATAAAACTATTTTTGTTACAGTTTGTTTCAATAGTGATTCATATTATACATGGGTACTTACATGCACACACCCTCTCACTTGAGTACTTATGATGAGATTCACGTTATAAATAACTTCTCATTCCTCAATGAGAATTTGTATCACATGCATAACTAATTTAATGTAGCAATTGCAGATGCAATAGGTAACAACAATAGAATATTCGACTTGTCCTTTAAAATGATGAAATTTTATCGTTAAAGTGGTGAATTTTATTTATTTTAGTAGAAGTTAGATAGTAAAGTATATAATCTAGACGAATTACAAAATGAGAAGCCCTCCTAAGGGAGGTGTGGTGTCGCCGGTAGAATTTGAACATTTGTCGCTTCGGGGTCTAATTACTACTTGGCTCAACTGCAAAATTGCAACCTCTTTTACCTGAGTTGTGGTGATTTTTCATAATTAGGGTCTCAAACAAAAGTATAACCTAAGGTTGTGTTTGGATTGAACGATTTGAAATCTTCGTCAACAAATCCATTAAGTTTGTTTGGATGTATCCAAGTTATGAAGGATTTTCAAATCTTTTGTCATTCACTTTAAGCTATTTTCTACATAACTATGTTGGACTTAAATGACTAAGGGTGTGTTTGGATCGAGCGATTTGGATTTTGGGAGGGGATTTGGAAGAAGGATTTGAAATGACACCTAAAATGGAGTCATTTGAAATCTATCGTAGTCGTGTAGAAAATAGGTCAAAATGAATGACGAGTGATTTGAAATCCATCGAAACATGAATTCATCCAAACGAAGTTAAATGAATTTGTCGATGAATTTGAAATCCTTCAATCCAATCACACACCCTAAAATTATTTTAAATCCACTCCCCAAATTCAAATTATTTGATCCAAACACACCCAAAGGTTCTTCATAACTAGCGTTTCAAACCGGGATATCAATGTAATTTTTGCCATTGCTTGACATAATGTAAGTACTTGACCTACATTCTAACCAATTAGGGTCAAGTTCACAAGATTCAGCTGGCCAACCAATTGGATTGCCCCAATTGTAATCTCCTTAACTAATAGACGAAGTTGTGGTAATTTTTCACAATTAGGGTCTCGAACAAAAGTATCACCTAAGGTTCTTCATTATTAGCGTTTCAAACCGGGATATCAATGTAATTTTTGCCATTTATTCACATCATGCAAGTACTTGACCTGCATTCTAATTTTGCTTTTGTAAAGCTACACTCTAGTAAAAGATAGTCGAATAACATTTTCAAAAATGAAAACTCGAAGCAACAAGGAAATCCACAATTGAATTGAACCCTGAATAGAGATATATTATACGCCATAACGAAAAGTTGCTACAAAATCTATAGACACAAAGTAAACGAACCACGGCAAATATGTATCTTCAAGAGTGCAGCCAAAGTCGGTCATGTAAACGCTCTTCACCCGCACCAAACATCTCATCAACCCTTTCACCATCTCTGTAGAAATGAAAAGTTGGTGTGTATCTAATGTGTTGAGTCGTCTCGGGACACTCATCTATGTCAGCGTACACGAACGAAAGCTTTGGAAATTTGTTGCTCAATCGGTAAAATGCAGGCAGGATTTGACTGCAAACATGACACCTGAGAAAATCACAAGAACCAATTTTTTATACTAAATTATCATAATAATCAGAGAGATTATGATTTATTAGGAATAATTAACATGAGCCCCCCAAAAGAAATGCAAACTACTATCATTCAAAGTGATGAAAAACGATTTTGTTTGGGTTTTCGTAGTTGAATCCAAATACCAAATATAGCCTTAGAAAGAGGTGTTTGATAGTATGAAGCAAATTTTATCAGCGGCATTTCATCAAACACTTAGCATACATTCATACACGAAATATAAAAAATTTAGACATGATTTGACAAATAACATACCAAGATGCACCATAGTTGATAACTGTCTGCAAAAATAAGGAATTTCAAGGGAAACAAAATCAGTTCAATATGGAATCGTTGAACTAAATAACAGTACCAAAAAAAACAAATTAAGGGGGAATTTTGCTTACAGGGTTTTTGGAAGCTTTGATTTGATGAAAGATTTGATTAAGATCGTCATCACTAGCGGCAGTTCTGAGGTTACTTTTAGCGTCTATAGATTTTTCACCATGTTCTTGTTTGCCATTTTCACCCACTTGAGCTCTCTTCTCCATTGTCTTTATTTTTCCAATTTTTTTCCCTTTCTTATCCCATTTTCTCTTTTACTCTTAAATTTTAGTAGATAAAATATGATGAAATGTGTGCTTCAAATTGACAACAAAATAAAAACAATTTTTTTTTGTAATGCAAATTTCAGTTATTGAAAATAATTTCTTTTACTTATGTTAAATTTAGTTAGTATAAACATATCAAAATCAATTCCTCGTAAACACATGAATTCATTGATATTTATCAATGGCATTTACATTTTGACCTTATAACTTCCATCTTATATAGTACTTAAATAAATTAGTTGAAAGATAATATTTAATATATTATTATATGTACTTGATTTAATGTGAGTACACAAATATATCTTCAAGAGTTTTCTCCCTATAAAATGAATTTATTGTAAGTACACATACTATTATATGTGTTTGACTTGTCCCAAAATAAAAAAAAATAAAAGAAATAAAAAAAATTCTGAAAACACTATCTATACCCTTTCAAATTTGAAATATCCAACACGTCTTCGATATCAAACATAGTATTTGTTCCAATATTATACAATACCTTTTATATTAAAATATGAAAAGGAGATAATATTTCGATCTTTTGATAAAATTAAACAAAAGACAAAGAAATTTAAAGAAATGGTTGTATTTTGTTAAAATTTAATATTGGTTGTAGTTTGCTACATTTAGACTTAAAGATAATAATAAACAAAAACATAGTCCAATATTGTTCTCATATTAAAAAAGAAATCCAAGATACTACAATTAAATTGTCGAAAAATATAAAATAGAAATTTAAATAAATAGTAAATGGGTTTCATCAATCATAATACAAATTGTTAATAAAATGAGTTTTCCCTCATAATTATGAAAATTATAAATCCTTTTCCCCTCTTCTCCCCTATTTGTCATCATTTGGCCAAAACACTTTCTTTAGCCCTTAAATTCATCAATGGCTTAATATCAACACACTTTCTTTAGCCCTTAAATTCACTTCCCAGGTACCTTGAAGTTTTCATAAACCAGAGTCATTCCAAAGTCAGTCAATTTTCGAAAATGCCCCGGGATGAAACTTCCCGCATAATGCTTCTATAGCGTCTTCGATTCTCGATTTATCCTGCATAAATTCAATTTATGAGTTTATCGTTTTTTCTCAAGCCCTCTTTTATTGGTGATTATCAAGATCCATGAGATTTTGTAAATTATCAAAACATCCCGATTGTGAACTCGAAAAATAGGGGGTGGGTTGTAATATGTTTTTTTACTGAAATGGGGTAAAATTGTAATTATGGTCTAGTGCAGGGGTGCCCATGTAATTTACCCTTTTCTCAAAGCGAGTCAATATTCGAAGGCAAATATACTTACCTTTCCTTTGAAAGTGATGATAAGAGGGCCGGCTCTTGATTCACGATAAGCCCCTTTTACGTTCCAAAGAAAATGGAAGAGAAATCAGTAAATTGAAATCGAAAAAGATCGTATAACAAAATTCATTCCTATGTTGAAGATTTCTTACCAATGTAGAGATCGGGAAATATACTGCAGATTTTGGAAATAGGTTGAGCCGCTTCAATCTGTGTTATCGATTACAAGAAGTTGTATCATCATAACTACATATATAATGTAATCATAAACATTTTTTCACCGCCCTTTCTTATAGCAAGAAACGAATCGCAAAGGGTGTGTTTGGATTGAAGGATTTGAAAACTATGAATTTCAAATCCATCGACAAATCAATTTAAGTTAGTTTGGATGAATTCATGTTATGATGGATTTCAAATCCCTTTTGAGCTATTTTCTCCACAAATATGGTGGATTTCAAATGACTCCAAATCATTCAATCCAAACACACCCTAAATGCATTTTTCTATATTGACTCACTATTTATATTTACTCACATCAGAAATAGATGTTGCTAGTCTTTTCGACACAAATGGGTCCGAGATTTCTAAGAGCCCATCAGAACCCGTTAATTCAATCAAGCAATCCCACTCCTGCTCCAGCTCAGCAACATTCGTGGCAGTAAGAATTATCACATTTTGGCACTTGATCTACAAGATACAATTGAACAAAATTCTCAAAGCTTTTACACTAAAATCAAGAAATAAATTTGAAACTAAGATTTATTTTGCCCATTTAATGTTCTTGCCAAACGAAATTTTTAAATGTATGCGGGAAAGGAAAAATCAGAGTTAACTTACCAAAGGCACTTTCAGCTTCTCATGATGCAGCAACTCGGTGATGCCTTCAGGCAACTGAGCCATCTGGGAACGTAAAAGAGACAAAATCAATAGGCAAATATTTGTAAAAGATTAAATATATATATATATATATATATATATATCAGATGAATTAAGTGGATAAGCACTTTTCTCAATACAAATTTGGTTTTCGTTTGAAATGTCTAAGAATGCCGTTTAAAAATAGATTGTGCAGCAATAAATTATACATTGGAATACCTCATTTCTGTCTCCGGTGCACTTTTCACCTATGAGATGCCTCAAATATTCTTCAAATTCTTCATCGGGAGCCTTAAAAAAAATGATCAAATTAAATAAATATGATCCCAATATAAGTAAAATGGGACCAAAAGAAAAAGGACCAACCACTTCCTTGTTCTAGCAAAAGGTCCCTAAAAACGGGATTAACTAACATTTAGAGGGATAATTACATGCACACCCCTCACTTATTGGGTAATTACCACAAGACACCTAAAGTTACGTAAATAACTAAGACACCATGTCAGATCCTGTGAATTCGATAACAAGGAGAGAAATCGTAAAATCTGCTTATTATACCAACAAGGGGTATTATAGTAATTTCTCAAAACTTCGAGTTTTTTTTTTTTTTTTATATATTAGAGTCTTGAGCAGAAGGTGTCTAACAATGTAATTTACCCTAACAATTTAATTAAATTTTCAAACGTAAAACTAATACAGGTTAAAGATCTTGGCCTAGAAATTATTCACCATTCGGACCCCAAATGCTTTGGCAACACCAGATACAGTGACATCTGAAAGCAACGGACCGACCCCTCCATAGATGAAAACCTGCAGTAAAAATCTTAGCTTTCATTCACCTTTCGAAGCTGCAGTAACAATTATAATGCAAAAAATTCACCATATCATTTGTAGACTTTAGTCGCTCAACTTCATCCGCAACGGAATCAATCTGGAGAAATGACATTATAATTATTAAATATATAGCATTCAACAAAAAAGAACCTTTAAAGATATCCTATAAATCCATATTTCGAGAAATAATTAGAATTCTATTTTGAAAACTTACATCATTTCGGGTGATAGCAATGTGTGAAATAGCCCATCCTATGGACTTGAGCTTTCTAGACAATATGGATCCCATTTGATCCTCAACAGTGCCGAACCTGAGCTATGGAACCAACATAAAATATTACTTAGAAAATGATAGAAACCAAATTATGTTAGCCACAGTAAATATAAATACTTCTCTCATACAAGGAGAACCCTCTTTTTATTAACATAAATACTTCGTAATAGGTGGGCATATAAGTCAAAATAACTAAGGCCTCGTTTGTTTAGGTTTTTGAATTCCATATTCAAAATTTTGGATCAAAAATCTTAAATAACCTTAACACAAATTATTTTCATCCTAATTCACATTTTCCAACTCTAAATTTTCAATCACATATATAACTAACTATCGATTACTTCATCAATCA
This sequence comes from Verbascum thapsus, assembly GCA_963669365.1. Taxonomy (NCBI): domain Eukaryota; kingdom Viridiplantae; phylum Streptophyta; class Magnoliopsida; order Lamiales; family Scrophulariaceae; genus Verbascum; species Verbascum thapsus. Next base: position 2,977,316 of record OY770120.1, read on the forward strand.
TTTCACACATTCATCAATCAAAATCCATTATTCTAATAATTCCTTCTCTCTCTTTTATATTTTATACTCTAAATAAATTTTAATTTATATTTTATTATCTATTTAATCGCATAATCATTATATAATTAACTAATTCAATCATTCAACACAACATTCACTATCACTATTGATTTGACATATTTTGAAAATTTTCAAAATCATAAACAAGCACCATTGTTAAAAGGTGAAATAATTTCATAAAGTTCAAAGCATATGGCTCTCTGAAATCCTGCCTGATAAATAAAATAAAAATGACTTGGGATGGAGGAGAAAAAGTAAATTAAATATTATTTCAATTAATTAGCGTAAATTATAAACAAGCTAATAGTTCTAGGAAAGAACACAACAACAAAAAAAAAAGGTCTCAAGGTAAAAAAATAAATTGGTAAGCAAAACACTTACAGTATTTCATCTCCCACAGCAATGATTGATGCTGTCAATGTGCTTTTCAAAGATGAATTAAAACCATTACTAACAGCAGATAATGGCTGAGAAGTGAACTTTTTAACTCTCCCAGCTCTTTCCAATCTTCCATCTCGAAGCAAATACGCGGGTTTGTATTTTTCTTCACTATTTTCGGACTTGCTATTGCACAACAGTGCATTAGGAACTGTATCATGAATGCTGCCGATTGAAGTGTAACTGCAGAAAAAAGAAATAATAATTATCAGATACCAAACAAAGTAAAGAATCATCCTCTTAGATCCAGAGAATAATGGCGATAAATGTAGAGGTAACTAACTGTAAACAACTTAAGAACTAGAAAAAACAAAAAAGGTAAAGTCTTGAGGCGTTTGAATGAAGATTTACCCTTGATCATAAAGGCTGCAGTATTGAACCTTGCAAGTCAATAGAAAGGCCCAAATATCTCTGCCATATAAACGGTGAAAAACGTAAGACCTTAGCTTTCATGCAGGAACATGATTAATGCATTAAAAAATGTCTTTAACATAAATTTATACAAAAAAGATATTGCTCCAGATATCAATAAATTCCTATAATTCAGAAAATAAGTTCAAAAATTTATAAAGAGAATTTACCTGTATGACCAATCCAAGATGGGATTCACTCTCATGAAAGGTGGCCATCCAGGTGAGCTTGGAGAGAACTGCTCTTGCCCTACCTGCAATATAACGACCAAAAATTAAAATATTTCAAATTTCTGCTTATTCTCATTCTTGACTCATATCATGCTTGAAATTAAAAATTCAATGAGTAAAAAGCTGTATAATGTACCGCAGTAGGATCACCAATTCGGACACCAAGAAAAATAGCTCTAATAGGGTTAGCTTTTAGAAGAGCCTCCAACCCAGACTTGAAATCCAGGCGAATAATGTCCATTTGCAATTTATAACTGCCAAAATCGAACTAACACATTAAACATCAATTGTAAGTGTAACATCATTGTCGAGAACGGGTACTGACGTTCGAATCAAGAATATCCCATCGTTTTTACTACATACTTCGGGTTAATGTTTGGTTTTTGGATTTTATGAAACAAAAGTTTAAGGATGTGTTTGGAATGATGGGTTTGAATTAGAAAAATGGCTTTGAACTTGGAAGGAAAGATTTTAAATAATTTCAAGGTGGAGTCATTTGAAATCCACCATAAATCAGGAGTTCAAAATGATTTGACATCCATTGATCATGTGAAATCATCCAAAAATCAAAATTCAATGCTTTCAAATCCTTCGGTCCAAACGCATCCTAAAGGAAACATTCTTTCTCACTTCCAATGTTTTACTACTTTGTGCTTTACTTCCCCCTACTTTCCATTTGCTTCCCTTTTCCACATACAATTTAAGATCCAAATATAGTATAAAAAAAAAGTTAGAACACATTCAAATTTTAAAAAAATAAGATCAAAAAAAGTTGTAATAGTAGCTACACTAAATAGGCAAAAAAAATAAAAAATAAAAATCACATACTCAGAAGCCGTGTCATAAGTAAACGAGTTGATTTCAGGGAAAGCAGATTGGCTCTCAAAATAAATTGTCCGTATTGGACATGCTATTTCAGCATCCTCAGTTGATGGATTCTTTTCAGCCTTATGCAAATGATACCCTGCCCTAAGGAGGTGCAATAAAACCTAACAAAATAGAATTGGATGTCGTTATATGATTCATACATTCATAACAATAAAGAATCTGATATTTTTTGGTCGGTAAGAAAGATCGAATTTATGTGAAACAACTTACAGTTGAATCTTTTCCTCCGTTGAAGCTGAAAGCAACCTCTTCAACACTGTTAATTAAATTAATTAGTTATTAAATTATGATTCCTTGAAGACAGTTAAACGACAACCGAAATACAACTAAAATATAAAAATCATATCCACGAATCTTTCTTTTATTAGCGTCACCAGTCAACAGCTCACGAGAAACCAAGAAAATCATTAACTGTAGTTATTTCCTAAACTGATGAAGATGAAATTGACTAACCAATGCCAGTCATTCAAATCTACAATGAATTCTAAGTTTCTAATCTGTATTACGTCATTACAGCAAACTCATTTGCGTAAATGCTTAACATAAGTTGATAAACTTAAATAAACTGAATTCCAATTTGTATTATGACATTGGCAACTTTTTATATGAATTCTTAACAAAAATCGATTAACGTAACAAATTAAATTCCTATCTGTATCATATATCATTACCGCAAATTCAAATACGACAACCTCTACTCACAAAGACAAAATCGACTACCTCAACAAAAAACTCTTCGAAACTACCGAATTTCAATGCCAAAATGAACTAATCATAACTGTAACCCTCCCAATGATTAGCATCGAAAACCCAATACAATTCCATAGATACATACATCTGTCAATCGGCAGATCATTTACAACAGATAGATACAAGAAAAAGAAAAAGAAAACTTAAAGCGGATTGAAAAAGTATAGTAGGACAAATAAATAGCAATGGGGCACATACGAGTAGAGAGCAAAAGCCCTTTGGATGACATAGATGGCATTGTTGTACTTTGTCTTCAACCTTCTATCATCACTTTCTTTTATCGCTTTATCGATCTCCATCTTTGTTGACTTTTATTGATAAATAAAACCCTTCTCAAATCTCAACTAAGATTCACAAACAAAAAAGAATACAAAACCGAATCAACATTGAGTTCAAATACTGAAATATTTCATTGAATGAATATTCAAATCCAACAAAAATTAAAGAATCAGAATATACTCAATCAAATAGAACCCATTTAGAAAAATCTCGACATTTATATGAAATTAAAACAACGTGTTAATCATGGAATTGAACAGAATAACACAGAAATCTATACATATGAAACGAAAAATTAAACATTTAATGTGAATTAAAGTGAGATTTTTATGGGTTTAGGAGTTGAATATTTTACCTTTGGTGCTGAGAAACGGAGGAAGATGAATGCTGAGAAATCAATTTAGATTACTTATTATATTGTGATGATTATTTTTCGGCCTTTGATTTTATTTTCATCGGTTATATCTCAAAAATATATCTGTCAAAGTCTTAAAATAAACAATAAATTGGTACTTTTTTTGTGTGCATATCAATGTACATTTATAAGGATAACAAATATTCCACATAAAATGAAATATATAGGGAAGAAAAAAAAAGGGATTGGAATTTAGAATAAATTTTTTAATTTATTTTTTTCTTATTATTTATTTTAATTTTTGATGCAGTATAATTTCATTTTGAGGATGGAATCATGGAAATGAGAAATCTCGATCAAATGAGAATTTTTTTTATTTATGGGTCTATCATATACTTTTTCAAAATCTCATGGTCAATTATCCAACCTTGAGAATAGAAAATATATAAAGTCTTAATAGAAAATGTTCTAATTATATTCGATATCATTTATACTTGGATATATTTAAAATCAATTGTTCATTCTATAGAAAATGGATTATATTTACGTACTTAAGCATTGAGTTTTTATATCGGAGATTCACGATTAACATGGATGATATTTCTCTTTATGCTCTTTTTGATTCAAGAACTTTTTTAAGAAAAAAAAATATTTTTTTTGTTTGGTTACCATAGAAAATGAAAAAGATAAAATCTAATTCTATTTGAGAAAATAATTTTTCCACACCATAAGCGAGGAATAGATAAAGAAAGAAAAAAAAATTATTTTTATGTTTTCTTTTCCTTTCACTAAAATTCTCTTAAACCAAACATAGTGTTACAAGTTTAAAGTTACAACTTTAAAAACTTTTTAATTATGGATGCTTTATTATTTAGTTTATAATAAATATAATTTGATTATATTTTGATGTTTTTAATTTTTCAACACATTATTTAGCGAAAGTTAACTTTTTTCTAATTCAGAAATGAGAGAAATCTTAATTGTTAATTTAGTAAATGATCTAGGTCAAAATCTATCAACCCGATCAAGCCGAGCCTAGCTCGGTAGTAGAGAGAATACGTACTAACCAATCTCCCTCTTTCATGAACCACCCCCGGTATTTATAGAGAAGAAAGGGGGGGGGGCCTGTAATGCAATTAGCCGGTTCGTAAGGACCGTTGTGTAAATTAAACCCTATAAGATTTATCCTTATAATCCTAGTGGGTTGTAGTAGTCCATATGGGTCGTATGCCATATGGGTCGTATGTCATATGGATCGTATGTCATATGGGTCGTACATCGTGTTAGAACCATTATATTATTATCCATATCAGTAAATATAATAAAAAAGTTGAAAAATATGAAAGTTCATTCCAATATACTAAACACGAGGAGGTATGAATGTGAAATATTTATAGTTAAATATGGCCAAATTATATAGGTCACTAAGTTGTAAGTGATTTGTTTGGATGCTTTTGTTGACTTTGTGGCACACCAAAGACTTGCGAATTTTCAAAGCAAAATTCATCACAATTTTACAAGCCCCAAATGGAAATTCCTAGGAAAGAGCAAATAAGAAGGTGAATAAGGAAAAAGAAGAAATGTTGTAGACTTGTACTAGCTCAACATAATAAGCTTAATATTGACTTTGACTTTGAGAAATGTGACGAATACTTTCAGGTAATATCTACATTTCCTGAAGAAAAGAAGGTTGATTTAGCTTATATTTATTTCGGTGGAGATGCGAAAATATGGTTCAGGGAGTATTTTGAGGAGAGGGACACACCAACTTGGGATGATTTTGTAACCATAGTACTTCGAAAATTTGAAATACATGAGGTCATTTCTGATCGAAAAGTGAAACAAATCCAGGAACCATATATGTTCGACAAAATGCCTACTGGAATTATGAGTGAAACTCATTTAGTTGATGAAGTATTGGTTCAGAATTTTGATCCACTAAGTGAGATAGAAGTTAAACCCAAGGTGTTTGCTGAAATGACTGTGAAGGAAAACAGGAGCATCAAGATGTTAGATAAAATGGCTAGGATAGAATTTAATGTGTTGAAGGAAATTGGAAGTAGTAAGAAGATGGATGTTACATTTTTTAGAGGATTCAAACAATGGAAAATAAAAAGGTTTAGTAATACTTCTACCATGGAAATTGTAGAGTTAAGCTACTGGCCAAGTGCCATAGTCTACACAATTGTTCTGCCTCCTTATGTCCAAGTCGAAAAAATTAAGTTTGCTGAAGCTATTTTATTAGAGTTGCTGGAACCAGGGTGTGAACCTGATAAGGTTGCTTGTGGGACCATATTATGTTCATATAAGAAATCATTTCATAGTGATGTTATTTATGCCTGGAATCATATTATTGATAAATGGGTAGGCCCTAATCAATTTTCATATATTGTTGTGATTAGCTCACTTGTGAAAGGTGGCATGGATGAGAAAGCTCTGAAAACATTTAATGAGATGAAGAATTTGGGTTTTGTTCCTGAAGAGTTTACTTATAGTCTGATCAACGGAAGCTCAAAAAGCGGAGACAAAGATGATGCCCTTCGTCTATATGACATTTATGGCTTACTGAATTGTATATATGATAAATTGGGTCTTTATGAGGATGCACAAAAGACTTTTGATGACATTGAAAAATCGGATCAACTTAGTGATGAAAAGACATATGCAACAATGGCGCAAGTCAACTTCAATCTTGGGAACTTTGAGAAAGCTTTGGATATACTGGACCAGATGAAAAAAGTAATGGAAGTTTATTGCAAAGGTGGAATGCTAAGAAAAGTAGAACAACTGATAGAGGAGTTGTGTGTAAGCCACACATTTGAGGGTATTTCATTTATTAACACATTTCTGATTGTGATGAACCGACAAAAAAATCGATCAACAGAAGGAGAAAGTTGGTGTGAGCATTTGGACCAATCTGAAGTTGTGGCCGCTGAACTGATGTTTATCCTTTGCTTGGCAGCTCGAATTAAAACAAAGATGAAAAGGAAACTTAATTTGTTGCTTAGAACCAATATTGGCAATGTAGTAGTCAACCGGCTTATTAGCCAATTAACCCAAGAAGGTGATGTATTGAGTACTAATTATCTTTACGAGGTAATGATAGAACTTGGTTGTGAACTAGAGGATTATGCTATAGCATCTTTAATCAGCCTATACGGGAAACATAAACAGCTGAAACAAGCTCAGGAAGTCTTCGCAGCAGTGGCGAATTCTGCTACACCAGGAAAGGTTCTATACAGGTCGACGATTGATGCATATATAACTTGTGGTAAATATGTTGAGGCGGAGGAAGTCACTCATAATAGTTTCCATGTAAATCTAGAGCTTGATGCCATGGTATATAATACTTATATCAAGGCGATGTTAGAAGAAGAAAAAATACGGTTTGCAATCAGCATTTACGAGCGAATGCTTCCTTCGAACATCTCTTCATTTGTTCAGGCATGTAACACCATGATCAGTGTGTATGGACGGGACCGAAACCTAGTTAAAGCTGTGGTGATGTTTATTATGGCTCAGAGTATGGGTGTGGCTTTGGACGAGACGACGCACACGAATTTGATTTGCTACTATGGCAAATCTGGGAAAGTTGACGAAGCATCAACTATTTTCATTAAAATACAGGAAGAAGGGATAAAACTTGACCAAGTATGCTACAATATTATGATGAATGTATATGCTGCTGCTGGACTCTATAGTGAAGCTCAAAAATCATGGATAGCATGTGGGATTTGGGTATTGCTTATTCATGGAGTTATGAGTCAGCTAGAGTATAACCTTAGCTTTATATATCTCTTTGCTTGGGATTTCTGTGCCAAAACGTTCCCTACACCCTTAGTAATTGGACCTTACTTGAAGTCTAATCAATTTGAGGTGACTGACTTTATACAAGAGAGACAAAAGATGTTGCAAACTACGAAGGAAAATTTGAGGTTAGCACAGAATCGGATGAAGGTAGATGCGGATAAACATCGGGTTGAGAGGGAATTTGAAGTGGGAGATCAGATTTATCTTAAGCTACAACCTTACAAGCAAAATTCGGTTTCTCTACGTAGGCACTTGAAATTAGCACTGAAATATTATGGACTACATACCATTTTAGAGAAAATTGGTAAGGTTGCTTATAAATTGGCATTACCGGCTGGAAGTGTCATACATCCAGTTTTTCACGAGTCCTTGCTAAAGAAAAAAATAGGGCAGAAGTATAACCCTTCAACAGAATTACCAGCAATTGAAGAGAATGGTTCTTGTAAGGTTTATTCCAAGAAGATACTGTCTAGGCGCATTGTTCGTTGCAATGATTCTCCGGCGACCGAACTTCTAGTTCAGAGGGAAGGTTTTTCTGAAAATGAGGCTACATGGGAAGATCTTAAGTACTTACGTCGGCAATTTCCTAATTTCGATCCTTGTGGGCAAGGATCTCAAAATCGGAGGGGCAATGTCATGACCCTAAACCAGATGGATGATCAACGAGGGGTTTTGCATGCAGACCGTTGGATCAAGGGTGAGCTAGGGAAGGATTATGGCCGTCGGATGAAAAGATGGATTAACAATCTGATTAAGAAGATAAAGGCGCGTGTCTATACATCACTGGAGAGTCCGAGAATTGCATGAGTACGAGCTTAACGTTGGAGATAGCAGCAATATCATTCATAGTTGTTAGGCTAGCTGTCACTTTATTATCTTTTGTTTTATCTTACGTACGGGACTTGAGATGCCAACCCTTTTATTTCCTGAATTGTATTGCATTTGAATTATCAATAGAAAAGCTATCTAGTTCCTTCCCCTTATTTTCTCTAATATCCCATCTCTTCTACTGTTACATTAAATTACTTTCTCCAAATATAAGTTTTATATCTAGCTCCATGGAAGTTCATTACACATGCATTTATAGAGTTTTGAGACATCTGATCATAAATGTTATAAGAGAATTAAAGATCATTAATGAGGGAAATTATGATCTAGTATCACATTTATTATACATATATTTGCTTTGCAGCTCGGTAGCATGTGCCGACCTTAGCTCAGTTGGTAGAGCGGAGGACTGTAGTTTGTATTGCTGAAATCCTTAGGTCGCTGGTTCGAATCCGGCAGGTCGGATTTTTTATTCCTTTTTTTTTTTTTTTTTTAACTCAATTTTGTTTATATCTATAAATATTCATTTTGCAAGATTATTTTGCCATAAGAGATTGCAAAATTCACGTTCATTCGTAGTAATTGCAATTAATCCAAAATTGGCCCATAACTAGCAATGAATCAGAACACAAGAAGAAGAAAGAAATGGATCATATCATCCCATCCCATACATCACCAGCTCCGAGCTTCTTCTGCCTCTCAAAAGTAGCCCAATATCACCGTCGTTGATAATTTTGTGTTTATTCGTAATTCGTATTAATTTTAATTTGCTAGCGATACATTTGTTGAGAAATCACCCTATCTCGTTCAAGCTACCAAAGCCAAAGATACCATTGTACTCTCAGCCAGGTACATAAATATTGGGATCAGTTTTTATTCTTGGGAGAAATTTGTTATTATGGGGCTCGTGTAATTTAAAAGAAAAGGAGACACGAGTTCAGCCTCCATTTATGCTGCCCTTGCACTCAGTGCAATCCGTCTATCAAGATACAAGAAACTTGTTTGTTGTAATATTAGATTAAATGTGATGGGACTACGGATTGGGTTGATAAGGAAGTAGCGTAGAATGCAATACGAATAAGATTTTCTATTCCAAAATTGTGATGCATCTTTTAGAGGTTGACCGGTGTATACACTTATTAATGAATGCTTAACACGTAAGGTTTGTCAGGATCAAGCTAAGAAGTGCTCAACAAAGTAACACGCGTAGAAGGGAATGGAATAAGCGCATAAGGGTAGTTTTGGAATTTGATAATTAAGTGGCGGGAAATTACGTGAACAACCAATAAAAAAAGGGGGTGATTGCAAATTGAAAGGCAGTTTTGTTCATTACGTCAAATTGACAGGTTGATTTCACTCTTCTTCTTGTATTCCTACTCGAGCAATACTCAATACTCTAGTTCCAAATTGACAAATCAGAAGGACCGTGGCTTGGCTTGGCTATATTCGATTGTTGACAGCAAGATTGAAGATTCGTTGGTAATTGTTTTTGCATTCATAATTGATTGTTTTCTGATCAATTGAATGCGATTTAGGATTGATTGGCATCGATCTTAACAAATGGTATCAACCTTTAAATATATGGAATAGAGGATGGAATATCAATTTGGAATAGAAAAAACCTATCCCTACCGACCCACAGATACAACTTCCTCATGAAAAATATTCTGTAAGACGAGTAGTGCAAGTGGGTCCAGTATGTCTATTCGTAATTCATAATGTAATAGGGTCGTGAGATTATATTTTCAGTTTTGTTTGATGGATTTCTAACATTATCTTTTGTTGCGTTTTCAAACAAAAGTTTACGTTCTTGATCATGTTAAGAGCACGCAGCACTCGACATTATCTCTAGAAACACGAATCTAACTAAGAAAACAAACAGTTCAATTTATACTTGCAGTTTTTTAATATAAAATTGACTTGAGTCGAGAGGAACTATAATTAATACTAAAGAGGAAGTGATAAAACAATAACAATTGTAATAATAACGCTAAAGATATCAAAAAAAAAAAATAATAAATTACATTTTAAGTACTATTTATCTGTCTCTTTTTAATTTCAGTCTCATTCGTCATAATATTCTATACTTTATTCAATTTTTCACATTTTCTCAACACAATCTTCTTCTAAAATTTAAAGTTTTATTTTATTAGTCAATATTTTTATTTGGTAGAGTCCAAACTCCAAAATAAGCATCTCAATAAATTGAAAAAGGAAAAAAAAAAATAGATATAGAAAAACGGCAACAGCAATTCAACAGTCATCGATAGCGATAATTGTCTTGGAAAAACCCCGATCTGACAAGAAAAATGGTAAATTCTTCGATTTCATGCAGTTTTTTCGATCTAATAATTTCTGCTGTAATAATTCTTATGCGATTATTCCTATAATTGATTTGCAGGTTTGTATTGCCTGCTTGTTGCCGCTGTTTCTCGTCCCAATCGTCAATTTATTACCCCTCCTCTTTGATATCCTTATGGTTTGTTCAATTTATTTGTCAATTTTCGATTGCATTTGTCCTCTACCGATTAATTTTTATGTTAATTCAAAAATTGTGTTTACAGGCGAAGGTGTATAGATTGTTCGGAAAGGAATATCGGAAGCCGGAAAGAGCACCCCCTGCTTGTCCTATCAAACCCTCCTCGGCTAACAAACCCAGCCCCCATAATTCAGTAGTAAGTCAATTCAATTATGATTAATTATTATTGTTGATTTATTTATTTTTTAGATGCTTTTTGTTGGATTAGACATTTTTTCTTTGTTGTTTTCTATGAGTTTTTGTTCTGTATTCACTTACAATTTTGGAGTGTTGGTAATTTCAATCATAGGTCATTCCCAAACTCAAATCCAAATAGTTTGTAGGTGTTCGGTATTTTTAAGAAAAAAAGACAATCTATCTATCTATGACTGTAAAATGAGAGGCTTAAAGACCATGAAATTGACGGCTTTTCGTAACCTTGTTAGAGAGATTGAATTCATTCATGAGATTGTTATACGCATTGGTAATACACAGCTTGTGCTTGCTTGTATCCGCTTAGCAAGTTACATAATAAGATGGATTTTTTGACATTTTAATATATCAAGCTATTCATACCGATGCTGAGAAAATGAGCTAATGTAATAAATACATTTGGAAATGATAAAGTAAGCTTGGAAGCCTTATGCCCGGGTTATTTGCATCCTTGTACATCACAACTATGTCAGATTTGATTTAATTTGACATTTTCCTTTCTGCACCTTTCTTTTTAGTAAGATGTTGCTGGACACATAACATCCTTTTTAAAAGTCTATACTAGAAGTTCGTAGTCAAGTTTGTTGGAAATTTCGGGTTGTAAATATATTCAAGCGGTTGTCATGAAATTTAACCATATATGTTGTGGAAGCTTATGTTTTTAGAAGCACACAAGTACATCCCATTTTCCTGCCTTTATATCACTTCCAAATTCAAGGTAATAGAACTCCAAAACTGTCCATTTTGTGATTTTGTCTAAAACATAAATATCTCTAAATCACACTGGGTCAGGGCAATATTGTTCACACTGGGTCGATCCACTAAGGGCTAAAGTGCTCATTGTCTGCGTTAACAAAAACAAAGATTCGAGCACTTGACCTTTGCTTAAGTGGTGAGAGTGCCGAATCATTAGCACCAACCACTTGTTGGTGAACTCTGAAATTGTCTGCATGTCTCTTTTGAGCTCTGATTATTCTTCTATGTCATGGAAACAATGATTGTTTAAGAATCTTTGATTTCTTGGTTAACTAATATTAGTTTAATTCATTTAGTTGGAAGCTACATGAAATTTTTGAATGCTTTAGTTTCTGTTGTTCATATTCAGTTAGCTTTTTCGTTTCACCTATACTTGGATCGGTCATTAAACTAGGGCATTTATGTATCAAAAGGTTACAGGTGAACAGAACCCCGTCACTTCGGATCATTCAACAAAGGTGGTAGGATTGGATGACAGCAAGCAAGATTGATATCTGCTCTTACTGTGTCGACGTTATATTATACAGTCAAATATATTCTGTAAGTTGTTTTAAACTAAAGAATTGGTTGATGTTGAAATGGCGAACTTATGGATTTTAATCAGATTGCTTTATAAAGCTACTTGCCAGTGTCTTGAATGAAATGAATGCCATTTCTTTTATGTAGTTATTGGTTTTCATCGGAACTTTATTTCAATAATTTCCTCATGGGTTGCCGAATTTAGGCAAATATTTTGAAATTTACCCCCCTATTATGCTGGTTTCGATGAGCTTTATCTTGCACAGAATTAAAAGTTATGGTACTTACTCATCTCTATTTTTATTATGCAATTTCATGAAGAAATTATAATTGTTTTTTATAATTTTCTCACTCTGAAACGACGTAACTGCTCAAGTTGGCCCGATGAGAAAAATGAACAAGGAAATAGATACTATCTTCTTTTCTAAAATAAATAAACATAATAGATACTATCTTCTGTAACTTTCAGCCTGCAATTTTTCTGCTAGTGATTGATATCCTTATTTGTTACTGATAGTTTGTTGAGATTATTTTCTAGTATGGGTTTTGGATATATGTTTTTTCCCCCTTTTTTTTTATGTAAGTTTCCATATTGGGCATTTTACTTGTTATGTACTCGTGTTTATGAAGGCGGAGTACATACATCCAAACATGCATTTTCCCATTTTGGATGTAAGTTTCCATATTCGTTTTCGTAAAATTTGATTATGACAGAAAATATGAATCAGTAAATTTGTCAAAATGTGGTGTTATTAATTTATATTTTATACCAAAAACAATTCGAAAATTGTGATATCTTGACATTTATTTCAATATTTTTTTATTCAACTTCCAATGATCTAGTTAGATCGTACATAGTATCCAAAGAATAGTTGAACTTTTTTAGAGCTTACAAGTCACAATCAGATTGAAATTTTATGTCCAATAAATTCGATATATATTTGAAGTGAATTGAGTGATTTTCAGCACCCCGCCCCACCGCACACTTTGTTAGATAATATATTGTATTTATTAGACCAAATGTGTTATAAATTTGTATATAATAAGACTATGTTAACAGAAGGAGTTCAAATTAGAATTTTCTTTGAATCAAAAGGTATAATTGAATAGATTAGGTACAATGTATGAAAGACAAAGATGGTCCACGGTTAAAGAATTAATGTTCATAGCCCCACCACATATTGTCCGATTATGCCTACCAATATACATACCAACCCACTAAACAAATTCACTCACAATAATAACCAAGTTTAAATTTCCCAATTCATGATTATTATCTGGATTAAACAATTGCCATCACAATTCAATTTTTTTTTGTTCTTTTCTATGTGTTATGATGGGACAGGTTTGGATCAAGTTAGGTCCTTATAAATGTGATGTCATGACTTCTTAGAGATAGGTCAGCATTAAAATATTCATTTTGGAATTTTTTTGCAAAAATAAATTTAAATTAATTTATATTATAATTTATTAGGTAAATGGACTAATTTATGTACATTATAAGATATTAATAATTATAACGTGGTTATTAAATTCGATCAAATTGAATTTGGATAAATGTTTCAGACTAGTTGTGTAGTGAACATTTGTGTTGATTGTTGCAATTAGCCAATGTTACAATCTTTCAAGATATATAATGCTCACTTGTTCTTCTTGGGCAATAACATAATAGCTTTGTTATTTTTCATAATTCTTAAATTCATTGTACTCGAAAAATTTTATAATTACATTGAATAAACATTACTCTTATGTAATAATTTACGTATAGGCTATAGTCCAAATAGAAGTGAAAATCAGTCGAGTCGAGTCAATCACATAGGTGTTCAAGCTTGTTTGAATTACAATCAAGCTTTGAAAATTGTGTTTGAGCTTGATTTGATTGTTCATCGAGCTGAGCTCAAACGAGTCGTTCACGAGTCGAACTCGAGTAGTTTGAATATTTTGTACATGTTATTATTATTTTTTGCTAATCGAACCGAGCTTGAACTAAGTTTTCTGTGGTCAAGATCGAGTCGATTATCGAATAATTTAGTTCAATTTTCAACCCTAAACACAAAAGAATTAAATCAGCTTAAATCTTATAACCTCTAAAAGAATTATATAAATTTTTGGATGTTATAAGAAATTGATCACTACAACTTTAGCCTAACACCACCATGTTCTTTGCCCCCTCAAGAGGGTTTTGTAAAAGTTGGTTTCATTTCAATTTGTTGTTCATTCCAAAATTTGCATTTAAATTTTAATTTACCTACTTTTAGGTGACTGAAGTTTCAACTTTTAAGGAATGGGGTTTTGGATAAGTGCTACCATTAATAATTTAATCCATAAAAAAATAGATTAGGCCTTGTGCCTAATTTCTTGTTTTGTTGCTTAGTTCTGGCCAATTAGAAACTTGTATCTTTTTTTCAATGCATAAGTTTTAACATTTCTGTTAAAATAGGATGAAATTAAAAATATTAAAGACATGGGTTCTACTTTAAAATCGATCTCTCATAAATAAACAGTCACACGATTTAATATCATTAACTAATGACAACCAATAATTATAACTAAAAATATTAACATCTTCTTCTCACACACAATGAACCATACAATTCAATATATCCATACATTTTTTTTATATAATAAATATATCCATACATCATAGATTAACTTACTACAACCAATGATTATAACCTTCCGTATTGTACTATACTAATTAAATATGCAATGTTGTCAATATTATAGTATTTTCTAAATAAATCATCTTAGTGGGGGGAATGTTGCATAGCAAAGTAATTTATCCAAAATTATTGGCTATGGATGTTTATGCTTTGAGTTTGGATTTTAAAAGTATCTTAAAAAAATGCAAATTATACAAATTCGTTTGAGGATTTTAAGCGTTTGTTTATGTAAATTATTATAACATATAAAATGTGACAAATCAAAAGTGGCAGCAAGTTGATAGATAGTGTGTTGAAATATTTTTGATTGGTGAATTTGTAAAATGGGTGTATATAATAATTGAAGGTAGTATATCGAAAATTGAAAAAAATATAAATTTCGATAAAAATAGTTTATATTAAATTTATTTAAAATTTTGTGATTTAAGATTTTAAATATTAAATATAAACAAACAAGGGATTGCATCTGTTGCATCATAGATGCCAAATATTGGCTTAAGAAAGTATATTCCAACGGTTGGCTGGAAAATGAAAGCAACATTTAATAATTGTGGAGGGTTATTGTCACAATCTTTGATTTCTTTATGAAAGTATAACAAAAGGATCCATCAC
The DNA here is from genome assembly GCA_963669365.1 of Verbascum thapsus. NCBI lineage: Eukaryota > Viridiplantae > Streptophyta > Magnoliopsida > Lamiales > Scrophulariaceae > Verbascum > Verbascum thapsus. Next base: position 2,992,646 of record OY770120.1, read on the forward strand.
TAACAACAATTACTATGTATTATACTAAAATATAAGATTTGCATATCATAATGAAGGAATCATATGTGGTGCTAGTCATTATCTTTATTTAATTTTGGAGACCACATAATATTATATAATATATTAACTTTAATCTTATAATAATTCCACATTTCATGTAGCATATGGTGTCAATATATATACTCTTGCCACACTTAGTTTTCAAAAAGAGGGCTTCTAAATTAATAGTTGTCCTTTTTGGCTAGTTTATGTCTATAACCTTTTTTAGTAGGAAAAATTCGATGAGGTATCGGTTCTAATAGAATTAGTAGTGTAAACGAATCGAGCTGGAGCCGAGCTTGGCGATTTTGCCAAGCTCGAGCTCATAAGCTTGGGTTTGAATTCGATCTGAGCCCAAATTTGCGCGCTCGAGTCGAGCCCTCTTAAAAGTAAAAAATTTCGGCGGGAATTTTTGAAAATTGTTTTTTTAATTTTTTTTATTTAATATACATTTATTAATATGATAATAATAATAATATACTAAAAAATAAAAAAGCTTGCTAGCTGGGCTCACGAGCTTTTTTCAGATAGAAGCTCAACTAAAAGTTCGAGCTCATTCGAGTCGAGTCGATCCGACTCACAAGCCGACTCGGTTCAACTTAGAGCTCCTAAATAGAGTTAATGCCTCTGAATCTGAATCATTTAATAAATAGATGAAATAAAAAACACTTTGGCTAGCCAATTATCATCCAATTATAGGGCAATAATGGTTAAAGAATAAGGCTAGAAGACAAAGAAGAATCATTTTTTATATATAATTAGGACGAAGATGAATATACCTTCCACAACATAATGAATTAATGAGTTGAAATATGATCGGATTGTATATTAATTTAACTCTTAATGTATATATATTCTTAAATTCCAATTATTGAGCACTTTTTTGCAAAAGTTATATCATAATGACATCATGAGTTTTCAATGATGACTCATCTCTAATGTAGCATCAGAAGCAAATTAATTGGTGCCTATTTGCCTAATGTCATCTAAACAATAGTAATATAAACTTCAAAGAGGCGTCTTCAATTTTGTTTTCTCCACTTAGTGCTAAGTTTTTGGTAATCTTAAAGAAATAAATTAAAATGAATTATATTTAAGAGAAACTGGGGTTAGACTATACTATATCGGTTTAAGAGATTCAGTGTGGTATAATTTTTTTTAGTTGATGTAAAAAAAATAAAGCAAGGATACTGATCCCAAACTTAAAAGAAAATCTCACATAATCATATTGATCCCTATTATTTTTTCATCAAAAGCAATAAATTTATAAATGATTAGATTAATATAACTTAGGAAATTCATGCTCTTCTAACCATCCATAACTCAAAATTATTGTCACTAATATTATTAATATCAAAGTCCAAAAAGGCAAAAAGTCCAAAAGGTCCAACAAAAAGACATTACTAAGTGTTAGGTAAGGCTACAATGTGAATGCAATGCAATTGGGAGCCTAAATATAAAATCCAATAAATATCAAAAGCATTTTGCAATCCATCATTTTTTTAATTTGAAATCCACCCATTTAATTATTTGCCTTGAAAAGTACTAGTCAAATTATTTATTTATCCATTTATTTTATTTGCAAATGAAACAAACAAAATATGGGTGCACCATATTAAATAAAGGGGAAAATTACACTCAAACCCCCTCACTTATTATATAATTATCAAAACCTTCTTTATTTATTGAAAATCACCAACACCCCCTCTTAAGATATTATAATTATAAGATTTCTTTAATATGAGAGCGTATGTTAGTAATTGTCAATAAATGAGAAGATGTCACCTCATACAAACAGTCTAGATATCATCTTATAAAACACCGATACTTTTCAAATTATCATTTAGCACCTTGTAATGCACATTGTACCGAACATAATATGTATTATATATATATATATATTAAATAATAAAAGGGTGTTCAATTTTTTCCCGACATATTCCTTTTTCCTTTCCATATTTATACAATTTAAGAGTTATTAAATTTAAAAAATTCAAAATATCTAAAAACTAATTTAAAAGAGGATATGATTTGGGAAAAATTCTAAATCACATCGAGTCTAATTAATATGACATTTACGACACATTTTTAATGAGGTATAAGTTTTCACCACTCACTCAATATTCTATTGAATTTTATATAATACATCAAATTTATTAAATTCGATTCATCTAAATAAAAGTTTTTCCTTTTCTTCCTAGCACAATCATACTAATATTTTATATCATAAATGATGCCACTACAAGTCTACAAGTTGTAGATTTGTGAGTACAACTTTAAAATTAGATAAAGTTTACTTCATTAAGTTTTGGTCAAAACAAGCACGTGAGGCACGTGCAGGAGCATCCAGAGAAATAAGACACGTGATGGCGGCCGAGTCACAACCGCAATTCCCGGAAGAGCCGCCTTTTTTATTTTCGGTTTTGGATTTATTATAAAAAATTTGAATTACATAGTTTTAAATCACTTTAATATCAATTATTTTAATTCAAATTTATTTTTTAAATTATAATTTTTTACTCTTTGTGTAACTAAGTACCTAGGAATATTTTACACATTTATAAATTAAAATAATTTATGTTAATTTAACTTCTATGCTTTCTATGTTATATTTTTATTCAAATAATCATAATAGAATTATTAATGCAATCATTTAACCCGGCATACATCAATTAATCATCATTAATTTAATATATTTTAAGAATATAAATAAATACCTATAATTCCCATACAAATCTTTGTAATATAAATTTTTTTGAGGAATTTCCAAAAAATTATCTTAAAATAAAAACAAACATGCCTAACAATTGAGATCCATCTCCTAATTCTATTTTAAGTTTTATTTTGAATTTTTCTTTTTTTACACAAGAAAAATGGAAATATACTAAGACAAACAAGTAAAAACAATGACAACGACAAGGGAAGGGGGAGACTCACCCTTCTTATTTTGATATGGATTAAATGTATAAAATCTCGTATTATGTACAAAGTACAAAAGAAATATGTGTTAATAAAATAAATTAATGATTCCAAATGTACCACGTTATTAGAAAATAAGCATAATTTTTATTTGTATTGATATATTCATTTGATATTTATACTCTTTATTCGCAATATAAAATAATAGTGTTATTTCACTCGAAAAATACGCATATTTTTCTATCTTTCTAACCAAATGAGCATTTCATGCAAACTTTTTATTAAAACAAACAGTATATAACCTACTTATACCCTTTATTTGCAACATAAAAGATAATAGTGTTATTTGACTCAAAAAATACATATATTTTTCTATCTTTTTAACAAAATGAGCATTTCATGCAAACTTTTTAATAAAATAAACAGTGTATATTTTCGATATAACAAATTAAGAGTAACATAAAATATCTCTCTATACGAGCCACCCAACAATTTCGATAGCTAAAATATTTTATCCTATATTTGTTTTATAGAATTTCATAAAAATATATCATGCTTTTGAGTAAAATGTTAGTTATTATTAGGTATAAAAGTGAAGAAAAATCAAGCAATTCACGTTTTTTTTTGAATTAGAAAAATTTGGATTATTGTGATGCAAATTTTCTTTTTAGACGCTTCACGTGAATATAATGCCAGCATCACGTTTTTATATATTATTCATTTATTCTAGTTAACAAACTATTTCAAATAAAAAAACTTTAGTTTCATGATTATCGTGATTATTTAATAATTATTCAGTTAGATTTTATATTTTCTTCTATATTGTTTTGTTGAAAATAATTTTGAGGGATATTTTTCCCTGTTTGAGAAAAATATTTGAAGCAAGTGGATATCATTGAATTGTGAAATTAATAGCTAAAAATAGCTACATTTTAATTAAAATTATTTTAAGGTGTCACGTTAAAAAAATAGACAAATGAAATACCAACTCCTGCAGACCTACCCCTCATGATTTTTGCCCTTTCACCAAACATAAATCTCAGTGAAAAAAATAGAAAAATGGTATAGAATAAATCAAAAATTACAACAGAGTCCTTTATTTATTGTGCAACTAACATTTTTTTTACGCTTTTTAATATTACCAACACACTCTTTTAAAAAGTTTATTTATAAGGTTACACAGATCAAAATTATAAGAATATTTAAAATTTTGAATATATAATATAATTGGTATAACTATGAAAATTAATTTAAATGAGGAGAACTTTATATAACTTTTAACAGAAAATTCATAAAAAAATCCTCACATTTTGTTAATTGAACTTTTTTTTAAAAAAAATTGGCCTTTAATATATTAATTTAATCTTATTATTATCACTAATAATATTATTTTCGGGTAAAAATTATTGTTGACCTCAATTTACGTTGAATGGAGCAACACATAATTTAACAAGCTCAATAAAATTATATCAGGATTTGATATTCATGGCAAAATGATTAATCTTCTTGATTGATAAAAAATATTCTTTTTTTAAAAAAGATGCTTGAGAAGTGCAATTATGTTTGATATTATACTCACAATAAAAATTTAAAAAGTATTTTTTCAAATTTTATTTAGAAGGGATCATTAAGTTCACCTTTTAATATTAATAAAAAGTTTATATGATACATTAAGGTGCAACTTAATTAATTTTAAAATTTGTGGAGTTTTTGATTAAATGTGGGGTGCTTTTATTAATTTTTTTAAGATTTGAGGGACTTTTTAGTAATTATGCAATAAGTTAAGGGTTTGTATGTAACTCCCCATGACAAGTAGCTATTTTTTTATTTATCATTTTAACTTTACTAACACATTTTTGGTGGTCACTGAAAACTACTCAACCCAAAATTCACATATAAACTTAATAGGAACGATAAATGTAGAATTGAAACCCACAGCGAAGATTTCTACTTCTTAAACAGAGAAAAACCCACTTCAATTTTGCTTTTATATTGGTAAAAATTGAATCTTTTTTGGTTGAAAAAGAGATGGGTTTACTGTACGATGATGCGGTGATGATTAGACAATCTGAGAAAGAAGGGGAGCCATGTGTGATAACTGTAAATTGTCCAGACAAGACTGGTCTCGGTTGTGATCTTTGCCGCATAATTCTCTTCTTTGGCCTCACTGTTGTCAGAATCGGTATTATGTTTTATTCATTGCATTAAAATTTAATTTTGCTTTAATTCCATGTAAATATTTGTGGGTTTCATAGCAAAGGAATTAAAATTGAATAGAAATACAAGTGCGTTTTCTGTAACATTCAGGTTTGTTGAGCTTAATTTACTATTTGAGGGGTTTCAAATGGTAATTTAGTGGATTTTATTGAATATTTCTTCTGGGTTCTTGAGAAGCTTTTTGCTGCAAGTTATGAGCTCAATTTTAAACTTTTTACAAGATTGTTTTGTTGGTTTTTTTGCTGAGCTGATGAATGAACTAGTTGATATACTCTGAATCATACCTTCTTTTATAAGAAACTATAATTCACTATTGGAAATCATAATATGGTGTGTGGACTACTAAACATGGACAATTTCGATTATATCAGAATTACTTGTTCTGTGAATTACAAGTTATTTTCTGTATTTCTTTACTGTTTGATGCATAATTATATTAAAATTTATCCTATACTTATTATATTTTCTATCCTTTTCATTAAATGGTGTGGCTGAAGATGTATCCACTGATGGAAAATGGTGCTACATAGTGTTCTGGGTTGTGGGCAAACCGAGTACACGTTGGGGTTTATTGAAGAACAGATTGATGGGGGCATGCCCGTCTTTTCTCTTGGCTTGCGGTATTTCATATTATCGAGCTGAGTTGCAACCCCCAAGGCCTCCTGATGTGTTCCTCTTGAAGTTATGTTGCCATGATCGAAGGGGACTTTTGCACGGTAAAAACGCTATAAAAGTTCGACTTTTTTATTAGGACTTGTTTGTTGGTTTCAAAATGTTGTTAAGTACTTATTAAGTATTTGCAATTTGAAATTCTAAATAACTTCATAAGTTTGCTAAAAGGTAGAAAAGATTGAATCTTGCACTGTTTTTGGCTTTTGAATCTTGAAATTATTTTTCAGTGATGTGGTCTAGATTCGAGTATTTTGCAAGTATTGGGTTCTGCTACTGGCTAGATTCTCCTAGTAAGTAGGTAATTAGTATATTAATTAATTAGTATTTATAGGAGAATCTAATGTGCATAGGTCTTACACCTTGTTGAATAATATGAAACCCCGTGAATTATATTATTGATAAAAGAAGGGTATAAATAGAGTTACAATAGAATCTAATGAAATCGTAATCTACCTATAAACATGGAAATAAGATAAAACTAAATAACTACAAGATTATAAAAGATACGATACGATACGATATAATCTAACCTAATCTAAATATTATCTAACACACCTCATCAGTTCTTTAATTTACATCATATGGTCGTAAATCCAAATAATATTATAAATTTAGGATTAAATCCCTCAATTACAATAGAGAAATGTAAAACCGTGCAATATTTTCTTTTTGAACTTCACTTCTGTGTATTTGATGTGTTGGTTTATACATCTTTTGCTACTATTTCTATCATGCTGTTGGATAATTAACTATATTGATATCTGAGCTAGATTCATAAGTCGAAATTGATGTAATGTTTTTGACAGATATAACGGGGGTTCTTTCCGAGCTTGAGCTCACAATCGAGAGAGTAAAGGTGTCAACTACTCCAGACGGGAAAGTGATGGACCTCTTCTTCATAACCGACACAAGGTTTTGCATTTACAATATTGTAGAAAATAACACGATTTTTTACTCCGAATTTTTGTTATAGATTTTGAAAAATTTGTTCAAATAATGCGTTTTAACATCTTTCCAATTTGATTCATTTCGATTCGTTAGGGAACTTTTACACACGCCAACGAGAAAAGAAGACATATACGACCATCTAAAGGATGTTCTTCGTGATCCCACTATCACTTGCGACATAAACATAGTGGGGCCCGAAATTACGTCCTCTTTTCAAGGACCCTCGTTTCTTTCTGATTCAATAACCGAAGAAATATTCAACGTAGAGATGCAGAGAGAACAACAACCTGAATTTGTCGCGTTTAAATGTCCATCGATCACAATGGATAACTTGTTGAGCCCGTCTCACACGCTCGTCCAAATCATTTGCCACGACCACAAAGGTCTCTTGTATGATATTATGCGGACTCTGAAGGATTGTAACATTCAGGTACATGTTTTGTTGAATTGGAGAATTGGTCCCATAGGATAGGGCATATTGCATTCTTAGCCTCATTGTTGTAAAAATAGACTCATATACATGTTTTGTTAAATTGCAGTATTGGTCCCATAGGATAGGGCATATTGCATTCTTAGCCTCATTGTCGTAAAAGTCTCATAAGATCCCTTTTTTGCAATTTTGGTCAAAACCAAGATGTAATAGAGACTAGGGAGAAACTTGTAGTATTGGTCCCATAGGATAGGGAATATTGCATCTGATATGGGTGATTAATATAATGATCCGTAAAGGCTGAGCGATACATGAATAGCAAAGGGTCTGATAGATGATACGAACCATGATGGGTACGACCTATGGGCTCTGTGATAAAATCAGGGCTGACGTGGATAGAATTGCACCACAAGTCCCTACCACTAGTGTAATTGCATTACACTACAAAACCCGCGTGCTTTTAATGTACGGGTCAAGTACCAAAAAGGACCCGACATAATCCTCATCGTACAAAGATGACACGTGTACGGTACTCACTCAGATGTCGCTATCAGTCCGTACAGCGAAGTTGTCCTATAAATACCCGCACTGTTCATTGGGAACAGGGACCGCTTACGGGAGATTTGTCAGTACTTACCTGCTCTACTACCGAGCTATCACAATTACGACCTTAACTTTATTATTTGAACTACGTTAGACTTGATCCTTATATTGGTACGTAGGCAGCTTGGTTTGTACCCAAGTGCAGTCTATAATCTATTTCCGGACTAGGTCGTGCACCCGTGGCTCGGCTTGGTTTAGTTCGTTTATTTCGACCTAGATCAGCATCCTTAGCCTCATTGTCGTAAAAATAGTTCTCGTAAGGTACCTTTTTTGCATTATTGGTCTCATACATTTGTAACCAAGATGTAATAGAGACGATAGAGAAAATTGTAGTATGGGTCCCATAGGATAGGGCATATTGCGATTTTAGCCTCATTATTGTAGAAATAGTCTCATAGGATTCCTTTTGCAATTTTGATCTCATCTTTTAAAACCAAGATGTAATTTCACCAAATATAAATCAAACTAATGGGGTCTGTCCATTTTTCAACGGTTGTGACTAAAAATGCAAAAAATTACATTTTATGGGACTATTTTTGCATGTTTTTATACAATGTGGCTGAAATTGCAACGAGATTTATCCTATTGAGTATTGACTAATGCTGCAACTTTTTTCCTAATTTTTATACATAAATTTGTGTTACAAGAGATTTTCTAACAATTAACAATTGGTTTCATAATTAATACCAGATTTCTTACGGACGCCTCACAACAAAAGGGCAAAACGAATGTGAGGTGGAGTTATTTATCATGCAAGCGGACGGTAAGAAGATAACGGACCCGAGCAAACAAAACTCGTTGAGATCTCGTCTTCAAATGGAACTAAGCCGTCCTCTCAGAGTAGCACTCATTAGCCGTGGCCCTGATACCGAGTTGATAGTTGCAAATCCAATTGAGTTATCTGGCAAGGGCCGCCCGTTGGTTTTTTACGACATAACACTAGCTCTCAAAATGCTCAATAAACCAATATTTTCGGTATGTCAATATACACATTCCTTCTTTTACTAGCTATAACCCCTCTAGTTAGGGGTGTCATTGGGTGGGTCGGAGCCAAACCCAGACCTGGACCCAAACATATTATTTGGTCTGGACCCGGACCAGACCCAATAAATCTTTTTATTGGGTATGGTCTGGGTCTAGACCCATAGATATGAAGATTTATTGGGTCTGGGTCCAGACCCATAGATATTTTTTAAAATAAGTATTTATATTTTTATAATATTTATTTCCTATTTTTTTGCTTACACCTATTTATTTTATTTTGTACTTTTTCAAATTAAATATTAATTTTTTTTTGACAAATTTTGGATTCATGAATTTCAAATAAATTATTAACGCACTATTAATGTATTCAATATTTTCTTGAATGCAGTATAAATCATTTAATTTTCGAATATATAATTTTAAAACTAAGAATGTCATGTGCAAATATATAACTTTTATATTCTAAAATTTTAAATTGGGAAAAAAAAATACAAAAATGAAAAGAAAAAAGAAGAATTGGGTCCAGGTCCAAACCCAAAACATTGGGTGTGTGATCTACCCAAAGTTTTGGGTCCGGGTCTGGATCTGACCCACCCAATGCCACTCCTATCCCGTGTCATATCTAACAACGATAAAACATAAGCATAAAATTAAACTAAAATTTGTTTTTACCAACATGTAATAAAATCGTAATTTACCCATTTATACACACACACACACACACAGATGGATGCCTTTTGGTTCTTATTCGAATATGATGTGGCCATATTTTACAGGCGGAAATCGGGAGGAATGTGGTAGGCGACCGGGAATGGGAAGTATACAGAGTTTTACTTGATGAAGGAGATGGTAACTCAGTTTCAAAGAAAGAGATTGAGGAAACTGTTTGGAAGATGTTAATGAGTTGGGATTCATAATGATCTTCATGTTTTTGTACTTCAAAAATCTTGATCTGCTGCTATAAGATGTGCAAATTCCTTATATATATATATATATGTAAAATGTAAATATATTCTAAAGCTTAGATTTAGTCGTCTTGTTTAGCTCTGGGATGACTGAAAATTCTAGTTTGCAACGAGGTTACGGTTAGATCATATTCGGTCTTTTGTATATACATGCTTTCTTCTTCGTTTTACAATTCTTTCATTACAATATGCACAATTTCATAGAGAATTATCAGAAAGTGTTGTCTGAAAATTGTATACATTTTATTGTATTCTGAAAATATATTGAGGCCCACGGATTTCCCCACCATACCCAATCCTGGATTCAATGTATAGCTCTAGCAGGCCTATAATTAGGCCCAGTAATTTAATAGATACAATTTTGCCCATAAACTTAACCATTGACTAACGGTCAACTTAACCAAAAAGGTTATTTGTCAAGATTTCAAACTTCGGGGGTTATTTGCTAAAACTAAATAATACCTTGGGGGTTATATACAAAAAGCCCATGCTCTGATACTATGTTAGAATCGTGGTTTTGAATTTGAAGTAAAATAATTTTAATGTTTGTGTAGAAAAAAGCAACCTTGATTGTGGAGTAGAGAGGCACAATGGCCAATCAATGTATGAATTTCCAACTACTCCATTTTCACGAGAAAGATAATAGGAAAGGGTCACATGACAAAGACTCAAAAGGATTCATATGATGAAGTTTAATCTTAATCACACTCTTATGTAATTCAGATTTCAATATAATTATAATTATTTATATTGATATATTAGTAATTTAACAAAATAAAAAATTAAAATTGCCAGCGGCTAGTCAAGAATAATCTTAAAATTTAATAAAAATTGATCGAAACAATCAAAATCATTCATTTCACATGCATCTGATACAACAACATGAACCTTATTTTCAAGATCCATAATGACAATTTAGATCCGAATATAGTATTTCATATCATTTGTAGTAAACACATATTTATTTTTTCTTAAATACAAAATCATTATGGATTTATTTGCACATAAAAATATATTATAAACGCCACTTTAAAAATTTAATGTACTTCACATGTAGGGACCAAATATGTATCACGTGAAACAATCGTGAAAATTAGATCTGATCTGAGCCGACCCACAACAGAGTAATTGACTAAGTAGTCAATTTGAAATTATCAAGTAGGGGTGAAAATTTTACTCGATACTCGATTCGAGCTCGATCGCTAAAAGTTCGGTTCGAGCTCGGTTCGACATTTTACCAAACCAAGCTTGAACAACTTTTTCTGATCGATAATATTTAAAGCTCGAATTGAGCTCGGCTCGATTAGCAAAAAATAACAAAAATATGTACAAAATATTCAAACTACTCGAGCTCGACTCGTGATCGGCTCGATTAAAGCTCGTTTGAGCTCGGCTCGATGAACAATCAAACCAAATTCAAACACAATTTGTAAAGCTCGATTGTAATTCAAATAAGCTTAAACACTTATGCGTATGGCTCGACTCAACTCATTTTCACTCCTATTATCAAGTGCCCACAATTTATTAAAATAGTATTTAATATGTTGTGGATCATATCAAATTTTATTCTTATATATAATTTAGGCACATGTATTTGATTCCGAATATACAAAATTCATTTTTTATAAAAAAGAAAGAAAAAAACTATATAATATCAAAAGATACCAAATTATCGTATATTGTACTTTAAAAAAGTAATAATAATATTTCCATTTAACTCTCTCCACTACAATTATTGTTGTTTCTAAAAATACAAAGTATACGTGGCTGTATGTATCTATATCTATCTATCTATATCTTCATCCACACACGCCTCTTTCTCTCTACATATATATTCCGATCGCCGGAATATTCCATTCTCCGGCCATCCATGACTGCTTCTCCGTCCCCTACATTTGATCCCTCAGGTCCAAACCAGAGATCAAGTTTCCGTTCCTCTCGTACAATCACTATCTCGAAACATAATTTCTCAATCAAATCGATTTCTCTTTCCGATTAATTGTTAAGTTTGTGACCTAAATATCTATATCTGTATATGTGCATATATGGAAACGCGCATTTGATGCGAGATGTTCAACAAGATAATAAAGAGAGGACACCGCAAGGTGGCCAAATCGGACGTCGATTACGGCCACGCGCCGCCATATCGGAGCTCCGGTAATGTCTCCACCTCAAACGTCGTCGTAAATCATGCCTCGCGCGGCGGAGCGCTGCCGTCAATTTTACCTCAACATCATCAAATGACGTCCGGCGTGGAGACGGCGAGAGCGCCTCTAGGTACGATCGAGAATCTACCGATGTTTCGAGATGTTATAGTATTGGAGCGCCAAAGTTTGTTTTTGCGGAAATTGAAGATATGTTGCTTTCAATTTGATTTCTGTGACACTCTGAAAATGGTGAGGGAAAAGGAGATCAAGAGGCAGACATTGGTTGAGCTTGTGGATTTCATTCAATCCGGTACTACGAAAATCTCCGAATCGAATCAAGAAGAGTTGATTCGAATGATATCTATAAATTTATTCCGGTGTTTACCCCCTGCTTCTCATGAAAACACTGGCTCGGAGAACATGGAAGCAGAAGAAGATGATCCTTATCTCGAGCCTTCATGGCCGCATTTGCAGCTCGTTTACGAACTTCTCTTACGGTACGTAGTTTCTTCAGATACAGATACGAAGATCGCCAAGCGTTACATCGATAATTCATTTGTTTTGAAGTTGCTTGATTTGTTTGATTCTGAGGATCCAAGAGAAAGGGAGTATTTGAAGACTATTCTTCATAGGATATATGGAAAGTTCATGGTACATAGGCCTTTTATTAGGAAGGCTATAAATAATGTATTTTATAGATTCATATACGAAACAGGGAAGCACAGTGGAATTGGGGAGCTTTTGGAGATATTAGGGAGTATAATTAATGGCTTCGCGTTGCCAATGAAGGAGGAGCATAAGGTGTTTCTGGTACGGGCTTTGATCCCACTCCACAAACCTAAGCCGGTTACGATATATCATCAGCAGTTGTCGTATTGTATTACTCAGTTTGTGGAGAAAGACTACAAATTGGCGGATACTGTTATTAGGGGTCTGTTGAAGTATTGGCCAGTTACCAATTCCCAAAAGGAGGTTCTCTTTCTTGGAGAGCTAGAGGAAGTGTTGGATGCGACTCAGGCTGTGGAGTTTCACAATTGTGTGGTTCCGCTTTTCAGACAGATTGCTCGTTGCCTCACCAGCTCTCACTTTCAGGTGCGAGAAGTTCGTTAATGTTTAGTAAAATGTTTCGATCTCGTGTCATTTAATATATTTTATTCCCTTTTGATGTTGCTGAAATAGGAACTTCCTTTATCCTTCTTGTTCACTTCTTAATGATCTTACTTACCGCTTAGTCTTTATTTGATTAAGTGATGTATAGCTTCCATACTTGGTTCAATAGTTGATTATTTCTGTTTTTGGCTCTTATTTTATTCCAATTTTGCGTACAAAGAGTAGATGTTCTTGCTTTATGAGAATGTCAGCAGAAGTCCTTGACTGTTTAGTGGCTTTGTGTTTTGACTTGGATTTTCATTTACCAAGTGCAGAACTTGCATATTAGATTTTCGAGTCTGCTAGATTGTTCAGTTTACGGTGATTGAAAATGAACATTCTATTTGCTATGTGAGATATTTATTGTCTGGATGTCGATATTGATGACTTCTCTCAAGGGGTTTCATTTTAATGGGGGGACGACTGTACACTTGAACCTTAGTTATTGATTGTCAGAATATTCTTTTGGCAAAACTTGATAGAGTTATTAGACTTGCTCGTCTGTCAAGTTTGGTAACATTTACAACAATCTTTTCTTGGTTAGAAAATTCTACTCTTTGATCAGAAACCTGGAATAAGATCAATTTTATCTCTGATTTTGGCCTGGCTCAATCCAAATGCAATTGTAGTCCATTTTGACCAAATATTTGTGAACGAAATTAATGTTTATGCTACTGTCACACGGAATGGGTTATTGATAGTGTGGATGTTTGTTGGTCGTTGGTGCATCAAATCTGTGGATGTCTTGTTCGTGTAGAGAAAAAGATCTACCGATTTAAATTTCAATCTTTTTGTTACTGTTTCGGCTCATTATTAACAAGTGATATGCTGTAGTGTCATGTTAGTTGGTGGTTTATGACATTCATTAAGCTATATGTTGTCTGCTTATGAACTGATGGCTTGTCATGTGAGAGTAAGCATTGCGGGTTTTAGGATCTGAATATGGCACTCTCCAGTAGCATGTTGTATTGTGAATTTGTGATATTGGGTTGTGGATCAAGGGGGTTAGTTTTTTTGTCGGAGCATTATCTTCTTCTGTTGAATTATATTGGATTGTGGATTAAGACGATTTGTATATTTTATCGAAAGGGGAAATTATAGTAATTATTAAGCCTTGAGGTGTCTTTTCGTAATTAAGGCGTCCCACAAAGCCCAAAGGGTGTGAGAATTAAGCCTTACTATTGACCTCTTGGATTGTCTTCACAGTCCTACTTTACTAATTTAGCTGTATTACGAAAGTATATCTAAAAACTGTATTATTGTACTGCTGATCTCAAATTCTTGTCATCTCTTTATCTACTGCGATCCTACAATCTTAATAACATTATTTACGAGGCATTTGCATAAGCTTCTTCATATCTAGGGGTGACAATTTGGGTCCAAACTTATATTTGGACCCAAATTAAACTAGGTTTTCAATGAGTTGGGTCCTAATATTGTAAAATTGTAGTTCCAATTGGGTTGATGTTTTATAATATTTGGGTCCAATTGGGTTGGCAATTGGGTCCAAACCGGGTCCAACTTAATTTTTTAAAAGAAGTAAGTTAAAACATGATTTTCTATAATAATTAACTTATTTATTAAAAAACTTACACATACTTCACATTCATCACACACATTACACAATTTTTACACACAAAACACATTGTTTACACGAATTGCACACTTTTTATTTTTTTAATATATTTTTATTTTTATTATTATATTAATAAATATATATATTAAATTATTAATAAATATATATTAAATAATTTAAAAAAAATAAAAATATTCGGCTCGGCTCGAGTTCGAGCTTGGGGCTCGGCTCGAGCTCGTGAGCATGAGCTCGAACCCATGCTCATGAGCTCGAGCTCGCACCCATGCTCACGAGCCCGAGCTCGAGCTCGAAAAATTTGGGCTCGACGAGCTCGAGCCCGAGCTCGAAAAATTTGGGCTCGACGAGCACGAGCTCGAGCTTGAAAAAAATATCAAGCTCAGCTCGAGCTCGGCTCGTTTACACCTCTAGTGTACACTATGTGTAAAAGTGTGAAATGTGTGTATAAAAATATATCGTGTGTGTAAAAAGTGTGTATTTTATATAAAATGTGTGCATTATGTGTAAAAGGTGTGAAATGTGTATGTAAAAAAAGTGCATTTTATGTAAAAAAATTTAATTTATGTGGGTAATGTGTGTTGTGAGTGTAAAAATATTGCTAAGCTTATTTAAAATATCTTATATTCTATATTTGGGTCCTTGTTGGGTCCGTGATTGGGTCCTTGTTGGGTCCAATTTGGGTCTTTATTGGGTCCAACAATAATGCATATATTTTGTCATTGGACCCAGTTGGACCCAACCCAGTTTGAACCCAACCCAAATGGACCCAACCCAAACCCGACCCGATCAACCCAATTGCCACCCCTATTCATATCTTACAAGGTGAATAACATGTTTCAGGTAGCAGAACGAGCTCTGTTTCTGTGGAACAACGAACATATCTTTGGCCTGATTGCCCAAAACCGAAATGTCGTTTTGCCAATAATATTTGAGGCCCTGGAAAAGAATATCCAGTCCCACTGGAACCGCACAGTAATAGGTCTAACTGTTAATGTTCGAAAAATGTTTTTGGACATGGATGGTGAGTTATTTGAAGAGTGCCAAAGGCAGTATGCAGAGAGGGTGGCAAAATCAATAGAGTTGGAAGAAAAACGAGAAACTGTATGGCGAAGATTGGCTGCTCAAGGAGGATAAAAACACAAGCATTTTCTCGGTATAAATGGTATATATTTTTGTCCTTTGTTTTTCAGTTTCGACTTTGTCTAATCGAGCAGATTATCGAAGATGTAATTTAGATGTATTAGTATCTGTATTGATGTGGATGTAGTTCAAGGTTGGCTTTGTCACACTGGATCATTTTTTTCCCCAAAATTGTGCTCTATTTTACATTTCATTTCGTATAGAAAGCATCACTTAGTTATTTAACGAAAAAATTATACTTATGTCGATGCACACTGGATCCTTTATCCAAAAACTGTGTTCAATCTCTTACTCTATTTATTTATATGCCGCATTCAGTTTATTTAGAAGGGATAATTAAGTTCATTTCTGAAAATTAATAATAAGTTTATATGATATATTGTCGATTTATCGAATTGTGAAGTGTCGAAACAGGCCTGCTTAACAACGGGCCATTAGGCTGAGGAAGCATTAAGAGGCTGGCCCCTTAAGCCTGGTGGGCTAAATCGGTACCTTCAATTTTGGCCCACTGCATTTATTTATATCTTTTTATTAATTAGTATATTATAAATATATATTGTATAATCTATACTATTATAAAAAGAAAGGCTGTTTTGCCTCACAGATGAAAGTTATTTCTAGCATTTTTACGGATTTTAGTCTTTTGTATTTTTTTTTGTAAATTTAAAATATAAGTGTAATTTTGAGGGTAAAATAGGTATTTGTCACACAATATTTCATTTGTCAAAATATACCTTTGGGACTAATACACACAAGCAATTGAAAATAGGGCTAAATTTATCATTCTCAAATCCTCATTTCTCTCGCATGGAAGTTAGGATATTTCTTTAAAATTAATATTACTTTTTTTTTATTTACACTTAAAAATAATTATACATGCAAGTACCGCATGCGGGGTCGCTAATCATTTTTCAAAACAAGGTCTAGTTGAAAAAGTTCAGGTTTTGAACTTAAAGTAAAAGGTTCAAATCCCCTTACCCACTATTCAAAATTAAAATATAATTATAACAAATAAACAAAAAAATTAAAAATAAAATAAAATAACCCTTTAGGCCTTGTTTTTTTTGTCTTAAGGGGCCAGGCAACGACTCATTTGACATCTTTATTAATCAATTTTTTATCCTCAAATACTAACCATATATATGCACTTACCGATACTACCGTTTTATCACAAATACTGATACATTAAACTATAGTTCCCACATTTAGTGTATTCCATTTCATGTAACATATTCTGGTCATTCTCCTTTTTCCTTACCCTTTTAGGAAACTTTTGCTTGTATAAAAACTTGGCACAACTAATTCATTATTTGATGAGCATAAATACAGCTACAAATTCTGTATATACTGTAACCAAGTAGCCATGCATGACATGAAATTACATAAAGGCCCTTGGGCTGAACAAGAGGATGAACAATTAGCTGCTGCTGTGGCTATTTTAGGGAATAGAAGATGGGATTCATTAGCAAAATCATCAGGTATTGTATAATATACTCATCTATATATATATAACACATACATATTTATTTGGCTTAATTATAGTAATTATTCCATTATCAATTTAGTTCGAACAATTAACAAGATTGTTTTATGTAAAGGCTTAAAGAGAAGCGGAAAGAGTTGCAGGTTGCGATGGATGAACTATCTTCGACCCGACTTGAAACATGGAAATATAACTGCAGAAGAAGACCATCTTATAAATGATCTCCAAAATAAATGGGGTAACAAATAATATTCTTACCTTGCCATTTTTTGGAAAAAAAAAAAATCAAATTAGTCGTATTTATTACATTTTTGTTAAAATTTGAGGATTTATTTGATTTTCTAGATGGTCGAAAATTGCGAAAAAATTGCCTGGAAGAACAGATAACGAGATAAAGAACTACTGGAAGAGTAGTAGCTCATCGAAAAAGAAACTTTCAATTCTTGAGAAAACGTATAATTCGTTAAGTTTAGAATGTTACACGACGAGTCGAAACGAGTGCATGTTATTTAATGATGGTATCATGGGATCATCCATTGAATCTCCACAATCACCTTATGAAACTAGATTGATAGAGTGGATATCAAATGGTTCTCCTAGTGATATAATTAGTAATATGGAACATGAAGAATGCATTGATGAATATTACACTACCAATATATGGGATTTTTCTTTGTGGGGTGTGGAATGAAATTTTGGTAATTTTTGTAAAAGAGTAATTAGGAAAAATCAAAATAAAAAAAAAAATAGATGTTTTTGTATATAGTTTGAATGTCTATGTGAATAAATTTTGGAATATGGCAAGCAAATCATCAACAATCTATTTCAATTTGCCAAAAATGATATATTATGGCCAAATCTCCCAATAGTCACTCAATTATATTATTTATCTTAATTTTGGTGTCTAGTTTTTTAATTGGGCTCAATGAGTAGTTTTCAATTCTATCATTTATTCCGATTTAGTCACTCTCTTCTCTATTGCACTCAATTAGACTCTAGTGTCATCTTTCTCCACATTATTTTCGTTGTGATGATCCTTATTATATTAAGTTGTTATAAAACATCTTCATTTTTCATCCATATGATCACAATTATCTATATCGTTTTTATACTTGGAGACAAGTTTGAGTGCTATTAAAACTATAATAAATTTTCGTTAGAAAAAAATTTAGAAATTATAAATACTAAATTTATCCATTCCATTTAAAAAAAAAAAAATTTGTTTCATTATAGGTTCTTCCATTGATTAATTTGTCCAAGAAGAAAATAAGATAGGGATGGAGAAATATGGTTAAAAAAGTCATCTTAGACTCTTCCATTAGCTATGGAAGAGTTGAAAATTTAGTATTATAAGGACCTCTTTGGGAATGAAAATTAGAGTTGAGGGACTAATCGAGTAAAACTAAGAAAATAGGCATTAAATTAAGATAAACAATAAAATTGAGGCACTAATTAAATACAATTGAAAAAAGAGATTAAATTGGGATTTTTCTCTTAGTGCAGGTCATGCTCAAATTGCAGCATAAGAGTTTATTTGTCATGATAAGTCGAGTTGTTGATGATCAAATGTTCACAATAACTACAAGATAATATTTTTCTTTTAACTATCATTCATCATGATAGTTAGCTTTTGGTGACTACAAAAGTGATTAACTTAAAAAAAAAAAATATCTAAGCTTTATATATATATATTTTTAAATTTATTGAGCCATATAATCTAATTTATATGTCAACAGCTTTAGAAATATATATGTCTAGATTTCATGCGTGAATTAAATTTCTTAAATAGAAAATCAACCATGAGTCCAATAATTCGCTATGATCTCTATCGGGAAAATTACAAATTTAGTCCTATAAGATATCACAGTTCTAGTTTTAGTCTAGCGTTTTATGAAATTTTGAAAATAGTGCGAATAATCTGATAAGGATGCAACGTTAGTCCTTTTCTTCATCAATGTTGGCCTCATACTTTATTTTTATTATTATAAATTACATTTTGCCCTTTAAACTATACAACATATATCAAACACCTCCTGAACAAATATTACTGTCAGTTACCTCCAAAAAAATTTGAAAAAAAATAAGAAATGGTTGATGAAGATGATAATTGGTCCGAACGTACCGACTAAACATATATGTTCTCCCTTTTAATTTATAAAGTATTTTTCAGGGAGTAAGAGACAAGCAAAACTTGTTTAAAGGTTTATTTAATACTTCTTATTTAGTTGAAGGGGCAAAATGCAATTTATAGTAACAAAAATAAATTGTGGGACTAACGTTGTTATTAAAAAGGACTAATATTGCAACTAGTGTAAAATATTATGACGTTTTTTTTAAGATTTTGTAAAGTATGTGACTAACACTAAACTAGAATTTTTCAATTTATGCAAAACCATCATTATTCAAATTAAACAATTCACATCCAAACCACCATGCTAGTGGTGTGGTTAGATACTTAACTTGATTTGTTGAAAAATGTTATGACTTGTAAGATTATGATTAGACTAAACCATATTCTTTCTTAAAAATTGTTAGCCTTTCTACAGTGCTAGGAACCTTTTCCATGAATTTCTCTTACAAAATGTTTTCTTTTTTTCATCTGTTTTAGTGCTTCAATTGATTGGATGGAAACTAAAAGAAATAAAATGAGACAAAAAGTCTACTTTAGTGGTCTGTAAATGCTTTCCTTTTCCTAATCAGATCAATACAAAACAATATCATGTCCAAATATAATACTTAGATCTGTATTGTCTTCTTCTTGTACACTTTTCAGCTTCTTGTTCCACAGGTATCTATCAGATTATATATTTTAAAGAAAAGATCAAAATTAATGCCATAATTTAGCTTAATTTCGTTTTAATTTCATATTCAAATCAATGCACAAATTACATAAATAATCAGCAAATGGATCTAATTAGACCTCTTCAAGACGAGCACGTCGTTTGGTCTCCTCTCGTTTGCTTCGTATTGTATGAGTTGCAATTCAAGCATTTTTGAGCCACAATATGATAATTTACCTCAGATGTTACTCCACAGTCATTACAGAGTATCCACACCTAATATATTTGAGTTAAAAAATTATACTAGTATATAAATACAAGCCAAATCGAACAGTTTTAACTCGTTCTTACCACTTTACTTTGGTACATTTGAGGCATAGGTGTCGAAGCCACCTGAAATTCGATGTACAAAAGAAGTTTTTAGCAAAACAATTGAAAAAAAAATTGTCGAAATATGGATTAGTATTGCATGAATTGTATATACCTCGTGATCGAGCCTTTCCCAAACGCGGGTCATATCACAATATGATTTTGAGCAAACGGGGCAAGAATACCTGCACCCCAAACTATTAGCTGGAATCGATGCCACCCACTTGGGTCCTACTGCTCAACTATTTAACGAGAAAATTGTTGTATTAGTCCATTTAGGGGTGGCAATTGGGCGGGTTGTGTTGGTTTTTGGTCGGTTCCAATATGTTGGCTGTTAAATGAGTTTGGTTCTTAAATAGTTTTAAGGTGGAACCAAATTCAACCCAAAATAGAACCAAAAGGGAACCAAGCCCAACCCGACTCAATACCTTATATTTTGTTCATTATAATTAGATTATTGGCAAACGATTTGGGCCTAACTTGAAATTTAGTTGGACCCAACTTGGAACCAAGTTGGAAACCCAAATTGGGTTGGAACCGTGGTTCCAGATCCATTTTGCCACCCCTAGTCCATTATATAAGTCAATTTTCAATTTTAGTCCATTTAACAAATTTGCAAAAGCCTCTAAAACGTGTTTTTTCTTTTTTTGTTTTGTATTTTTGGCCTCGAACGTTAGAAATGCAATAGGACGAATCCAAAGGGACCAATATTGCTATTTTGCTAACAAGTTGACAACAGGATTTCACTTTATAACATCATCATATACACATCTGGCGGGTTTTAAACCCACTCAGATACCAAACGAGATCTTCTTTCGCAAGTTCATATTGCATCGTATATGGCAAAATTTTCTAATGGAAAAATAAGGAATTTGCAATAGAAGGTTATAATCATGAACAAAAAGATTATAACAAATAATAGATGGAGTGAGTAATTATGAGGACGAATGAAAATCTTACTGAAAATGACGTTCCATTTCCTTAACACATTCGAGATGTATAGTGTGACCGCATGGCAGCACCGTAATGCCTCTTGTCGTGTCGAAAAGATACTGCATTCGAAGATATAAGAGGTTAAAATATAAAGGGTCCTAGTGCAAAAGTCCTATGTATTATGTCCATAATCACTTGTATTTTTATTTTGGTTATGATAATCACTCGTATTTACCTCGAAGCAAACGGGACAATTATGATGCATGGCTCTCTCTATGCATACGTGCGAGTCCTTTAATATATTTGAATAGCAGCATTCTGAAACCACGAATCCCATAATTTTAACGGTTCAATTCTATCTTCAAACATAATATTAAATAAATAAATACATAGTATGAATTACCACATCTATCACAATGGAAGAAATTTTCTTCACCTCCAGTTCTATAACAACCAACACAATACAAAAACGAATAAAATTTTAGTGAAAATTAGTTGAATAAGGCGAAAAAGTTATTAACTAACCTGCAGATTCCACATTTATCACAGTGATATTGATTTTTCGAAACCTAAAAACGAGAATCATGTTGTTGAAGAATATGCAGAGACTAACTAACTAACTTCAAGAAAAATAACCAAAGAACTTACGTCGTCATCAAAGAATTTGCATTTCGAACAAAAGTAATTTCCCAAACAAACGCCGCAATTAATGCATACGGGTTGAACCTACATCAAAATGTTTGATCATCAACAAAAAATTTGAAAAATCGAATATAAAAAATGATTTATGAGTCTAAAATTTGAAAACTCACATCTTGTTCAGTGTCACACAACGAGCAAACGACCTGAAGATAAATAGATATACAGAAAAATGAGTAATTATGTGGTTATCAATATGTCGTATGAGTTCAAATCAATATCTTCATACACGAAAAAAAGTCGAAAATTTATCATATTAAGGAGAAATAAGTACATAAAACAAATCGTCGTTTTTTATAATCTAAATGAAAAGAACAAAATGAAACTAACAAACCCTTTTTATTTCGTGACGAGGGATATCATGGCGATTATGAGGATCAACTTCTATAGAATTCTGATAAATTATTGAGTAAAGAGAGTTAGCATATGCATAAATCAAGTGATAAAAATTGTAACCATATATATATATATATATTATATATATATATGTAAATCAAGATTATGAAAAATAAAACAAAACCTTAGCATCATTGTGGCAGTGCCTACAATCAAATATCTCATTGCAACAGGGTGCTATGATCTTGCACCTCCTCCGATAATGTGAGCACCTGAGATTTATTAACACATAATTATAAATTATAATTTCCAAAAAGAAATTTGCAGTCCTAAAAGAAATAATGAAATATTAATCACTTCACAAAATTAAAAACATAAATAATTTTTTTTTAAAAAGGTAATAAACTTGCCCATATTTCTCAAAGCCACTGTCCATTACTGTTCTTATAATTATGGCCCCAAAATTCAAGATTAAATCCCACAATTCCTCCTGAAAATTCACAGTAAAATAAGACCCACATTAAAAAAATAAAAATCAATCATATATATTAAAAGGAACCCAGAAAGAACAAGCAAAACAGATCTACGATTCGTACTTCAATGGCATTAAAATTAGAATTTTGAACAAAATAAATAATAATGAAAAGGGTTTGACAATTGATACAAGAAATTAATCCCCACATTTTCTGGAAACAGAAAATCTTTGTGGTGTATGATATTGAAAAATAAAAATAAAAATGTGAAATTAAGAGGCTTACAAGAGCCAAACGACGTCGCGTAGCGCGTCCTCTTCCTTGGATCAGAGGCAAAGAAAATTAATTAATTACCGTTTGGACATTATATTACAGTTGGGTTTTGGATCCCATACTTAACTGTAATAACAATTAAACTACGCGTAGATTCTTGGATTTGATTCTTTTAAGAAGAAGACAACTAGAAAAGCCTTTTTATCAATAAAAAAAAAAAAAAAAAAAGACAACTAGAAAAGCTTTCATATGACACTTTTCTTTATTGTCTTACTTTTTTCATGTTTATAATTTCTCTCTCTTTTTCGAGACAATTTGAATTATGTTTTATTTTTATAATTAATGTGAATTATGTTGTGAGTATACATTTTTGCCCTTTTCACATTTTCAATCTAAAATAGAAATACCTCATTTTTTTGTTTTCTTTTGAAAGTGTTCTTCAAGAGGATTTTGGCCTACTTTGATCTTATTTAATTAAAATTGACATGATGAGTTTATTATACTTAGGTGCAAGTGTTTATCGTTCTACTTAGGTGCATACGAATATTGACAATGTACACAAAAATTATTTGACCTGTAATTTGGACTTCAACTCTATTAATAAATATTGATATGATGTGTATCAATATTTCTTTTCGAGTAAGAAATCAACTCCAGAAATTGTGAGACTAAGAGAGATTAGTTTCTTTCAAACAGAAACCGAGCTCCATAAATAAAAGACGAGAAGAGATTAATTAAAATAAATAATCTTTTTTCCCTTCTTTTTTTCCCCTTTTTTCATTAATAAGTGATAATCCTATTTATACAATAATTTGATACTAAAATAAAATAAACTAAATCTAACCACTAAGCCACTAATAGACAACTAATCTAAAATAACTAACCACTAAATCAGCCCACTAATTAATTACAACTAATAAAGAAAAAATTAATAATTAATAAAAAAAAATTACTAATCTAATTATTACATAAAAACCCATATCAATTGAATGTTAATTACAAGACTCCAATATTTAAGGTAGGAGATATGCATTCATCTAGAACTTATTAAATTTTTTTCAATAGCATTGCTGTCTTGCCTATAAAAGCATTTGAAATACTAAAAAAACACTTTTTGGTATAAATAACTTATTAATAAAAACAAAATTACAAAAGAAAAGTGCACATGAGAATATGAGATTGTTTTGACACAAACAAGAAGGGTATCAACAAGCAACTTATGGCTTGTAAATCAGGAAATTCCCAAAAAAAAAAATATTTGTAGAAAGAAAAAGGATACCCAACTATAATATCGTATTTTATTTCATATTCTTATAATTGAAAATGAATCTTTTATTGTAATCAAGTTATAAGTAACGTTTGTTGTGAGGCAATTAACTATCTAATAGATATTTAGATATATAATGATGCATAAGTATCATTTCAATATATTGGGAAATTTCAAAATATTTAAAAGAAAAAGTGAAAAAAGAAAAGAAAATAAAATTATTTTCTACACAGGGATATTTTGGTCAAAGAAGGAAAAAAAGATTCTGTGGGTTGGAGAACACAGCATAGTTCTGATGGGCAATTGGATAATATGTACGATTTCTGACATGGATGCTGACCAATTTGACAGATGTCGGTTCCATGTCCTGCCTATTTCTTCACGCTCCACTCAGCGCGTGTCATCTACGCGGAACATTATTCCTAAACCTTTTTATAAATACAACAAATCCTAATCCACGGACACTTCAAAAAATCTCAACGTATCGTGTCAGACACTTAATCGGGCATGACACTCGTTCGACACTCTCCGACACCGTTACAATATAAAAATAAATTTATCTACTTAAATAAAATAAAAAAAATAAAATATAAACACCATAATGGATGCAGTTAGAAGGTATGTCTACTATGTATGCATTATTTGTGATACTTGATATTATTTTATTTATTTTTTGTGATTTTAAAAACTTAAATATTTATTTTTCTTTCAAACATATATAATTTTACAAATCAAATGCAAATTTATAACGTACAATAGTCATTCTTATAGTTTATTTTCTCTAACCAATCATATAAATTAGAATGAAAAGAGTAATTTATATATTTGACGTAAATTAATGAACATATATATGTATATTAATTTATATATACATATTTTACTAGCAAGTTCGAGGCCGTGTCCTAACATTTTTAAAATGCCGTGCCCCATGTTCGTGTCGTATCGTGCGTCGTATCCCGTATCCGTGCATCATAGCTTACTATCTAATGAATGTCAAAATTCTAAGAAACAAATGGACCAGCCCAGTAGATCCACCAACTGGCCCAGGTCCAGCCCATCACAACTGGGCTGAAGGCAACTATTGGGTTAATTGGGCCCCAAAATTATTGATAATAAATTTGTTTGGTATGTTATCGATTTGAAATTGAATCTAAGATAAATCGAGTTCCAATAAGTTAACATTTTATATGCATATTTATATTATTTTCCAGTTAAATAAGTTGAGCTCAAACTGATTTTCAAAATTTAAAAAAAAAAAACAGTAATCCTATTTGAGCTTAATTTCTTTGGTTTATTTTCCTCTCAAACGAGTTTTAACCAATGTTGTTATAATCGGATTGGACTGGCCGGTTTAACCGTCCAATGGGCCGATTCGATTTTGTTGTTAGCCTGAGTCGCGAGTGACTCAATGTGAACTGGTCAAACTCAATCAACGACCGGCCAGACCGGTTGAAACCGATTACTCAGTCATCCGTTTAAAGAGATTTTACTCGTTTCTTCATTTTATTACAAAAATATAATGAAATTTTGCATGTAGTAGCATGAATGATTCAAACCCTTAAGTCTTAACCTCTCCATTGGATTTACTTACACTTATTGACTATGAATGACTTGTTGTTTTAATAATACCATTACAAGTTATATATATTCAAATACTAATCTTATTATTTGAAAATATATAATTTTACCTTCTGCTATTCTATAGTTAATTTTTGTATAGATTTGTTTTTTCGGATAACAATAGTTTTTAGAAGTTTTTGAGTTTAAAAGAATAGACATTATTAGATATTTTGATATTATTATATTCAAATTTATATCGTTTATAAAACTAATATGTATAGTAGATGTGTATATATACAATATATATAATGCAAGTCAACTGATTTTTTTACACCAGTTCAATCAGTCGAATTAGTGACCCAATGACCCAGTAAATTATCCAATATGATCACTTTTCGATTTTAAAAACATTAATTTCAATCGTTAAATTTCGTGAGGGAATTGAATAATCGGATTACCTTTTCAATCCTATATATATATATATATATATATATATATATATATATATATATATATATATATATATATATATATATATATATATATCATTTTAGGAGAACGGAAAGAATAAATATAAATGCCTTACGTACAACAGCTACGTATATGCTGGCTTAAAATATTGTTACGTGCTCTCCGCATACTCGCAGATTTATACGTATATTGATACAATTATACGCCAAGAATATCTCTCATGCTTTGTACAGCTACCACAAAATCTCTATATGTTTATTTTTTGTTTTATTTTTTGTCATTTTTCATCTGTGCTAATTAATTTAATAATTGGTGGCGAAACTTTATATAAATTATGTGTTAGTTATTCAAACTACTACCAATAAAATAATTAGATATATTTATAAATAAATATTTATGCAGTTGATATAATATTACATCTAACATATAATATAAAATACTAACAAAACGCATTAAGCCTTTGTTAATTTATATTGAACAAATCAAAGTTGAACGTATTTTAACATATTAATTAAATTTCAAATATATCAAACATTTTGTTTTATTTTTCAGTTCAAACTAGATGCATGTATATATATATATATTATTCAAATGATTTTTTTGATTCATTATATATATATTTATAGATTATAATTCAAATGAGTTCCTATAAATGCTAATTAATAACCCAACTTTATATGAATCAATATTGAACTTTATTATTGTTCTAACAATAATAAGATTTGACATCTAATTCTTCAAAGCCTTTAATTAAATTCTATTATTTTGTCACTACTTATTATATGGAATATGATCATAATATTTGTAAAATAAGCTTTTATTTTAATTAAAAACTACGTATATTGACAGTTCGAAAATGAAAAAAAAAAAAACTCAATTATACAATTTCACAGGTAAAAAATAAAAATAGAAAAAAATAGACTTTCTGACTCTCAAATCAATATTAAAGATACGAAATTGAAAAAAAATAAATATATTGTAGCATGTGAGAAAAGGAACGTGTCATTATCACGTAATTTACCAACTCTAATCATTGGGAGGAAGATAAGATTTAATAACACAAATAAATTTATTTTAATTATATAGCCGGCGGAGTTAGTGGCTCTAAATTGAATCTCACTTTTTAGCTAATCTTTTTTGTTATTTTTCCTATTTGATAAGAAATTAATATTGTAATAAACACAGCTAAATTAGTAATTAGATTTGCATATTCGAATTCCAATATTCTATATGTGTGCACGTATTTTCTACGTTCATGAATGCCTGTTCTACGTTCATTAATGTATAACTTGTTTTTTGTACTTAATTTTTTATTTATATTTTCTCCATGCGATAAATGATATATATATATATATATAGTTCGATTTATTATAATTTTGACTACTTAATTGTGATACCTCAATTTTGTGCCAATGAATGACTTATATGTTTCGCTAAATTAAATTAAAAAAATCATCCACTGATTAATAACTCAAGTAATGAAAGACTTCTGTATAATTAAAAGGGCATTCAGCTAAATTTATAAATTCCTTAAAATAATACATACCATGTTTGAGAGTTTATAATTGAACTCTTACAAAATATTTAGTAATTTTGTTTAAAAAACAGCTTTCTAAACTCTAAAAAGAATTTGTAAAATTCTTTGATGGTCTCATTTATGAATATGAGTATTTTCATAATTTATATAAGAGCAACACTAATATGTTATGATTATGAGCCGCACAATGGGACACGAGTCAACAGTCCAATAAGACGAGTCCACGGCCCAATAGAGTTTGCTAAAATACCATCTTAATCAGCTAAATATTTTTTATCTGGTTTACAGTTTAAAAACTAGAATTACATATTTAATACTCTCTAAACCTACAAGATTGAGGAGCACAATATCGAAACTTGATCCTATCAAGGTAGATACGTAGGCAACTCGAAGTTACCGAGTTCAGCCTAATCTTTTAAAACGCTAACTAATCTGTCGCGGATCATATCTAATTTCATCCCTACATATTATTCACGTGCAATATATTTGATCCCACATCATCCAGTCTCCTAAAAAATAAGTTAGGAAATTTCATAATATAATGTTATAGAAATATATATAACATAATATATATTGTAGAGTGTGTAACAAGAATTTAGAAATTATAAAATAAATAAGACGGGAAAAAGTAGTGGGGTAGTAGAGCAAACTATTGTGGTGCCAGGCTTGCACTCTAATCATTCCCATAAAGTCATCACCTTTGCTTCAAAGCCAACTGATTCTCACTCCTTTCTCACCTCCTCACACACTCCCCATCTAATAAATACAAATAATAATTATTATTCTCAAGTCGAATATCAAATAAAATTGATTTATCTTTTATAATGTAGTTAAATCTGATGAAAAATTAGAATATTTTACGTTTTATATTATTCAAAAGGTAGACAATTATGGTCAAATAAATAAGATAATGTGATATGTAAACAACACTTCATTTTTTAATGGAGTGACTCAGATGCAAACAGCACTATCATGTTCAATACAATTTAGAAATATACTTTGTTTACAAAAGTACTAAATACAAAAGAAATTCAGAAATATTACAAATGCTTCTTCCATCTTCTATTGCACGTATTTAGATGTTTGATACGTGTTAAAATGTTTGTACATATTAAACATATCTTAATAAGTGAATCTGTAAATTACACATGTGAACATCTCGATATATAAAATAAAAAATGGAATACAATTTAGAATAGAAAATATTATCCCGAAATACTAGCTCATTTGTTTAAGATTCCTACATTGGTTGTACATGTTAACTTCCTAAGATGGAAGTGCAAGAAAAGAAGCTCTTTCTAGCAACTAATCAACACTTTATTAATAAGGTTGCCTTTTCCACACTCCACACCAAACTAACAACATTCACTTTCTATATATAGTAATTAACTCATGCTTTCTTACATCTTTTCCATCCTCACCCCAACCTCCTTCCATTTCCTTTTCTCACATATATAATTTCTCATCCAAAGAAAAGGAAATTGAAAGAGGAAAAACAACATATATACACATTATATATAATGCAATATCAAACTCAAGAAGAAGTAATTTTGATCAAGGGCAAGCGAAGCAAGCGGAAAAGACAACGTTCACCGTTTAGTTTAACCATGGTTGCGAGCTCATCAACCACGGTGGAGTTAAGTGGCGGCGGCGGCATTATAAGTGACTTTTCCGGCGGTTCAGATCCTGTAACCCCCTCCGACTCTAATTCAGGTAATGCACTCACAGAGTCAGTTTAGGGTTGGTTATCACAGTTGATCTAAAATTTTTAGAGTAATACTATATACTACTGATTATAATTTACACCTTTTCATTTCTTTCAAATATAGTAAAAATTGAATTCATTAAATGCATTTTACATAATTTTTTCGTAATTTATAATTTTTAGAGTTATACTATATACTACTTTACACCTTTTCATTTCTTTCAAATATAATAAAAATTGAATTCAGTAAATGCATTTTACATAATTTTCGTAATTTATATTTATTATGATGAAAATATATTCTACCATAGTGTATATAGCATTTCTCAAACTTTTAATATTTTAAATAGGTTTTCCCATTTTCTTTATTAGCCGGGAAATTAAAATCCTAGCTTCGTCCCTGGTTTAGGTGAATTAACACAAGATGAAGAGGATGAAGACATGGCCAACTGCTTGATTCTCTTGGCAAAAGGTCTTCAAACCCTAACGCCGTCGGTGTTACCGGCGCCGGCGCCGGCGGAGGTTTATGACTGCAAGACGTGTAGCAGAAGTTTCAGTTCATTCCAAGCTCTCGGAGGACACAGAGCAAGCCATAATAAACCCAATAAGCCATTAACCCTAGATGAGAAAATTAAGCCATTAAACCCTAATGATCATCATAGTACCATTCTGTCGCTTGAAATCTCAAGTCGAGTTTCAGAAAACCCTAAAATTAAATCTAGGGTTCATGAATGCTCAATATGTGGAGCTGAATTTGCCTCCGGCCAGGCTTTAGGCGGTCACATGCGGCGGCACAGGCCGACGGCGGCGGCGGGAAACAGCAGCCACGGCGAGCCGCAAGAAGCTAAGAGGCTGAGGGGTTTCTTACCGTTGGATCTTAATCTTCCTGCCCCAGAAGATGATCAGATGGAATCTGGATTTACTGGTTTTGTAATGAAAGAACAAGTTATGGTTGTCTCTGGATCTAATTCATTGGTTGATTGTCATTACTAGTTAGTAAATTTAGATTAATTTGTTGGATAGATATATTCTTTTGTTAATTTATCTCACCTAGAAAAATTCTAGGTGTTGACATTATTTATTTTATATATATTAGGTGCATTAATTGTTGATTAATAGCTCGAAGAGTTTATTAATCTTTTGTATCTCCACAAGTTTATTTGTAGAAGAAAAATTTATGATTAATGATAATGATAGATTCTGTTTTTACTATTTACAATCTGTATTTAATTTTTAAATTCACTCTTAAGCATTCAACTTATGACCAGTTATACAATAATGTGATTTTAAGACTCCACTTATTATAATCACAATTATCTCTATATGATTAATAAATTTCAAGTAAATATATTTTTATTACATGATGATTATAACTCAGTCAGAACTCCAAGTAATTTGGATTTTCAATTTTCCATCTTCGAATAATGGGTCATATACTTGAGATAGCTCTAGCTAGAAGCTCGTGATTTCAGAAAACCGACTTTTTTATGTACTCGTAATAATAATATTTTGGGTGAGACTATGTCATACTGGGTTTAACAGATCGAGAATTCGATGTGACATACATCAAAATACATAGTGTATATCACATTAAACTCGTGGAATCTGATATGATATAATTTTTTTTTACATCCAATTCATTAAATCACTTTATTTTACATCCAATCAATTATACACCAATTCCCAACAACAAATGTAGCAAATATGATTTAATTTGGTGGTGAATGAAAGCATGTGACTACACTTGTGATGGAACAATATTCACTTAGTGGGAAAGGAATGAATATGGGGCAAAGACACATGATTGGTAG
This sequence comes from Verbascum thapsus, assembly GCA_963669365.1. NCBI lineage: Eukaryota > Viridiplantae > Streptophyta > Magnoliopsida > Lamiales > Scrophulariaceae > Verbascum > Verbascum thapsus. The sequence goes on from OY770120.1 coordinate 3,024,150, forward strand.
TTACATACCTATTTATTGCCTATAATCATATAAATATTATGGCTTGTAATGATCCAACGTTATATTATATTTATACCTAGAAAAATAGAACTCGACCCCTCTTAAATAAATATTATCTTCCATTATGCTTAATTCAGATCTTGATAAGCAACAATCACACGTTGTCTCACACTATTAGTGTGCCCAAAAGCTCGAATAAATTTATAGACCATGTATTAATTCTAAATTTTCTTTAATTTGATAGAAGATTAACATTAGACATTTAATGAAAATTTAAATACGAAAATAATTTGATTTTTGACCTTTTGAACCTTTTTTGATGATATTTTTGAAATGCATGTTTTGAACTTATTCGGGTTTTTTTTATTTAGAATATTTATCTTTTTATTACCGCATAAATTTAACTGATTGAAAAGTATATATTAACTGGTTACAGCTAAAATCTGTCAAAAGTAGTAATGGAAAAAGGTGCACATGCTTCCTGCTGTTTATACATACACATACATGTATAATATAATATATATAAATTTCAGTGTGCATAATTAAAATTGTCACCGTCTTGAAATGATTGCCTCGCAAAATATTTAATAATACATGTCAATAGATACTGCCTAAGAGCACTCACAATGGTAAGCCCTTATTCAAGGGATTTTCACATTTTTCTATATGCCAAGTCATCTCCCTCCAAAATAAAAAGCCCCATAAATTTCTACCTACAATGGTAAAGCCCTTCTTTTGGACACACAATGCCACGTCATCTTCCACTATATATTACTTTATATATAAATAACTATGAAAATATTACCATCATAAAAAATATAGTAGATTTTTATACATTATTGTAAACTTAGTTTAATTATCATTATTTATTTAATATAATTTTATTATTATTCTCAAAGAATAAATAGAATTTATTATAAGTATTATTATATTAGTAAAATAAAGTATAGACAAAAATTATAATTTTTTAATAAAAATGAATTATAAAACATAATAGTGTAATGGGGTATATATAGATAAAATTTCTTATAATTAAAAAACAAAAAATAATAATAATAAATTGCGGCTGATTGCATTTGCAAAAATTAATTGCACATTTTATAATTAAAAATAAAAAACAATAAAAATTAAATTAAAAAATAATGCTGACTCAGCATTTAAATGCTGAGTCAGCGTATTTTGGAGATGCCGCTTAGGAGCAGCCCCTTGAGAGGAGCTTTTCAGGAGCAGCCCACCAAAATCCCCCCAAAATTCCCATTGCAACTAAAAAGCCCCATGAAAATCTTCATTGTGAGTGCTCTAAAGAACAATATTTGTGGCTCAAAAAGCGTAGCTTCGGATTGTTATTCAGAACTCCCAAAGAATTAAAATATTGGGTAAACTTTTACTAATATATAATATATATATATAATATATATTTGATTGACCCTTAAATGAAAATTTTATAATATATTAACATGTATAATATATATATTTACAAAAATTGCCAATATATATATTTCAGGTCAAACAAGATTGTTAACGCTAGTCGCCTCTCTCATATTTTTTTTTTAGTCCAAAAGTTCAATAGATCTATATGTGTCTTTCACTATTCACAAGCCCATTGGGCTCTTGGATAGGCCCAATACTTGGTTTTGGGTTTCACCTTCATGGGCTTTTAAGCAAGTGAAATCTTGTACGGGCTTCTAAGTGGCATATGGGCTTCATAACTTCAAAACATGAAAAAATAGATGTATACTCATATAACAAATTTAGAAAATATGTACACTTTGTATTGAAATGGTATATTTCAGAAAAATAAAATGGAGAATAATTAATGAAATAACTAGGATTAAATGAATAAATTTGCAATTATGCATTTTGCTGGTAATCAAAAATCATTCTATACCCAAAAGAATTGCTTATTCATACACATAAAATTAGTCATAGTTCATGATAGAGGTACAATTATTATTTACAATAACTAATCTAATGCTAGCAAACAAATATATAAATATGACCGAAATATTAACTTGGTACGTTATTTAGGAGTTAGTTCAAATGTATATTACGATATTAAATAAAATTAAGGTGCATTTTATATTTCAAATGAATATATAACATTAAATATAATTTTGGGTCATTTTGTATATATATATATATATTATAGTCTATAAATATATAATTTCATATAAGATTGGTGAAAAGCCGCATCGCATCGAAAGTCGAAACCCTGGGGTTTAAGTCAACAACCGTAATAAGCTGCTGCCGCCGCCTGTAGAGACCGAGAGAGCTTCGATCAGTCATCAATGGCGGTGCCAGACGGTAGACGTATGCGCGACGATGAGGATGATGCCGCTCTATTTGACGAAGAAGGACTTGAAATAGCCGAAGAGGATGAAATTGACCATTCCGAAATTCCTCTTCACCTCCGCCCTCTCGTCGCCGCCGCGGAGTCCGGCGACCTCAACGCCCTCCGCCTTGCCCTAGGTTATTACTTCTACTACTTCGCTAAACTCATTGAAGTTATTGTGTGTTTGTTTTGTTTTCTTTCGGATTTTGCTTGTTACGAGATTATGATTAGGTTAACATCGATTTAGGAAAGATAAAATGGTTTTAGAATCTCGAATATATGTATTTTTTCCTTGTTACGAGATCATGATTAGGTTCACATAGATTTAGAAAAAAAGATTAAATCGTTTTAAGATATGCTAATGGATGTGTTTTATCTGGTATTTTGGGTGAAATTTGTAAATTGTTAGTTTGCGTTTTTGTCTATGGGAAGCTTTCCGTTTTATTTCTGTCTTTTAGTATACGAAGTTACACTGGTAAACATACTTTGTCTTTAAGAATTGGCATATTAGTTCACAATTGTTTTGAAACTGTTATTGTATGATGAAATTGGTGCTTTATGCATTTGTTTAGCTGTGTGTATGTGTTAAAGAAGGTGTATTAGGTTGAAAGAATACATTTTTGAAATCAGGTCGTCGAATTTTAAGTTCACTCAAGTCTGCTTCAGTTTCATTCTGGTAGCTTCTGATTATATGCATAACTCATCCATATTCTTTTATTACTCGTTACTTTTTCCAAGTCATGCCACATGACAAGATATGAAAATTTTCCTTTGTGGCCAAGGAATTTTGTTGAGCAACAATTTAGTCTGAAACCTTTCCTCTTGTTTATGTCAATGGGGATGACAGATATCATACTTCATGTGGAATTAAATTTTCTATCAATGACAAACATAGATAAATGAGTGCGATGTTATGTTTAAAGCTAGATAAATGGTTTGTTTTTATTGAAGTGCCTAAACACCTATCATTGGCAGAGATGTTGATCTATGTGCTAATATGTGTCATTTTTCTGGGCAAATGCAGATAATTTTGATGGTAACATTGACGAACCAGTTGAGGATGGTGATAGTGTTCTTCATCTGTCATGTCTTTATGGCCATCTGAATTGTGTCCAGGTCAAATCATCTCATCTATCTAACATATCAAGATTACTTGCCTTTTTTATTATTTAATTATCCATATTTATTAACTGATTCATATAATGTGTCTACAAAGTCTCAACTCATAAATATACAATTCAAGCAGTTTTTGTTGCAAAGGGGAGCTAACATGGAGGCAAAGGATGAAGATGGAGGAATTCCCTTGCACGATGCATCAGCGGGAGGTTGGTGTATTAGTTTTCCTTCTACCCATTGTAGTCTTCTTCCCTAGAGCTTGCTTGTTTACTGTCTATTCAAAACCACTTCGCAGGTTACACAGAAATAGTCCAGCTTATCATAAACCACGCTAATGATCCTCAGCTTGTTAAGAGAATGCTAGAAACTGTTGACTTGGAAGGGGACACAGTGAGTTTCTTTAGAACTTTGTTTAGATTTGAGTTGACGAAAGGTCCAATTAGGACCAAACTTACTTGTGTAATCCATTTGTCTTTTTTTTTGGGTGCATTTATCAGCCTCTTCATCATGCTGCTAGAGGTGAATATGGGGATGTCATAAGATTGTTACTTGCTCATGGGGCTTCTCCAAGTAGAACAAATATCTACGGAAAGGTGTGTTAATTGGAATTTGCAGTATTTTTTCTTAACTTCAAAGAAAATTGCAGCATTAGTTCCATGGGACATGTCTTATTGCAATTTTAGTCTCAATGCTTGCAAACTTGCAAAAATAGCCCCATGAAATGCATCTTTTTTTGCATTTTTATTCCCAACCTTTAAAAATCAGTCGGAAACCTTTAGTTTGGGCACATAATCATTAATCAACGATGCTTGCATTACACGCACAAAATTCCATCCGTTTTTAATGGATGTGACAAAAAATGAAAACGATATGCATCATATGGCACTAATTTTCCAAGTTTATAAATAATAAGCTTAAAATTGCAATAGGCTCTGTCTTATGGGTCCAATATTGCTATTTTGTCTTAAACTAATTATTCATCTTGTAATATTGGCAGACTCCAACCGAACTTGCTGATCCTGGAACCGAAGCTAGGACTATATTGGAAGAGGCTGCAGCTACTATATCTACCAATTAGTTATCGGAATTCTAAAAAGATCAAACTTTGCAGTTGGGCCCTGAAACGTTTTTTTTCTTGGCGATTCTTTTATGGTTAGGTAAGAATTTTGAAAAAGAATTGTCAATTATGGAGTGGGACAGTAAAATATAGATCATATGAATCAGTTTTGTAGATGTGATATTGAGTACGTATAGATTATTGAGACGTTAATCTCAGCCCTCAGAGAAGCGTTGTTATCAACTCACTTAGAATTCAACTTATCATCATTATCCCAAAGTTCTTCATTGCCTTTCGGGCTTGTTTTGCTCGATTACTCATATACTAGGAATTGGTTTGCGTTTAAAGGAATTTGATATTTTGTATCCTATATGTTTGAATCTATGAATTGGTGCAATATATAGATATGCAAAAGCAGTTATATCAACTGAAGGAAGTGTCGAGATTAAATTTTTGTCATTGAATTGCAAACACAATGTAAAGTTATCAATACTATTAAGAATCGATGAGGATTAGTTATTGTCTGTTGAACAAGTTGTGACGATTGAACCGCAATTTGTTTAGATGTATAGAGTGTTTATGCCAAATAGAACTCACGAGAAATGATCTTCATTCGTGAGTGACATTGAAGAATTTTTTTGTGCATTTATATCTTGTAACTGTTAAACACAATTAGAATTTGAACGAGACGATTGACTAAAATCTTTTCTTTCTCAGGCATGGGGGCATTTTTTTATAAATTTTAGTTTCATTCGTCATGGGTTTTTCATCTTTTAATAATTTAATGATAATGATTGTCTTCATTAATCTGTCTCTTTTAAATACATGAATGTACCCAAGACATATATTATATTCAAATAACGATATTCTTACTCAATATCACGTCCATGTTATGTATAAGTTTTTTACCAAATGTCTAATTTAAATTTCACTGAGTTGATTGTTAAACTTTGAATGAAAAATTTGATTAAATCAAAATATAAAATAATTTTACAAATTATATAACTAATTATAATATATATATATATATATATATATATATATATATATATATATATGTGATCAAAACAAAATTGTGACCAAGTGATGCGAAGAAAAATGTAATTTGATCCCTAACAATATTGAATATCCACACAAAAGAATTATTCAATACAATTATTCTATTGGGCCATAACAGTTAATTAATCAAAAGAAGCCCAATTTTCAAGTCCATGAACACTTTCAACTCTCAAGTACTAAAACTACGATCTTCATTCTCACACTTTGATCTTTCTCGTCAATTTCCGGCTACACCTAGAAATGGACAGAGAATGGGGTTCGAAGCCAGGAAGCGGCGGCGCCGCCACAGCCCAAAACGAGGCCATCGACCGCCGCGAACGCCTCCGTAGGCTCGCACTGGAAACCATCGATTTAGCAAAAGATCCGTATTTCATGCGCAACCACCTTGGCAGGTCAATAATAAACCCAAACCCTAATTCTTACTCTACTGATGTGAGTCTTTAATAGAAGGAGATTAGTACTTACTTTAATAATGTGTTGTGTTGTATCTATGTTGTCGCAGCTACGAATGTAAGCTCTGCTTGACGTTGCACAACAATGAGGGGAATTATTTGGCGCACACGCAGGGCAAGCGTCACCAGACGAACCTCGCTAAACGAGCTGCTCGTGAGGCTAAAGAGGCCCCTGCTCAGCCACAGCCTCACAAACGCAAAGTTAATCTTAAGAAAATCGGTAATTTTATTGGTCCAATTTTGTGTTTCTCAATTTTATTTGGTTTGTGTGGACTGTGGTTTTTCATGTTTGGTGAAAGGGTGAAATGTGTAATTAGGTTTGGATGTAAGACAGTTGAATTAATGCAGAACTGAGCGCAAGGTTAACCTTAAGAAATTCAGTAACTAATTAGTAGAATTTTGTATTTCTTAGTTTGTTTAGCTCGTGAAATGCATTTTTCATGCTTGGGGAAAGAAAATGGTGTGTGTGTGTGTAGATTTGGTTGCGAATCAATGGAATTAATGTATAGCTGAATGTGGGGTTCTCTAGGTTTTACCCTCTTAGTTTCTACACTATAAACTTTTGCTGTTGTGGCAGTTAAAATTGGTAGACCTGGATACCGGGTTACTAAGCAGTTCGACGGAGAGACGAAACAGAGGTCATTGCTTTTCCAGGTATGTTGATACATGCGAAATGCAGATGTGTAATATTTTGCTGTAGTTTTTATATGGGTTGTGATTTTTTTCAAGTAACGGTGCATCTTTTGTTGGAGTGGTACATATTGACAGAAGATGAAAGTTAAAGTAGACGAACAGATATTTCTTTAACTACTGGAATCTTTCATGAATCAATTCTATTGTTGCTTTGTCTCTATCTGTTGGATGATTGATAGAAATAGACCTTGCTCCTTAATTCAGTCATAACAATTCTAGGTGAATAGTCTGATCATATGGCATGGGCTAGCCAAAATTTGTTTTACATTACTTGCCCATGAGGGTTGTTCATGTACTTGGTATTTGGTGATATGGTGTTTGTTCATGAACTTTCAGATTGAATATCCCGAGATTGAAGACAATACAAAGCCACGACATCGATTTATGTCCTCCTTTGAGCAGGTATGTTTCATCATTTGTAACCTTTACACAATGTAATATTGTGTTCCAATGGTTTCGTGTTGATTTCCTTTTCCCACTGCATGTCCAACTGATCATTTTTTATCACCATGTGTAGAAAATTCAACCGTTTGATAAAGCATATCAGTTTCTCTTGTTTGCTGCCGAACCATATGAAATTATAGCCTTCAAGGTAATAGTTCTTTCCCACGAAATACAAGTTTTGGTTAGGTTTTCAAATTTAATTGAATTCCATCTCAACATGGATAATTTAGGTTCCAAGTACTGAGATTGACAAGTCAACTCCCAAGTTTTTTTCGCATTGGGATCCAGACTCAAAAATGTTCACGGTATGTTGCTTGTTTCTATGCTGTTGTGTCAAACATTATTTTTTAGCGAGTTTGGTCCGATCATACATCTGACTTGGTCGATCCGGTTTATAGTGAGAACTATGTTAAAGAATTGCAACTCTATTTGGAAACTTTATCATTTGCCTCAAAATTCTTCAGTAAAGCCTACTTGTTTCATTATCATTCACCCATATACAACTTATTAGAAAGGAAGGTTTACACATGTCCATTGATTAGGTTCAAAATTTTCATTTTGGATAGTTGCCTCACAATTCAGCTAGCTGTAAAAGACAATAACCCATAAATTCCTGCAGACCAATTAGATTTTTTGATCGCATGAATACTCTGTCCTCGTCATTTTTATTAGGGATAATAGGTGCACACCCCATCACTTATTCAGTAATTACCACGAGCCCTTTGAGGTTCTGTAAATTACTAAAGACACCCTTAGGGTGTGTTTGGATTGAGTGATTTGGATTTAGGAAGGGGATTTGGAGGAAGGATTTGAAATGACCCCTAAAATGGAGTCGTTTGAAATTCACCGTAGTTATGGAGAAAATAGCTCAAAGTGAACGTCGAGTGATTTGAAATCCATTATAACTTGGATACATCCAAACGAACTTCATGGATTTGTTGACGGAATCTTTCAATCCAAACACACCCTTAGATAATGACAACTCGAAAAAACAGGAGGTAAAATTGTAGTCTGCTTTTACTTTTACTGACGGGGTGAAATTTTAATCTGGAAGTTTCGGTAAAATCCCGAACATCGTGGTGTTTTCATAGCTACTAATGTCTCACTCAGAATCTTTATGTAATTTACCCGTTTTTATTTTGAACTGGACATGTATATATATACCTTCAGCATCTCATGTGAGTCCACTTCTTGTTGTGTTCCAATGTTCAGCTGCAGCTATACTTCAAGACAAAGCCACCAGAGACCAATAAACCGCAACCTCCTCCTACAGGTGACGGAACAGCTCCTCCACCACCCCAGTCTCTGCCGCCACCGCCGCCACCACCACAAGGACCTCCTCCACCAGCACCACCCACCGGAAATCCTCCTAGGCCTCAGATTTTGCCTTTCCCTCCTCCTATGGGTAACGGTCCAAGGCCTATGCCGCCAGGCGGCAATTTGCCCGCTCCACCACCTCCGCCGGTGGGAGGTGGGCCCATGTCCAATTTTACTCCCGGTATGCAAATGGGAAGGCCGCCTATGATGCCGCCTCAAGGGTTCTCACATCCACCCCCTCCACCTCCAAACATGGGTTGAGTCTTTATCCACATGAGAAATTACTAAGATGGCCCTTCTTGTGTCAAAATATGTTGTGTTATTAAGATCAGAGTCTGTGTAACGTTGAGTCAGCAATTTATCCGTGAATTATGAATTACTAATTGCTGTTGGGAGTTTGAATTTCGTAGTTCAATATATTCTACTTGTGAGAAAATCAGTTTGGATTTAAAAAGTGATTGTGGTCCAGTGAAAGATAAACAGCTGAAGGTATGATGAGAAATTATTGGGTATGAGATCAATAATATTATGCTGATTAATTGTTATATTATGTATGCCCGTCTTTTTGGAGAAAATTGTAGTTGATCAATGAATAGCTAAGATTACTTATTGATTAATATCAGGCAGAAACATAAACAAGTGCGTCTTTACATATGGTAGATGTGTTATAGAAGTATTCGTTTCTCAACAATGTGTTTATTAACTTCATATTATGCTTATATGCTGGTGTTTTTCTTTTGTTTGATTAAATTATCGAAAAGTTTTAACTAAAACTTGATTTGATCATATCCAATTGTAATACATTAAGTGTGTTAACTGAAGTTACATGAATTAATCTATTAAATCCAATCTAAGCGTACTGCATAAAATAAATAATCAAATCACATGGGAATTATAATTTACAGTTCTACACACGAATTACACTTGGGTTTTGGATAACGTTGTGCTGGGGTGAAATTTCTGTAGGAATAAGCTGATTTTTGCTGCTCGTTTTAGGATAAAAACATGGTATTGTCTTTATAAGTACGTAATTTATTGTGACAAACTTCAATATGTTCATCTGATATGAATACAGACTAACAATTATTATTATGATTAAAAGCTTATACAGAAATTATCACAACCTTATTAGAACAAATCCACAATCAGACACCATAACATTCGTAATTGTCCCTTAAATGTCGAAATAAATTTGTGAAACTGTTGCTATACTAGCAAAATAATGCAAGTAAGTCCCAACCAAATGTACCTTAATATTTGTAAATAAGATTCTTCCAGGCATCCTTGTTTTCTGAATAGTACTTGATCTCAGCCTGCCAAAAATCAATCAATGAATAAATCTATATTTTTATTTGAGAGATTAAGAAATTATATCCAAGAAAAAATAAAAATTGTCATCCAACATTCGTTAGTACTAAAATTGTTTAATTACTTATGCATGTACCAATGTAGAACAGTAAGTACCTTCCTAACCCCTTTAATGGCAATCAAAAGGTTTTCACCAATCAAATCTCTCATCACTGTATCTTTCTCAAGGGCTTCTACAGATTCAGAGAGCGACTTAGGCAGCCTCTGCACTTTATCTTTGACATTGTCGGGATTATCGTCTGTTGAAGAAACAGTAAACTAGAACATAAATACGCAGATGGGAGGATGCAAAAACCACATTTAGGACATTCCAAACACAAGGACTGAAATAGTCCATAAGTTCCAAGATACATGAAGTAATACATAGATAACACAAATACGAAAAAAACGTGATGACATTTTTTAACGACGCATAAATTATTCATCTGATCATTCATGTGCCAAAATTAAGTCCAATGAAATCATGGGAAATGTCAATGCTATCCAATCGCTGATGCGATTTGGTTTTCATTTGCTGTGGAAAAGCTTAGAGGATATTTTAGAAATTAAGTAGAGACCATTTTACAATTTCATCCTCTATTTTTCGAGTTGTCAAGATCTGCCAAAAGTTGACAAAGGTTATCTTGGTTATTTACAAACCATATCTGGTTTGTGGTAATTACCACATTATCTTCAAAATATTTGATTTGAGTTTTCTGGTTAACTTAACCAACGGATACATAATATCGATGTTGAATATTAGGGGTGGCAAAATGGTTCCGGAACCGTGGTTCCAACCCAATTAAACTAGTTTGGGTTGGGTTGGTTCCTAAGAAATTATTTTTAGTTTCTAATTGGTTTCAACTTGGTTCCAAGTTGGGTCCAACTAATTTCAAGTTAGGCCCAAACCGCTTGCCAATAATCTAAATTATAAAGAACAAAATGTAAGGCACTGAGTCGGGTTGGGCTTGGTTCCCTTTCGGGTTGACTTCGGTTCCTTTTTGGGTTGAGTTGGTTCCACCTTAAAACCACTTAAAAACCCAACCCATTTAACAACCGAACCGTTGGAACCAACCTAAACCCAACCCAACCCACCCGATTGCCACCTCTATTGAATATACATAGGTGGCATGCCCTTGAAGTTTACAGCATAAGTAGAAGCACTACAGCACAGAATTGCCATGCATGCTAGATAATTCCGATATAATGCCATAATTTTGAGTGTCATGTGGTCTTACCAATTGGTTCAGGCAGATTAGAGTGTTTGCGTAGGCCATCAATTCCAGCAGCAATTATGGAGGCAAGGCCGAGATAAGGATTAGCACAACCATCAAATGCCTTAATCTCGAAATTGCTTACAGAGCCATCTGGGGTTCCTGGTGGGCAAGCAGTCCTTAGAGGAGCTTCTCTATTTTCCATACCCCAGCACAGGTATGCTCCACTCCACGTATTAGGTTGTATACGATCATAACTATAAGCCATTAACATTTGACAAATAAAGAATTTCAGCAAATCTTAACATAATTGTTTAGGGTAAATTATATGGACATCCCATTCTTGAGACCTTAATTACGAAAAACATCTTATGCCTGAAAATTTACTATAAATTCCCTGTCAGTAAAAGGTTAAAAGCATATTACTTACTGCTTCAATCATTGTCAGCAAAAGGCATGTAATTATCCCTTGTTTACATTCAACATAAAATGAAAAAAAAAAAAAAAAAACATTTGAGAATTACAGAATTAGATTCAGCCATGAATATAATCTGTAAAACAGTGACCTGTTTGGAACTGGTGCTGTAAACGCCAATATCGAAGGAAGATGACTCAATACTCCAGCCATGAACTCCTCCCCGATCCGGGAAAATCCATATTTAGTTTCTCCGCTCCGCGCTATAAATACATTTTCTCCATTCTCAGATAAACTGATGTGCACGTGAGATCCAGAGCCAATGTCATCGAGCGCGAACCTAGGAAGAAGAATTGACATTATGCCATAGAATTATCAATATTTTCTGAAGTTTTCTGAGAATATCAATGTCATCATAGAAAACATATAAAAGGAAATTTGGGTTCAGAGAGGGAAGCTCAAATCATATCTATCAGTTAAGTGCAATCAAATTCTGTCATTAAGTCAAGGACATAATGCAAGTTAACCTCCTACTGAGAAAATTAATCTCCATTGATATTTTTGTGAAAATGAGTTCATCAGAATTCCATAAGTGAAGAAAGATCAGTAACTTAATGTAGTATTTAGCAATAATGTAATACTTTAAATAGGATACCTACTTTGGAACAAAAGTTGCCAATAATCCGTGTTTTCTGGCTACAGCCCGAATAACTTCACGTGTGAAAACTAAATTGTCAGCTGCTCTTTCACAGGTTGTGTAACCCAACGCAAGTTCATATTGGCCACTACCTGCTTCTGCGTGTATCTAAAAGGTTTTCAAAGAGCAAAATATATCAGCGCCAGTTTCTCTTTTTTTTTTTTTTTTTTCCTTTTTCTTTTGTAATGAACATGAACTCGTGCCCCTTACCATAATGTGATATAACTCTCTCGTTAAAATCCCAATAATAAAGTATTTCATGAATATCATAAAAGGAAATATTCAAAAAAACACTCACTTCTTTGAGAAAATAAAGAACAAGAATGGAAATATAACCTATGATTTGAAAAGTTGACTTGTATCTAAAATCAAACTGTGCCTTTCTTCGGAGTACTAAGAGCATTGGAATGTCTGTATTAATTCAGTTAAACGAGTATATTGTCTTAATTTAGGTTCTTCACAAAGTCTTTAAGCTTTTTGCAAAGGATCTTCATTTACCTGTTCCACTACAATATTCAAGGACTGAAGATAAGCCACAATTTCTTGAAGTACAGGAAAAGCAGCATCAAATGCTGATGTAGAGCAGTAAGGTGTTGCATCAAATGGTACCCATTTTTCTTTACCATCCCTGCAAGAGTTTATCACAGGCAGAAATTGAGCCATAATGTATATGCGGAATTAGAATGATGAAAAAAAATCAAATGATCTCCTGACATACTCTAGCACACTTCGTAAGAGATAAAACTCATTCTCAAAGCCTGCGTTCATTACCTGCATGATTGGAAGTTCAGATAAAAAATAAAAAATTATAAATTATAAGTAATAAACCAGATAATACCAAGTTGAATTCGTCTTTCAAGACTTTTGAAACTCTCCGCAGTGCCTCTCTGGGACAATACTCCCACGGTATTCCAGGTTTTACGTGCATGTCAGCCAGAACCATTTCCTGTCCTTTGGCCCTGTGACAACAGAAAACATAGGAAAACATCAAGTGTTAGAATAATATTTTATAGATACTTCTTATAAAATACATCTAGGCCGAAACTATATGTAATAAATATGAAGGCATTGTAAAGAATGATAGCTATCTTAAGCAACAAAATCAGAAAACAGAACACTCATTTTATAAATAATTTTATGAACAAAACAAACATAAGATCAGAAGAATTTAATGGCATGGATTTATAAGCAAGAAGGCACGAGATCACGCTCTTCAAGTTTATACGGCGTTAGCCTTGAAAACAGAAAGACAAGTCGTATCTCAATACATACGACTTGCAAAATTTTATTAGAAACAATACTGAACATAAAAAGAATGTCTAGCAAAATGTCTGAATGTATATTAAAAGAACGTGCTCTAGCAAAAGAGATGTGTCCAAATCCATGCATAAATTACCTCAAATCTGTGCCTTAGAGAATATTACCCATTTTAGAATGGAATAAGATGCATTTTCATCACTGTTGATCATGGCTATGTAAAATTTAAGAATGAAAATATAAATGGGCGAATATGCCACATGGAAAGAGCCGAGGCAATGCTCTTGAGAGAAATAACCTACCAAGGAATTACGCTTTTGGTTGATATATCAGGAATGAGTCTGATTTCACCCACTCCAGTGAGATTAGTTCCATCAGCAGGACCATCCATGTGCGAAGACATCCCCATAGAAGCACATGTTAGACCGACACCATTCTTCGTAACAACATCATGGAAACGTTTTTGAGGAACCGCCTGGTGCATAAAATCAAAAGGATGCAACAATACATTTCTTGTAATCAGACAGACTTATTTGATATACTCTTAAAAAAGATGAATTATATTAACTTTCCTACTTAAATGGCATAAGAATTGGAAAACTGAAACTTGAAAGAGAAAAATATAAATTTTACGAGAAAAATTATCCGGGTGTATTTTGAAATGGAGCATTACAATAAAATGATGAAAGAACTTTATATTACAAAGCTTCTGCCAAAATTCAAAAAGTTGCAAGAGAAAGGTGCTTACGCGACATCTAATCTGTCCAGAAGAATCAGTCCAAATAATGCGAACAAGTGCAACATCCTGAACAGAAATACTTGTGTCTAGCTTCACAGGGGATCGAGATGCAGTGCCATTTACATCAAAAGATTCTGAAGGAGCTTTAATCTTGTATAATTCTCTTGCATTTTCCGAAAATATGTCTTTAGCAGCCTGAAGAGCTTCGGTAATTGAAAGATCCCCATCTATGCATGCATCACGCAAGACAGAAAATACAATTTCACGTGCTTTTTTTGCACCTGTAAGACAATCACATTCAGGTTTAGTAACTTGTATTTAAAGGATCAAATGCCAAAAAAACGTAGTTCAATGCTTTAAAATGTTTGATGATATCATGCGCGTGTCAGAGCATGTAGTTGCATGTTAAGGTTAGTAGTCTAATATAAATGTATATTAACATTTGGCAGACATTGCTGTGTAACCCATTTAGTCATCATTTGTTTTTGAGTTTGGAATGTAATACACATTAGGAAGCTCATGAAGAAACTTTTATATAACTCTATGAAATCTACTATGCATATGGTCTGAATAAACAATGATGAATTTCATGAAGAGACTGTTGTGAATCTGATATCTTGTCTGCGCAAAAAATGAAAGCAAACAGTAAAACATGTAAACATGTTCAATATATTTATATAAATATATAACTCCACCACAAGTCATGATATTTCACAGCAAAGTAAAGCTGGGCTTATACTTATTAATCCTATTCCTGAGTTTGCAAGAAAGATAACATTAAAAATTACATGAAGTGTGATATGGGCAAAACCAACCTAGGTAAAAGCTCTCAGGAAATGCGCAGCCATCAGTACTGAACATCACCTGCCAAAATAGCAATACGTATTGTTTCATCTAAGGGGGAAACTTATAAAAACGTGAATTTTCAAACTCATGTGGAGGTTAGTATGGTGCGGGTCCTTTTGGCTTCCAAATACATTAACACATTGCCTCCATAAAGAGGGCATCTTATAGTGTTCAATATAATCTTTGAATAAATCCATAAAGTGCATGAAGTTCACCTTCTTTATTGGTGCTAGCTCCAAGAGCTCTTTAACCGAGGATAGCATCCCATGAAAGCTGAGTTTAGGCACTGCTAGCCCAAAGTCAAGATAAACCTAATATTAAAGTTGTTACAAGGTAAATCAGTGACTCTAATGTCAAGACTTATGTCCAAACTATACATAATAGCAACTTACCTGAGGGTACACAGACGCCAAGTATGATGCTTCTTTGCAAAATGGGTATGATGCGTGTAACAGAACAATTCGGCACATGCCGAATCTACTGTCCTCAAGAACATTACGAAGATGAAGAGGATTGGATAACCTTAAATCCAGATCTTTGTCTCCGAAACTAACAGAGAGAAACAAAAAATTCGTAACCTATTTAAATTACAAAAAGGTATTATGGAATATCGATATCAGCACTTTTAGAATTGTAAAATTTACAAGTTATTACAAGGCAGGATGTAGAACTATTTAGAACAGACTGAATTAGCAGTCAGAAACCTAACAAAAGTTCCAAGCAATGATACCCTGCAAGAGTCAAAACCACTGAATTGAGATGAAATGAGGAGAAAATGAAAAAAAAAAATCATTACCCTGTGTGTATCTGCATTGGCAAGTCAAAACTTTGGGCAACCTCCAATGCATGGACGAAGATGTGATCAATAAAGTTTTTATTAGTGATGCGGGCAGGATTTCCACCTGGAAAATCAGTCTATTATAAGGCCCTAACTATCTTGATGTTATATCATAAATCCATTTGTGCAAAATATACCTCGTAAAACATCAGTAAGGCCCTCCTCAGCGTCTATCTTTGAGACATTTGTGTTAATTTCAAGTCCACTGCGGTATGCAGCTATACTTTTGAAGCCAACAATTTTATCAGCATGTGTAATGATCGCTAAGGAAATCAAGTAGAACCTGGAAATTCTTTGTACAACAATTTGGCAAAAGAGGAAGTATTTTAAGTTCAGATAGAGAAATCAAAAGGATATGACTTCAAATTTTCCACAAATGCTTCTGTAAATGAGTCCAGGGTCCATTTAGTTCCAGCTGTGATGCCCTACTCGGCATTTCAAGGAAGAAAACAGGAAGCATTAAGTATACAAACTCAGAGAGGAAGGGTAAGCCAAACTATGAAAGGTTATTAGGAGCAAAAAGTGGCTTTTTCCAAATGACACTGGTTTACCGTTTAGATATAATTAGGATATATAACCATGTTTGGAAGTATTGCTATATGAACCAGATTACAAGTATATCTCACCTCATCCAGAATCTTTTGAGCCACGGTTTCAATTCTTAATATTCTACCAACAAATGGTACAAATGCCTTGTGCCACTCAATTTCATGCATTTTGTCTAGTTCAAGTCCATCATCAATGAATATGGCTGATATTCCAGCAGTTTTTAGGCATTTTCCAGTTATTGATTCCACTCCAGACCTCAACCGGTATTCTTGAACAGCATCCAAGGATAAGTCAGACCCATACAGTTCTGCAATTTCTTTCAAGCTTCTCTAAAAATGTATGCAAATAAACTTTTAGAATTTTCTCAAGATAACCAATGAGAAAATAAAATAAACTTTGGAAAGATGAAAACAGAGAACTTGATCATTGCGCTGTATTTCATTTTTTTCCCTCTGATAACTACCTTATTATGACAATTTGACGTCAAATCAACAAAATTTGTCTGTGTGTGTTTGGCGCTACACCGCATTCTAACAGCAATTAACGGCCCAAACTTCGCGGCAAGTGCGTTTCGTAAAAATGAACTAATAAAGTCTCGAGGATTTGTAAACTGATATGATCTTGCTAAACAAATACTTACACACACAATCATAATACATTCCTGAAATAAAGTTGAGGATCTAAATATGTAGTTTTCACCTTGAAATTGATGGTGTGAGGTGCGTAGGATAAGGCATGATCTCCGGTGGCCTCAGAAAAGAGGTTGAGGAAAGGAACGTCTGAGTCTGCCGCCACAATGTTGTGCGCGTGCGCATCCACTAGCGCCGCCGTCTCCACCGCCGTTTTCAGCTCCCAAAATCTATCCATTCTCTTACTCTCTCTGTGGTTTATCTTCTTTCTTTTTCTCTAAGAAGTTGACTATATATATATCATCGGGAAAGGTGACTGTGTACCATTGGTCAAAGCTGGCTGATTATTGGTGGGCTCCATCCCTCGATGAGTCTAATTTCCTAAATAATACAAAATAATATGTATAATTAAATATTATAATATATGTGTTATTATATATTTTACAATTTTTTTTTTGAAATTTCAATTTTCCAGAAATCACGTGACGTCACTCCTTGCATACTTTTTTTTTTTTTTTTTGGATAACGAGGGAAACCCGCAGCCGCTACCGTGAGGTGCGCACTGGGTAAACCCCGCTCTTATGTAATAGCCTGCAAACCACACAAGAGAGGTAAACCAGCCTAGGTTGCACATAGCTGACAGGCTCACAGTAGAGAAGGCAAATCCTTGCATACTCTTTCACTAGATGGGATGGGAGTCATGATGTTAAATATTTCAATAGTTCAATTTATTTTCTAGCTCTTATACTTGCAACCTGATTTTGATAATTTGATTTTCCGTTTTTAATGATACAAATAATAACTCATTTAATTTTTTGTATTTTTGCACTTTTTATATAATTATTTTATTTTTTACACTTTCTGTGTGAATCTTTTAATAGTAAAAATAATATTTTATTTCCGTGGTGATTCACTATTTTTATTTTTAAAATTCGAAATGGTATGTTGGATAACAAGTTCAAAATAGTGAAACCACACTAAAATGTGATTTCAACATGTAAAATATAATTTTATCATCAAAATGGTTACGAAAAATTGTCTAAAAGGGATAAAATAAATTGTCTAAAACTAGTGTAGTTTAAATAAAAAAGTATAAATAACAAAAAAAATTATATAAAAAAGGTGTAAGTACCCAAAAAAAATTGAATGAGTAATACATGTGATGGAATCCCACTGATTCCGCTGGAAAATAATACAATAAATTTTGTAAAAACCAATACATAAGCTATAAACAGTAGAAATTTAAATAAAAAGGTGTAAGTTGAGAAAAGTTTGAATGAGTAATTATTTATAGTTTTTTTAATTTTATACGTAGTACTTTATTATCTACACCGTAGCTGAAATACAAATATATAAAAATTATTTTTATATATTATTTGACATAAATAATATATATATCTATACTATTATAAAATGAAAGTCATTTTTGTGTCTAAAATGGCAGTTATTAATGACAGTTTTTAATGCTATTTACATATTTAACCCTCAAAATTTAAATACTAAAATAATTTAATTGTAATATTTGTCAAATTTAAGGGTAAAATAGACAATAATTCACGTGTAGAATCAGTTCTCATACCAAATTTCATTTTCCCCTCACTAGCCCTCATCATTATCTATCCATCCCATAACTGTAGGGCTATAATTGTAAAATTGCATCCCACGTTTGCAACCTCCTTCCTCCTCTAATTTTGACATCTCCCAACAAACTCCATTAAAACCTTTCATTTGCACATAACAATAAGTGAGGTGAAAAAAAACTTTGGTGGTGATTTGTGTTGAACAGTCAAGAATCCATCTAAGAAATAGTTTTATGAAGAAATGGCTTGAAGAAGAGTAGTGAGCAATGAGCATGGGCACATAGTTTCGGTGAGAATTGGGATCATTATAAATAATCCCTTCCTTTCCTTTTTTCCAATTTTTATTTATTTTTTAATTTTCTTTCCAGGAAATGGTGGACATATTTATTTATTCTTCATATTTTGTATTGTTTCTTACTCAAGTTCATGAGAAAGATTGATGCACATTTGTATATTCAACAATTTTTTGTTAATACTAGGCAATTGTTGGTGTTAATTAGGTTAGGATATGGAGGGACATCCGCATCCGGTACCCAGAACTATAGACGAAGTTTTCAACGATTTCAAAGGCCGTAGGCCTGGGCTAATCAAAGCCCTAACCGAGGGTATCTTTTATTTTTTCAATTCTCTGTTTTGTTGTACAAGCAATTGGTGTTTCCTTATTTACTATAAGCATGTGTTTTGTATCAAGTTTGTTAGTGTTTTCTCTGTGTATGTTTCTACATGGATTGGGTGTGTATATGACCTGTGTGTATGTATTATGTGTGCTTGAGCCTCTATGTGTTTGTTTATGTGTATGTGATAATTACAATCTGAGAGATGTTGAGTCCAAAATAGGCCAAAAGTTGAATTAAATAAATACGAATTTTTTTCTAAATTCCAGTAATAGAATTACTGGTGGATAAATTTGTACTTCAGGGGTTTATCTATTTGATCTATGTTTTCTTTTGATTTTGCAGATGTCGAGAAGTTCTACCAGCAGTGTGATCTGTTACAATTTGAGTTTGACGCTCTGTTATTATGGACTTTGATGCTTTTTTTCTTCTGTTTTCTATAATACGTTTGTCATCCCCTCAAATATATCAACCAACTCTACTCTCTTTTCCTATTTGTGGGCGTAAATGGCACATTGCAAATCCAATTAGAAAACCGTGAAACGTGTATGGAGGTTATCCTATCTATGGCCAACGGGCAAACAAAGAACGACATCTACCCTAGAGACGGAGTGAGGGAAGAACTAAAAGCCTTTCTTCATGATGTTTCATAGACAACCCTTAAAGGTAGTTCAAGATTTTTTGGATTTTTTTTTGCGATTTTCATATTTTATTGATGATTGATACCTTTGGGATTTCATTGTAGAATAATGGCAGCCACAAGGTTGAGCCTCGCCTTTCTTTTGTCGAAGGTGCCCGAGATGTGGTTGTCCTAGATGCGATGCTTGAATCTGGTAAGAAGCAAGGAGCTCCTGTATAAGCTGAAAGGCTTTAGATTCCAATGCTGTCTGAAGTTACAGTTGCTCTGAAATTACAGTTGCTTATGGAAGAGAACTTAAGACAAGGCTATGTTTGGACTTTGAATCTTAGTCGTGAAAATATTTTTTGTGCTTCAAATTATGTAATTTTTTAGCTTTAGACCTTTTCCTCAGTCTCTTTGTTGTGTTTTATCTCTACATGGTTTTCAAATTACGGTGATCATATTGTATAATCATATTCCTGGACAAAACTGATTAGCCACGGGGCACAAAGAGAAGAGGGACCACACAGTAAATTCATTTGAGGAGTTTTGCCCTTTCCACAAGACACATTTTAGTTTTGCATTGTCACGGAAAAATTTTCTTTATCAATCTTCAGAAACTAGGTGTATGTTAGCCCACTTCAATTCCCCTATGTTTGTACCCCACTTCATTTCTGGGTTTTGAATATTAGTTCTCAACTTTTCTTTTAATATATTTATTAATTTATTGAACACAAAAGTGTTGTTTGCATATGAGAGGATTCTTTTATAATAGCATATTTGAGATTGGAATTGTTGATGTTTTTTTTTTTTTTTTTCTGTTTTATTATTATACTTCAATTTCTTGAACTGGGTTCTGGAGATTCGTTTTTGAAGTTTGAGTTTTGGTTAAACAATGTATTTTTTTTTGTTTTATTGAGTTTAGTGTGATTGAGTCAAGTAATCACATTGACTTTTAGTGTAGTTTTTTTAAGTAAAATGTGTTTACTGGCAGAAATTCTAAAAAATTATCAGGGAAAGAAAATTAGTTTTCGTTTTTTTTTAATTTGTTTTTGGAGGTGCTACTCATTTGTAGATCTATTTAATATCTTTTGTGGGTATTTATATTTGAATTTACTATTTATCATTAATAGATGAATATTCATGGTCTTATAAATATCAAACGTTATCATATGGCGATTAATTTATTTTGATGATAACATTTGATGTTTTATTGGCGATTAGTTTATTTTGATGATAGCATTTGGTGTTTTATCCAAAATTATTTAGTATCAGGTTTTTAATTTATTTAGTTTATTAAAAAAGAGTTAATTATACTATGACGATTAATATTATTTATAATCATATATTTGAAAAAATTATGTGCGCGAGTACCGCGTGCGCGAGTTGCTAGTATATATATAATAGTAAGACAATATGTGACCATAGATTATAATAGAAATTATTTTCACCAAAATTAAATAAAAAAATTCAGACGCATGTATTTAAGAGGTGTAACTTTGTAATAAGTTCACGATAGTAGGGGTCCAGGGGAGCACCATACCGACACTACATACTGTTGGATTTGCCTCCAATATGTGTTTGGTATGCCCAATTATGTACTTAGAAGATGAACATTGGCTTATTCTTGGTGTCTCTCGGGTTTAATTTTCAAAAATTATAATTATAAAATGTGTTAACAAAAGGCTGAGATTTATAATTTAAATATATTAATATACACGTTATTAACATATTTTGTAATTGTGATCTTAATTTTCACGAGCCACTAAGAACACATCTAACATTGCATGATATAACATATCATGTCAATATACATATATATATATATATATATATATATATATATATATATATATATATATATATACTTTGAACCCGTAATTATTTTTTTCACATGTCACAAGGTTAATGGATTTTTTTATATGTACCAATTTTTAATTCAATGGATAATCATATTATGTCACGTTAGCATGTAAATGCTTACATGCTAAAGTGATATAATCAAAATCTAAATCATCTAATATATAACATTGAATCTAGAGAGTAATTTTCCAAATTTAAGCCATATAACATAATTTATGAAAACTTTCAATAAATGCAAGTGATTGGAGAGGTAATTAATCTTATTCCACTTTTTCCATCAAACATTTCCTTTTCAATATTTAATCTTATATGTTGCACAAACAATCACTATTTACAAATTACATCATCAAACAAACAATATACGTTATCATCTAACAAACATAGACTCTTTCAAATCCTTACACCATAAATGCCTATCTATAGAAAAATGAGAAAAATTTAAATAGTGTGCCTCACATAGAACAAATTGTAGTGAAATTTTGGGTTTTAGCAGTCAGATTGCAGTCGATAGGTGTGAGATCAAGTTTTATTATGACGAAAATGACCAATTTTTATAGTTTAAATGTTTGGAATCAATTCATTTGGAAATTACGGTTCAAATTTATTTGTTTTGATAAGACCAGATTAAATCTAGAGTGTATAATATGTAGTTTTTTTTTTTTTGGCAAAAATATTATTAACTCAAGAAACAAATCTCAATTTAAAAAAAATAATTGTGACTATATAACCTTCTCATTATGATACTACTGAAAATCCTAAACTGTAGGGACACCTTAAAGTTTTGTCCCTACAGTTTGATCTTGCCTAATTATGTACGGGTCTTGTATTTAACTACTTATGAAATAGAGAAGCAAATATTAAATGAGATGGTAATAATAAATCATATAATTTTCTATAATCCCATGTTCGTGTTCATATTCATCAACATTTTCTTTAATAATTATTTAGTGAAATAATCATGTCATTATATTAAATCAACTATCATCAATTGATATGTTCTTTTTTATAATATATACAATGAATAAATAGTCAGATTTCATATATCTAGTGGGATCAAATATATAGCATTAGTTGTAATGCTTATTTTCACTGGCAATTGCAATCAAATCTTAATTGTCTTTATTGATTTGACTATAGGAGAGTGAGAGTCTATACTGGAATAAATGTCTATTGTCTAACAAAGTTACATTTATTTCAAGTAGTCCCCTACTGTTACACATTAAAATTTCGACCCTAGCTTTTGATTAACGAAGATCTACCCTACAATAAGACTCTCATTTTAATGATCTATAGATTCCCAAGAATATTCATATTTTCAGAAGAAAAAACTATACTGTATTACTCAATTATTTCATATTTCTATATTTTCTCTCTTCATTCTTTTGATGTATTGAAAATTAAATAAAAAAGAAATGCTTTTGATAGGCAAAAATGTATATATATTGTATCTTACTACGGTAAGACTATGTTGAATCTGGGGTGACATAAATTTTTCCGAGTTACTAAGATAGAAAACAAGTCACAAAAGTGGTGTTTTTTTCGAGTTGATTAAATATATTTTACAACTTTCAGCCAATTTTTAGAAACATAATCAGATACACATTATACTCGGACAAATTTTCATAGTATGCATTTTTCGAAATATTTTTAATATTCAAACTAAAAAACATAAACGAACGTGGCCTTTTCAATACTCACCAAATGCCTCAAGTACCCAATAACTGCAATGTGAATCCCAGTTTCAAACAAGTAAGCTTATAGCAACTCAAAAATGAAGTGAAAGTATTTACAAAAACCTGAAGAATTTCAATACTCCTGTGGATAACAATTTTGACCTGACCTCAACACACTAGTTACCTGATAAGTCTTACATATTTTGTTCATCTTCATCCAAATTTGGACCACAAGTAGACTGCAAAAAACAGTAATAGGGCAAAGAGAACAACGTGCATGACATGGCTTGATCCTTCCCAGATGATGCTCTTGTTCAGTCTCCTCATGTTGATTTTCACCCCTGCCTGAGCTTTGATCAAGGTCATTTGCTGTAAAATAAAAGGACAAGTTTTTTCATCAATTCTCGACCCAAATGAAGCTCAAACAAGTTCAACAAATTTATTCTCAAGTACTAGGTTTAGTGTAATATGTAATTATGACCTTAATCACCACATCAAGCTTCTCATCCACTTAATCTTTTTCTAAGGAAAGAGGAGTTCCTTGACCTAAGCTTTAGTATACCTTTAATTCTTTATAGGAACATTGCAATATTGATCTCATAAGAATAAGATGGGGAATGTTGCAAATCAGTCCAACGATTTACAAACTTGCCTATTTAGTCTGATAAGATGCATTTTCTTTCGCAATCTTGGTCTCATTTATTTCTGACCACGTGAGAGGTACGTGGACTAACTAACGGTTTTCATCCCTTTCTAACGGTTAGGACTAAAAATGCTCCTATGGGACAATTCTTGCAAGTCAGTAGACATTGAGATCAAAATTGGAAGAGGCATATCCAATGGGACTAAAATTGCAATTTTTCCATTCTTTATTATGCCAAAAGTCTACATGGGCTTTGCTAGGAACTTCAGGGTTGAAATTAATGTATAATAGAAGTCAAACGCGGAAGCAATTTCCAGAGCAGTTAATGGGTAGACTATTAATCTCACCCTCTAATTTCAGTATTTTGAGACCGAGATTTATTACGGTTAGAAAAAAAGAGTCCTTGACACACAAGGAAGAAAAAAGGAAGTTAGATAAATGATACAAAAGGATCATATTTTTAAGAAACGACAGTTCCTGAAATGAAACCAAATGTCACTGTTCTATGGTTTTCTCAAGTAAAGATGGTCAAATGCGAAAAAGAAAAAGATGTTGCAATAATCGAGATTGGAAAGAGAAATGGGCTTAGATGATTTTATAATAAAAATGGTAATGACTCTGTTCACATTATGTTCCAGCGTGTATATAGCACAGACTCGCATGCACCAAGTGTAGCACTCGAGTTTTTCGGGATAAAGCATTGCCATTATTGACGAAAAGTGCAGCTGACTACTCAAGAATTACACGACAATTCTAATCCACAGAAATTGTATACTCAGTTCAGGAATCATTGAAGGTCACATTCTAATTCCAAACTTAGAGTTTATGGCCATACATACCAGCTGATTCAGGAAATCATTTCGGAACTTCGCTTCGGTCTCAATTTCTTGAGCTACCTGCAATGTTGTCGAGACAAGTAATGAGATTAGAGAAGTACACATCAAATATAAATACTATGAAGATTATCAAGGTCGTAAAGCCACAGAGTTCCTGAATATAAATGTAAACTTACCACACAAGCTAAGGACATATATTGCAACAAAATTGACGAATGTGTATTTTGACAAGCATTCTTCCAAGTCTAACCAGACGAAGTTAACAATCCATAATCACATAGTCACTCATCAAACTAAGTTTAGTCCTAGCTTAATAGAAACCAAATCGTTTTCATTAGCAACATAAATTCACTTGAAAATAGTTGATTAATATTCATGCCTACAACAGTATCAACTCACATCCAAGTTTCGAAGAAATTTGTCGAGGATCGAGGAACCAAAACGTTCTCATTTCCTTTGAACAAACCGCTAATAGCTTCACGTTTAATTTTTCAGTATAGCATCAACAGCACCAGTTTCTACTAATTTTCTCCACTATTAACCAATCAATATCACAGAATCCTTAAATCGCAGAAATCATGGGGAGAAACAGCTCAGTATTTTCAATCGAAGAAAAAAACGATAGGAAACGAATTACATTACGTAATCTTCGAACTTGATTGCGAAGACTGTTGACCTCCTAGCCGAAATCAGGATCAATCTGAACCTGAAACTCATGTGAATTCCCGCCGGATTGTTAGGATCAACGGCAATCGATCCTAAATCGCATCTGATCGATGAGCTGCTTTCAAAACTCGAATCACCAAATTGATTGACAGTGGAGATATTCATTTCATAATCCAACAGTGTTCAATACAAATCAGCTTCAACAATTCACCAACAACAATCGAAATGATTATACTATTTCGCAATGAAAGATAATCGAACTCTAATTGAATCACAAGCTAAACCGATCGCTAAGAATATAATTGAGAAGGAGTACGAGAAGATAAGCTAAGAACGCATACATTCAAATGACTTCCAAAAACTGCTTCTAACTTCCATTTCCCCCGCCCTTTTTATATTAGTTGGTTGTGTAATCGCTTTCCCACCCTTTCCTATTTGATTGAATTACCTAATTACCCTCACACGTCTTTGGCTCGATCCTGACACAGATGCCGCCGACCTCGTGCTTAATCCTTCCCTGAGTTCAATCAATCACAGCCATGGCAAACCGCAAAAGCATTGTCCATTAAACTTAAACATTCGTAAATAATACAGCCATTTGGAGAAGAAGATGGAAGGACTCGGAAGGCCCTGTTTCCATATTTTGGGCGCGTCTACTGAGGGCAAATAGGGTTATTACGGCCGAAATTCGGGGGCAATTAGGGTACTATAGGTACAGGGGTAGTTTCGGTAAGAGCCCATTGTTCTACATCTATTTATTTAAATTAAACAAAATCAAGAAATATCATCATGCACATAATCATGCAAGCACAACATATGATTTAGTCACTAATTGATCACAATTCAACGTATCCGAGCGTTTTATCTATATCTTATTAGCCGCTCTGCACGCGGTACTCGCGTGCATAATTTATTTCAAGTATATTTAAAGAATATAATTAATATTAATTTTAATAAAATATTATAATTTTATAGATAGAGAAATGAGGATATGAAATAGTGGGATGGTGGTTGGAGTACGTGTGTTTTAAATTGCATATGCAAATGACAAATATACCCTTATTTTCAACCACTTATATGAATTAATTTGAAGGGTATATTTGGACAAATAAAAATTGGTGTGACAACTACCTATTTTATGATGAAATCCCTATTTTACCCTCAAAATTACAGTTACATTTTCAATCTAAAAAAAATAAACAAAGGACAAAATGGTAAAAATACAAAAAATAACTTCCATTTGTGAGACAAAAAGACCTTTCTTTTTATATTAGTATAGATTATAATGTTTTGTATTAGAAGTGTGTTTGGATATGTTATTTTCATGAGATGAAAATTATAATGATGACTATTAGGATAATATTTTTATGTGATACTTATTGGTGTTATGTCTTTATTGTGAGATAAATATTTAAATCATATTTATTTAAACACTATAAGTTGAAAAAAAATTAGATATTAATTATCCATAACAAAGCTTAATTAATAAACTCACCGACTTAGGGATTAGATAGCCATATAGGCAAGATGTATAATATTTCACATATTATATTATTTTGATGTCTAATATCAAGAAATTGTTAAATGAAACTCTATTGACATTTAAGAGAATATTAAATCTTAAATAATAAAAAATGCGTTGCCTTCATCTCATTTTCTAGTTAGACACTTTTATAAATTTGTATTTTTCTTCTCGTTCTAATCCCCTCCTGTTATGTTATATATGAATACAATAGTTTTAGAGGTTTTACTTTGAAAATGATAATCAAACGCAATATTTTGATTTTTTTCATCCGCTATATAATTAATATATTAAATTAAAAGACAATTATTAAAAAAACCTTAAACTATTTTTTTATATAAAAAACTTATAACAATATTTTTCATTACAAAATACTAATTCCATCCACTTTCATTAAAAAACCTAAAACCAAATACTATAATTTTTCGACTTAATTACCTTTGGTATTTTAGGTGAAAAATCAACCAATTTCTTTATTATAAAAAAGTTTTTCATTAGAATTTTTAATTGATAAGTTTTTTTACTTACGATATTAATATATATATTTTTTTGTATATTCTTCTTCTAAGAAATAATAAAATATTTTCCATTGGCATTTTAAAAATACATAAATGAAACTTTTACTACACAATTTTAACTAACTAGGTAAAGGGTTAACCGCGCATTGCGCGGTAACAATGTCCGTAAACTTATTGTCTTAATTTGGCAATATTATTTTTAACGTTAATTATATATTAATTTATATCTTCGAAGCTGGTATTTTCTCTATTATATACATCTATGATTTTATATTAATTATTCAAAACTTCCAGATAGAGTTATTTAAAATAGTGCAGATGTTATTTAATATGTTATTAGTTGCAACTGAGAAAAGCTAAGGTAAAGTTATTAGTTAGGTTTATATGCTTTAGATATAAATCTTGAAATATACATATTGTAGTATAGTAAGCTATTTTTTTATATCTGCCGAGAAAAATTAAAATTTTACATTCTAAATAAATTTTTTTGTAGGACTTAAATTAATCTATTACATCAGGAGATTAATATAATAATGTATTCGGAGGAAAGATTAGCTGGTAAGTTTTATAAGTTATGAGCAACATCCTGAAAGCGTCACGTGTTATTTGAACGACGAGT
This sequence comes from Verbascum thapsus, assembly GCA_963669365.1. NCBI lineage: Eukaryota > Viridiplantae > Streptophyta > Magnoliopsida > Lamiales > Scrophulariaceae > Verbascum > Verbascum thapsus. The sequence continues at coordinate 3,052,304 of OY770120.1, forward strand.
ATATTGAAAGAGAAATTCAATAGGTCAAGAGTAATCTCATTAGCAGCCGAAATATGTTATAATACTAAATTAGACAATAACAACCCCGTTTTAGAACTCGTAGTTATATCAGATTAAAGATTAAGAACATATGATAATAGGAGGTATATAATGTCTTTAAAAATTGAGTAAACTCGTTCACCGAATTAGTGTATTAGTGATGTGTGCAAAAGGTAATGTAATATTTTATGAAACTATACACGTAACTACATTTTTAAGAGCAACAAATTAGCCATGTGATTGTTATGCATAAGTATGCCCATATGAAATCGCTCGAAGTATATCAATCTGAAGTGTATTCCACTCAAAAAAAGTGGAAAAACTGGCTGTTACCTGGGTAAAGATAAGTTTCCAGTTGAAACGCATGCATATTAGTAAATAGTTGCGCATTTAATTACTATATGTACAGTAGAGAAACTGTTGCAAATTGAAACAAGCGCAGAATTGTAAGTTTTAGTACAAGTTTTCGCAGTTGTAAGTCCAAAAGTAACTGCTACCAAAAATTGAGGCCTTATCAAAAATAGTGGCCAGCTAGTTGCAGATAGTTACAGACGTTCTTTATCAGTAGGAAGCTGAAAAACACAAAGAGTTGATTGAAGTTAGTTTTGGTGAAGAGACGCTGATTGAAATAAAATAATTGGCTAATAACCGAAATATACGGTTTGATAAATAAAGGCTAAAAAAAATTTGAAATACAAGCTGCTAACTTTGTACAACATATATATACACACTCGAGTGTAAATAAAATAAAACGTAAAATAGAAATGAATCAAAAAAAATTTGTAAGTTTACCTAGATGCCTATTTACATTGGTGGTAAATGTTGCATTTACTACTCCATAGATAGTGATAGCGGGGCCTTATTACTGCTGGTAGATGGTTCTATATTTGAAAAATCCATAATATAGTAATTGTAAATTCCAAATATAAAATAATAATACCAAATATGTAAAAATAATTATGCAAGAATAAATGTAATACCTACCAGCAATGTAGGAAGTGCTCGAACCGAGTTCTGTAGAACTTATTTGTGTAGAGGCCTCTGCTGAGTCCGCTAAAGATAGCACATTGTACTGATAAGTTATACCCAGATGCGTAGTGAATTCTTTCCTTTTTAGTTGAACAAGGAACCAACGATTGGTTAATCGCGTATTTATGTTGTCGCAATTAAATGATTCATCCTACATGGGGAAAAAAATTTGTGTGCCCTAAAAAGTTATTTGATATATTTATTTAATAGAATAAGGCCTAGGTATATAAGAATAAGAAATGGATATATAATAATAAAAAATAAATATATAACAGTAAGAAAAACCGAACCTGTTCCTCATTCATAAGCTCTATTGCGGATAAAGAAAGAATTTTCTCAGCTTGCTCTCCAAACATTGTGGCGTTTAATTCCAACGTGTTATCAGAGAAGGTAATTGTAAATCGAGTTCTGGAAATTTGTAGGATATTCAAAATTGGAAAAACTGAATTGGGAACTTCAAAACTTATTGAAGCATTTAAATGGCAAAGAAGAATGACCTTGGTTCTGCAATGGCTTCCTTGTGACAGAAGTTACACGGAAAGTGCCATCCATACTGTGCACTTGTACGACGGAAACATTTATTGCAGCTCATATACCAAAAGCTTTGTTTGTAATCAGAAATTCTCGCTGTAGCTTTGATCCACAATTTTTCATTCTGTTAACAAGTTGAAATCATTTATATCTAACATGAGCACTGTTATTCGAAAATATATTGATACAATTATATAGCAACAATAAAATTGAAATTTGATAAATGTAAAATGCACTAAAGTAATTTTTATACGGTTAAAAAATAATCTATATGGGGGCAACCCCCGGTAGAGTTGGTAAAGGCATTGAATGTTGTGGCTTTGGTCACGGGTTCGAATCCTGATGAGGGAATGTCTATTTGCCTTCTCTACTGTGAGCCTGTCAGCTATGGGCAACCTAAGCTGGTTTACCTCTCTTGTGTGGTTTGCAGGCTATTGCACAAGAGCGGGGTTTACCCAGTGCGCACCTAACGGTAGCGGCTGCGGGTTCCCTTGTCATCAAAAAAAAAAAAAATAATCTATATAATTTTGCAAATGAGCGGATAACCTACCATATTTGCAGTAATGACATCTGCAGTAGATGAGTAAGTGTCATGTGGAATAGCGGGTGGTGGAGCGGATTTTTTTAGATATTCTTTTTGTTTGAAAACCTCGGATAGAAATTCTTCATTTCTTGATCTCCTAATATTGAATTTAAAAAAAAAGAAATAATTTGTAAATATGGGCAAAAAATAATTAAAAAAGAGTACGAGAAGTAAAAACTCATATACCAATCTCTAAGATATTGCGTCTGTGGATATGGTGGATTAACAGTTATGCTCGAAGAACCTCTAGCAACGAGCGACATCCCTGAAATATCATATTAGTTAAATTTAGGGGAAAATATATATATATATATAAATACAGCTGAAATGGAATAGTTAAAAGGAAAAAAATTTAACAATACAGGGGAAAATGAACCATTGTAGTCGGAGATGTTAATTCGGGTCACTGCAACTATTGGCATTCTCTCTTTTGCATCAATAACATCTTGTCCCTCGCTAATAACGGTTTCATTCCAAAGTGTTAGCATTACAGGTAATTGTCTGCAAATTTGATGTGACAATTATAAACACTCATTTATAGAAAGACTAAAAAGATCATGTGTTTATGTTTGAGCAAACTCACTCGTCGTTAATGAGACATAATTCAAGCACTGTAGAACTGCCGATTTTAGTAGTTAGTGACCTTGGTTGAAACTTCTCAACAACAATAGCTATAATGTCTGCAATATAACAAAATTTAAAAACTTGCCTCGAAATGTAAAATACGTTGTAAATATTATACAAAACTTACCAACAAAAGTTTTAGAATTTATCAGAGATGGGAAATCTGCAAATCTAGTGAAGTCTGGAAATCCCAGTTCTTTTGGAAGTGCATCAGCAGTGTCGCGGCGAATCACAGTAGTTTTATTTATTGTCCACTGATATTGGTGGGGAACTATCTGATATTTTGGATCTATGCGTGTTACCCTAGCATTAGATATATAATACGTTTCTAACAGCTGCAGTATGGCTCCCATCACTATTATATCAGAACCAAAAACGATGGCCTGCACTTTAGTTCCCTAGAAAAAGAAATAAAGTGGTACAAACTAAGCATGCATATAATGTACCAAAAAAATGTAACGGATGTTGTCTTTTTCTATGTTTATTTTGGCTGCTAGGAAATTAAATTTTTTGTGGCTAAAGTATAATTGGTAACATAGCAAACTTTAAATTTTCGGTCTGTAATTTGAGATGGTTTGGGGAGTGCTATTACTATTATAAGATTGAGTCTGTTGGTATCCACAATAGCAAGCTGATAGTTATGTATAAAAAGAATCTATTGTACAGTTAAACTTACATCTTTATCAATTAGTAGAAATCTTTGATATGCGGTTGTTTTTGGGGCTGAGATTGTCGCGGTTGTAACTTTTGTACTACAAGTACTTTAGCAGTCCAAGAATGAACTGCTGGTGTGATATCAGAAACTGGCATAATTCGATGCATATTTCTGTATACTGCATTTAAAAAAGAAAAGATATAAACGAAAAATAATATTGTTATGAAGACATAAAACAGTGATAATATATTTAATATAAGATGGACAAAACAGTATAAAGATAAACTAAGTGGGCAAAAATTTACGAATATTTTGAATATAATAACGTAGGCGTGAAACACAAATTGTTAACGAGTCAAATGCAGACTAAATAAGTAAAACGCAGTAATATGATGCATTCATTTCAACATAAAGCATAGTAAAATGAGTACATATAATAAAAACGTAATACAAACTGAACAGTAATTTGCATCAGCAGTATAAACCGAAAAATCTACGAAAGTTGTTAGAGATATTAAAACTGAAGGTATTATTAAACATGGCAAAAATATTGTCAAAATAGGTGTAATAATAATAGCTGAATTAATAATATTTAATGCGGCAGAAAGTATACCGTTGTAGCAGTAGTAAGTGTTATAAAATCAGGCTGGTGTTCCAAAAACTGAAACAACGAGGAAAAAATTTATTGTTGTTCTGCTAAGTTTAAGATCTCTCTGTAAACAACATTTCTAGTAATAGTAGTTGTGCTGTCTTCAACAGTTGCAGGATGTATAAGAACTTTAACTGATTTCGCAGTTTTAGCTCGAGAAAGAGCTACATATAACTGACCATGACTAAAAACTGGTTCTCGTAAATATATGCCTAGAAAATCAAGAGTCTGTCCCTGAGCTTTGTTAATAGTCATTGCGAAACATAGTTTAACTGGAAATTGAGTTCGTGTAAATGGAATTGGACATTTTTGTATATCTGACGATTCTAAAGGTATTCTAGGTATAAATACTTCTTTTCCTGCGAAGTGGCCCGTTGCAATTTGAGCACGTATAACTTTTTGACTTAAACCGAGACAAATTAACCGAGTTCCATTACAGAGGCCTTCTATTGGATTGATATTTCTTAGTAGCATCACTGGGCATTGTAGTTTGAGAGTTAATATATGAGGTGGTAATCCGCCCGTTTTAATAGAGTTTAAAAAATCTTCATATTGTCCTTGAAGCGATGGGTCACGCGTTTTATCAATACTTCTAAAATGGAAAGCATTACCCGGAAACATATTTATTACTTTTTCGTTGATTTCATCAACATACTCATTTTTGGGTGATATAATTGATCGGTTTATAACTAAAAAAGGGTTTGTGAAAAAATACTCAAGATGTGGAAAGATTTCGTGAATGAATTTATCTATTGATGATTCATCAGCATTAACAAAAGGGAAAATCATACTTTCCGGAATCTGGATTTTGTCTTCCAAAATACATGGTTCGGTACCATTGCCAACTCTAAGCAAGAAAGACGTAAAAGCTGGATCTTCTTTAGCACGCACGTTTGTTTTTAAATATAGTTTTTCAATGCAACGTGTCAATGAAGAACTTGCAAAACTGGCATCAATAATGTCCTCCTTTTTTCCTCGTAAGACAACAGGTGCAATTTGTCTGTAGTCACCACCCAAAACAATTACCTTATCACCAAAAGGAACATCAGAGTCAGTCAAATCCTTCAAAATATCATCTAATGCCTCAATAATGTGGCGTCTAGCCATTGATATTTCATCCCATATTATTAACTTAGCATTCAATAACAACTTTGCTAATGTTGTCTGTTTACTAATTCTGCATTTAGTTTTTCCATCAACGTTTATTGGGATCTTAAAGCGTGAATGTGCTGTTCGACCGCCAGGAAGGAGTGATGCTGCTACTCCCGAACTTGCTACAGCTAATGCAATATGTCCTTTTGATCTAACATCAGCTAGTAAGGCACGATATAAAAAAGTTTTACCACTACCACCAGGGCCGTCTATAAAAAAAACACCGCCAGCATTTGAATATATTTTTTTGGTTATTCTGATGAAGGCATATTTTTGATCTACATTTAGCTGTTCTATTGAAAGTAAATCCTCCTCTGGTATTTCAATATTTTTTTCATAATTATATTCTCTAGTATATTTATCCGATTCAAAAGAGTCTCGAGGTAAACAAGTTAGGTTGAACTCTTTTAATGATCTACCAAGGTTTTCCAAAAATATATTAATTTCTTTAAGTGTTTGCAACTCTGCTTCATAATCTGAAAATGTATCCATCTTACGGTAATCATCTGACATGTAGAATTTAAATTGTTGCCACAAATTTGCCGGATCAGATGGAGAGCAATACACTAATATAGTAGAGAAGAGTCTTCTAAGAGTATAAGGCATTTGATATTGAGATGCTTCCTCAAGGCACTGAACCAAGGAATCATCAGAATCCAATAATCCTAAACACGCAGCTGCATCTCTAAATGTATTATGACAAACGCCATCAACATTTTTTAGAAATTCAAATGAGGTTGGACTTTTAATGTTTTGTAAAAGAACTCTTAGATAATACCGCTCACCTTCTATAGGATTAGCACTAACAATCCTTCCAATTACAGTACCTCGTTTTCGCGCAGTCCACATTTTATCTTTTGCACTCCACACAAAATATTGAGGAAAATCTCTATACAATAAAGCTAGATGTTTGGCATTTTCATTTTGTGCATTCATCGAGAAAAATTCTGTTAGCATTGTCTTCGAAGACATTGGATTACTAACAACGTTTTCCAATTTTTGCGTACTTTTGAACGAAATATATTGGTAATTAGGTATATGCAATTGTAAGCTAATAACTGCAGGGTGTATTTCGGTTAAAGTAAAACCAAAAAGTCTCCACGCTGATTCAGGAGCTGCTATCCATCTAGCAATCTGAAATTGTTTAATTTCATCAAAACCAACAGTTTTAGTATCCTCAGTAATGTTGAACGACACTCGATCATGTCCCTTATAAATATATTTATATAAATATTTAACTAATTTTATATCTGAACAAATTTCTATATTAATATGACAGTCAAATTTCGCTACTAAATATGGAGAATACGGTATAACCCAACGATTATCAAGGATTTTTTTCCTAACCAAAACAGTTGTGCCATCTTGGCGTCTTCTATAGGTAGGATATGAGTTTTTTCCATGAGAAGTACTTTCACAGAAGTCTTTAGGGTAACGATTTTTGCATTTCCCATCTCTCATACATACATTATTGGCATTTAGTTCACCACAAGGACCATGCATCATATGCCTAGTAACTAACTGATAAAGATAAGGAAATTCGCTTTGATTAGGCAACTCAGCGCTTATATATCTGTCGTATACGTCAGAAGACCTGATTTTATATCTATTTTTCATTATTAAGAGCCAATGCACGTGAGGCAAACCTCTTTTCTGAAATTCAATAACATACGTATAAGCCTCAACCTCACCAAAAAAATTTTTATTTATCAATTCATCTTTTAATTCCTCAAGTTTCGCTTTGAAAACTCGAACTAATAGATCAGGACGATCTTGAGGTAACTCATGTTCCATTTTTTTTTCTGTAATTTCAAGCCAATTAGGATTACATGTCATTGTTAGAAAAATGTCAGGTTTTCCATACTTTTGAACTAAGCACATTGCATCTATATACCTTTTTTGCATATCTCTAGGCCCCCCTATAAATGATGCTGGGAGGAGAATACGCTGCCCAATCTTGTTAGCGTCATTTTCACCATGGATTCCTAGACTGTCAACTATACTCTGAAGAGATTCAATTCTAGCATTCTTTTGTCGTTGTTCATTACGGAAGTAGTCAAGTCGCTGTGTTTCTACTTTTATATACATATCATTCAGGTATTGTTGCAGCAATCTACCAGTATGTAGTAATATAGATTTATCATTCTCACGCATTTGAAGTTTGTAACAGTAATATTCCCGAGCAGATACTGAGGCTCTTTTGGCCAAGCATTTTTCTACAACAAAAGATATAATATAGCTAATTGTTATATTTGAATCACCAAAAAAAAAAAAAAATTTGTGAAATGACAAGAAAGAAAAACTATATAGTTGAAGCACCTTTTGCCTCCGCATGCAACAGTTGAACTCCTGAGGCTGCATGTGAAGGATGCATGGAATGTTCACCCTCACAATATTCTGTTATTTCTTCTGTTATTTCTGACGCATTTAATACGGTGGAATTTCTTTTCCTTTTAATACCCACATGCCACCCAGGTTCTCCTCGAGGGAATAAAATAATGTACTGCAACGGATCATAACAACCATAATAATATTCTACACGTTGACTATGCCCAGAGTTTGTATGAACTTGAATATCGCGAGGCTGAGATTGAGCAGCATTATCTGAATCTTTCCATATTGCTGCAATCTGATCCACCGTTGGGAGATTATAGGTGTTTTCATTTAATCCAGGGTTTGCTCTGAGAATAATCTTATACTCATTTAAATTAGAATATTCACGGAGGTTACGAAAAAAGGCTGAATATGGATTGACCTTTAGAAGTTTAAGTAGCATCAAAATTACCTCTTCATTGAGTTTATCCGAAGTAGCTAATCGATTACATACCTCATTTTCAGTGTCATAGAAATATAGCTGTAAATTTTTTCCCTTTCCTTCAATCGGAATTAGGTCATTCATAAAGTGGTAGACCATTCCCTGGACTTTGAAGGTATAGACATTCTGGCTATTTCGACAGAGATCTTTATCGTACGTAACGCCAAAAGAAGTAAACGCAAAAGTATTATTATAAGTACGAATATTTGCTCTAAAGTGTATTGAGAGCTGAGAAGAACCAAAAACTAAAGTGCGAAGTTCTTCAGGCACGTCTGTTAGTGAAAGAGATACCTGACCACTCGAACAACAAAAACCCGGTGGTTCATGATAAAACCTAAGTGCATTGCAGTGGTTGCAAGAAGGTGTCTGTGGTAAATACCAAGGCTGCGTTCCAATTTCAGCTAAACGGGAAAAACCAAGCAAGTTTGACTGTTTTAGTGAAGTTCTTCGACCATATACCACCTCACGTTGTGCATTACTGTTGACCCTTTTTTCCTGACACAATTTATTGTAGCGTTCCCTTTTTTTTTCATTATACCTAGTTCGCTTAATTTCCTTGTCAGTTGAAAGCGCACAGGTGGGCGCATCTCCATATGTCGAATTGTCCATAAGTTTAATAGTTTATATAAATCGAAATTGTAAACGCTAAAACGCAAAATCACACGAGAAGAACTAAATTAAAAGCACGAAGTAACACAAAATATAAGAAATGCAGAACAAAGACATAAACAGAACTTCGCAAATGAAACCGAAATATATAATCAAAAGGCAATGCAAATGTTAATAAGCCATCTTAAAGTGCATTAAGAGCCCAAATACACGCAAAAAAAAAAGAATAAAGTCACCTGATATTGTTGTGAACCTGGAGTTATGTTGAAGGCAGAGTGGAATTGTACGGTAATTTGCAACCTGTAAAATTGACAGTATACACAATCAGTCTACTGGCGTCGCACAACTGAGGAAAATCAAAATTTAAAAAATAACTCAAAAACCGAAGTAGCCCAAAACAAATGTACCTGACGTTGGTATGTCGAAGCTTTTATGTTGGGAACGATAAAGCCAAACAGAACATGTAGATATAATCTGCGAAACAAACAACAAAATAATTAACCAACACCTTAACGTTAAGACTAAATATCCAGGGTAACCTAATGCTCAAAATTCAGAACGCAATAAGCACTCCCCAATCAAAAGAAAAATGGATGTATGGTCGATTTTCAGTATCCTTGGGACCTAATTTAGACCTAATGGCCGGGGAACTTAAAAGAGAACTTTAGCTGATGAAAAGGACGTGAATACAGATTCAAGTAATACAACAACTGAATTCGATGTTAATGATACTGCTAGTAGCTCGGTTTGGACTAACCACATAACTCAACCCAAAATAAACTGCCTGTGTAGACAACACAAGTCCACCGAATGAAAAAATTTATTCTTAGTAGTCAACAACTCCGGAAAGCGCCTGCCTACTTTTAGTTCTACCATTAAGAGAATGATCAGAAGCCTTAGTCCCAAGTTTACAGCATATATCGGCTTGATCAACAGGAATCAAAACCTCGACTCACTTCACTACCTTTAGGAAAAAAATTTCAACCAGAAGAATATTTAGACTGAACAGAAGCAACCATATCTTATTCAATGGTGATAAAATTGAAACGCCCCAAAAAAATTAGGGAATCGACGATTTGATGGAAAAACAACTGGCTGAGAACTAAGAGAACCATATAAAATTGGCGTCAAGAGCAGAAAATAAAGAAAATCGCACCTCCTCTGATTGAAGCCCTAAATTTTTGGCTGGATGCAATGCTATTCGAAACCTCGCCAAAGAGACTATACATATGATGAAGAAAACACCTAGAGGTAGCATCGGGAGGCTGGCAGATGGGAAAACTGACACGAATTGGATGCATGCGGCGGAATCGACAGATGGGCCTGTAAGAGAAGAGAGCCGAAATGAAAGAACGATGTCGCTTTATTATATGAGAGAGAAAGGGGAAAAGAAAAGGTCGTTTCATGGGAAAGAAAGGGTGCGAATCCAAACGACGTCGTTTTGGAAGAGTGCAATTAAAAAAAAAAAAAAAAAAAAGACAGAAAATAAGGGTTGCGATCTGGTGCATCGCGCAACCGGGCGAAGAGGTGCCTGCAGTCACTCTTATATATAAGTAGTAATTAAGAAATCAAAGGAACAATATTTATACTAAAAAATTAATTGATTTTTTATTCTTATTTACAAAAAAGGGTAATTTGATTAAAAAGTTGTTTTTCTTAATTGAGTACATATTATACTTCGATTTAAAATATTTTCATGAGTTTTCGAGCACAATTTATTTATTTGAGGTAACTTTTAGTAAATTTTTCTAAATCAAATTAAATTATCATGCACAAAATACTATCCTTTTAAAATTTTGGTTCTAATTTTTTTTCTTCTTTTGCTAATTATAATTACACGTCAAAAGGGTGCATAGCAGCCTAAGAATTAGCTGTCATATAATTAACCACCCTTCTCTCTCTCTCTTAATTTTTTTGTCTTCTTTTTTTCTTCCATCTCCGATCTCTGTCTTCTCTCATGGCGTCTTCAAGCTCCGGCAATTTTATACCTGCCCCCGGTATGTTTCGCCACACAATTTCATCGATATATTAATAAACAAGAAGATTATTTTCATGTGAATTCAATTTCACATGCATAATCAAGAGTTTTTATGTTATCTTCAGTGATTCTTTAATGGCTCGCAATCAAATTAGGTTTATTTGTGTTTTTTCTTTCAGAGGCAGTTCAAGTTCTTGTTTCATCGCTGGCAGATGAGTCTCCTATGGTCAGAAAAGCCTCTGCTTCTACTCTCAAAGACATCGCTTCTCTGTAATTCTTCACTGTTTTCCAATCCAATTCGTTCGAGTGATTATGGAAATTGAATTCGTAGACGTGTTGTGTTATTTTGAATTGCTGAGAATTGTTGTGTGTTGCTCTAGATTCTTTCTTTTCTTTTATTTTTTTAATGCAAAATTGGATTGAATTCTTGATTTTCTACATTGAATATTTTGACTTTTTATGCTGATTTGGAATGATTGTGTTTCAAGAAATCCGCTTCTGGTTCTTGATTGTTGCTCGACTGTGTCACGTGGTGGCCGAAGGGTAATGTTCTATTTATTGCTCTTGTTTGAGCACGGTTACATCTGTATTAACTACTAGTAAGATAAGGGTGATGGATAATTTGGATACTATATGTTTTAATTTCAGAGATTTGGGAATATAGCTGGACTATTTCAAGTCATGTCCGTGGCTATTCGTGCACTTGATAAAGATGATGTTGATCCTCAGATTATGTCAAGGCTTGCAAAAATAGCATCCGCTGAGATCATCTCAACCAAGGTATTACGATCCCTACTTGAAGCCCTTGGATGTGATTATGGTCAATTCTTTGTTTAAATGAATAGCAGTTGTTTACTCTATATTATAACATCAATTATGATCTCTTCATGGGACGTGGTAGGTTGAACTTACTTTACTTTGTTTTCTATTTTTGTTTTTGATCTTAGTGACAGATTCGTGGAGGTTTTGTTTGTCTGAGGCCTCATTATTCTTTTTTGCTAGGTTTACGTGCTTATATCTCAAATACTTATGTGAGAGGATTTTACAACTCATGAATCTTTATTGGTTTAGTTCCTCTTGATGCTGACAATTGTTTACTTTGGTACTGAATGGAGAGTGGAAAGATTTTACTATTAAGTATTAGTACTAAAATTTATCCATGCATCATTTTATTTCTGAAATTGAAACTTTTCCTTTTGGAGTATTTTTTTTGTCTTGAATCTCACAAGGCCTCAAAGGATTCCACTGATTATGTAGTGACATGAAATATATTTTTCTTTATGAATCTGCTCATGAGATAAAAGTAAAATTGGAAATGCATTCATATGGAATAATGTTATACTCGTTATTTATTAAAGAAGTTGCAAGTCTTGCCTCTTCCTCCTTTTCCCCCACTTTTTCTACATTGTTGTTCCTTTTCTTATTGAAGTAACTTGTTTAATTATTTGTCGTTGTTTTATTTTAAGATAGAATTGTTTATTGTGTTTAAGTTACTTGTTTTAGGAACTAAATGCTGATTGGCAAAGGGCTGCGTCCGGTGTACTTGTTGCATTAGGTTCACATCTGCCCGATCTTGTAAGTTTCTTTAATTAGATTGATTATACAATTTAGAGATAAAATACGATGTTTTAAGTTTTGCACCATTCTTTTTAGCATTTTTCTACAACTCTCCCCCTCAATTTTGTTTGAATTGTGAGTTTGAGTCTTCTATAACCTAAATTTTATTCATTGAGGAATGCCCAATGTCCGCTATGCAACCTTAATCTTGATTTTTGGGAATTGGGAATGGAAGCTGAATTTTCTATACCATTCCTCAATAGAGCAAACCATATATTTCATGTAGTATCATTGTGACATGGGTTCCTTATTTTCTAATGATAATAACTGTACCAGCAGGCATGATTTACATCATGTAATATGCTGACTGTTGTGGGATGAAAACTTATACTAGAACCAATCTATATTCAGGAGCTTTCATAATGTGCCGTTTCATTGTAGTTAATGTAGATTAAAGATTTATGGATATGAATTAGTTGATAAAACAACTATCAACATTAGTTTCATGGGCTTCTCTGTTGACTTATTATGTGGAGACACATATACATAGTAACGAAGTTTATTATTATTATTATTGTTCCTTTTGTTGCTGATATTAATCTTATCCATGTTATTGTGTATTATACTCATTATCATTATCATTATTGTTATTATCATCATATATTTTTTTGCAGATGATGGATGAAATATTTCTTTATCTCTCTGGATCAAATTCAGCCCTTCCAGCTATGGTTCAAATACTTGCAGATTTTGCTTCATCTGACGGTATGCCATCAGCTTTACTTTCTTAGAAAGAGCTTTGATCAAACTGGTGTGGATTTCAGGTGTCTAATTTGGTTTCCTAAGGTGATTATGTGATGTAATTTGTGTAAAATCTGAAGCTTTTCAGTTCGCTCCACGGCTCAAAGGTGTGCTTACTAGAGTTCTACCAATTCTTGGGAGTGTAAAAGACATCCACCGGCCAATCTTTGCAAATGGTATACTATCTTTAGTTACATCAGTTCTCTTATTACGTCGTAGGTGTTGTTGATTCTATTGTTCCAATGGACGCCATTGGTACTATGTAGTATGCTATTTTGCATCGAACACAATCCTCGTCAAATCATAGAAGAGCCAAGTCAAACGATGGTTTTCTACATTTGGAACTTCAGGAGATAGTTCTGGTAGAAGAATTAGGAACAAGAAATTTATCTAAAATAAGTTTTTGTTTGTCAGACTAATTAGCTGTTTAGATTAAATTTTATGTAATGTTTCGCTAGACTAATTATTTGCAGACATTGCATTCCACTTTATACTGGTTGCATTTAATTTTTGGTATTCGATATAAATGCCAGAAGCATTATGAAACTCAAGTAGGTAATAGGTACAGCTTCCACAGCAAATAATTTTTACTCATACTTATATTAAAGTATCTTTTTTTCATTTACTTTTTTTTCCTGTGTTTGTTGGCTTCTCCAGCATTCAAGTCCTGGTGCCAGGCCTGTTGGCAGTATAGTGTTGATTTCCCACTGTTCACAATTGTTGATGGCGATGTCATGTAAAACCTCTTTACTTGCTACTGTCTAGTTTTGTGCGAGTTGGTCTTTTAATTTCCCACAGATGATTACTTTGGTTTGAATGAGCCATTTGGTGCAGGTCTTTCCTAAACTCTGCATTCGAGCTTCTATTGAGAGTTTGGGCGACTTCACGGGATCTCAAGGTTTGCAATTCAGATCTACATATGATATTCTCTCATCTGCTATCTTGTCTTCTTTTGCATTACGAATTCAAAGTTTCCTACATCCCCGGTTACTTAATTATGAATAAAAGGAGATTCATCTTGTCTTCCTTGTATTTTCTTGTTGCATAAAATAGCTTGTAGATTCCTATTTCTTGACAATTTTGAGCATATTGCATTCTACTATACTTGTCCAAAAGCTATATAATAAAATTGATGTGTCAAATTTCGTGTACTGGAAACTTGATGTTGTTTAAAGGACCAACAAGACCTCGAATTCGTTCTTATTTTTGGTAATATCTATGATGAGGTCAACATCTTTTGAATTTTTAGAGCTAAACTTGTGATATACTATTTGTTTGGAGTGTCTAACTACGTTCTGTGCTCATTATATCTTCACCTAAAGTGTTAGAATGGGGTACAATTTCTTATTGTTATCTTTTTGTAGCCCAAGCTTGTTCCTAGTTAGTTTTAACTTGCTTTACATCATTTGTTTCTTGGGATCACAAATATCCCTATATTATCACGAATTTCCGCAACTTAGCCTCCTGTGAGTTAGCATACAGCTTGAAGGTGGTCTTCAAGGTTAAATGTTTCTAATGAAAAAATGTGTTTGACTATTTATCCTCAATCTAGAATGTTGCACTCTGAAATTATTAAGGGGAAAATACATTCGATTACGAAAGATTAGCACTGTCATGTCTAAATTACAGAAGGGCATGATATGCGAGGTGTTGGGAAAAAATATTTTTTCTATTTCTATGGAAGTTCAGCAAGAAACTATTGTTTTTTATGATGATTATTTCTTTCTGCAGGTTCGCATATCTACCGTTGAGGCTTTAGGTCAGATGGTTGGTCTTGTAACCCGGACGCAACTTAAGTCGTCCTTACCAAGACTTGTACCCACTGTTTTGGAACTGTAAGCTATTAACATGATAGTTACTCTGTATATTTTGACAAAAGTATGTGATCTATCATGTTTGGTAGTATTTAAGTCATGATGCACAGGCGGGCTAATACTTTTCTTGAAGTTGGCATAATTTTGTTTATCAACTAATAGCTACCTTTTTTTTTGTCTCTATATTTATTTAATGTTTAGGTATAAAAAAGATCAAGATGTTTCCTTTGTGGCTTCATGCAGCCTGCACAATCTCTTGAATGCTTCCTTACTTTCAGAAAGCGGTCCACCTTTGCTAGATTTTGAGGTCAGTGTTGTGAGGGTTTAATTTCTTGGTTTAAATTTTTTTCTTATATGCTTTAAATCAAATATAAAGTCCTAGGAATTTGATGGCTGTCTTTCTTATTTGAGCCTTCTGTTAGATTCCACTCCTAAGTTTCCTGTTTGTGGTCTCTCCATTCAAGGTTACCTTTGTTTACGTTGATTAATTTTGCATGCATGTTGCCTAGTAATGATATCTATTCAATTCTTTTTTAACAATGTAATTGCTTTTATTTTAAGTAGTGGTAGCACTTTTTTATTAGCATGTATAATCAAGTTCTTCATTAGCTCTTGCTTGCACGTTATAGTGGGTAGTGGACTGTTTATTATATGACAAAGCGGTATCTGGTGGGTGAATGAAATGATACGCTTGATTAATGGTAGAATGTGACTTGCAAAGATCACGTCATATTAAAAATGCCTCCTGGAGTGTTCATATAACTGCATATTTAAGAGACTTTACTGATTTTTTATTTAACAAAATGTTTATGGCCTGGGAAGAAAGATAAAAATCTACTGTAGATAAATCTTCATGAGGCAGTTATTTCTGAATTTTTGTTTCATTTATCAATAGAACTCTTTTCTTCCAAGATGTCATACCTTAAATAAGTTTTAAATTTGCAGGACCTTACTGTCATATTATCAACACTTCTTCCAGTGGTTTGCATCAATAATGACAATAAACATCATTCAGATTTTTCGGTGGGACTAAAGGTAGAATGTGTTTGGTGGTATTCAATCTATCCTTTGTAATGCAACTTCTTGTTTATGTTTGAAAAATATTGCCCTTAAGTATATGATTATCTCTAATGTCAAATCTTTTGAGTTGCCTATCTTCATATGCTAAAATTATATCTGATAATTCTGCTCAAGCAATTATTTTTGTTCTTTCTATTATTTTTGGCTCCCATTTCTTTCCACTTTCCAGTTATGGGATGATATTTGAATTTCTTCTTACTTCTACGCTCATTTAGCTATTTCTCCTCCTTTTGTTTTGATGGCCTTCTCAGGATGTATAGTCTATGAGCATCCTTGTATGGATTTTTGAAATTGATATTCAACGAGTGTGCAGAAACCGTAATTTCGAATCTGTGCCTTTTAGATTTTGATCTTGTCTAATCTCTGTTATCTTTTCTTTGGTAACATATATTTCTTTTCCCTTACGTGGTTGTATGGTTCCTGTTCACATTCTAGTAAGGTGGTTATTCTGTCATAATTATCTTATTCCCTTAATTGGTAATTACTTTACGTACTTCATGTAATTGCAGACCTACAATGAAGTTCAACATTGCTTTCTCACGGTTGGTCTGGTTTACCCTGAAGATTTGTTCACGTTCCTTCTCTATGTGGGTACCATTGCCAACTCTTTTAGTGCATTTCTTTCAGTATTACCTGTACAAAGACGTAAAATTCAAAAACAACTCCTTAGCCCGCGCCCCCCATGCGAGAACCAAAACCTTGAAAGAGAAATGAAGAGGAAGAGAAACCAGGAAAATAACAATATAGAGTTGAAATTTTTCGGGCTTTCACTGCTTTACTCATGTTATCGGTGAATGACATTGAGTTTAAAGTTTATCTTTTGCTGTTCTAGAACTGCAGGTTAAAAGAAGAACCCTTAACTTTTGGCGCACTTTCTGTGCTAAAGCATCTCTTACCTAGGTTAACTACCATCTCTCTTTCTTTCTATATATATATATTCATCTATCTAAAATAAATTTATGAAATCCCATGATCTGTTACCAACTTATACTCTCATTAACTCCGCCTGAAGATTGTCCGAAGCCTGGCATATTAAAAGGCCTCTTTTAGTCGAAGCTGTGAAAAATTTGTTAGATGAGAGTAACTTGGCTGTTCGGGAAGCACTTTCTGAGGTAGTTTCTCAATGGTGAAGTACTCATTGTTGTATGCCAATCTCCAATTGTTTGTGAATATTTTTAATTTCATGATCGTGCCTCTGATTGTAGTTGATCGTTGTTATGGCTTCCCATTGTTACTTGGTTGGTCCACCAGGAGAGTTATTTGTGGAATACTTGGTACGTAACTGTGCAATGGAAGACTTGAAAAGCGAAGGCATTGGGATTTCGAGCGGCTCTTACTATCCTTTCCTTCACAAGAAATCAGAGGTTTGATTCAAAGGGGCAAAATCTGATTGCTCTTTCATTTAGGATTGATTCAGCTGTGATTGGAAGTATGGACCCTTCATAAGTGGATGATTTCTCGCTTGTGCAAGTTATAGGTTTTATTTGTGCTACGCAACACAAGTGGATCCTTCACTAATGAAGTTCTCATTTATATAGCATGAGAAATTGGTCTTGTATAATATGACCATCCCATATATACTATTCCTTTTTCAATATTATTCGTTTAAAGGTTAGGATCATTTGCAGGTCAAAATTAGAGGTGTTTCTCCAACAGATTTACGTGATATATGTGAAAAAGGTCTCCTTTTAATAACCGTCACTGTCCCTGAAATGGAGGTATGCTGCCAATCTCTTCTCCTTTGACCCATGCTCCATATCTTTCCTTCACTACTTTTTTGCTCATTATAATTATAATTCGCGGATACTTTTCATCATCATATTCTGTATGATATTTCCAGCATGTGCTCTGGCCATTTTTGTTGAAAATGATCATACCACAAATTTACACTGGTGCAGTTGCCACGGTAAGATACACTATTATATATATATATATACTTTTATTATTATTATTATTATTATTATTATTATTATTATTATTATTATTATTATTATTATTATTATTATTATTATTATTATTATTATTATTATTATTATTATTATGTTGCCACCAGACTGCAGATTTTCCCTGTCTGCTGGAATATGATCCTCTATCATCTCTATAATAACTGAAAATTGGTGAAAACTGCATTTATTTTTAAAGTGATCTGATCTCCTATATAGGTTTGCAGATGTATTTCAGAATTATGCAGACATAAACATATTCAAAGTGATACGATTCTTTCTGATTGTAAATCTCGTCCAGATCTTCCTAATCCTGAGGTTAGACTTCTCTTCTTTTCTGTGTACTTGTATAATTTGTTCTCTTGATGGTAATGCATTACCTAAAAACTCTGCGATAATTAAACTCAGGATCTTTTTGCACGCCTTGTGGTGCTTCTCCACAATCCTTTAGCGAGGGAGCAGCTGGTGACTCAGATTTTAACAGTAAGTGTACTTTATGTTCACCTGCAAGATATTATATATTACATACCCAGTTAGAAGCTCGTAAAAGTACATTGTTTTGCTGGAGTCATTCCTCATGATTAGATCGAACGATATGGCGGTGAGCCAATAGATCCGTATCCTTAATGTCAACAAGCAAATATTGCAAATGAATTTCCATCGTCTATATGATTTGACCCACCCCCCCACACACCACACCAACAAAAAGCCACACTCTCACAGAGAGAGATGCATTCGCCCCTCCCCCTTCTTATTTGATACCAAACCAAAAATATTTACTATGGGAGATCAAGTAAAGCAAGTAAGAAAGGATAAACAAAGGAAGTACCACTCCCATTGTGGAACATGTTTGTTGCTCTAGGAAGGAATCAGAAGAATTTTGATTGAATTGATTCCATGGGTGTCCTTCAACTAATCCACTCCAACAATTGGGGGAGTTGGTCAATTCGATTCTTCTTCTTAAAGTCAAGATGGATAAATGGGTTTGTCTGGTTTTATAGTTTGATTTTGTCACTTATTGAAGAAATTTGTGGGAGAATTTTCTCTTTTCTTATTCATCCGTAAGGCAAAACTATATCTATCCCCTATATAAATGTGTGAATAACAAAATTGTTTAGTCATATGTGAAAAGACTTTTATACCCTTATTTAAATTTAAAGTCCTCTTAATAGTTGGAAACTATTTAATTAAATATTATTTATGAAAAAAGAGTTATACTAATAGTAGGACACTATTTATATTAATTATAATATATAAGAGAAAATAAAAATCCATTAGTAAGTTGGATACTATTAAACCTATTTAAAAAATAAACAAAATTGTTTAGTCATATGTGAAAAGACTTTTATACCCTTATTTAAATTTAAAGTCCTCTTAATAGTTGGAAACTATTTAATTAAATATTATTTATGAAAAAAGAGTTATACTAATAGTAGGACACTATTTATATTAATTATAATATATAAGAGAAAATAAAAATCCATTAGTAAGTTGGATACTATTAAACCTATTTAAAAAATAAAATTCTACTTTGTTATAATAAGAATCCTACGACAATACCTATCTACACGTGTTAATGTGCTTCCACCAGCTTATATACAGATTCTAAAGCAGCTGGGTAACTTCGTAACTTCAGTAGTTATAATGTTGAAGCTTTTTAAGAAAGTTAAAATGCATATCGCATGGCTTTGTTGTTTCTGAAGTATTTGACACTATGTTGCTACTTCCCACATAAACAAAAGTTAAAAGAGATACGAAAATAACAGTAATTAGCCTAGAAATTGGTGTGCCATTCAATAACCTCGAAATTTAGTGTGCAATGAATTTTCCCACTACAAATATCATATAATCTATTATCTAATATGATGATGATTAATTTAAGGATATTGGTATTACTAATGTATAAATCTTACAAACAATAGTAACATAATGCACTATTAAAGTATCTACTTCAGAGGATGATTGGCTATTCTAGAAGGGTATCATAAACTACTTTAGCAACTGAGATAACATCCATGCTTTTGTTAATTATGATTCACAATACCATACTTATAAAAAAACATTTAGTTGTATAAAGTTTAATTATATTCATGAATATAATATCATTGTGAACATATTTATATATTATGTATTATATAGATATAGTAGAAAATTATTTAGTAGTAGGACTTTCATTATATTAATAAGACTTTGTATAAATAGTAGAGTAAATATTTTAGGACTAACATAATGAATACATTTGAATTTGTATGGAGTCATATTCACAAGTATCTATATTCAACTCAAACGTTCTTGCAACTCATACATAGTATAGTAACAAACTATGTGGACTCAATTATTTGGATTTTTGATTTGTAGTGGTCAAGTTCATTTAACAATAATTTCACTAGCATTGGAGCGGAACATTATATGCAATTTAGCGACACTGGATTCAACGTTAGAATGAGAGAAGTGCTTGCTGCTTTTTGGTACACCAAGATAAGAAATCCACATAAACATCATGAGCGTTAGAGAATGTGAAGATCACCGATTGGTGAAAGAAAAATTAATTCATACATAGCCATACATTATACGTCAGACCAGAGAAAAATTCTCACAGAAGGCGAAACAATTTCTGGTGTAAAAGATGGAGTGGGAAGGTGTGGAAAATATATAGCATGCAAATTAGGATTTCGTGAAAAGAGGGAGTGATGAGAGATGTGCAAAAGATAGGGTTTGGAGAAGTGGCTTGACAATAAGAGTTGGGTTAGGTGAGATGGTGAGGAATAAATGACTTAATAGGATTTTGGGTGTGGTACATCGTCAAGATAGGGATGAGGAAGCTGGTGTTTGGATTTGTAATATTAAAGGGGATAAAGTTTCAGTTGGAGGCAGCGACTTGGTCGGGAGAATAAGCAAGATAGGGCTAAGATTAGAATCAGGATGACAGATGTGTAATATATGTTGGCAACTTTGGGATGAGGGAATTAGGGTTAAAGTTTGCATAAAGTTTAGGTTTGGAGTTTGTGTGAGAGAGACACGACATTAAAGTTAACGGTAGTGGAGAGAGGCAGAGGGGTACCATTTGGAATTAATATTGGAGGGGGGGGCAGCAAGATTAGGTGATAAAACAGAGAAATTGTGTAAGAGAGTGTCATCGAGAATGATGATGTCTTTAGATGAAATTGATGTTGTCGATATTTATATTGAAAAATGATACTGTATATTAGACATTATTAGAAAAAAATTAGAGTTCTATAGTGAGTAAGAATTACGACGGTGAAATATTTTAATAAGACACATAGTTAATACCTTATACAGAACAATGGATGTTAAAGTAAAATACTAATATTTTTTTGTCAAAAGTTTATTTTACATTCAAATAAACAAAATAAGTTATTCAAAAATAGATAAAATAAAAATAATAACGGTCGGTTAAGAAAAAAACTCTTAATAATAAAAAATTATTTAGTGAAAGAAATTTAAGTATTTAGGTTTCTATGTTACTCAAAATTATATAAACAATGTGTTTAGAAAACTTTTTTATGCATGAAGAAATATAACAAAATATGTGACAGATATCTAGGGGTGAAAATGAGTCGAGTCGAGTCGAACGCATGAATGTTCAAGCTTGTTTGAATTATAATCGAGCTTTGAAAATTGTGTTTGAGCTTGGTTTGATTGTTCATCGAGCCGAGCTCAAACGAGCTTTAATGGAGTCGATCACGAGTCGAGCTCGAGTAGTTTGAATATTTTGTACATGTTTTTATTATTTTTTGCTTATCGAGCCGAGCACTGGTCGAGCTTCAAAATTTATCAAACAGAAAAAGTTGTTCAAGCTTGGTTTGGTAATTTATCGAACCGAGCTTGAACCGAGCTTTTGGCGATCGAGTTCGAGTCGAGTATCAAATATCAAGCTAAATTTTCACCCCTACAGATATCTAATCTATTAAGAGTATTTTATATTTTGAAATTAATTTCTTATGAATTCTTGTGCATTATATATTCGCGTAAAATGATTGATTTTGGATTTGTTTGTACTTTTAGAAAATAACTGAAATTTGTGGAATGTGTCAAATCAAGTTCGATTATATTAATGAAGTGTAAGTGATTGCTTTGTTATTTTTGTCATGATTATGTGATTGAAAAGAATAAGTAAGAAGAGAAAAAAAAGTTTAAATATGAAATTGTTGATGTGAGATAGTGTGAAATAATGAGAAATAATGTGAATTGTTGTGAAGTAATGAACGTGTTGGTTAATGAGTAGCTATATATGAAAAGTGACTGGACTATTTGTTAAATAGGTGGTATTGAAATTTTCAAAAGTTGCTATAAACAATTTTGCAAATATAAATAAGCATATAAAGTTTTTCAGATATTAGGTGAAGAGTGATGTAGAATGTAAAAATTAAATATACATGTGTGTAGTACAAAAAAAAAGGCGTTAAGATAACTTTTATAAGATAAGTAGGTTGGTGATCATATACACAAACATGCTAGAAAAAAACACTAATAATATTTATTAAATTTTATTTTACTTTCAAATAGATAAGATAAGATAAGTTGTTCAAAAAATAGATAAAACAAATATTATAAGGCCAATTAAAGGGAAAAGAATCTCCTAATAGTAGGAAATCATTTAGTAAAGTAAAATTAAATATTTTGATTTCTACAGTATTTAAAGTTATACATGAAAAATACAATAATATGTGAGAGATTTTACGTTTATAAGTTTATAATGTTATATGTTTTTAGATTAGTATCTTATAAATTTCTTTGAAAATTGTGAACTATATATATATATATTCGAGTGTAATGACTGATTTTGGATGTTTTTGTTCGTATTTTTACAAAATAATTGGGATTGATAAAATCTATCAAATCAAGTGTAATTTTATTTATGAGTGTCGCGTAAGTAGCTTTGTTATTTTTATGATGATCATGTGATTATAAAATATCAAAAAAGAAAGAAAAAATAGTTTAGGAATAAAATTTTTGATGAGAGATATGGTTAAATTATGAGGAATAATGTGATGAATATATGTTGATTAATAAATAGTTATACATGAGCACAATGAATATGAAAGAAAATGAATTTGATTGAAAATTGGTTATGTTTGAAAATTTTAGAAAGTTGTGATAAAAGAAATAATCTTTGCAAACATACATGTCAGTAGTTTTTCAGATATAAGGTGTTAACAAAAATTGAGAGGAAAATATAAACTAACAATTAGATTTGACTCATCTTAGGATATGACTCATTTTATTCCAATTTTGTAAATTTATTTATGTTTTAAATGAGATTCAAAAATTAAAAACCAGTAGAATTTCGCAATGGATATAACAATTGCAGTTATTTAGTAATAAATTAAATAATTTTGAAATCTTTTGATAGAATAATAATAATTTATTTTAATTTAGTTCATTTTAAGAAAAATCACGTGCTAACCACGTGCGACGCACGTGATGTTTTCTAGTATAGAGAAAAGTCTCAAACCTAAAACTAGGAAGATTACAATATAAGGATCTTTCCTTATTTTACAAATATACACTTTCCTAAAGTATTAAACTACAGAAGGTAATGCGGATATGCAACGTAATCTCGTAGATACGAATAGTATCTCAATACTCCCCCTCAAGTTGGCGCGTGGAGGTCGCGAACGCCCAACTTGCGGAGGAGCGTAGTAAACTGTGCTTTGCTAAGACCTTTAGTAAATATATCAGCGGGTTGACTAGTGTAGAAAAAGATGAAGTAATTTTCTTATATTTTTCATTCA
The DNA here is from genome assembly GCA_963669365.1 of Verbascum thapsus. Classification (NCBI taxonomy): domain Eukaryota; kingdom Viridiplantae; phylum Streptophyta; class Magnoliopsida; order Lamiales; family Scrophulariaceae; genus Verbascum; species Verbascum thapsus. Next base: position 3,075,919 of record OY770120.1, read on the forward strand.
ATCATAACACCTTATTTATACACATAAGCTATCGTCTATATTAGGTAACTGAATAAATCTAATATCTAAATATCAGCCTAAATATATTATTCCTACTTTAACACTCCCCCTCAAGTTGGAGCATAAATGTTAATCATGCCCAACTTGTTACAAAGATAATTAACCCGAACCCCATTCAGAGCTTTAGTAAACAAATCTCCTAATTGGTCTTCAGTCTTCACATATCCTGTAGAGATTAAGTTTTCTTGCACCTTTTCTCGAACAAAATGACAGTCAATCTCAATGTGTTTTGTTCGTTCATGAAACACGGGATTAGAGGTAATGTGGAGAGCTGCTTGGTTATCACACCAAAGTTTTGCCGGCTTTGAAACGTTAACACCAACTTCTGTTAACAACTGATATATCCACATTACCTCACATGTGGACTGAGCCATAGCTCTATACTCCGATTTTGCACTTGAGCGAGATACAACATTTTGCTTCTTGCTTTTCCATGAAACCAGATTTCCTCCAAAGAACACGCAGTACCCTGTAATGGATTTGCGGTCAAGTTTAGATCCTGCCCAATCTGCGTCAGAAAAACACTCTATACGAGTGTGACCATGATTTTTATATAATATGCCTCTGCCAGGAGCCCCCTTCAAGTAACACAAAATATGTTCTAAAGCTGCCCAATGATCAACAGTTGGTGAAGACATAAATTGACTCACAGTACTAACAGCATATGCAATATCCGGACGAGTTACTGTTAGATAGTTAAGTTTGCCAACCAATCTCCTATACTTCTCTGGATCTTCGAATAAGTTTCCATCCTTTGTGAGTTGCAAGTTTGGCTGTAACGGACTACTGCACGGTTTAGCCCCTAACTTTCCTGTATCGGTTAATAAATCAAGGACGTATTTTCTTTGAGATAAAAAGATGCCTCTTTTACTTCTTGTCACCTCAACTCCCAAGAAGTATTTCAATGATCCTAAATCCTTAGTGTGAAACTGACTGTGAAGAAATGATTTCAAAGATGATATTCCCATAGCATCACTTCCAGTGATAATAATGTCATCCGCATATACCACGAGAAGAATAACTCCAGATGAAGACTGCTTATAAAACACTGAATGGTCAGACTTACACTTGTTCATCCCAAATTGTGTAATTACCTGACTGAATTTTCCAAACCAAGCACGGGAGCTTTGTTTCAAACCATAAAGAGACTTTCGAAGATGACAAACTTTTCCATACTCCCCCTGAGCAACAAACCCTGGTGGTTGCTCCATATAAACCTCCTCCATTAAGTCGCCATGTAAGAAAGCATTTTTAATGTCTAACTGATGCAATGGCCAATCATTAGTGGCAGCAAGAGACAAAAATAGACGAACGGATGTAAGCTTAGCCACAGGAGAGAAAGTGTCAGAGTAGTCGACACCATAAGTTTGGGCATAGCCCTTGGCCACAAGGCGAGCTTTAAGCCGAGCAACAGATCCATCAGGATTAACTTTAATAGCAAAAACCCACTTACACCCAATAGCCTTCTTCCCGGGAGGTAAATTTACTAGATTCCAAGTAGAATTAACATCTAAAGCATTCATCTCCTCTATCATTGCTTCACGCCAGCCAGGATGAGACAAGGCTTCATTAACAGATTTAGGAATAGATAAAGAATCAAGTGAGGCAACAAAAGAGCATGACGAAGATGACAAATTATCGTATGAAACAAACGATGAAATGGGATAAGTGCATTGTCGTTTACCTTTACGAAGAGCAATAGGAAGATCATTGTCTATTGGATCTGATGGCGAAGGCAAGACCGGTGCAGGACATGTAATAGGAGAAGTCTGTCGTCTGGAGTAAACCTGATGAATAGGTGGGCGAGATGGTGGTGGTGCTGGAGGTGTTAAATGTGGAGTAGCGGCAGCGCGAGATCGATAGGTGATTTCATAAGCCAACAAATTCTCATTCTCCTCATGACCGTCGGTACGGGTAGAAGTAGGAAAGAAAGGACAATGGTCATAAAGGTGACATCAATGGAGACAAGAAATTTATTAAGTGGAGGACAATAACACCGGTACCCTTTCTGTAACCGAGAGTAACCCAAAAAGACGCAATTGAGAGCCTTAGGATCTAATTTAGTGACATGTGGACGAACATCCCGGACAAAACAAGTACTACCAAACAAATGAGGTTCAATAGGGAACAAGGGTTTTGTAGGTTGTAGGACTTTGTATGGAATATCACCACGAAGAACTGAAGAGGGCATGCGATTAATGAGAAAACAGGCAGTGGAGACAGCATCAACCCAAAACGTTTTAGGGACATGTGTCTGAAATAAGAGTGCCCTAGCTGTCTCAAGCAGATGTCTATTTTTACGTTCAGCCACACCATTCTGAGATGGTGTGTCAACACATGATGACTGATGGAGGATGCCATGTTTAAGCATATAAGACTGGAAAGATTCGGAAAAATATTCTTTAGCATTATCACTTCGCAAAATACGCACAGATGTATGGAATTGTGTGCGAATTTCGGCACAAAAAGCAGTAAAGTGGCTAAATAGTTCTGAACGGTTCTTCATAAAGTAAACCCAAGTCATGCGAGAAAAATCATCAACAAAGGTAACAAAGTATCGAAAACCAGTTTTAGACACAACGGGGCAGGGACCCCAAACATCGGAATGAACCAACTCAAAATGAGATTGTACTCTATTATGGACCCGAGGGACAGAAGGTAGACGATGATGTTTGGCAAATTGGCAGGACTCACAATCTAAAGATGAGAGATGGTGGAATTGAGGACAAAGTTTCTTGAGTACCTGTAGAGATGGGTGTCCTAACCGACAGTGGGCCTCAAAAGGAGTTATGACAGCCGAGCAAGAAACAGACCTGGATACTTGCTCCGGAATATCCAGAATGTAGAGACCTCCTGATACATGTCCTTTACCAATAATTTGCTTCGTCACAAGATCCTGAAACAAACAATAATCTGGAAAGAAAGTGACACAACAATTTAGAGTACGAGTAATTTGACTGACTGACATTAAATTGAAAGAGAAATCAGGTATATGTAACACATGTGAGAGTGAAATAGAAGGGGTAGGGTGTGCAGTACCAGAACCAAGAACATTGGACGTAGAACCGTCCGCTAACGTTACTTTAGGCAAAGAGACGTGTGGGGTAAATTGGGTAAATAATTTGGGATTACTCGTCATATGATCTGACGCACCAGAGTCAATTACCCATCGTGAGGAAGAGCAAAGGAGGGTCGTATGTGGAGTACCTGACTCAGCAATGGTAGTGATAGAATGAGATGAAGTACTAGATGTGTCTTTATACCGAAGGAACCGAGCAAATTCAGATGCAGAGACGTTAAACATCGGTTGGCCACCCATAGTACTCCAACCGTCAAACATCAAACCGACCTAGAATAGACCACTGCGAAGCCGTAGGTGACAGCCGGAAAATCATACGCGGCCGCACGCGCCCTCACGTGCCGGCGCGTGAAAAAGCTGCCGGAACATATAATCGGCGCGTGAGCCGCACGCGCTGACCGGACGAAGACCAAACCGGCGAGGATCGGCCGGAAATAGGACTGCGGTACTACTGGTGTTGGCGGTGAGATGAGATCGGCACAGGAACGCGGTAGATCGGAAAAGGCGACTGTTTCGAAAAAAAATTAGGGTTTTCTTGTTTTTTTTTTTTTTGTTGTTTTTTTTTTTTTTTTTTTCGGAAAAAAGGGCCTAGCTCGATACCATGTAGAAAAAGATGAAGTAATTTTCTTATATTTTTCATTCAATCATAACACCTTATTTATACACATAAGCTATCGTCTATATTAGGTAACTGAATAAATCTAATATCTAAATATCAGCCTAAATATATTATTCCTACTTTAACAACTAGCAATATGAATATAAGATGTAACAATGGAGCCACGTTGGAGCTCATCACGAACAAAATGACAGTCAACTTCGATATGCTTCGTCCGCTCATGAAAAACTGGATTGGCTGCAATGTGCATGGCCGCCTGACTGTCACAATAAATTCGCATGGGTGTGTCATGAAGGACTCCCAAAGAACTCAATAAGCCTTTTAGCCACTTCAATTCACAAGTGGTCGCAGCTAGAGATCGATATTTGGCTTCGGCAGACTGTGTGTTGCTTCTTTGTCTTCCACGAGATAGGCGAACCCCCCAAAAATATGAGGTATCCAGTTAAGGAACGTCGTGTTACTGGGCAACTCGCCCAATCGGAGTCACACTAGGCAGAAAGACGGAGGTTGCTATCTGAGCGGAGAAAAGCCCCTTGACCCGGATTACCTTTCAAATAACGCACCACTCGAAGAGCTGCAGTCCAATGATCTTGACGAGGATTTTGCATAAACTGCGCTAGAACGTGAACTGAATAACTCAACTCTGGCCGAGTGATGGTCAGGTAAATGAGGCGACCAACTAAATGCCCATATTTTTTCGGTTCGCTAAGGAATGGTCCGTCGGTAAGAGCAAGGCGATGATTTTGTTCAATGGGGCATGGGACTGGTTTCGACCCCAACAGTCCTGATTCAAAAATAATATCCAAAGCATACTTGTGTTGGCATAGGAAAATCCCGTCTTTCCCCGTGCGACTTGTAAGCCGAGGAAGTACTTTAAAGGACCCAAGTCTTTCATGTGAAAGCAGTCCCCGAGATATTGTTTGAATTTGCGTACCTCCTCCGATACGTTTCCCGCAATAATCAAGTCATCCACGTAAACCAAAACGTGCAAACGAACACCGTTCATAGTGTAGACAAATAACGAGTAATCCGATGAGGATTGAATGAACCCATATTGCTTCAAGGCTGCAACAAGTTTAGAAAACCATCATCTAGGCGCCTGTTGGAGTCCATATAAAAACTTGGATAACTTGCACACTTTATGACCTGAACCTACAAACCCTGGCGGCAATTGCATGTACACTTCCTCGTCCAAGTCCCCATGCAGAAATGCATTATGGACATCCATCTGATGAAGTTCCCAGCCCCGAGATGCCGCCACGGCAAGAAAAGCTCGAACTGTCACCATCTTAGCCACAGGATCAAACGTTTCATTATAGTCTAGCCTTTCAACCGAACGATTGCCAAGAATCACCAAACGAGCCTTATAGCGTTCCACACATAGTTGTTAATGGCGAATGGCGCGGCGTGGCGACAAAGGTCCATGGCGCGGCGTGGCGCTTGCCTTTTCAAAGATAAAATTATATATATATATATATAATTATATACACTAATAAAAGCAAAATATACAATTTTTTTTATAATAATGACAACCATTACTTAGATAAATCATATATATATATATATATATATATATATATATATATATGCAAACTTCAACAAATTTGAACGTAACAAATAGTTATATATATATATTATAACTGCTAATATTTCATATAATTGTTATATAATATTTTACTAACTATATATTTTAAAACCACTAACTATATATTAATATATTAATAGCACCTTGCAATACACTAGCTATATTTTAATATATTAATAACACCTTTCAATATAATATATATACAGTAGCACCACTAACTACAAATATTAAATCATTTAGCACAAATATATATATATATATATCACATGGCGGTGCGCAAGTAGCAGCAGCGGTGCAGCACGCTGGCGATGGCAAGTCGGTTGTCGGCAGCGACGTTGCCAGTTGCGGTTGCCGACGACACGTCAATGGTCGGCATCAGCACCAAAAATTAGGGAAGGGAAGACGTGCGCAGAGGTTAGGAGTTTTGTTTTGATTAGGGTTTCAATTCAGACCAATTTTGAGCCTTAAAAAGGTTTGGGTATCCCCAATTTAGCTCCATTTACCATTTTCCCTTCAATTTTTACCATTTTCCCTTCAATTTTAACCAACTTTGAAAAGGCGTGCGCCATGGCGCCGTTGGCGCACACCATTGTGAAGCTCGGCGCCACGCCATGGTTTGTGGCGCCGAGCTGGCGCCATGAGCGCCTCGTGCCATGGCGTGCGCCATGGCGTGCGCCATGGTGCGCCTTTAATAACTATGGTTCCACAGATCCATCAGTGATATTTGATTTTATACACTCATTTGCACCCAATTGCTCGTTTTCCCGCTCGTTTTCCCGGGGGTAACGACACAAGAGTCCAAGTGCCATTAGTTTCCAATGCGGAGATCTCCTTACGCATAGCATCACGCCAGCGTGCATCTCTAACAGCCTCAACATATCGCGTGACACCACCCGTGACTGTAGCTAGAAAAGCACGATATTGCGTAGAAAAACGATTACAAGAAACGTAATTAGCTAAGGGGTAGGGTGTACCTGATAACTTTGTGGAAGCAATGGTGAGCGCATGAGGGTCTATCAAGCATCGAGCAGTATGCATCACATAATCCCGAAACTTGACTGGTGGTTTGTTACGATTTTCCCTCCGAATATCTATTTCAATTGACCTATTTCCAATGGTTGCAGCAGCGTCTCCATCCTGTCCTTCCTCATTCATAACATGTGCATCCTGCACCCCGAAACCCTCATGGGTCTCACTCCCCCTATCCTCGTCGCTCGTGACATCGTGCACCTCGTGATAAGAATGTTGAGAGGGCACGAACAATGTCCCGGGCTGCGTTTTACACCCACTGTCCATGGCTGTCTCAGCTAACCTGTTATCAACACAAGAAGTATCGTCCTTGGCAAAAGGAAAAATTGACTCGTGAAACACCACATCATGAGACACAAAATAGTCATTTGTTTCTATGTCATAAACCCGCCAACCTTTCTGACCGAGTGGATATCCAACAAACACACACTTGCGACTCCGCTCTCCAAATTTATCCTTGTCATGCACATATCGGTGTGCGTAGCATAAGCTACCGAACACCTTCATCAGATTATATTCAGGAGGCAGTATATCATACGGAGTTTTACCCTTCAACAAGGAAGTGGGTAATCGGTTGATAAGATATCCTGCCGTTAACACACACTCCCCACAAAACCGAATAGGTAGGTGAGCCTGAAACATCAATGCTCGACATTTAGAATATGTTGATGTTTTCGTTCAACCCGTCCATTTTGTTGCGGCGTTCCAACACACGATGTTTGGTGAACATTCCCAGTTTCCGTGAAATATTGTCTCATGCAAATAAACTCATTTCCATTGTCTGTTCGAATAATTTTAATTTGTTTTCCAAATTGTCTTTCAGCCATGGCACAAAAATTCTTAATGATTTGTGACACCTCAGTGTTTGTTATTAACAAAGAAATCCATATAGCTCGAGATAAATCATCCACAATAGTTAAGAAATAAAATGCTCCACACGAAGAGGGGGTTCGATAGGGTCCCATAAATCACAATGAACTAATTCAAAACAATCTTTAGCCCTATTAATTAATGCTTTCAACAAATGATTCTCGAGTTTGTTTAGCTCTAAAACAAATATCACACACATTTGAACTATGACTACTTTCAGCATTGGTAATTCCAGTAACATTTTTAATAAGTTGATATGAAGAATGACTAGGGGTGTTCGTCGGCCCGGTTCGGTCAGAAACCGAACCGAAATTTCGGTTAGGTAATTTTGAGAACCGAAAACCGGACCGAAATAGTTCGGTTCGGTTAAAAACCGAAATAACCGAATTTTTTTTTTGATTTTTTCGTTTTTTTACCTATTATTTTTCCCTATTTTTCTCATTCTAAATTTATGATCTGTTAGATAATATTATATTGGAGATGATTGTGGTTGGTTACAATATTTTTATACTTTATTTAGGGTTTAGGAGATTGTAAAACAAGAAACAAAAAAGGAGAAACAAAGTGGAAAAATTCCATCTGCTGGGATTTGAACCCGTGTCCCTCGGGTGAAAGCCAAACATCTTAACCAACTAGACTACAATGGATTCTTATTTGTTTCTTATCAATTATTAATAATATAATATATTTTAATTTAATAAAATTAGAAAAAACTTCGGTTTTCGGTTCGGTCCGGTTAACCGACACCACACACCGAAACCGAACCGAAAACCGAACTTTTGGAAAATTAACAACCGAAAACCGAACCGAAATTTTTGGTTTGGTTAAAAACCGAACCGAAGTTTCGATTTTCGGTTCGGTCGGTTCGGTTGATTTTGAACACCCCTAAGAATGACCCAACCTCAACCTCAGATGCCACAATTCGTCAATACACTTTGCCTTTGTTGCATTTGCTTGCACTTTGCCCACTGCTCGAAAAATATAGACCCCCTCGCATTGCTCACCCGCTCCAATTAAAGTCCTCGTAGATTGGTCCTGTATTACACACAACGTATTAGAAAAAGTAAGTACAATGCAACTGTCGTACTAGTTGAGCAAATAATATAAGAGTGCAATTCATTTTAGGTACAAATAAAACGTCATGCAAATAAATATGTTTCCGATATTCAATGACCCTTTTTTGATGGCCGAGGTAGAATCACCGTTCGGCAGGCCCACAAGGCATGGGTAAATTTTTTGTACGTCTCTTAGCAAGGTGATATCTCCCGTCATATGTTGTGAAGTCCCAGTATCTAGTAACCAATCAAATTTCTTACCGGTAAGCTTCTATGTGGTTCCCTTTTGAGAATTTAACAGAATCTTCAAGGCTCCCCATTCTGTTACTTAGCCCGGAAAATCCACTTCTCTCGCATTCATTCACTAGAATTGGTTCAGTCCCGTCATTCACATGTGCTGCGTTGGCACGAGCGACTCCGCGCCCTCGTCCCATATTTCCCGAATCTCCTTTTCCTCGGCCCGTTCCTCGTCCTTTTCCCCGAGGCCTGTCACCCCACCACTCCGGATAGCCTATTAATTGGAGACGATCTTTTTCATCATGTTTGGTGCGTTCGCAATGAGAGCAAGTCCCACTCTTATCCCTCATGTGAACGGCAGCCACCTTCGACGTTTGTCAGCTTTGCGCAGCAAAGGCGACTGCATCTTTATTTTCTTCTTTTGTCCTTGCCATGCTACGATGTCTCTCTTCTTGCACCACAGTAGAGTACACACGCATCCGTGGCGGCAAGGGCTCCATACTCAATATGCTTGAGCGCACTGTTCCAAAGATGGCGTCATCTAAGCCCATTAAGAACTAATGAACTCGTTCCGTTTCTTGCTTATCAGTTAATTTCTTGGTAATCTTGCATGTACACCCATGGCATGTACAAACAGGTATCGGTTCGTAGTTCGCCAATTCATCCCACATTATAGGGGTGTACATAAACCCGCTCAACCCGCCCGAACCGCTCAAACCGAACCGATCCGCCCGCAAACCGTTGGTTTTAAACTTTTAAATAATAGCCGCGGTTTGATATTCTTGTCACCCGCCACTTTCGGGTCGGGTGGTGGGTTTAAAATTTGTAACCCGCCTAAACCGCAACCCGACCGTTAATTATATAAAATACACACAAATGTATATTATAGAGATTAATAACAAGCTTTAAAATAATATATAGGTATATACTCTCTAACAATAATAATTTTATTCATATTTATATAACACACTTTACTTTTATTTAAGAGAATTTAAAACTTTATTTGAACACTTATTTTATTTGAATAAAGTTTTATTTTTACAACCAATGAAATATGTTCGATAAATTTATGATTGAAATTTATGATATATATATTTTTAATAATATTGAAGTTATGAAATTTATGATATTATAAATTATGATCACATGATTTTTATTAAAAAAATTACTTGATTATCAACAATCTACCAACTAATTTTTGTAATTAAATGTACAAAAATGTAATATATTTTATTAGTATATTGCAAAAAATGAAAAAAAATAAAAAAAGCTAAAAACCGCCAACCCGCCCGCTAAATTTACTAACCCGACCGAACCGAACCGCTCGATTTGGAAAAATAAATATGTAATTTCGGGTTGATATTTTGTTCATCCGCTCATGGTGGGTCGGGTTATTTTTTTCTTATAAAACCGCCCGAACCCGACCGCGTACACCCCTACCACATTAGTTTGAGTTTTCCATAGTACACAACCACCGGCTGTCCGGCTTGCTTGCAATTTGCAAGGTCTGATCTCAACAATTGTTGTACCCGCGGTCTTGCGATAGAAAATCTATCTCGCAACTCCTCCCACAAGTCCTTTACGTCTTCCACATAGGTCCACATAGGTGATGGTGGAGCGTAGGCTAGGTTCGATAGTGTTGAATACCCAAGCGACAATCATGGAGTTCACCATCCACCAATCTTCAATTTCAGAAGAATCCTCACTCGGTTTGGCTACGGTTCCATCAATAAAGCCAAGTTTTTTCTTGACTTTAAGGACGTTCCTCATTGATCGTGCACATTCGTCATAATTCTCCCCTCGCAATTGTACAGGGCAAATATTTAACCCCGGATTATCTGATGGATGCAGATAGTATGGTGATACTGTTTTGCTTTGGCTGCCTCCTTTCTTGTCATTGGTTTCAGTCATCGTGACTGATTTCGAGCTTGCCGTGTGGTTTGGTTATTGTGGCTCTGATGCCATGAAGAAATTTGTGGGAGAATTTTCTCTTTTCATATTCATCCGTAAGGCAAAACTATATATACAGAAAAGTCTCAAACCTAAAACTAGGAAGATTACAATATGAGGATCTTTCCTTATTTTACAAATATACACTTTCCTAAAGTATTAAACTACAGAAGGTAATACGGATATGCAACGTAATCTCGGAGATACACATCGTATCTCAATACTTATTCTTTACTTCAAACTAGTGGTACTTCTTTAAATCATAAAGGAGTAATACTCCTTAATTATGTTTGTTTTGTGCGTGTACATTCTCATTGATGATATAGATAAGGGAAAAGAAGCCTTAAAAATCCCTCCATCATGAAAGAAGACACAGTTGATGGGTTTCTAAAGAAAGACTTGGAAAAGCTTTCTGTCAAAATTCTTCTGAATTTACATTCTCTGGGGCTTACCTTTTTATTTTAAGGAATGTGAAACTTCCTCTTTGTTATAAATGGTTGACCAGATAATGTCTTCAATCATGATAATCTATTGATAATTAAGGAATCACTTGAGTTATAATTGTTGTAAATCAGGACATAGCCTTATTAATGAGCATAACTATTTGACTTGTTATATGTTTGTTTTTGCAGGTCTTGTATCACTTAGCTTCTCTATTTCCCAAGAATATCATCCTATTTTGGCAAGATGAGGTATAGCAGCTTAATAATGCAGAATGATATTGACTTTTTAATTTTAAGAGGTTTTTAACAGACTTTATAGGCATGCTCTTTCTGGGCTCAATATTCATGGGCAATCAGATGCTTTCTCATTTTGGAGTAATTTAGATGAAATTTGGAATTGGAATAAGATATAGGGATTGGATGTGGGCATGGGAGTGGGCTTGACCTATGACATATTTTCAATATCGAGTAGCATCAAATATGAACTTCAAGCACACATTACAAGATAGCTTCAGTTTTGAGGAAACATTGGCAGTTTAAATTTTCATTTGAGTTCCTGCCTTCCTGGAACATTGTCGGTCCAAGATAACTCTTGAATAAGTTGTCTGGTAGATATTAAATCGTTTTCACTCTGGAATTTCAGCCACATTAACAATGCCTTCAGTATTTTGTTCATATGATACACAAGTACATATAGGTGAAGTTTAAACGAAATTTCTATACTGTTCTAACTGTTTATCTTCTTTTGTAAGCTCTAGATTCCCAAAATGAAAGCATATGTGAGTGATCCAGAAGACCTAAAACAAGATCCATCATATCAAGATACTTGGGATGATATGGTTATTAATGTAAGCTCTATTGGTTCTTGTTGTTCTTAGCATTTCTAGAGTGACACGTTTTATCTCTAAACCTTTATAGAAGGGATACATATTGAGGACCATGCCACATTCTTACTAAGAAGAATTTTGTTGAGAAGTTCATATTGAGGCTCATTGATCTTCTAAATTATGCTCCTTTTTCTCCGTACTAATTACTAAGAAATCATAAAGTAGTTTGCTATTTTTGATGTTTATACTTGTACTATTTGAGAAATGTAGGTTAGATGCTGCAATGATTTGATTATGTAGGTCCAAGTCTGATAACAGACAGGAACTCTGATTTTCCATGAGTGTGTCGCTTATGTAAATTTTGTTTGTGGCCATCAGTTTGTTTCAGAATCCCTGGATGTGATTCAGGATGTTGACTGGGTGATTTCTCTAGGAAATTCATTTGCTAAACAGTACGAACTTTATTCATCTCATGATGAACATTCAGCCCTGCTCCACAGGTATGATGCTTTGTTCTGTAAAAATCTTTTAGTTATGGATCAGACAAGACTGACCACCTCTATAATTTTACCTTTTCCCGTTGGAGGGCCTCGAGAGGGGAAGTGAACAATGTTGCTTCACCAATGCTTCTTGCATTTTATTGTACGGCAGGTGTTTCTTGTGTTTTCTTCGACTTGATTGTTGATGCTTGCTACCATATTACTCAGTGAAAATATAAAACTTAAGTTTTGTATCTTCAAGATTATCCTACTTTTGATATTCGAATATCTCTTTTTCTGCTTGCTCATATTATTCTGGAAAACGTTGTTGAAGTAGTGCTAGGTTTGCATCTTGAAAATTATTCTATTTTTCTACATTCCTAAATTTCCTTGTTTTGAGTTCGAGTTTGCCTATAAAGAGACCGTACTTGGGACATTAAAGTTGTCAGTCTTGTACATATTATTGTGATCACCTTGTTTATTTTTTTCGTAGGCTTTGTATTTATTTCTTCTTCAGTCATTTCTATTTTGATGGAGTGGTGTTTGAAAAAGAGGGCAAAGTAGCCTATTTCCGCTAAGTATAGGTAGCACTTTGTTGAGGGAAATTGAGCAGTTGCGAGTTGCAGTTTTTTCACTAGAGAAATGTGATGTTAAGATTAGTCACATGTATTTGCTTTTATCCGTACTTATTCATGTCTGTGTCCGAAATTTAGGTCTCCATTCTTTTGTGTTTACACTTTTTTTATGAGAAATATTAGATGGAGCGAGCTCTGATTAAATGGTCTTTCCTAGTGCAGGTGCCTTGGTATCTTGCTGCAGAAAGTACACGACAGAACCTATGTCCGTGATAAGATTGATTTGATGTACATGCAAGCTGACATTGCTCTGCCAGTAAACAGGGTTGGTTTAGCAAAGGCCATGGGTTTGGTATTCATTCTTCACATAAAATATTACTTATTGTTTACTTGAACTCTATTGTTTAGGACACGAGTTTGTTAAGCTTATGGCTTGTTTCTGTATTCACACATAGGTTGCTGCGTCCCATTTGGACACAGTTCTTGAAAAGCTGAAAGACATTCTGGATAATGTTGGCCATAGCATATTCCAAAGGTATACAGTGGGTTTATCGCTTACGAGTTCATTGTCGATAGTCAATTACGTCTTCGTAAAACTTATGGAATCAGAATTTCCACACTTTGAGTTCTATCATGTACAACATCATATATTATGTTTTAGATTTAGGAATTTAATTGAGTGCCTGCATGATGATGGTTGACAAATCATAGTGATAGGCAATGAAATTGAAGTTTATCGTCTGTGTGTTCTGGAGAACTAATATTCTGGTCATGGCCGAAGGGATAGAGAGGACAGTAATTTGCGGTATTTTGTTTCTGTTATATATGAAGCTTATGGAACCTCGTAATTGATATATTCTCATATGTAAGTTGCATGTGGTCTTAAAATAGATTTCAATGTTTGAGTTCCACATTACTTTGGTTATTTTACTAAGACAGTTTTAGTTGTATCTGGTATCATATGCATGTAAGTACGCTAGTAAGTAGCGATATTCTCGTTGTATTTCACTCTGAATAATGCGAACTCCATTACAGGATTTTATCATACTTTTCTGATGGAGCTAAATTGGAAGAATCAGATGATGTTCATGCGGCTTTGGCTCTTATGTATGGCTATGCTGCAAAATATGCCCCATCAACAGTAATTGAAGCCAGAATAGATGCACTTGTGGTACAGTGATATCATTGTTGTTTTGTTGATTTGTTATGTCTGCGTGCTCTGATTGTTGGTTGTGAAATCTATATTCTTTTTTAACCGAATGGGTCAATTAGCAATGTTATTGCGTGAATTCCATAACTTTGGTACGAGGGCCAGGCCAGGTTCCTTGAATAAGACTTCAATTGTGTGCCACATACCTCCCCCTTGTGCTTTTGGTTGGTGGATGTCAGTTATTTATGTTTGACACATACGACACTCCTTATTTCCCGAATTTGACACTCACATTTTCTTTTCATGACGCCTCAAAATAAGACTTCATATCCTAGAATGAGAACTTTTTCCCAAAAGATTTTCTCACTTAAAAGTAATTATTGTTATGGTGTTTTCTTCATATATGCTATATAGCTGTACGCCTGTACCTGAATTTGATATTATTCTAGTGGTTGTTAAATTTATGGAATGATATTGTTATTCCAGTTGTCAGTTTGACATTCAGTGGTCTAAAAGCTTAAAAGCATATCTTTCCTAGGGTGGATCCATGACTAACAAGCATACAAATTCTCCTGATGATTGGCTCCAATGTAAATAAGATGTTAAATAGAGCTATGTTAAGACTGCCTTGTATTATTGTTTACATGTTGTTTGAGGTCTCAATGATGGGGCTAGTGCATGAAATCTATGTTACACTTATTTTGAGCTTAGGTGTACCTTTTCCTTTTCAAGGCATGAAAAGAACCTTAAGATTTACTCTTTGTGAACTTTGAGGAGTATACCTGCAAAATGTTGGATGCTACTGTTATTCTGATTATGTTCTGACTTTCTGCCATATGTTCTGAAAATGATACTTTTTTCTTGTAATGTTTGACAGGGTACTAATATGCTTTCACATCTTCTTAACGTCCGCCATCCTACAGCAAAGCAGGCAATTATCACTGCTATTGATTTACTAGGTTTGATAATTCAACTGTATAATGTTTGTATACTCGTCTTTTTTAGATCATTGACTTGGTATGGTGATATTGCCCGTGCCATGAGCTCTTTGGCTGACAACATTGTCATTTTGTTATCTGTGCACTATGTGAAATGGCTAGTTAGTTAATTCTAAACAGGGTATTGTATTTTGCCCAACTATTCCCAAACTCTTCTTTTTTAGTTCATTGACTTGGTATGATGATATTGCCCGTGCCATGAGCTCTTTTGCAGACAACATGTTCATTTTGTTATCTGTGCACTCAATGAAATGACTAGTTAGTTAATTCTAAAGAGGGTATTGTCTTTTGCGGTGTGTGTGGTTATTTTGGTTTTGGAGATAAAGTCATAATTTATAATGATATAGGAGAAGATGAAGAATTTTGTTGGTTGACCATGGTTCATGTTTAATTTTTTTTTGCACCATTTGATGTGAGCACAATTGGTCTAACAGATAATTTGTCTTCTGTGCTGCAGAGCTCAATATATTATAACTTGGTAAGTTTGTAAGCAAATGAGTTAATGGGTTTGCCACTGCAGGTCAGGCAGTGATTGGTGCTGCTGAAAGTGGTATCTCATTTCCATTGAAAAGGAGAGATCAGCTTCTTGACTACATATTGACTTTAATGGGTCGAGATGATGAAGAAGGATTTTCTGATTCTAATCTTGAACTACTGCACACTCAGGTCTGTTCTCTGAATTGTAAACGATCTGTTTTGACATCCCATATATGGTAACTGGCTCGGACACTAAGCCATATATAGTTATAGTTATTACTTGTCTTGCCGGATTTCTTTCCTTTATGTTACTCTGGATTTGAACTTTTCTATGCAGAGCCTTGCTTTAAGTGCCTGTACTACTTTGGTTTCTGTGGAGCCAAAATTGACTGTGGAAACTAGAAACCTTGTTCTGAAGGTGCAACTCAGTGCAATTGATTGTTGGTGAAGACTTTTCCCCTTAGGTCCTTACTATTTTCCATTTCTGACAGGCCACTTTAGGATTTTTTGGTTTACCAAATGATCCTCCTGATGTAATTGATGGACTCATACACAATCTAATCACTCTTCTCTGTGCAATTCTTGTTACAAGGTATTTATTCTTTCCGCGGCGTGCCTATTTTTCATATTTAATTAGAACTTATCTTTTTAAGTCTTTAAGTGAAGAACTAAATTCTGGATATTACAACAGGTATTTAGACTAGGAAGGTTAGATATTCTTTCTTGTCTCTATGTAGAGTTATTGAACTTTTTATTATGCGTATTCATTTAAGAGTTAAATTAATTTTATATATGATGTGGTCTGATATCTTCTTTCTCTGATTACATGTTTTGTGGAGAAATTGACAATATATTCTTTTTTGTAACTGTTGATCTTCTCTCTAATACCCTTACCGAGATTCCTTTTTCTAAACCTTAAGACCCTCTTTCATGCTCATTGTTTTGGTACATAATCTTTTTCTTTTACCAGGTCGTACAAGGGATAAGAAACTTTGGGCATGTTATTATTATTACTAATTGTTGATATATAACAATGTCTTGGACATTTTGTAGAATTTTGACTAGTTTATTTAATCAGTGGTGAGGATGGGAGAAGTCGAGCAGAACAGCTACTGCATATCTTGAGACAGATTGATCCATATGTTTCTTCCTCTGTCGAATATCAGAGAAAAAGAGGCTGTCTTGCGGCTTATGAGATGCTTCATAAGTTTCGGACCATTTGTGTCAGTGGATACTGTTCACTTGGCTGCCAAGGAAATTGCAGTCACTCCAAGCTATTTGACCGTGCTGCAAATTCCAATTTTTCCAATTTACCATGTTAGTATCTGTCTCTACACTCTATCTTGCAGCTTGGCTGCTTCTCTAAGACTTTGTCCACTAAACTAGTATGATATCGGTTATTTCAGCTGCATTTGTATCCCCAAGTCGTGATGCTTTGTGTTTAGGGGAGAGGATTATGGTATATCTTCCACGCTGTGCAGATACAAATCCTGAAGTTAGAAGAACCTCCGCTCAGGTCCGTGATCTGTTAAGGCCATATTGTACCAGTTAGTTATTGACCTCTTTCAAATCTTTATAATCAAGGCAATAATGATTAGTTTATCCTAAATCACACCATTTAAATTAAACACAAGTCACTAAACTCTTA
Organism: Verbascum thapsus; assembly: GCA_963669365.1. NCBI lineage: Eukaryota > Viridiplantae > Streptophyta > Magnoliopsida > Lamiales > Scrophulariaceae > Verbascum > Verbascum thapsus. The sequence goes on from OY770120.1 coordinate 3,093,000, forward strand.
AGTAATAAAAATTTATAGTCTCTACACAATAATCTGAGAAAGGAATTAAATTAATTAAGTCCTATTTCAGTAGAGTAACTAATGCTTGCAAATCATGGGCATTGCTGTCAATTCGAATAGGCACAATGCAGTTCCATTTGAATACTATTTGCGCTGCTGCCATCATTATTCCTGTTACCTCAAGAAGTTTGCAAATATTTTGGAGTATATAGAAGTTTATTTCTTTGGTTGAGGTTTCAGCTATTTATCATCCACTGGAAATCGTCCCCTCACTGTAGCCCAGTCAGCAGTTGCATTCTTTGCAGCAGGAATTATGCCTTATTGAATACCTTCTTAGATTAGGAGGATCCCAAGATTAATATCTTTATCTAGTTTCCTTGTTAGTTTGTAGAGCTCATATGTTCACACTCTCATCCTTATTATTTACCTTCATTGATGAATTATTGATAAAATTGCTCAGTTGGGTAGATCATTTAGATTTTTATTTTCAGATTCTTTCTTGTCCTACATCATTATGTCTATCGTTTTGACTATCTATTATGATATTTGCCACGTCTGCAGATTCTTGATTTATTTTTCAGTACATCTCTTTCTTTAAGGAGGTCTTCAAGCTCTAGTTTTGGACTTGATATTGAACTGTGTTATAGTGCTTTGTCAGCACTTGAAGATGTTATTGCTATCTTGAGGAGTGTGAGTCAAATAATAACTTCATTCTTGTTCACTTTATCATATTTTTGTTGACGGCAGTGTTAGTTTATTAGTTTTGCTTCAATTACGTCTCTCACTTTGGGATACATTTTTTCTATCTTGATTTTTAATGTAGGATGCATCACTTGATCCATCAGAGGTATTTAACAGGGTTGTTTCCTCTGTTTGCATATTACTTACAAAGGATGAGGTAGGGATTATAATTTATAAACTCTCATTGTTCATCTTTTTCGTTTTTAAGATAAAAAACTTTTCACTAGGTAGTTTACCTCATTTCATCTCCACGCTTTGTACAGCTTGTTGCTGCCTTACATGCTAGCTCAGCAGCTATATGTGACAAGATCAGGCAATCTGCTGAAGGTGCAATTCAAGCTGTTACTGAGTTCATTACAGAGAGGGGGAAAGAGCTGAATGAGGCTGATATCTCAAGGTGGAGAGAGTAGGACTTGAGTTTAATCCCAAGCTATGAAATAGATTCACATTTATACTAACTTAGTTCCCCATGGATGTACCATCAGGACGACACAATCTTTGCTTTCTGCTGCAATTCATGTATCGGAGAAGTACCTACGTCAAGAAACACTCAGTGCTGTATCCTTCTTATTTTTTATTTATATTTACGTGGTGATGTGGGATTTTTTTGGTCACATTCGCTTAATTCTCACTTTTTGTTTCTCTTTTTGGTTGTTGAAAACTACAAATTTTCCAAGTATTCTATTCCAATTTCATGATTAGTATCTTTAACTGTCGAAAGATCTCTTCTCTCGCTGAGAATACGAGCTCAAGAATTGTCTTTGATGAAGTGTTAGCTGCTGCTGAGAGAGATATAGCCACTAAAGATGTATCTAGATTACGTGGTGGCTGGCCGATACAAGATGCATTTCATGTAAGTTTCATATGCTTATAGTATCATATCCACTGATTTCTTACCATTTTTGCGGGAGTTGCTTGCATTACTCTCTCATGTGTTTCGCCCCTGGTACCAGCGAATCACACACGAGGAATACTTTTTCAGGACCTTTTTTTTGCTTATTGAGTTCAATTTTTATTTGATACGCTCCAAAAGTCTTTTTCACTGTTAATTTGATTCTTTTCATGCTTTCTTTCATTTTCACTGTTTCTCACCTTTTTCTTTCGATCTTATTCATATTGATTCATATCCTTGTCTTTTCCTTTTATAAGCATTTTGAAACCTTTGATGGCACAAGGCTCTGAACGAAAAATGTAAAGTGTATCGATAAAAACAAAATTTTGAGTTTTTCTCTATAAGCGCAAGCTTTGGGTGTGGGAAACCTCAGTATGACAGAAATGACTGAGAATTTGTTGTTGGTTCTTGTCTCGTCTTGTCACCTATTTCTTCAACCATGCCATAAGAACAATCCAAGATCCAATTGTTTCAATTTAGGTGCTAACTGCGGTTGGCTTATATAAAGCTGCCTGTAATCTTAATATATGCTAACCTTCTGAAAGTTCATGGCATATAACTACTTTCTTCATGTGTGCAGGAGCTACTGGATTAGTCTTTGTGTGATTTATGCTGAGAATGAACAAAAGTGTTTTTTTGCAATGGGCTTCCGTAATATATCAATAAGTTTTCTTGTTAAACACAAAATTTAGCGCATCTTAGAAAAGCAGCCCTTTGCAATACCAAATTTTGGAAGTCCCAAGTTAAATGCCTTTAGGATCTGTAGTCAGCTGATTTTTATGGAGTGGAATTGGTTTATGAAAACTAAACTCTATATTCTTCCAAAACAAATAAATCAATAGCCATCCCTTAGATGGCTAAATAATGGGGTTCCAAATTCTTATTTAGTTTATAAATTTGCTCCATTATCAGCTTTAATGGTACTTATAATGGGGTAGGCCCATGTTGTCACCTGTCGGGATCTAAAAGTCAGATTCTTTTTCTATTTGCCAGTTTCTTGCTGCAGTTGTTGTACCCATTTCTTTCTGAACTAATTTTTGGGTGTTCCAGCCATTTTTACCGCTACTATATCTTATTTTGTTTCCTTCCTTGGCATGGATAGGCATTTTCCCAACATGCAGTGCTTTCATTTTCATTCCTGGAGCATGTAACTTCTATCCTGAACGAGAAGCCTATCTTTCAAGGTGATTACAGGAAGGGAGAGAATTCCAACAATTCTGGGGACAGTCATGGGGAAGATAACGTGTTGCACGCTGCTGTTATAGCTCTTACTGCCTTCTTCAGGTCTAATTTTTGAAATGCATTTCCTTTTCCCCTTATTTGCCTATGCAATAACAAATGATTTATCCATTTCATTTGCAGAGGTGGTGGTAGAGTTGGAAAAAAGGCTGTTGAGCAAAATTACGGTTCTGTTCTTGCGACTCTGGTGCTTCACTTGGGAAGTTGCCATACTTCAGTAGGTTCTGGCCAGCCAGAACAACTGCGGTACTACACTAGCTTTTTTCTTACATATCGTTGGTGGTTTTCTGTTCTTTGTTTAACGTTCTGTATTTGTTTTTCAGAGCACTATTAGTTGCATTTAATGCATTCTGTGAGTGCGTTGGTGATCTGGAGATGGGAAAGGTAGTGGTTCGCTTACTGGAATTTCCACGTGTCAAGTATTTGTCATTTGACTTTGTTAGGCGATGTAACAATTTTTTTGCAGATTTTGGCTAGAGATAGAGAACAAAATGAAGAGGAGACTTGGATAGGTCTGATTGGGGACCTGGCTGGGTGCATTTCCATTAAAAGGCCAAAAGAGGTACTTCTTCTCATCATACTCTTGTTATTATCCTGCTGTTCGCTTGAGCTATATGTGTGTGTATAATACCTATATCACTAGGAGGTTGTCTAGGTGCTGTATTGAGGTTCATTATGCAGCCTTTTTAACAAGGTTGAGCAATATGACTGGTCTGCTAAGAGCTCACCTTAGACCTCAACTATAGGAGTTGACATTTTCATCATTTAGTAGTCTAAGAGAGGAAAATATATCCTCCATCATATGTTTGAAATCATATTATAGTGAAAATCATTTTGATGGCGTCGTTTTCATTTTTTTTTTAAATAAATAGTCGTACAAAGTCTGTAAATAATTGTTGCTGCAAGTTCTTTTCCTACTATACGCTATGGTGGTCTTGGACTGCTACATGGCGTTCATTAGACTGCTAGGACTACCGACTATGATAAGTAACTATGATGGAACTTGTCTATCTCATTTGTCATGTGAACTATGTTATTATTTTAATGGAAAAAAACAAATATTCTTACTAGTGTTCAACTTGAATAGTACCTCACCAATTGATTACCACTCAGGTCCGCACGATATGCTCAATTATTTGTAGATCACTGGATCGCCCCCAAAAATATCTGAGGGAAGCTGCAGCTGCTGTATTGTCCGAGTTTGTGCGGTTTAGGTATACTAAGAATTCCTCCTCTTTCTCTCTCTCTGAGAAAAAGCGAGGCTCATTGATATGTCTTTGATTTCTGAATAGAAGTCTCTTAGTGTCTTTTTCGTTTTGGTTTTCCTTGGTTGCAAGAGATGCTTTGTTCATACAAATTATTTAATCATGCTTTACCAGCCAGCAGTTGTTTTCTGTGGCTCGTGCTGCTGCTTCTAAAATCCTTCATGGTGGAAAAATATTATTATTATTATTATTATTATTATTATTATTATTATTATTATTATTATTATTATTATTATTATTATTATTATTATTATTATTATTCACCGAGAACATACATACCGCACACAAACATATATATATATATATATATATATAAATTTGTTTGTGTACATATGTATGTTCTCAGTGAATTATAATAATATGTAATATTTGTTTGTCTGCTTTACCTGACAACGTATATGTAATATACGAAATGCTACAAAGAAAATATAAGAAATGAAGAAAGCAGGACATATCTTCAACCCACACTGTCAAGTTAACCTAATTGTTGCTCTTGATATGAATACTTACGTCAAGGTTTATCATTCTGCAGTGATGGTTTTGGTTCTCTGTTGGAGCAAATGGTCGAAGAACTATGTCGTCATGTTTCTGATGATTCTCCTACTGTTAGGCGCCTTTCCTTAAGAGGGCTTGTGCAGGTAATTGACAGTAATAATATGAAAATTATTTGAAATAAATTCTACAGTTGTGGCGCATGCCTCCACTTTGGCTGCATCAATTTCTTGTGTATCCAACGTTTACCTAAGAACTGACTGATATACCAAGACTCATTTCATTGACGTGCCTACAAATTTTACCAAAATTAAGGATTTAAGCAAGTACATACTGCGGCTGACAAGGCTCAAAACCAAAATCACCCCCTTTCTCAAACATCTCTTCTCACCACTCTCAATTATTTTCCCTCCTTGCGTCCTATGTATATTTAAGGCACACAAAGTTGTGGAGACATTAGCTAGTGCATATTTTCAGAATATTCTAAAATAGAGTGCATTCTTTAAGATTATTGTTTTTTATTTTTTCCTGTTTGGTCATGCTACTATTCTTATGCTACTATTGCTTGGTGAAATCTCTAAAGTGTATCCAAGTTTGTTTCATTTTGGCATCATGGTGAATTCTTTTGCTTTGGTTGGTAATACTCTTAACATGCCATGTTCTTATGTTTTCTTGGGTATTATGAGTTCACTAATCAGTTGCCTTCATTTGGAATTGGATGGAGGGTCTCTTTTGATATATAACACTAAATACTACTACAGCCATTTTTCGTTAAAGATCACCTTCCCCTACTTAAGCCTGTGCATCCTCAATAAGAACTGGATCCACATGTAAAGAGATCAATATGGAGTTATATTTATAAAAACTAATATTGTGGTTCCTGCCTTTTGTGGTAAGAGCATTACTTACTTGCATGCTTTGCAGATGCCACCAGTCCATGTTGTCAAGTATACTACTCAAATTCTCAGTGTTATAGTTGCTTTGCTCGATGATACAGATGAATCAGTTCAGCTTACTGCTGTCTCGTGTTTGCTGACGGTGATTTCTCATCATGTTCTTTACTCCACTAACACCACCTAACCAAGAAAAAGAATCTCAACTGATCTATATAATTTTCTCACTGATTGTGCTAATATTTATTTTATAGGTTCTTAGATCGTCTTCTACAGATGCCGTGGAACCCATTTTGCTTAACCTTTCAGTTCGGCTTCGTAATCTTCAAGTAAGTTTTTCAGTACGATAATGTTCTTTACCGTCAACTTGAAAGTTTGTGATTCAGAAAATATATATGAATTGCTTGTTTTTTTGAACTATGGGTTCAGCGGAAATCTGATTGCCTTCCCGAGAACTGAGTAGACAGCTTAGACAACTTACGGGTCATTAATGTTTGGAGATGTTGAATTATGCAAAACCTTTTGTTTCTTCCATTCACATTTGAGTCATCCTATTTCCTTTCTACGTGTCCACGGAGACTGCCCTACTTTCTAAAATCATAATTTATTTTTCAAATTTACCATATTACACGGTGATTTTTAGTCACTACTTTTGAGGGTAATAATACAAAAAAGGTTCAGTTTTTCAACTCTTCTCTAAATTTCCAATCCACCTCACACAAGGAAACTTGATTCAAATCATGAAGTTATTATGCAAATTAATCTGGTCTAACTTGATTTTAAAGTCAATACATATTCTGTTGGTGGTCTGCGGACTGCATGTAGTGGTCATTGAACCTTGATATTTGGATGGTAATATGAACTGGAGTAAGATGTAATATTTGACTGCTAAAATTTGGTGTTTGATATTTTCATCTTAATTTTGCCATGTTGATTGTTGTCTTATCGACAGTGGCTTTGCCTTTTTTAAAACTGACTGGATACTTACCTCTGGATGAGTAGGATTTGCCATTCATTTATAACTTACCTTCCTGTGGATCTGAGAGAAGAAAACACTAAGGAAATATTTTCTGCGGTTCAAGTCGTAGTTCTATGTGCTTTATTTGTTTTATCCTTTTGTCATTTTCCTTAACTTTTTCCTCGCGTAAATCCGAGGTCCATAGATAGGCATAGTGTTTTCGAGATCCCGAGAATGAGCTAATTTGTCACTGCTTCTGACAGATATGCATGAATGCCAAAATCCGAGCTAATGCATTTGCAGCATTTGGAGCACTAAGCAGCTACGGGGTCGGGCCACAACATGATGCATTTCTTGAGCAGGTCTCTTTCATGACTCTGATCTGATATTAAGGAGTACTGGTATTTTCACTGTGTTTATATAGTCATCTTCCCTCGAGCAATGATTATCGTTTCCATAGGAAATTTTAGTAATAGCTTTAATTGTAATGATAATTTTCTGGGTAAAGTGAATCTTAGAAACTCCAAAGAAGTAAACAGTTAGAACTCTAACTACCTGACGGAAAATGACAAGTATATATATAATATATATGTACTTATGGGCTAATTTATAGAGATACCGTGCATGAGGCCCTGATTACAAAAAACAGCCCGAGGTTTGAGAAGTTACCATAAATTCACCCCGAGGTTTGAGAGGTTAGGCCTTGATTACAAAAAACACCCGAGGTTTGAGAAGTTTCCCTATATGTTTTCATTACACCCACTCTTCAGTAAGCTTATCATAAATTCACTCCCAGTTTTTGTTTTTCAAGTTATTAGGATGTCATAGGGCGTTTTGGTGATATGTAAAATGATAGCAACCAAAATATAATTCTCAAAGCGTTACAGAATGTCTCACACAATTATTTTCCTAACCCTAATAACAAAGAGTCCTCTCCAAAATGGAAATTTCCCAAAACAACTTATGGAAATAAAAACTGAAAATAGAAATAGAATCATGTCCCAATCGGGACTCTGATAACATCTGCATATGGAACCTATGCGGTTTCCTTCTTGCGTCGCACATAACTTTCCATGTACATCCCCGGTCTGCTCCCTTCCGCTATATATCAATTGCCTCCCTCCAAATTAGCATTGTCCGCTAGTGTTAGGGAATTGCTGCAGGAACTCTTCCTTGTTCAACAACGTTGCTTCGTCCTTCCCTTTGTCCGACCATTTCACCAGTACTTGGGTGACCGACCCGTCCAATGTGGGCCACTCCCGTTCACCTAAAATAGTTTCTGGTTGCCATAACGGTGGTCCAATTTGCTCCAAGCTGACAGGTAACTCTTGTTCAACTGGATGATCACCTGCCACTTTTTTTAATTGCGACACATGGAATACCGGGTGGATGCGACTGGGGGTTGGAAGTGCCAGTCGGTAGGCTGCCGCTCCAATACGATCCGTGATTTCGAACGGCCCATAAAACCTCACAACTAGTTTGTTATACCCGCGATCATTCAATGAGTTACGACGATGGCCGCACCTTCAAGAAAACTTTGTCCCCAAACTGATATTAGACGTCCCGACGGTGTTTGTTTGCCGCCTGAGCCATCCGTTGTTGTGCCCGCTCCAAGTTTGCTCTCGGTTGACGGATAATTTCATCAATTGTACTCAAAATATCCCCTACAGCAGCCCCCTTGCACTCCCTTGGCATAAATTTCCGTATGGATGGTGGTGGACGACCATACACGACGTCGAACGGGGTACTCTTGGCAGCCGTTTGGAACGAACTATTATAACAAAATTCTGTCCACGGGATCCAATTCCACCACACCCGAGGCTGCGCACATGTAAAACACCTTAGATAAGTTTCGAGGGTCCGATTCAATACCTCGGTCTGTCCGTCCGTTTACGGGTGATAGGGGGAGCTAAATTTCAGTTGAGTGCCTTGGAATTCAAAAATCTCCCTCCAGAATGTACTCACGAACAATTGAGTTAGGAATACCGTGTAAGCGTACCACCTCCCTTACAAATAATTCGGCAACCGCCCGCGCTGTGAATGGGTGCTTGAGCGGAATGAAATGGCCATACTTGAATAACCGGTCCACCACCACCATAATGCAGGTATATCCGTGTGATTTTGGCAAGGCAGTAATAAAGTCCATTGATGTATCCTCCCACACCATTTCCGGAATAGGTAACGGCTGAAGGAGCCCAACTGGTGAATAATGCCTCATACTTCGACTTTTGACATGTCAAACAATCTGCGACATACTCCTTACTCCTGAACCCTTCTAAACATCCCTTTCCAATACACACTAGACGCAATTCGACAATAGGTACAATATGCCCCCAAATGACCCCTGGAGGGTGTGTCGTGGAACTCGTATAATAGTTTCGGAATCCATTCGGAGGTTGGCGATAACACCACCCGATCCTTATACATCAGGAGTCGCTGCACTAGTGAATAGCCTGGCTTAGCCCTCGGATCCTTCCTGAATTCCTCTTTCAACCTGCACAATTCGGAGTCTTGATCTTGGTTCCTCCAGAATATCAAAACCCGAAACCCATATCAGACCACTTACCGCTGCTAAACTTGTGTCCTCAACCTTTCACGACACAACATCTGCCGCTAAATTCTTCGGTCCCGGTTTGTACTCAATAGTGAAGTCGTAACTCAAAAGTTTGGCTACCTAGTTTTGTTGTGATGACATCACTATGCATTGCGAAAGACGGTGACGGAGACTGCTGTGATCCGTCCTCACCGTGAATCTTTTTCCCATCAAGTATGGACGCTAGTGTTGCACGGCTAGGACCAATCCCATAAGCTCGCATTCATACGCCGACTTTGATAACGTCGTCGAGGCCAATGCTTTACTGTAATAAGCAACTGGACGCCCATCTTGCATCAAAACTGCCCCCACTCCCCAACCCGAAGCATCACACTCGACCACAAAATGCTTCGAGAAATCGGGCATAGCCAATAAAGGTACCGTAGTAAACGCTGTTTTCAATGGCCCAAAAGCGGACTCTGCTTCATTATTCCACTCCAGTCTTCCCGCTGACTCCTTGAGTAAAGGAGTTAAGGGTCGAGCAATCAACCCGTAGTTTCAATAAAGCGCCGATAGTACCCCGTGAGGCCTAGGAAACCCCGAACATCCTTTAGCGTGTGTGGGGTGGGCCAATTCAACATGGACTCGATCTTTTTCGGATCCATTGCAACCCCGGATGCGGATATAATGTGCCCCAAGTACTCTATTGTCGCACATCCGAACGCACATTTTTTTCGGTTCGCCACAAATTGATTTGATCGAAGTGTGCCGAGAACACACTCGAGATGCCGCACATGTTCCTGCATTGATATACTATAGACCAGAATGTCATCAAAAAATACAATGACGAACTTACATACGTATGTTCGAAAAAGATCATTCATCGTGGCTTGGAAGGTAGCCAGGGCATTCGTCAATCCAAAAGGCATAACTAAGAATTCATAGTGGCCACTGTGCATTCTTAAAGCCGTCTTTGCAATGTCTCCATGTGCGATCCAGATTTGGTGATACCCGGATCGAAGGTCTATTTTCGAGTAAACGGTTGCCCTTGCAACTAGTCTAACATCTCCTGAATTACCGGAATCGGATATTTATCTGGAATCGTGATTTTATTGAGTTCCCGGTAGTCCACACAAAAACGCCAACTCCCATCCTTTTTCTTAACAAGCAAAACCGGGCTCGAGAATGGACTCGAACTCGGACGAATAATCCCAGCCAATAACATATCAGCCACTAGTCACTCAATCTCATCCTTTTGCAAGTATCAATAACGATAAGGGCCGACCGAGACCGGCGCCGACCCATGTTGTAGAACGATCTGATGGTCCCGGGCTCGTCGTGGAGGCAGCCCGGACGGCTCCCCAAACACTGCATCATACTCCTCTAGTACCTGCTCGAGTGCCGGATGGGACGTGATTCCGTCACTCGAACCCACCGATGAAAGCGTGTAGCAACTACCTTCCCATACTAAAGCCATGAATTTCGGATCTTGAACCCAAATCAGCGATCGCAGGCCCACTTGTCGTTGGCAAAGCAAAGGGTCCCCCTGAAGTCGTATTGTCTTTCCGTTACTCTAAAAAACCATGGACATCCGATCCCAATTAACCCGTACCTCTCCTAATTAATTTTGCCAACCAGGCGATACACAAGATGACATCCACTCCACCCAATGGAAACACATAGCAATTTGCTCTAACGATGCACTGCTCAAATCCGATCTCCATATTCCGGCAGACACCCTCAGATTCCGCCTTATGCCCATCTCCCAATTGCAGTCGGAAGATGCTCGTCTTCTCCGATGCCAATGTCGAGGATGATACAAGTGAAGTGGAGATGAAATTATGGCTTGCTCCACTATCAATGAGAACTGTGATTTCATGACCATGGATTGAGCCCCTCAACCTCATCGTTTGAGGCCCGAACAGCCCCGCCATCGAAAACATGGGTAATTCCACCGCTCCACCTTCAGTCCCCGTCTCTTCCCCCACTTCAGCAGCCCGTATCTCTTCAATCTCTAGTTGCTTGATATCCAAAGGGTCATCCTCCTCCACTATTAAAACATGAATTTTTTTTGCAGGCATTCGGGAAGAGGGTGATATGGCTTCTTGCAACGATAGCACAACCCTTTCCTACGTAAATCTAAGAATTCCTATTGCATGAGTCTGTGAATAGGAGTCTTGGCCGACGTTTGGTAGGATGACGCCGGCCCACTAGTCTTGGAGCCGACCGAGCTATCACGATCGTATGGCCGCGACGCATTTGGATCGAGGGCAGATGGTGGCCCTCGAACCAACGACGCTAGCTTGAAAGAATAAGACGACGCTCGTGACGGATTGGGGTTGGAGCGCTCCGCCTAATACCAACTCAAGCCCGAGCCTGGTTGCGTTAGTAAGTCCACCTCAATAGACCGTGCCAAGTTCATAGCTGTGGATAGAGTTCATAGCTGTGGATAAGTTCTGGGGATTCCATATGCGCACCTTTCCCCTAAGCTCCGGGTCCAACCCATTTAGAAATAACCCGAGATACATCTGACTTGACAGTCCCGGCACTTGATTTGCCACTACAATGAACTGATCATGAAGTGCTCCACAGATTCAGTTTGTCGAACAACAGCCAGCCGCTCGTAAGCATTCTGCGCCACATGACTATCGTAGCGCGAGATGAATTCTGAATGAGGCCCATATTAGTGTCGGCTCTTGATTTCGTAGCCAACGAAACCAATGGAGGGCGGAGCCTTCCATTGCCACCATAGCCCTCTGCACCTTTGCACCCTCCGGTACCCGATGGATTTCAAAATGTTGTTCGGTCCGAGCTATACATGCCAATGTATCAGTCCCGTCAAAAATTGGCAGCTGAGCATAGGAGGCTGGTGGTACATCCGTCAGATTAGCCCTCGGAATTTCGTCCAACGGGGGTCCCACCGGAGGCTGCCCAATCCCTGATTCAGCCGGGGTCATGGGCGACGTTGGTCCTCGGTTTGGGCGCAGCGTCGCAAACAGTGCATGAGTTCGTCCAACTTCTGATCCAATTTGAATTTGAGTGTCGTCATCCTCTCCGCTAGAGCCTCCTGATTTTCCTCCAAGGTGGTGAAACGAGCTTCATGAGAATGCCTCATGATGATGGTGAGTGAGAGATCCGACAGTTCGGACCAAATTGATAGCAACCAAAATACAATTCTCAAAGCGAAAAATTGCCCAGCCAAAATAGCCGTAAACTATCCAAGATGATAATTCCAGAATGTCTCTCACAATTATTTTCCTAACCCTAATAACAAAGAGTCCTCTCTAAAACGGAAACTTCCCAAAACCACTTATGAAAATAAAAACTGAAAATAGAAATAGAATCATGTCCCAATCAGGACTCTGATAACATTTGCATATGGAACCTATGCGGTTTTCTTCTTGCGTCGTACATACACTTTCCATGTACGTCCCCGGTCTGCTTCCTCCCGCTGCATATCATAAAACCTCGTTGGTATAGTGGCAATCACGCAATAAGTGAAATGGTGTGCATGTAAATATCCTTAGAATGTGATTGGGTAACCATCTCATAAAAGAACTGGAACTAACTATTATGAAGATAACACTGGTTGAGATGGGGGCAACTTCCAACCAGATTTCTCCGTGGTCACCTTCTAACCAAAACCTTCTAACCACATACAATGTACATTACCATATTGGTTGTTTCAAGTTGTTTACCTTTCACGATAGTCGACACGAGATGCACATTATTAGTTCACTTCTTCTTATCAGGTTCATGCTACCTTTCCACGTTTGGTTTTACATCTTCATGATGATGATCTTGGTGTGCGACGGGCTTGCCAGGTAATAACACTTGTCAAATTCTATGCTTATCGTCTGCTTTAACTGGGAGTTAAGATCCTAAATTGGGTTATAATTCCAGTAAGTTACATAGATACCCCTTGTTTGGGACCAATCATGAAAAAACACCATAAAGTTTGAGAAATTACCATAACCTCCTTGATAGTAAAAGCATATTACAATTTCACCTATATCAGTTGAAAAAACCCACAATTGAACCATCTATTTTTCATTTATTTATTATATTTTGTTTGCAGAATACATTCAAATGCCTTGCTCCTTTGGTGGAATTTGATGGTATGGTTGCGCTTGCCAACAGTCATCGGTTTGCTTCTGATCATCGGTATGTGTTGTCAGATCCATACCCGAGCTTTTTGTGTTTGTTTAGCTGCCTGATTCAAATTACAACTCTTTTGGGCCTTATATTTCTACCGCAGAGGTGACTATGAGGACTTTCTCAGAGACATTGCAAAGCAATTTACTCAACACATGTCTTCCAGGGTTGATACATACATGGCATCAATGATACAGGTCAGCATTTTCTTGAATAAGATAGATTATCACTTAAGTTTATATGTTACACACTTGCATGGTTTTTCAGTATATAGAAAATTTCTATGTTATGTGAGTGTATGTGAAGAAAGCTGTACCAAATTTGTTCTTTTCAAGCTGACTTGTCAGCCTACATGGTAGAATCCTCGGTCAGATTTAATTTCCTTTCAGAATCAGAAAAGTGCTCACAGAGTCTGGTGATCAAACAGGAATTCTAGTTTTCTGTAACTTTTACATATATTTGCATAGAGAAAAATTGCAGTTTCGGTCCTGCGCTGTGGATGTGCGCTTTGGGTCCCACAATTTTTGGTCTCGATAGATATAGTCCCGTATGATAAAAAACCTGCACTTTTGCTCCTTGCTGTTATTGTTTTTTTATGGAAGTGAACATGCGCAACTGTGAAGTTGGATCCTTGTGAAACTTTCTCAAATTATTTAGGCCCTTTATGAAATTTACCATACTTAAGAATATAAATAATTCCATAAATAAAAAATAATTCAAAAAACAAAATGAAATAATAGTAAAAATTCTGAAAATTACATATAGTATTTCAGATAATTATTAAAAAATGAAAAAATTTAATTTAAAAATTAATTCAGAAATTAAGAAAAAACAAATAGAAAAAATTCTGAGGATTAGAAAGCATTTTACAAAATCAAGGATATTAAGAAAAAATCAGAAAAATTAGAAATGACTCTTAAAACCGGAAATTATTTTGAAAAGTTCAGAAAAATAACAAAAAACTGAGAAAAAGTTATATGATTCTGAATTTTAAAATTAAAAAAAAAAAAGCAAATAGATAAATTCTGAGGACTAGAAATCATTACAGGAAATAAAAAATATCTCTTTGATGTATTCAATACATAAATTTATTGATAATTTATAAAAAGTGATCAACGTTATTCTAAAGAGATTTATGTATTCAATAATTTATACGAAAAGTAAAGTGATAATTATCACTTCACTTTTTATAAATTTATTCAATACATAAATTTATTGATAATTATCACTTTTACATAAATCATATAACGTTCTCTTAAATTGTTTCAATACATGAATTCATAAATCTCTTTAATCTGTTACTTCATAACTTTTTTCTCATCATCCACTTTACTGGCATCTTATGTATGGTGATCCCCATCTTAGAAGTGATTATGCATGAGACAGAAAACTCCTTCAGTTCTTTTAATTCTTTTAATAATTCCATTGAACTACTCGATCAATTACTAGAACGAAACAAATTTTACTACAAACAATTAATATTCTAATTCAGAATCTCAAAGCTAAAACTCCCAAATCCGGTTATGATGAGTTTCATTTATAAAGAGTCCCGAGATTTCTGGAGATAATATTCTGAGATGTTTCTGTTATTGATTTGCAGGCTTTTGAGGCTCCTTGGCCAGTAATTCAAGCAAATGCAATTTATCTCTGTAGCAGCATAATTGCCTTTTCAAGTGATCAACATATTTCTGCCCTTTACTATAACCAGGTACTAGATGATTTCTAGATGTTCTGGGATTTCAAAATTTAGATGTTAAATAATTTTTCCGTCTTGCTTTAGGTGTTTGGAATGTTGGTTGGAAAGATAAGTCGGTCAACAGATGCAATTGTGAGAGCAACAGGTTCATTGGCCCTCGGTTTGCTATTAAAGTCCGCTAGTTCAAGTTCGTGGAAAGCTGCTAGACTAGATCCAATGGACTCGATTCTGATGGGACGTGAAACGGAATCTTTTAGAAGGCTGTGATTACTCTTGAAAATGTACTATTTATCATATTTAAACCGTGGTGATGAAATTGATCTAGTTAGAGCTGCAGTTGTGTTCACAAGTATGTACAGGTTCCGGTGAATTCGTTTTTTTAATTTCGTGTATATGTATGTAATCACGTGTATATTAAACGGTGTAAACTGTAAAGTATGGGCTTAGGAAGAGTTACAAAGATTTGTATATGTCCCACAGGTTATGTATTTACAAGAAAAGATCTTATTGCAGGTCTTACTTTTCATACAAGGTACTGTTTGTTTGGAATATTCGCGTTTTGAATGTTCTATAGTTATGTTAGTCAAGGAGTCATTATCAGGGCGTCACAGGTCTCTTAAAGTCTTACTACATATGTTTATGGTGAACTCAAGAAAGAACCAGATACATACTAATGTTATTATTTTCATTTAATTATCATAGCCAAAAAGAACCTTCTTTCGAGGTGCAAATAGAGGTCCCAATCCTGGAAAAACTCAGATTTTTGGCATTTTGGGGACCTACTTGTTTTCATATTTCGTCCATATTTGTACTGGTTTTCAAGCCACATGCAAACATGTTATGTTGCGTACACATTAACCAGATTCTCTAGTTCCAGTTAGCCTTTTGGGTCTCCTTGAAGATTTTCATGACATGGATAATTTGGGGAAATTTTTCATGCCGCAATTTGGCTGAACCTGAGTTATATTTACATGACTGAGTAAAATGCAAATGACCAAACTCAGTCCGAACAAGAAAGTGAATTACGTGTAAAACTCCACTTCTATTTTTAGCATGTTAGAAGGAAATAACAGAACATTTGAGCTGTCTCTGAGTATAGATGTCATAATCTTTACCAGCCATTATCTGCTGAATTTGTGATATACTCAGCCTTCATAGAATGTTCTAATTTGTTTCATATGTAATAGATAATGGACCAGTAAAAATCACCCACAGATCCATTACCACAAATTTTCTGGTCACAAGATAATAAGCAAACTCTATTTAAGCCCCCCATTCACTCATGAGAAGTACTTCAAATAAAGAACTCTACAGTCTCTCCTCCCTGCAGTTCTCTACCATGACAACCCTAGACCAAACCCTTCACTTTGTCCTTCTTCCTTTCATGGCTCAAGGCCATTTGATCCCAATGGTCGATCTTTCTAGATTGCTAGCCAAACGCGGCTTAAAAATCACCATTTTAACCACACCCCACAATTACAACAGATTTAAACCAACATATCTTCGTGCAAAAGATTCCGGGCTTAACATTCATGTTTTCCTTCTCAAGTTTCCATATGATGAAGCTGGTTTGCCAGAAGGCTGTGAGAATTTCGATATGCTCCCTTCGATATATGATGCAATCAAATTCTTTACAGCTACAGCTATGTTGAAAGATCAAGTCCTGGAATTTCTCCAGGTCACTAGTCCTTTTCCAAGCTGCTTGATTGCTGATATGTGTTTTCCATGGGCCACGAAAGTCGCCCTGGAAATGAAAATCCCGAGAATTCTTTTTCATGGAACTAGCTGTTTTTCACTTCTATGCATGCATGTGTTTGGAGATTTAAAGGACTTCGAAAGTATACAATCCGACTCTGAGTATTTTGTGATCCCTGGTTTACCTGATAGGATTGAAATAACGAAAGCTCAGGTTAGAGGCTTTCAACCAGGGAGTTTTGGTTTTGATAAGTTTTGGGATGAGGTTAAAGAGTCTGAGAAAGAAGCTTTTGGAACGGTTGCTAATACTTTTGAAGAATTGGAGCCTGAGTATGTGAAAGAGTATATGAAAGTTAAAGGGAAGAAGGCATGGTGTGTGGGTCCTGTCTCGTTGTGCAACGAAGACGAGCTTGATAAGGCTGAGAGAGGTAACAAAGCCACTATTGATGGAAATGAGTGTTTGGAATGGCTTGATTCGCATGAACGTGGCTCGGTTATTTATGTATGCCTCGGGAGCCTATCTCGGTTAGCTACTTCGCAACTTATAGAGCTCGGGTTAGGATTGGAAGCTTCAAATCGACCCTTCATATGGGTCATTAGAAATGCGTCCGATGAATTCAAAGCATGGCTTTTGGAGGAGAAGTTTGAGGGAAGAATCAAAGGGAGAGGGCTCTTGATCCATGGATGGGCCCCACAAGTGCTGATACTCTCCCACGCGTCTGTTGGAGGGTTTCTGACGCACTGTGGGTGGAATTCGACGTTGGAAGGGGTGACAGCTGGCACCCCGTTGATAACGTGGCCTTTATTTGGCGAGCAATTTTGTAATGAAAAGTTTATTGTGAACGTGATTAAGACTGGTATAAGAGTAGGCGTCGAGGTGGGCACCGTGTTTGGGAACGAGGAGAATGTAGGAGTATTGATTAAGAGTGATGAGGTTAAGAGTGTTGTTGAGAGGTTGATGGATGGAGGTGAGGAAGGGGAAGAGAGACGAAAACGGGCTCGAGAGCTCGGGGTAAAGGCGAAAATGGCTTTGAAGGAAGGGAATTCTTCTTACCTTAATATGACATTGATGATACAAGATATTGTCATGAAGAGAGATAGTAATGGTAAACTATCTACAAAAGATGTAGCATTAGTTCAAGATAGTTTTGTTGGGAAAATTGCATAATTGGTACCTTAAGTTGGCCTGTACACGAATTTGATACCTTAAATTGGACCACTTTCAATTTGGGTACCATATGTTCAAAAAATTGTCAATTTCAATACAAATTTCGCCGGAAAATCATAAATTGGCCGGAAAAAGTCACGTGCGTGGCACGTGACCCTCAATTTGGGAATTTTTGGTCCAATTTGGGGATTTCTAATTTTCCCTCCAAATCCACCAATTTTTTATTAAACAAAATGAAAATTAAAATAAAAAAGCCACAAATCGTGCATACGATTTTCTGAATTTCAGCAACTTTCCTCCCCCATTTTTATTAACACTTGAACGATCAAACATCATCCCAAATCAACTCAAAACCCTAACCCTAAATTGTCCCGATTTTTCACCCAATTTCAACTCGATTTCATCATTTCACCTCACCCACAAGTTGAAGTTTATCTTAAATGTCAAGTTCTTCTTCCACCTCATCTTGCCATGAATTGCAGCGATGTGAATGCGGGAAAATTGCATCCTTGCGCATTAGTTGGACCGTTGTCAATCCGGGTCGAAGATTCTATGGATGCGAAAATTGGAAGGTAATTTTGATATTGAATGTTATTTTGGAGTGTGGCATTATCAATTCTTGAGATTTTAGTTGCTTTTTGGTTGTCTTCAATTACAGTAATGGATGCCAAGTATTTTGCCTAAGTTAACAGTAATGGATGCCAAGTATTTTGCCTAAACCCTTATCATTCCGGAAACAAGTTGCTATGGTGGGTGCATTGACTATATTGCTTACTGTTTTTTCTTCTTTTGCTTAATCAGAATGGTGGCTGCAATTTTTTTCAATGGCTCGATCCTCCAATGTGCTCGAGGTCCACGATAGTTATACCACTATTACGCCGGGAAAAGGTTAGATTGGTGGATGAAAATGAGCTGTTGAGACAACAAATATGTACTTTGTTGGATGAAAAGAGAAACATGGAAGGAATAATAGCAAGCAAAGGATTTCAAAATTCAAGCCTGGAAGATGCAAATGCAAGACTACATACAAAGAATAAAATGATGAAGTTTTTTCTTGCAGTATCTTGGTTGTTTTTGTTATTGTGTTGGTTTGCTTAGTATGTAGGTATTGGTATTGTTAGTATTATGTTTTATGTTTCAAGTGTACAATGAACAGTTGGTTGATGCCAGCTTGTGTATTGATGTTTATTTTGTTAATGTATTTTTGTTAATGTGTATTGATATTTTATTTTGTTTCTTGTTTGGAATAGAATGGGCAAAATTGCATAATATTCTGGCAAAATAAACTGCAGGGCAAAATTTTATAACTGAATGGGCAAAATTGCATAATATTCGGGCATAAATAGAAACCATGATCAACAAACCAAACCATGTTCACCATGTTCATTCCAAACATAACAAAGCAGACCAAAGATGTTCACCACAAACATAACCATAACCACATGTTCACCCCAAACATAACCATAACCATAACCATAAATACTCTGTTTTAGCAACACAAACACAACCATAACCACATGTTCACCACAAACATAAATACTCTGTTTTAGCAACACAAACATAACCATAATCACAAACATAACCACATGTTCATTTCTTCTCCTTTCCTTTGTTTTTAGCCATCTCTGCAGCTCTAGATCTTGTGTTTACCCCTGTGTTTACCCCTGTTTTTGCCCCAATTGAAGGTGAAGCAGCAACACTTGAAACATCAGCCCTTGGAGCATCAACCCTTGAAGCAGAAGCACTTGGGGCAGCATCCCTTGGAGCAGCATCACTTGGAGCAGCATCCCTTGGAGCAACAAACATTCTTGAGCCTGTAGGCTTCCAAATAGGTTTCTGTACCATAATATTTAAATAAGTAACAGAAACAAATTTAATACTTAAATTGAATTTGTAAACCATTTTTATAAACTTACAGCAGCTTCAAATTTTGGAACTTTTCTCTTTTGTATCTCTGCAGCTCTAGCTCTTGTTTTTACCCCTGTGCTTACCCCTGTTTTTGCCCCAAATTTTCCTTGTTGTAATTGATCAAACATTGAAGGTGAAGCAGCAAAAGCATCAGCCCTTGGAGCAGCAACACCAGCCCTTGGAGCAGCAACACTTGGGGCAGCATCCCTTGGAGCAGCAGCACTTGGAGCAACAAACATTCTTGAACTTGTAGGATTCCCTGTAGGCTTCCAAATAGGTTTCTGCACCATAACATTTAAATAACTTAGTTAACAGAAACAAATTTAATACTTAAATTGAACTTGTAAATACTTTTTATAAACTTACAGCAACTTCACATTTTGGAACTTTTCTCTTTTGTTGATTTTCAGCAACTTGAGGCTTCAAACTTGTCACTTTTCTTTTCCTCACCTAAATTACAATTATTATATCAGTGGCAGTTATTTCACAATAATAAACAAAAAAATTATATATTTTACCTTTACAGCAGCATCTGAAGTGGAAGATTTAGCTCCACTGCTGGTCCCCTCCATTGGTACAGCTTGTGTATTAGTGTCTGGGATGTTGAACAATGGACACAATGAATTTCTTTTATTGTGGCCCTCACCACCACATTTCTTACATTTCAAAGTTATTTGCTGCCTTTTAAGCTGGTTAGGATTTGCTCCTTTCTTTGGCTTGCCCCTGCTTCTTTTTTTAATCTTTTTCTGAACTTCATCAGGTCCAGATCTTCTTGTTACACTAGGCCTGCCCACACTTCTTCCCTCATTTGGTGGTAATGGAGGAGCAAAATCTGTCTTTTTCCATTCAGCTTTACCATTTATAGGCATTATGGCAGTTTCATAGATGGCATTATAGGTATCCACACTGTAACATTTGTCCACAAAGTGTTCAACTTGCAAACCTTGACAATGTATTGCTCTACATGCATGTTTGTAAGGAATTCCAGTCAAATCCCATTTCCTACACCCACATGTTCTTTGCTCCAAATCAACACTATACTGATCAGCTTCATCATCCAAGCATCTAACAAGGTAATGCATATCATCAGATTTGATGGGGATACATGACCCCATCCTGGCAACTCTTTTATTGATTATATTCTTGATCCTTGGACATATATCCCCTCTTTCACCTATCCATTTGTGTCTTGATCTATCTCTATTCTCCTGCAGTTTCTGCATCAAATGCTCCATGATCCAATTAAGCATTGAAAAGATTGGCAACTCCCTAGCATGCAATATGCTGCTGTTGAAAGCTTCACATATATTGTTCAACAACATATCACATTTTAGGGTTGTGCTGAAATATGCTCTACACTACTGCTCTGGTGGTTTGTCACTAAACCACTCAAATGCTTCATTTGACAAGTCTTTCATCTTTTCCATCCAATGCATAAACCCATTTTCTGTTGTGGCATTGGCAGCTTTCCATAATACATTCTTAAAAGCTTCTCCTCTAAAACCAGCATTCACAAAGTTAGCATATAAATGCCTAACACAGAACCTATGAGGACAGTTAGGAAATACTTCACTAAAAGCTTTGACAAGACCCTTCTGCTTATCTGACATAAAAGTGATTCCATCCTCAAGGTTTAAATCATACTTGAGTATGGTTAAAAACCAATCCCAAGTGTCACCAGACTCTTTTTGAACCACAGCATATGAAATTGGGTAGATGTTATTGTTAGGGTCAAGTGACACTGCAGTTAACAAAATTCCCAGATGGGGCCCTTTTAAATGACATCCATCCACCCCAATTAGATGCCTACACCCCCTAGAAAATCCCACCTTTAATGCATGCAAACCCACATAAATCCTATCAAACAAATTCTTTCCTGTAGATTGCTCAGTTCCAACAATAACAGTTGAACCAGGATTAGTTCTTCTGATTTCATGAGCATAATCCCACAACCAACCAAATTGTTCATCTGGATTCCCTTCAAGCAGTTTTAATGCTTTCCTTTTTGCCCTGTAGGCCTGCTCTTCAGATATGTGGCATTGAACCTCTTCAATGGTTTCATCTCTAAATCCTTTGACACTTCTTTTGGGGTCATGCTTAAACTTCTTCAAATATTTTTGTGCTATCCAAGTTGATTTCATATTCTTCACATTGAAGCTCAATGCACATGTGTGGTCAGGAATATATGCCCTTATTTGAAAGGTGGCAGCATCAACCACCTTATTGGCATGAATCTTCCATTTGCATTTTTTGTCAGCACACTTGACATATATTCTTCTCTTGTCATTTGTAGTGATGTTGATACTTCTTTTTGTCACAATGGCATGTGATTGAATGGCTTTCCTAAAATCTGCCTTGCACTTAAACAACAATCCTAAACTAAGTGGTGGATCATAAACCAGAGCAGGATTGAAGACTGGGAATTTAGGTGTTTCATTTTCTGAATCTGACCCCTTCTGACTATCCAACTCATCAGCACTTGGATTAATGTCCTCATCCCCAGAATAATTCAAGCAATCTGCATTTGTATTTGTTGATTCATTTTGCAAATCAGCTGTTGTTTGAGTTGCTTCATCAGCTTCATCTTCCAATTCTGCATCACTTGTATCTTCAGAATCTGTAGTCTTCATGTTGTCATAATCACTGTCATGAAAATCATCAAGTAGCCTATAATCATGATCCTCTTCATCATCCTCTTCATCACCCTCTTCACCCTCATCATTTATTTCTTTTCCTGCCTCTACATTATCAAAATGAGACATAAAACCATCTTCATGATTCAAATACACATCTATTTCTCCGGTTTCATGTAATTTATCCAAACAAAACTGATGTAGATGGTCATCATCCTTCAGTTTCTTAAATTTGTTACCAACCTTAACATAACATCCAAGCACAGCTGGTAAATCCATTTTCTCACAAAAAATGTTAATACCATCCAAGCAGATTCTTGCAATATCATAGTGATCCAACTTATAAACTGATCCGGCTTCATAATTTGCTTGCAACTCATTATTGTCATACTCAAACAATAAACCACCATAGTGAAGAACTAAAGTCACGAATTGTTTATTTGGATCTGCAAACAAAAAATGTAAACCTTGAACTTATTAATAAACTAAAACCAGCTCCTAGGACCTCAAGCTTTTGCAAGCAAAATCATGAACAACGGTACATATATGTACAAAATAAATGGTAGGCATCCAAATTCGACACAATATACTTCATCTAACTCATTTAAACATGAATTATGTAACAACAATTGATTTTGACCAAAACTAATACAACCCACATTCATATGAAACCCTAATACAAGCCACAATACAATTCTAAACCTTCAACTTCTAAATGTAAAGAACGAAAACAATGAAAAAAAACGAACAAAGAGTTGAATCACAACCCTGAAACACGCACCGTAAGTTGGAGTTGGCATCTTGTTCAAGGCGGGATCTCTAAGCTTCACCATTTTTGCACAATACACTTCTGGGTACCTCTATAATCACAATGTTATCTTCAATTCGGCCTTGGTATGCTGAAATTTTGGGAGAATTTTTGATAATTAGTGGATTAGGGTTTTGTGTTCATTTGGGGGTTACCGTTTTGAGTTAGAAGGTTACCGTTCGTTTCGTTCAATGTTAATAAAAAGAGGGGAGGAAAGTTGCTGAAATGGGATGGCAAATCGTGGGAACGTTTTTGGATTTTTAGTTTTATTTTTATTTTGTTTAATGAAAAATTAGAAATCCCCAAATTGGGACCAAAAATCCCCAAATTGGACCAAAAATCCCCAAATTGAGGGTCACGTGCCACGCACGTGACTTTTTCCGGCCAATTTATGATTTTCCGGCGAAATTTGTATTGAAATTGACAATTTTTTGAACATATGGTACCCAAATTGAAAGTGGTCCAATTTAAAGTATCAAATTCGTGTACAGGCCAACTTGAGGTACCAATTATGCAATTTTCCCTAGTTTTGTTGAAGTTATAGACTAATAGTGCAGTGATTTTGTTAGTCATTTTTTGGATCACACTTGGGTGATTTATATTATCGTGTTTCGTGTTGTATTCTATAATATGATTTTACGATATGTGTATACGATTAATATTCAATTTATATGTCAAAAACTATATATTGTATATCGTGTAACAATGAGTGGATAACTAATTCACCTCATTAACTGAGGTTAAATATGACCTCACTGCCGAGGCGGAGCTGGAAATTAAAAAAAAAAATTAAAAATGGGTGGAGTGAAATATGCCGACGATTATAAAATTGTGTATTATTAAATAAAAAATTAATAAAATATACATATAACAAATTTTTAAATTTTGTTCGGGTGGTGGGTCTCCGCTAGTGCCTCTAAGTAATTCACCCATAAATTAACTAAACATAGGAAAACAAAGACTAATGAAAGGGCAGAGGCGGAGACAGGGTGGGGCGGGGGTGGGCGACCGCCCCACCCAATTTTTTCAAAAAAAAAAAATATATATTATATAAATTATAATGTTAGCCCCACGGCCCCCACCTAATTTATAAATTTTAATATTAGCCCCACCTATGACTCTATCTCTTTGAAATGATAATTGAAAATTGAAAAGTTTTATATAATAATAGCACCAACTGGCAACTACTACAACTAATATATAATATTTTATAAAAAAATTAATATATATTAGCAGCAAGTCCACAGAACCCAAAAACCTTCTCATCAACATACATAGATTAGAAATAAAAAAATATCTCAATTCCTAATTCCACAAAAGCCCTCTGCCCTCCCATTCTGATTCCATACAAAGCAAATTGCGCACTGCCCACTGCCGATCAAATTGATTCAACTAATTGACTAACCCATCAATTTTTCTTTCTTTCTCTGCACAATAGAGAGGCAAAAGGTATTATATTTTAGTTTATGAAGATTTATAATGTGTATTACTTATTGTTTATTATATTTGTTGTTGAATTTAACAAATAACATAGGGTTTGGTGATACACTCACTTTAATCTATATTAATATTGTGTATTTCTAGTTTTACTTTTATCATTTTATTTTTCTACAAGTTTTGCTTCATATTTTAATGTTATTAATGATTTTGTGCTATGAAATAAACTTCTATTATGAAATTTAGTAATATTATTGTCTAATTATGTTATGAAATTTTTCATTAATCGTAAGCTACTATTTTGCAATATTGAATCAGGGATATAAGCACGATGAGTAAAAAAATTGATTCATATTTCAAAAAGGATTGTCCTCAGGCCACTACTCCGCATATTCCGACGCAATCCACTAAAAATAGGGAAAATGCTTCATTTGAAACAGTTAGTTCTATTGAACTACATTCTCGTCCTACAAAAGTCCCAAGGACAAAGAACAATTCACACGAAGTTGCTAAAAATTCAGGATGTGAAATTACAACTCCTACAAAAGCCTTAGGGATTGAGATTGAATCGGATCTTGTTGGTGTAGAAAGGGATCCGGGAAAACGAAAAATGATTTGGGAATATCCACCAAAGAAAAGGGATGAAATTCGACGTGCCTATTTGAGATATGGTCCTTTTCAAACTATCCCTACAAACCTCTCCGCACATGTTGATGGAAGTAGAAAGTTTCTAACGTCTTGGTATAAACTCTTTCCTGAATGGTAGAAAGTTTCTCCGCACATGTTTATGTTTAGTAAATATTATGATAACGTTTTGTGATTATAATGTTCTATTTTGATTTTTATCCATGTTTATATCCGTGTTTATTATGATCATATATATGTATTCAAATTGCATATTTGAATTGTCAAATTTTGGCATTCGTGTTTTCAGTATCTGAAACTCTCGACCCGACCCGAAATAAACCGACCCAGTGACCCACATCATCTTACTTTGGCCACACCCACTTTTAATTCCTGGCTCCGCCACTGTGAAAGGGACTGATGCCTTACTTGTATACCAAAGAAGAAATTGATAACAAGCTTTTGAAAAGTCTCAAATTGTATACCGTAATTTCCATTTTGTCTCAATTTTAGTACCACTGCTGGTCGATGCATATAGCACGTGAGGCTCATATGATGTGTCCGTAAGGTTTTGATTTTGGGGATAAAAATCAGTTTTTGTTTGAAATAGGAAATAATAGAATCAAACTCAACCAAAAAGAGAATCAGTGATTTAAGATTGAATTGGTTGCTTTTTAAGGTTGGATTTTGGTGGTTTAAAATCAGAGGGCTCTCTATGCATCACTCACAAGTTCGAAAAGAAAATACAACTGAGCAAATATTGACTGATAGAGACTTCTTTTATTACATCAAGTGAAGCCCCTTGAATCTTACTAGTGAAAAGGACAAGTTTATCATTGAAAATTCTAGCACCAAATTCTAGAACAAGTTTATCATGGAATATTCTAGCACAAAATTCAGTTTTGTAGAATTTAAATATAATTCACAAAATGATTAAATTATATCATCTATATGATATAATTGATCATTCACTTTATAATGTTATATTTAAATTGACGAAATTAAGTCCAAATTAAAATTTGATGTATATCCTTGCATTTTTGGCATTTTATAGGATGAATTATGGATATCTTTCTTGATTATTGACATGTGCAAAAGAAGAACAACCCATTACATATATTGGCAGTGTCAGTGTGACAAGGACATTAGGCCCATGCTCATGTACGCTCTTACCTCATTAATCTTTTCATATGTCTTAAAAATAGACCAAAAAACATAAAGTTTGATTTATTACTTCTTGGTTCGCTACTATAGAAATATGAGATTATTTTCAATATTAGGACTAAAATATTTTTGACAGTCTTTTGTAATTTTTTTAATACATCTTTCATATGTAAAAAGCTCTATCCCTACCTTATATACATAGTACGATTAGAACTTATTATCATAATAGTCCTACATCATCGTAGTTTCTATCTAGTTACATACATTTTATTTCTACACTAAAATTTGTACCAACAATGTTTCATATAATATCTAGTTAATGAATAACTCATTAAAACTCTTGATTGAGTAAATTGTAAAGTATAATGATATTGATAAGAAATTTAAGTGAATTCTATTTGTTTGTCAAAACTGAAATCTCTTTAGTTCAATTTAATCTACATTTCGAGTAGATAAAAGTAGAATATTTAATTACTTAAATTTGATTTTGGATGAAAAATTAGTTTACAAAGTCCAGTTTTTAAAATTTGGTTTATAACTGAAGTCAGTGTATTGATATGTATATGTAATTAAATTATTACAATCATATAATTGAGGGACGCAATTATATATGTAACACATGTTTATTGTGAACATGATAAATACCGGTGTGAGAGTAGGGTTGGAGGTGGATGTGATGTTTATACTCTCTATGTCAAATATACATTATATTTAAAAAAATATTTAAGAGTTAATTATGTTAGATATACATTATATTTAAGTAAATATTTTGTAGACATATGATGTGATCAAAATGACTAGATGATTAACGAAGAGTTGATTTTTACATAAGAAACTAAATGACTTTTACATAAGAAATAATGTCCAATATGCCTAACTTCAGTTGGGTCGACATAGTTCACTTATTATAAGTTTAACCTAACTTTGGGGAACAAAAATATAGGAAATGAAGTTATGCCTTCTTCATACAACAAATCTAAAAAAAGAAAAATTATAGTCTTGATTTGTTTTAAAGGATTCAAATGTAATTTTTAAAGTAGATGAATTACATTTAATTAATAAGATTATTAACAAATAAATTATTATTTAGATTACATCAAAATTCGAAGCTAAACTTTTCCATATTGAAATTGTGGACCTAGTCTGAGAGACCAATTTACAAAAGTAATAAGTGTAATTCAATAGAATTTTCTCTTAAATTATACACAAATAGCTGTAATTATATGTCTAAAACTCAAAATTTCAAACTCTCTAAAATTCACTCATGAGCAAATTGGGATAAATAGAACCCTTCTATCGAATAAATCCCTTGAATCATATTAGTTATACTCGAATATAATTAATAAAATGAATATACAATAGTTTGATTTATCACCAAATTCAGCCAAATTTTATGTGTATTATTCCATTGTTTGGCATGTTATGGTATGACTTTTCGTTTGAATTATATATGTATATCTTGTATGCTTGGCTGTACATGGACAACACAATCTTGTTAGGCCTCATGCATGCATTTAGGTTGTCTGAAATACTCGAATCAGATTCAGATTCACAAAATACTTATAAAAAGTATTTTAATTAGACTCGATTTGGACCCAATTAAATACCTAACGAGTCCAAAAATAATAGGACCCAATAGATCAAGTACATATCAGATCGAGTTTGGGTAAAAAAAAAATCGTGTTTTAATTTCGGATACTATTTGAATAAAACATGAGTTATGCAATCACTTCACAACAAATCGAAATACGTAAGCTCATACCTCATCAATCATGTCAATCCTTTTTTTTAATAAGTAAATCCAATTTGATAATCACAGGCACTAGCATAGATGTTTCCATGCTTTTTGTAGTAAAATATTTATGTGATCAGTGTCATCATATATATAGTTTAATAAACAATCACGATAAAATAATATCAATGATCATTATCATAGTTTGAATTGCTGATATAGTTTAAAATTTCTTTCATTTTTGTTAAAGAAAAATAGATCTATAGGTCACTAGTTCAATAGTCAAGTTAACCGCGATTAAGCCAATATTTTCATAATAATGCAATAAATAGTAATCAATATATATATATATATATAAGTAGATATTTATAAAATATAAAATAATGTATTCCGTATATTTAAAACTATGTTAATTGTGTCCAACTCTATATTTTTTTATATATTTGTCCTAATAATATAAATAATATTATATTTATAAATCTGAATACTAGAGTTGATAATTAAGAACAAGTGCGAGGTTCTGGATGAATTCGTTTTTTTTTAATTCGTGTATATGTATGTAATCACGTGTATATTAACGGTGTAAAGTAAAGTATGGGCTTTAGGAATAGTAACAAAGATTTGTATATGTCCCACAGGTTATGTATTTACAAGAAAAGTCTAATTGCGGGTCTTACTTTTCATACAGGTACTGTTTGTTTGGAATATTCGCGTTTTGAATGTTCTATAGTTATGTTAGTCAAGTAGAGTCATTATCACGGCGTCACAGGTCTCTTAAAGTCTTATTGCTACATATATTTATGGTGAACTCAAGAACGAACCAGATACATACTAATGTTATTATTTTCATTCATTCAATTATCATAGCCAAAAAGAACCTTCTTTCGAGGTGCAAACAGGGGTCCCAATCCTGGAAAAACTTGATTTTTGGCATTTTGGGGACCTACCTGTTTTCAAGCCACATGCAAACACGTTATATTTCGTACACATTAACCAGATTCTCTAGTTCCAGTTAGCCTTTTGGGTGTCCCTGAAGATTTTCATGACATCGGGAAATTTTTCATGCCGCAATTTGACCAAACTCACTCCGAACAAGAAAGTGAATTATATGTAAGTCTTTACCAGCCATTATCTGCTGAATTTGTGATATACTCAGCCTTTATAGAATGTTCTAATTTGTTTCACATGTAATAGATAATGGACCAGTAAAAATCACCCATAGATCCATTACCACAAATTTTCTAGTCACAAGATAATAAGCAAACTCTATTTAAGCCTCCATTTACTCATGAGAAGTACTTCAAATAAAGAACTATACTAATCTCTACAGTCTCTCCTCCCTGCAGTTCTCTACCATGACAACCCAAGACCATACCCTTCACTTTATCCTTCTTCCTTACATGGCTCAAGGCCATTTGATCCCAATGGTTGATCTTTCGAGATTGCTAGCCAACCGGGGCCTCAAAATCACCATTTTAACCACACCCCTCAATTACGACAGATTTAAACCAACATATCTTCGTGCAAAAGATTCGGGGCTTGACATTCATGTTTTCCTTCTCAAGTTTCCATATGATGAAGCTGGTTTACCAGAAGGCTGTGAGAATATCGATATGCTACCTTCGATATATGATACAATCAAATTCTTTTCAGCTACAGGTATGTTGAAAGATCAAGTCCTGGAATTTCTCCAGGAGACTAGTCCTTTTCCAAGCTGCTTGATTGCTGATATGTGTTTTCCATGGGCCACGAAAGTCGCCCTGGGAATGAATATCCCGAGAATTCTTTTTCATGGAACTAGCTGTTTTTCACTTCTATGCATGCATGTGTTTGGAGATTTGAAGGACTTCGGAAGTATACAATCCGACTCCGAGTATTTTGTGATCCCTGGTCTACCTGATAGGATTGAAATAACGAAAGCTCAGATTAGAGGCTTGCAACGAGGGAATGGTTTTGATAAGTTTTGGGATGAGGTTAAAGAGTCTGAGTTAGAAGCTTTTGGAACGGTTGCTAATACTTTTGAAGAATTGGAGCCTGAGTATGTGAAAGAGTATATGAAAGTTAAAGGTAAGAAGGCGTGGTGTGTGGGTCCCGTCTCATTGTGCAACGAAGACGAGCTTGATAAGGCTGAGAGAGGTAACAAAGCCACTATTGATGGAAATGAGTGTTTGGAATGGCTTGATTCGCATGAACGTGGCTCGGTTATTTATGTATGCCTCGGGAGCCTATCTCGGTTAGCTACTTCGCAACTTATAGAGCTCGGGTTAGGATTGGAAGCTTCTAATCGACCCTTTATATGGGTCATTAGAAATGCGTCCGATGAATTCAAAACATGGCTTTTGGAGGATAAGTTTGAGGGAAGAATCAAAGGGAGAGGGCTCTTGATCCATGGATGGGCCCCACAAGTGCTGATATTGTCGCACGCGTCGGTTGGAGGGTTTTTGACGCACTGTGGCTGGAATTCGACGCTGGAAGGGGTGGCAGCTGGCACCCCGATGATAACGTGGCCTCTATTTGGCGAGCAATTTTGCAACGAAAAGTTTATTGTGAATGTGATCAAGACTGGTATTAGAGTAGGGGTCGAGGTGGGCACCGTCTTTGGGAACGAGGAGAATGTAGCAGTATTGATTAAGAGTGATGAGGTTAAGAATGTTGTTGAGAGGTTGATGGATGGAGGTGAGGAAGGGGAAGAGAGACGAAAATGGGCTCGAGAGCTCGGGGTAAAGGCGAAAATGGCTTTGAAGGAAGGGAATTCTTCTTACCTCAATATGACATTGATGATACAAGATATTGTCATGGAGAGAGATAGTTATGGTAAACCATCTACAAATGATGTAACATTGGTTCAAGATAGTTTGGTTGCAGTTATTGACTAATAGTGCAGTGATTTTGTTAGTCATTTTTTGGATCACACTTAGTTGATTTATATTATCGTGTTTCGTGTTGTATTCTATAATATGATTTTACGATACGTGTATACAATTAATATTCAATTTATATGTCAAAAACTATATATTGTATATCGTGTAACAATGAGTGGATAACTAATTCACCCCATAAACTGAGGTTAAATATGGCCTCATTGCCTCCTGGAAATTGAAAAAAAAAAAAACTAAAAATGGGTGGGGTGAAATATGACGGCGGTTATAAAATTGTATATCATTAAATAAAAAATTAATAAAATATACATATAACAAAATTTTAAATTTTGTTCGGGTGGTGGGTCTCCGCTAGTGCCTCTAAGTAATTCACCGGGAAATTCTATCCCGGACCCTGCCCAATGGAGCCGGTCTGGGATAGCCACACATTTGTGGTGGGGACCATACATTTGTATGGGTGGGTGTTGTACTTTAACACCCACCCATACAAATGTATGGTCCCCACCACAAATGTGTGGCTATCCCGGACCGGCTCCATTGGGCAGGGTCCGGGATAGAATTTCCCGTAATTCACCCATAAATTAACTAAACATAGGAAAACAAAGACTAATGAAAGGGACTGATGCCTTACTTGTACACCAAAGAAAATTTTTTAGTGCATGACGAAATCTAAGCATAACTAACAAAATGAACTACACTTATCATATGATTTCATCGCATGATTAATCTCATTTTGGGTTTT
Organism: Verbascum thapsus; assembly: GCA_963669365.1. Taxonomy (NCBI): domain Eukaryota; kingdom Viridiplantae; phylum Streptophyta; class Magnoliopsida; order Lamiales; family Scrophulariaceae; genus Verbascum; species Verbascum thapsus. Next base: position 3,124,654 of record OY770120.1, read on the forward strand.
ACGGATGAGGCCAATTTCACTTTTGATAACAAGCTTTTGAAAAGTCTCAAATTGTATACCGTAATTTCCATTTTGTCTCAATTTTAGTACCACTGCTGGTCGATGCATATAGCGTGAGGCTCATATGAAGTGTCCGTAAGGTTTTGATTTTGGGGATAAAAATCAGTTTTCGTTTGAAATAGGAAATAATAGAATCAAACTCAACCAAAAAGAGAATGTGTATTTTAAGATTGAATTCGTAGCTTTTTAAGGTTGGATTTTGGTGGTTTAAAATCTGAGGGCTCTCTATGCATCACTCACAAGTTCGAAAAGAAAATACAACGAGCAAATATTGACTGATAGAGACTTCTTTTATTACATCAAGTGAAGCCCCTTGAATCTTACTAGTGAAAATGACAAGTTTATCATTGAAAATTCTAGCACCAAATTCTAGAACAAGTTTATCATGGAATATTCTAGCACAAAATTCAGTTTTGTAGAATTTAAATATAATTCACAAAATGATTAAATTATTTCATCTATATGATATAATTGATCATTCACTTTATAATGTTAATTGACGAAATTAAGTCCAAATTAAAATTTGATGTATATCCTTGCATTTTTGGCATTTTATACGATGAATTATGGATATCTTTCTTGATTATTGACATGTGCAAAAGAAGAGCAACCCATTACATATATTGGCAGTGTCAGTGTGACAAGGACATTAGGCCCATGCTCATGTAAGCTCTTACCTCATTAATCTTTTCATATGTCTTAAAAATAGACCAAAAAACATAAAGTTTGATTTATTACTTCTTGGTTCGCTACTATAGAAATATGAGATTATTTCAATATTAGGACTAAAATATTTTTGACAGTCTTTTATAATTTTTTTAATACATCTTTTATATATGAAAAATTCTCGCCCCACCTTATTAGAACTGATTGTTCTATACTAAACAATCATAATGGTCCTAAGTCATCTTAGTTTTTGTCTAGTTACATTGTCGACCCGACATTATCATGAACATTTTATTTCTACACTGACTTTATACAAACAAGGTTTCATATAAGATCTAGTTAATGAATAACTCATTAAAACTCTTGATTGAGTAAATTGTAAAATATAACGATACAGTAGAAACTCGATAAATTAATATTCGATTAATTAATAAACTCTTTAAGATAATATTTTTGGCCGGTCCCGACTCGGGGATAGGGTGCTAAATTAATAATTCGCTAAAATTATAAGATAATACATTTTTGATAATTTCTATAGGTCCCATATAAAATATAAATTAATAATTCCTTATATACTACATATTACATGAATGATTTATGAATTTTTTTTGAAAAATGATTCAATTGTCTTTAGTTTTTTTGTTGAAAACAATTTCACCTTGCAAATCAATTTGCAATTGTCCTTGAATTATCCTTGTTGTGCTTGTATAATTGCTAACATCCATTCTTACAATTGCTTTTGAGTGAGATTTGGATTATCCTTGTTGTGCATGCATAATGCTCTTCGAATCTCATCGGTCATTATTGTTTTTTTCACACCTTTAAGATGAGAAGGCATGTCGTGTGTGTACGATTTATTTGTGTTAGCATTATTATCTTGTATTTATATAAAAAATATTTTTTAATTATTGTACATGCATTGTACTATAATTAAGTGAAAGTTTGAATGATGTTTGTAAATTGAATGTTTTATTATAAATTAATAAAATATTAATTAATGTATAAATTAATAATTATTAATTTATCGATTAATTAATAACTCTTTTAATTAATAAATTTTGGTGGTCCCAAGAGTATTAATTTATAGAGTTTTTACTGTATTGATAAGAAATTTAAGTGAATTCTATCTGTTTGTCAAAATTGAAATCTCTTTAATTCAATTTAATCTACAGTTTTCATATAAAATCTAGTTAATGAAAAACTCATTAAAACTCTTGATTGAGTAAATTGTAAAGTATAACGATATTGATAAGAAATTTAAGTGAATTCTATTTGTTTGTCAAAACTGAAATCTCTTTAGTTCAATTTAATCTACATTTCGAGTAGATAACAATAGAATTTTTAATTACTTCAATTTGATTTTGGATGAAAAATTAGTTTACAAAGTCCAGTATTTAAAACATGGTTTATAACTGAAATCAGTGTGTTGAAATGTATACGTTATTAAATTATTACAATCATATAATTGAGGGACGCAATTATGTAACACAAGTTTATTGTGAACATGATAAATACCGGTGTGAGAGTAGGGTTGGAGGTGGATGTGATGTTTATACTCTCTATGTCAAATATACATTATATTTAAAAAAATATTTAAGAGTTAATTATGTTAGATATACATTATATTTAAGTAAATATTTTGTAGACATATGATGTGATCAAAATGACTATATGATTAACGAAGAGTTGATTTTTACATAAGAAACTAAATGACTTTTACATAAGAAATAATGTCCAATATGCCTAACTTCAGTTGGGTCGACATAGTTCACCTATAAGTTTATCCTAACCTTGGGGAACAAAAATATAGGAAATGAAGTTATGCCTTCTTTATACAACAAATCTAAAGAAAGAAATATTATATTCCTGATTTGGTTTGAAAGGATTCAAGTGTAATTTTTAAAGGACATGAATTACATTTAATAATAAGATTATTAAAATAAATTATATTTAGATTAGATCAAATTCGAAGCTAGAATTTTCCATATTAAAATTGTGGACTAGTCTCAGAGACCAATTTACAAAAGTAATAAGTCTAATTCAATAGGATTTTCTATTAAATTATACATAAATAACTGTAATTATATATGTCTGAACTTGAAATTTCAAACTCCACTAATGAGTAAATTGGGAAAAATAGAACCCTTTTATCAAATGAAGCCAATCCCTTGAATCATATTAGTTATACTCAAATATAATTAATAAAATGAATATACAATAGTTTGATTTATCACCAAATTCAGCCAAATTTTATGTGTATTATTCCATTGTTTGGCATGTTATATTATGACTTGTTTCAAAAATAGTTGGACCCGCTAGATCCAGTACATATCAAATCGAGTCTGGGTCGGAAAAAAAACTCGTGTATAATTTTCAGATACTATTCGGACAACGGGCAATTCTTTCACGGACCCAGACCTTTGGTACCGGCCTATGCCTACCATACATTTGGGGGGTGATGGGTGGTTTTCACAGGATACCTCATGTGGAAAAGCCACCCACCACCCCCAAAACTTGTGGTGGAAAATGGACTGGGATCCATTATAGAATTTTCCTCCGGACAACACCTGCGTGATGCATCACTTCACAACAAATCGAAATATGTAAGCTCATACCTCATCAATTATGTAAATTTTTTTTTGTGTAATAAGTACATCCTACTTGATAATCACATGCACTAGCATTAGATGTTTCCATGCCTTTTGTAATAAAATCTTTATGCGATCAGTGTCATCATAACAGTATAATAAACAATCACACGATAAAATAATATCAATGATCATTATAGTATAATGATCATAGTTTGAATTGCTGGCATAGTTTAAAATTTCTTTCATTTTATTTAAAACAAAATAGATCTATATGTTAGTGTTTTGAAATTAACTTATTCATTGAATTGGTAAATTGTTTGGCTTATAGGTCATTTGTTCAATAGTCAACCAATATCATCATAATAATGCAATAAATAGTAATCAATACATAAATAGATATTATAAAATAATATTATTTACTCTATATTTTAAAACTAAGTTAATTGTGTTCACTCTATATTTTTATATATTTGTTCTAATAATATAAATAATATTATATTTATAAATCTCAATACTAGAGTTGAAAATTAAGAACAAGTGTGAGGTTTTAGAATTTTTAGTGTTGAATATGTGAAAGGATGAGAAGCGATATAAAATATTATTTAACTCTCGAATTTATATGATTTAAAGACTCAAATCGGTTCTTTCAATTCAGCATCAGGTCGTTCGATTTAATGGTCGAATAATTAAATAGCAGAATTTAACATTTTTTTTTCAATAATCGATTTTTACACTACACTTTATCAATTTTACTAATTCAACGGATCAGACTAAGTTTCAAAAACACAGCCGGCCTTATTGAATATTTGAATCATGACCTAACACTACAATCATAGAGGATAAATTGTCATCAATCATGCTTAATTATTTTATTCTTAACTGAACTATCCACTCACACAAAATAAAGACTTACAACTTGTGAATTGTACCTAAAACCATCCGTCTCCCAAAACCCATTCCGCCATGGCGTCTTCAAAAAACCATCAACACTTCGTCATGATACCATTCATGGCCCCAGGACACATAATCCCAATGATAGACATGGCCATATTGTTCGCCAAACGGGGCGTTAACGTGACAATCGTAGTTACACCCCTGAACACCACACGATTCAGTTCAGTGATAGATCGTGCGGTTATATCTGGTCTATCAATCCAACTTCTACAACTCAGGTTTCCCTGTGAAGAAGCTGGCCTGCCACCTGGATGCGAAAGTGCAGATAAATTGCCATCTTATAATTTACTTCGAAACTTTTTTGTCGCAACTAACATGCTACAAAAACCCCTGGAAAATATTTTGAAAGAGATGAGGCCAAAACCAAGCTGCATCATATCTGATAAATATACAGTCTGGACTGCTGATACTTGCAGTAAATTTCAGATTCCAAGAATAGTTTTCGATGGAAAGAGCTGTTTTACTCAAGTTGTCATGCATAATTTACACATTTCCAGGGCTCATGAGACTGTTCCAGGGCCTGATCAACTATTCATAGTCCCTGGTTTACCAGATAAAGTAGAGTTCACTAAATTCCAGCTTCCTGGACAATTTAATCCAGGTCTAAATCGCATGGATATTGCTGATATTGGTGAACATGTGAGGAAAACTGAGTCACAGGCATATGGGGTGGTTGTTAACAGTTTCGAAGAGCTCGAAAAGAGATACGTCGATGAGTTTCGAAATCTGAAAGATGGTAGGGTTTGGTGTATCGGGCCGTTATCTTTTTCCAGTAACGATAATTTAGATATAGCCGAAAGAGGAAACCAGGGTTCGATGGATTTTAATCAGGTTTTAAATTGGCTTGATAACATGAATCCAGGGTCCGTGATTTATGCCTGTCTTGGAAGTTCGAGTCGATTATCGCCAGCCCAGTTCATGGAACTTGCTCTAGGCCTGGAATCATCGGGTCATCCGTTTATACTTGTAGTCAAAGGAGGGTCAAAGCCCGAAGAGATAGAGAGATGGATTTTGGATGATGGGATCGAGGAAAGGTGTAAAGAAAGAGGTGTTTTCGTCCGGGGTTGGGCCCCACAAGTCTTGATCCTATCGCATTTTGCAGTAGGAGGGTTTTTAACGCACTGCGGATGGAATTCGACTCTGGAGGGAATTTCTGCAGGCTTGCCACTGGTGACGTGGCCAATGTTTTCTGAGCAATTTTTGAACGAAAAGTTAGTGGTGCAGATATTGGAGACGGGCGTGGGAGTTGGAGCTCAAAGAATTGTACGTTTGGAAGAGGGAGAAAATAGCGAGAAAATAGTGACGAGGGATGCGATTAAGGGGGCTATCGAGAAGGTTATGGATATGGGAAACGAAGGATGTGAAAGGAGGAATCGAGCGCGAAGGATTGGAGAAACGGCGAAGTCTTCGGTCGAAGAAGGAGGTTCTTCTTGTATAAATATTACAATGCTTATTCAAGATGTAGAGAAATTGGAGGAAAAAAGAAGAGATTTGATTGAATGATAATTAAATTTTAATTTGTATTTTGTATTGTTATTGCATAGTAAAATACAATTTTCTATTAACTATTATTGTAAAAATAATTACGATACGTTCTCTTATGACGTATAATAATAACACTAAATCAAAGTAAATGATCCTAGTTTGAATAATGTTTTAAACTTTACTTGTTTTTCCATTAGTTGGAGCTTGAAAGCTCATTCATTGCTACCAAGTACCAATAATACAACCATTCATTCAAACACCTATCTTAGTTAAAATGGTTTTTGTTAATAATTTTGATTGAAAGAAATTGTGCTTAGCATGATTTATTAAGAAAATTAAAGGAGTCTTGTGTATCACGAGTGGATGTATTTAAGATAAATTGACTAACGTTTTATGCAAATAAATTTAGATTCTTTAATTATTTAAATTGGATTTCGGGTGCATAAAAAATTAATTAACAAAGCGTATCACTTCAAATATGATTTACAATTGGAATTCATGGATTGATATGGACGTGCATGATTAATAAATTATCACAATCATACGATCGGCGGCCGTGATCGTATAAAAATGGTTCATTTAGTCGGAGAACTAAAATATAAATTGAGAGACCAATTTAAAAACGTCTAATTAGGGGTGGTAAAATGGTTCTCAATCCATAGTTCTGACCCAGCTCAACTACTTTTGGGTTGAGTTGATTCCTAAATTTTTTTATTTTGGGTCCACATGGGTTGGGTGATTTTGCTTTCTAATAAGTTTTGCATCCATAATGATTTTAAGTTGGGTCAATTTGGTTCTAAAGATGGGTCCACATTTATTTTAGATTGGACCCAAAATGAGCTAACTTAATACAAATTAGATCAATTTGGTTAAAAAACATGTACCAACACTACTGCTAATAGACATAACTATTCCGTCTCATAAATCATTAATCATAATGACTCGATCTAATTTTTCAGTCAATAATTTGATTGAGTTTTAAAAAAAATTAATTCTTGAATATCAACGATGTATTAAACTTAATTATTTAAAACTTTTCATAATATTAAATTTGACAAAAATTGAATATAGTTTATAAATATCTAGTAAATTAATTGCATCTTGTTAAATATTATTCAAAGTTTAATGGATTTTCTATTATTTGTCCAATCCCAAGTTTCACTATTTAATAAATATATTCTTTATATTTGGAATATACTGGGTCTTGCTCCCCCTTTTCTCTCTTCACATGTGGTAAGAATATTTTATTTCAAATCTATTTAATAAAATATGTGTACATTATTTTCAGAGCTTGATTATGTGAGATATATAATTCAATGTATATTAATATGTGCTTATTCATTTATAACGTAATTCTATAATAATGCTTTAGTGACTTAATTTGATTGGAGATAAAGTTCGAAATATATCAATTAAGCATTCTTGATTAAACAATCAAAAAATTAAAAATGATAAAAAATGGAGTTAATATTCAATTGTTAAACTAAACCACTAAATATATTGGATTACATACTTATTTATGTCTGATTTCTTTCAGTGAGGGTAACGTTGTTTTTGAGTTCGAAAGTAAGTCCTTTTTATTTTAAGAATTTTTAAATAATTAATTTACATTAATATTAAATAATTCATTATGATTAGTTTATTCGAGTATATATTTTGTTAACAAGCAAAACAAATATGCAACAAAATATTTTATTAATATACAACAAACAAATAACTAAATGTGATACACCCTATCTATCTCATTCATTCTCATTTTTGTGACATTACGGATCCATGTTATTCCATTATAATTCCACAATGGTTCCTTGTGTAAGAGCCAATTGAAACAAAAATAACCCAACAAGAACCCAATCTACATTGAAATAATACCTTTGGTTTTATTTTGAACTGAATTTATCTTCCCTATAAAATCATTTGAACCCAATTCAAACCGAACCCTAAAAGTGTTTGGGTAATTTTTTTAATAAGATCTTATAAGACCCAAAAATAAGATGTTTGGGTCTTATAAGCAAATAAGAAATAAGTTAGCCAAACCCAACTTATTTCAAAATCTTAGATTTTGAATGTTGTTTATATTCTTAAAAGGCATAATAACCTTAATTAATTTTCCCTTTTCTAACAATATCCTTCTCCGATTTTCTTTTTTTATTGCACAAATTCTCTCTTATAACATTTGAAAACATCTTATAAGTCCAATAGACTTATTTTATCCAAACACTTGAGAGCTTATTTTTTAAATAAGACCAAATATCTTATAAGCTCTTAAAACATCTTAAAAGTTGTAAAAACTTATAAAATGTTTTAAATAAGTTTAGCCAAACACCCTTTTAGTCTAATCGATCAAATTACATGACTCAATGTTGCGGAATGCGCTCGATTAGCGCCCAACCCACTATTGATTTGATTGCTGTGTGAGCTAATGCATGATGAACGCGTCTACACTAGACTATTTCTCATGGGTGCTTCTTGCTCAATGTGCAATTATTGGGGCTAAAATGAAAAGTTGTTTCATAGAATTCTTGTTCAAAAGTAATGTATTTGGCCCTTTTTGCAAATATCCAAATATTATAACTTATGATACAAAACTCTTCAATCCCTACAGTTAGGGGTGTTCACGAGTCGAGCTGGGCAAAAAATTCGAGCTCGAGCTCAAGCTCAATTTTTTTTTATTAAATTATTTTGAGCTCGAGCTCAAAATAATTATTTTTTTATAAAATAATAATTTTTTTATAAAAAAATATTTTTAAATTTTATATTTATTCATATATTATTAAATATAGTCATAATTAATGTTAAAAATATTTTTATTTATATATATATTATTATAATATATCATATTATATAAAAATATATGAATAAATATTTATTTTTATATATATTAATTAAAAATTATTTTTTTATTCCAGCTCGCGAGCAGCGAGCCGGTTCGCGAGCTCGCGAACAGGCATTTTAAGGCTCGAGCTCGGCTCGATAGGCTCGGCTCGAGCTCGAATTTTTTCGAGCTCGAATCGAGCTATTTTCGAGCCGGCTTGCCGAGTTCGTGAGTCGGCTCGACTCGTGAACACCCCTACCTACAGCCCTGCTATTTTCAAAATTAAAGCGCAACTTACATATTTTCTTCCACCACTTCTCTTAACTTTTATTTTGAGTAGTTTTTTTAATTCTTTTATTTTTAACTATTAATTTTAATATTTTAAAAATAATATAAAATATTAAATGCTAAATAGAGCATTTAAAATATCATTAAAGTTCTTAAATATTATTATAAAGAATTCTTTAGTAACAAAAGCTTCGATTTAAGTTTGTATGCTAATAATAGTTGTTCAATCTAAAAAATTAGAGTCATCGTGATAAAGTGCCTAACTTACCACAACTATACAAGTATAGATAGGGACTGCATTTTTCTTTAAAAGGAAAAAAAAACTAATTACACATGCCTTTCTAAAATTAACTTCGCTATATATAGAGAGAATAACCAATTCCCACTATTACAATACAAATCTTGTAACTAAATACCTATGATAAATTATGATCGATTAATTTTTTTTCCAAATATGACTTATTTGAGATGCATATAATTGTTGCTTTTTCATTCCTTCTCTTTTTTAAAAGAAATTCAATTTCTCAATCACATACCCACCAATCAAATGATAGCAATAATAGTAGAACAAGAAATCCCCAAATGGGGTGGATATGGTAATGAGTCGTGTAATATTACATCAACTTCGATAATTAAGATAATTGTTAAATTGAAGGAAAATTCTACAGTATATCACGATTCTAATTTTAATGCATGCTTTATGAAATTTTGAAAACATTAATCCAATAATTTGATAAGGTTGCAATTTTAGTCATTTTTTATTATTTGTTGCTAGAAAGTGTTGGTGAAATTTGCACTTTTCGAATAAAATTCAAAATCGAATGAAAAAGACATTATCGAGGCGTGTGATCACACACTGTCCTTAACGCTGAATTGCCCTGCCTAGGTGGTACGGGTCATTGCAACAAGCGTCCCAAGATACAACGATATCCAGTTCTTGAGTAGGACCACTCCTCACTCAAGAACAAATTCGAACTTACTAACTGCTCGAACTCTCGAAAGAGAAAACATAGAACGTCTTCTATGTTCGGTGTCTCAAACTCATTCCATAGGGGGCCTATAAATAGGTACAGAATTAAAGACAGAATTGAATACGATTAAATTCTGACATAATGTTGTTACTGTAACTGCCAAAACGTTTTATTAAGACATAAATACCGTGGCGGTTACAAGTGACAACCAAGAGTCAAATTTTAACGGGTGCAAAAACGTGATCAGCGTTTTTACCGGGACGATTCTATTCTGTCTATAATTTCATACGTTAGAAAATAAATTTTCCAACAATCCCCCACACGAATGAAATTAACACATCGAGAGTTCAATAGAAAATTTATTACATCAGATAAGGTAGCTTTTGGCTTTGAACCTTTCTTAGTGAAATATCATCGGACTCACTAGGCTCCCCAGTGAACATGTTGTCTTGAACTGATCAGCCGTTCATGCAAGCCCAGACAATGACAATCAGATAATAAATTTTCGACAGTTTTCAGATTCTACTGTCGGGTCCATTTTGGCCTTGGCACCCCTTCTTGGATTCATAAGTGTTTTGCTCATACCACAGAGTTGAGGCGGCCGCTACCTCACACTTACATAGGTGACTTCCTATTAAGAGTAATCTGCTTTACCCCACTTCATATAGACAGTATAGGAATCATTAAAAGCTCTGCTTAACCTTTGCTACAACTTTACAGAACGCACTTCTTTATCCTAGGCAATGGGTTGGAGTTCGAAAACTCTTAAGTGCTCCCCCAGAACTTGCACAACTAAGTTTTCCCTTTGAACCATGATCTTGGGATCTCCAGTCAACATGGTAGGGTTCCCGCTGTGTTCGTTCTTTACTTGTAGACTTTAACCCCATTCCTCTAGATAGGCAGTCTATTTGATCTCTAAGCAATCCTTTCGCCAAAGGATCTGCAATATTCTCCTTTGATTTTATTCAATCAATGGAAATATCTCATTAAAGATCAACTACTTAATGGTTTGTGTCTACGACGCATATGTCTAGACTTACCATTTAACCAAACCACTTTGCACCCTACTGATTATCGACTGAAAGTCGTAGTAAATTCAGATAGGGCCTTTGGTTTTCCCAATAGAAAATATCTTCTAACAAATTTCACAGTCCAGCTTATTCACCAACTTTGTCAAAAGTTATGAATTCTAATTCAATTTTGAATCGAGCTATGCAAATTTGCTTAGAAATATTTCTATGACAACACTCTTCCACCGATGGTAGAAATATACCCACTCTGGAACTTGAGTAATTGTTTAAAATACTCAATTTGCGTCATTGTATCCTTCGATTACAAGCGAATATCTTGAGTAGAGTAATCCACCGTCCTTAGTATACTGTTAAGTATCTACGACCTTTAGTTAAAACTTTCCAAATGCTTTCAACTTAGATTACTTACGACTCCACTCAACAACTCATAGAATAAACTAGGTCAATATGGGTTCAGTTCATGATGTACATCAAACTCCCAGTGACCTTAGCACATTCTACAACAATTACGAGGTTGCCATTATCTTGGTGCTTGTTTAAGTCCGTATAACGACTTTACAAGTTTGCACACCTTCATCTCCAATTCTAGTTTAGGAGCAACATAACCATAAGGTTATTACATTTCTTTATCTAATTCTCAAATTAAAATTGCATGTTTAACATCCATTTTACGAATCTCAAGGTTATGCAATTAAGCAATACCAACGAGCAATCTTATAGAAGTTAATCTCATTACCAGAGAAAAAGCATCAAAGAAATTAAGACCCTCCATCTCTCGGTATTCTTCTTACTACCAGACGGGTCTTATACTTATCAATAATTCATCAGTCTTACATTTTCTTTTCAGAATCCATTTACAGCCTAAAGACTCATTTCCCTAAGGAAAATCTCAGGCATGGTTTGTATATTACAGACCCGATTCCACTATTGATAATTTCTTTCCATTTTTGTGTATCTGGACTTGACAAAGCTTCCTTAATCGTTTTCGATTCATCTTCTAATGTATAAAATACAAAGTCAGACCAAACGATTTAGGAACTCTTGCCATTTTACTACGTCATAGTTCTTTATCCCTTGGATTAGAACTTCTCGCAGACGTATCGTTCTTTTAAGAGCATTATCATTCTTTCTTTACTCGGAAAGATATTCTCAAAACGAAACAATTATAGATTCCATGACACTAACATCATGAATCACCAAGATTTTTGACTTATGTGTCAAAAAATGGTAGGAGCTACTATTACGTGCATAATCAAAAATATGCAGTCAATAGTTTTATGCCCTATCTTCACTTGTTTGGGTTCTGGTATTTCGACCTTCGTCAAATACCCCCACAACTTTATGTACTTATATGAAGACCTTAAGTCGTTCCAAAACTCGTACAAGTTCTCAATTCCACTTTCGTGAAGATATAACAGGCGAATAGGTTTACCTCCCCCCACATTTCTGAGTTAGCCCAGCTAAATCAATTATCACATTTGTCATTTGCGATTCTCGGGTTAACCATTCCGTCTAACCATGGTACATAGGAAGCCAATGTTTGATTTTTGATGCCTGAACTTGTGCAAAATTAATCAAACAATGCTTCGTATTCTCCACGTTAGTCACAACGGATAGCTTTAACCATTTTTTCATAATTCATCAAACCTCATTCTTTCACGACATCTTTGTTTATGAATTGTATAACTTTAGCCCATTACCATCGTCAAAATTTGGAGTGAAACTTATTTCGACCAAATGCATCCAATGCATTACCCCCACATTTGACGGTCATAAATAAAATTTTAATTTATTTACCAGTCGAATCCAATTTGATTCTAGCAAAATTAAATCCAATGTAATTTCCATGGGCTCTTTTGATTAAATCCAATTTAACCAAATTCATTGTTAAAACCAATCAAAATCCTTGATTTTGATATGAAATTAAACCCAGTTTAATTTTTCTAAGAAACTCAACGCGAAATTAATACAACATAATTTCCGTATTCATCCGATTAACTTTGATAATCTCGTAATATATTGATTAAATCTCATTTAATCAATCACTTCAATTAAGTTTATTTTAATTTTTTCCATACGACGATTAAACCAATTTAATCGATTAAGTCCAACCGAAGATTAAATCCAATTTAATCGTATTGAAATCCAATTTGATTTCACGGACTTTTAATCTCAAAGTTAAAATAAATTTAACTCTTATTCAATTGAATCCCATTTGATTCTCATGTATAAGATTAAAGCTCCACTTTAATCTTGAGAACTCAAAAACAGTGATTAAGTCCAATATACCCAAATTGAAATCAAACAAATTTAATTTCATGGTATTGCAACTTAATCAAAACTAAAATTAAGTCTTAAACTTAATTTTTTATTTATTTATCAACATCACTAATATATTTTAGTTTTGTTGCATAAATACCATGACGGCCACACTTGTGACAGTTATCTCCCTGTCTACCTTTTCCCTTTTTCTGGAAATTTTCTTGGAATTTTCCTTGGAATTTCCGCTTCCGGTTTGAACTTTCCGGATCCTCGACAATGTTAGCCATTGCCCGAACAGGAGCCTTCTTGACAGAGGCTCGATTGTCTTCCTCAATTCTGAGTCTAACAACCAAGTCTTCTAGACTCATCTCCTTTCGCTTGTGTTTCAAGTAATTCTTGAAATCACTCCAAGAAGGCGGGAGCTTCTCAATTAACGCACCCACTTGGAACGATTCACTCAAAGCCATGTCCTCAGCGTGAACTTCATGGATAATTATTTGAAATTCTTGGACTTGGCTAGCCACGGACTTAGTGTCCACCATTTTGAAGTCTAAGAACTTCGCGACCACGAACTTCTTCAGTCCGGCGTCCTCAGTTCTATACTTCCTATCCAGTGCCTCCCAGAGGTCTTTCGCAGTTTTCATAGACAGATAAACGCTGTAAAGCGAATCATCTAAACCACTGAGTATGTAATTCCTGCAAAGGTAATCACAGTGACTCCAGGCATCGTATGACGTCCTCAGTTGGACATCCTCAGAGTTTTCAGGCACAGACGGAGCGTCTTCCATCAAGAACCTCGCTAGGTTCAATGTTGTCAAGTAAAACAGCATCTTCTGCTGCCACCTCTTGAAGTCAGCCCCGCTGAACTTCGACGGCTTTTCAGCCTAAGCCGGTATAACCGGAACAGCCGCAGGTTGCACCGTAGGTACACTCGCAGCAACAGGCTGCACCGGTGGTACAGCCGCAGCGCTCGTAAAGCCACTGCCAAAACCAGACCCACTACCACTACCGAAACCGAACCCAGCACCAGAACCGAATCCAAGGCCGAGGCCAAGACCGGCACCTGGTCCAAGACCGAAGTCAATAGCAGCAGCAGCGTCATCCAAAACTGGAACGTTAGCATTGGTCGGAACGAAAGCCATTTCAGAATTTTACGTAACAGAAATCAACAACAAAGAATTTAGCGTTAAGCTTGTTGCAAAATCTGCTCGTAATACACAATAATTCTGAAAATATAACAACAGATATCGAGGCGAGAGAACTCTATCCTTAACGCTAAATTGCCCCGCCTAGGTGGTACGGATTTATGCAATCAACGTCCCAAGATACAACGATATATCAGCTCTATATCGAAACCACTTTCGATATACGAACAAACTAAGACTAATTTTGCTTATGAACTCGGAAGAGATATGAGAGTAAAAGAGAAGAAGCTGTTGTGTTGTTGTGTTCTTCTTCATCTGCTGGAGGCCTTTTTATAGGCTGGAAAACGAGACAAGACATTAAAACACCATCAAGTTTATTCATCAGTTAACAAAAAACCTCCATACGTTTTTGGAGGTTAAGAGAAACAGTCCAAAAACGTATGTATAACTGAAGAAAATACTTAAACCCCATATAAAACGTGGCCAGCGTTTTATATAGATAAGGTGTTTTATTCCTTGTTTTCTTGTTGGAGACACAATTTTGGGCCCAAAAAATGATTAAAATAAATTAATCCAATTAAAATTGGCCCAAAAAGATAAGGCTCTTGAGCCCAAGCCCACGACCCGGACCCGACCCGACCCGCCCGGTCGGCGGCGGCGGCGCGTGTGTGTGTGTGTGTGCGCGCGAGGCGGGTCTAGCCATGGTTAACCATAGCTAGGTCCTCCCCCCTCTAAACCCACACAAACATGTTATGACCAAGGCCACAAACCCAATTCCAAACACAAGTGTTGATATACTAACTTAAACTTTGGTTTTCTTCCAATGTGGGATAGCCCCAATTGAACCAATTTAAGTCCCTTACTTTAACAATTAATTTCTCATTCGTTATAGCTCCGAATCGAGAAATTCGAAAGGCTAAAGTCATCTACTCCCGGAGTAGAACAAGAATATCAAAAAATATTTCGCATCCCGGATACGAAGAGTGTTCGAATTTCTGTCACAAAGTGACAACACACATTGTTGCTTTGGCTTTACTAAGCTTAAAAAGCTTAAATTTGTTGGTGAAATTTGCACTTTTCGAATAAAATTCAAAATCGAATGAATAAGACATTATCAAGGCGTGTGATCACACACTGTCCTTAACGCTGAATTGCCCCGCCTAGGTGGTACGGGTCATTGCAACAAGCGTCCCAAGATACAACGATATCCAGTTCTTGAGTAGGACCACTCCTCACTCAAGAACAAATTCGAACTTACTAACTGCTCGAACTCTCGAAAGAGAAAACATAGAACGTCTTCTATGTTCGGTGTCTCAAACTCATTCCATAGGGGGCCCTATAAATAGGTACAAAATTAAAGACAGAATTGAATACGATTAAATTCTGACATAATGTTGTTACTGTAACTGCCAAAACGTTTTATTAAGACATAAATACCGTGGCGGTTACAAGTGACAACCAAGAGTCAAATTTAACGGGTGCAAAAACGTGATCAGCGTTTTTACCGGGACGATTCTATTCTGTCTATAATTTCATACGTTAGAAAATAAATTTTCCAACAGAAAGTGCATCAAACATCACCTTAAACAAATATAACTGTCACTTATCCCCCAAAACATTAGAAGAAAATAAAAAATGATTGAGAAAGTGATGGTTGGGAACATGCCCCCCCCCAATTATATCACAATTTGAGCAAATATTTATTTCAAAGGAAATCTTTTCATGTATATATATTATACCTTATTTATCCTACTTCCTCGAGGAGATCAAAGAAAATATGAGGTATTTAATAAATAAATATTGATTGATATGATAGACTAAATTGATAATTATAATATGTCATAGAACATAGAAGGTGTTTTGGCAGTGTGATCTAAAAATTATTTATAACATGTCTCAGAATAGAAGGTGCTCGGGTAGGATAATTGATAATCAAATATTTCGTGACATGATTTTGTGATTTAACAATGACTTAACAAAGAAACAATGTTTTTTGCATGTTCTTATTTATTTATCGTTTGAACAAAAAAAATAGCCTAATATTGTAAAAAATTATGTAATTTGCATGTTTAAACTAACTATTTTTAATTAAAATTTCGTATGTATATATATAATTTTATCGTAAATTTCTTGTGTAATATATACATATTTTTATTATAGATACTTAATTTATTATTTAACTCTTTTATTTTTAAAAAAGGTGAATACATATATTATAAAGTTTTATTATAATTATGCATATTATTTTTAAACATACAGTAGGAACTCGATAAATTAATACTCGATTAATTAATAAACTCTCTAAGATAATATTTTTGGCCGGTCCCGACTCGGGGATATGGTGCTAAATTAATAATTCGCTAAAATTATAAGATAATACATTTTTGATAATTTCTATAGGTCCCATATAAAATATAAATTAATAATTCCTTATATACTACATATTACATGAATGATTTATGATGTTTTTTTTGATAAATGATTCAATTGTCTTTTGTTTTTTTGTTGAAATCAATTTCACCTTGCAAATCAATTTGCAATTGTCCTTGAATTATCCTTGTTGTGTTTGCATAATTGCTAACATCCATTCTTACAATTGCTTTTGAATGAGACTTAGATTATCCTTAATGTGCATGCATAATGTTCTTCGAATCTCGTCGGTCGTTATTATTTTTTTCACACCTTAAGATTAGAAGGCATGTCGTGTGTGTATGATTTATTTGCGTTAGCATTATTATCTTGTATTTATATGAAAAATATTTTTTAATTATTGTACATACATTGTACTATAATTAAGTGAAAGTTTGAATGGTGTTTGTAAATTGAATATTTCATTATAAATTAATAAAATATTAATTAATGTATAAATTAATAATTATTAATTTATCGATTAATTAATAACTCTTTTAATTAATAAATTTTGGTGGTCCCAAGAGTATTAATTTATAGAGTTTCTACTGTATATAACTTATTTTTATTAGTTATTATTTATTATTTAATTATTTTGACATTCAAAAGTAAAATACATAAGAGCGTATTAGATAAATCAAAATTTCATAAAAATACTCATACTTTTATATAAAATACATTCATATTCAAATCTTCATTAAGTTTGTATACATGTTTTTTATCATCTCGTCCCCGTTCAGATTTTTTATTTTATGTAAGATGACATTGTCAACACTTCAACATTTAATTTTGTATGCATATTTCTTTTTTATTTGGTACTTAATTTTCCGTGTCCTATATTTTAGGAGGGTTGGCAATAGTGGTCCTTTATCTTTCTCTTTTCTAGTATGAAATTAAGTGATTTTATATTTCAATATATTATTGTAATTTGGGATAAATGCAAAAAAGCCCCCTGTGAAATATTTTATTGGCTGAAAACCCCCTGTGAAATAAATATAGGCTAAAAAACCCCTGTGAAATTTTTTCGTTGCAAAAAACCCCCTCGGTTAGTTAGGTCAGCTACCCCCTGTGAAATAAATGCAAAAAACCCCCTGTGAAATAATTTATTGGCTGAAAACCCCCTGTGAAATAAATATAGGCTAAAAACCCCCTGTGAAATTTTTTCGTTGCAAAAAACCCCCTCGGTCATTTAGGTGAGCTACACGCGCCGTATGTGCGTTTTTTTTTGTGATTATTAAACATTAAATGACTTATTCATTTACTTTTATGTCCCTTTTATGTATTGTACTTATATATTCATTTTGATACACTTTTACTCATATTTACACAAAAAAACAATATTAAAGATAGTTTTTCATAAAATGTTTCTTTTATTTTTAGTAAATATGTCTCATAATATTTAAATTTTAGATCATTAACATATAAGTACTTATATATTCATTTGGAATACACTTTTACTCATGTTTACACAAAAAACGATATTAAAGATAGTTTTTCATAAAATGTTTCTTTTATTTTTAGTAAATATGCCTCATAATATTTAAATTTTAGATCATTAACATTATTGTTTTTACTATTATGAAGCATATTTACTAAAAATAAAATAAATATTTTGCAACGACCGAGGGGGTTTTTTGCAACGAAAAAATTTCACAGGGGATTTTTAGCCTATATTTATTTCACAGGGGGTTTTCAGCCAATAAATTATTTCACAAGGGGTTTTTTGCATTTATTTCACAGGGGGTAGCTGACCTAACTAACCGAGGGGGTTTTTTGCAATGAAAAAATTTCACAGGGGGTTTTTAGCCTATATTTATTTCACAGGGGGTTTTCAGCCAATAAATTATTTCACAGGGAGGTTTTTTGCATTTATCCCTTGTAATTTTAGTCTTGAGTGGTAATTTTGGTTGCTGAAAATTCTTAAAAACGTGAACTTTGCATCTAATCTGGAATATTTTAGACAATAGTATTCATAAGATACTATACAATCATTAATGATTTAACTAAGCATTTTTTCAATATTCATGCTATTTATTAATTGTTTGGTTATTGATTTAGACTCATAATTTAAAGTATTTTAACGTACATAATATAAATTGACATTACTATAAATCAATAATTGTATCTATCTCCAACAAGTACAAGTATCGGAAAGCTATAGAAAATTTTATATCAAAGTTCTATCTTAATTTCTAGACAATATTTTACTTCTCGTACTTCAAAATTATTACATTCTTTAAATTTTAATTAAGGTATGACATATTCCTAAATTAACAAATAAGAATATGTGATTATTAGCTATCATATAATTAAATACATTTCTATTATAACATTCAGCTGTATAATTTTATTTTTATTGTGTATATATATGCAAACATATTCTGCATATAGAATATTTAATAATTTATATTTATTTAGTAAATGAAACTTTAAAAATAACAGTTTTAATGAATAAAGAAAAAATTGATGCAACAAGTTAAATTAATTTTACCATGTGATTGGTGTACAATTGTGAAGAGAATGCCAATTACTAGTTTTATAATACAAATCTTATAACTAATTAAGTGTAATAAATTACAATCGAATAAAAACAATTCAAATGAAACTTATTTGAAATGTATATATATGATTGTCGCTTTTTCATTCCTTCTTTTTCAAAAGAAATATTACGTCAACTTCGATAATTAAGATAATTGTTATATGGACATGCAGCTTCTAGAACAAATTTTTGGTGGCACAAATTTCACCACAAATTTTTGACTGGATTAGATTTGGTGGCATTCAAATACAATTGACTTGTTTTATAATAAATCATATAATTATAATTATAATTTATTTATATCATTAATTATATTGAAATTAAATAAATCAAATCTGAAATAAAATTTTCATAATCAACTCTATCGCACAATTTCAATCAATTAAATAATATGTATAGAGATATTCTCTTGAGAATATACAATCCAACTGAATATAGTGGATTAACATACAATATACTCATATTTAAAATTTTATTAATGTTTAAATAGTAAAATCCACTACAATATACTCATATTTAAAATTTTATTAATGTTTAAATAGTAAAAAGTAAAAAACATATAATTAATATATTACGTACTTCAACTATAAAGGACTTTGACTTAGTGAAATAAAGCCATCTTTTAAATGAATATAGCAGAATTGAATACGGACAATTCTAGATAAAAATGACAAAGACATTTCACTAGAAAAAAGTTCTTAAATTATCCAATAAATAAATGGGATTCTGTTCCATTCTAGAAAAGAATTAACATTTAATATTATACTTAATTAATTTTAGAGGTAAAACAACACATATTAATGTTAAACATAATATTATGCTAATTAGTACTGTTGTTCACGTGATGACATTAAAAATTTGCTGTAAATCCTACAAAATTTGTCTTTAAATCTCAAGAATTGCATAATTAATGTCATCAGATTACCCATATCACAATTTGACCAAATATTTTTTGAAAGAAAATCTTTTCATGTATGTATATATATATATACCTTATTTGTCTACCACTAATCTCCAAATAGTGAAATAACCAGAAGGCCAAGTTTCTTGATATTCATCCATGGCTTCCAAACATCATCCTCTTCACTTCCTCCTCATCCCATTAATGTCACAAAGTCACATAATACCTCTAACAGACTTTGCCAAATTACTAGCCAAACGTGGCCTTACCGTATCGATAATAACCACTCCCCTCAATTTCATCAGGTACAAAGCAACAATAGAACACGCTGTAAAATCAGGCATGAAGATTCAAATGATTTCCCTGGAATTTCCAGGCCTGGAAGCTGGATTACCTCCAGGCATTGAAAACATGGATTCACTTACTTCATCGGATTTCACCAGGGAATTTTTCACAGCCTGTGAGATGCTCAAAACCCCATTACAGAAAATGATCGAAAAGCTTGAACCAAAACCTAGCTGTATTATTTCCACAAATGCCCTTCCATGGACACAAGAACTTGCAGAAATTTTCAGAATTCCAAGGTATGTTTTCGAAACAATCTCGTGTTTCACTCTCTTGTGTTCTCACAATCTTTCTCAGGCTCAAATTCCAGAGAGTGATCAGCCCTTGGTCGTGCCTGATATACCTCACAAAATTGAATTCACGAAAGATCAGCTTCCAGGACAACTGAAAAAATCATCAGACAACTTTAAAGATGTTTTGGATCAAATAAAAAAAGCTCAGCGTTCCGCCAGTGGCACTGTCGTAAACAGTTTCCAAGAGTTAGAGCCCTGGTACGTTGAGGGCTACAGAAGGGAAAGACAAAACGTGTGGTGCATTGGACCTGTTTCACTATGTAATAAGGAAGAATCTGAGAAATCCAATAGAGGTAACAAAGCTTCCATTGATAAGCAGCTTTGCTTATCATGGCTCGATTCGATGAAACCGAAATCTGTGATATACGCCTGTTTTGGCAGCCTATGTCATGTTTCATTTGCGCAGATCAAAGAAATCGGGTTAGGGTTAGAAGCATCGAATATCCCTTTCATTTGGATCATTAGAAATGCGAATTATTCGACTGACGTTGAGAAATGGTTGGAAGAAGATAAATTCGAAGAAAGGGTTAAAGGACGAGGTCTTGTAATCCGGGGATGGGCCCCACAAGTCCTGATACTGTCCCATCCATCTGTTGGAGGTTTTTTGACGCACTGTGGTTGGAATTCGACTCTGGAAGGTATTTGCGCTGGTGTGCCAATGATAACTTGGCCTATGTTCGCTGAACAATTTTTTAATGAGAAATTTATCGTGAATGTATTGGGGATCGGAGTGAAAATCGGGGTTGAGGGTGTCAAAAATGGAGTTGTGGAAAGTGATAGAGTAAAGAAATGTGTACAAGAGTTGATGGATGAAGAAAATGAAGAGGGAAAAGAAAGGAAAAAAAGAGCAAAAATGTTGGGAGAAATGGCAAAAGAAGCATTAGAAGAAGGGGGGTCTTCTTACTTGAATATTGGTTTCTTAATTCAAGATGTTACGCGACAAGTACTTAATACTTCTTGATCAATGGGTTTTTTTTAGAGCTTGGGTTTAATTTCTAGACAATTATTGCAATAAATCCGAAGGCATATTTTACAATATTAAATCTTTTATTCAAGAATTAATATGATTGTATTCTTTTTTTTTTTTTTTTACTATAGTAAAACTTGTCAATCTTTGATTGGAAGATTTGATATTTCAATTCAATAGAATTCAATGTGGCCCAATGTTGTTTGGTTAGTGTAATTGTCGGAAAATTGTCTGTCTGTCTCTTTCTCTTTCTCTTTCAATTGTGTGATATTTGTTTAAACTTCTCTCTTTGTACTATTGTTATATATATATATATATTCTCCTATTTTTTAATATTTGTATTGATTGTACTCTCTAATTGATGGATCAAATCAAATATTAGAGCTCGAGCCCAATGAATAGTAATAAAAGAGGTTGAGCTTGTACTCAAGGTCGAAAATAACATAACATATGTATATATATAATAATATGGGTATATTACAATTATCATGATTTGTTTTCAAATAAACCTAAAAAGTATATATATTATGTATATATTAATCAATAGATAATTAAATATATATTTCTGTATATTTAAGAATTCTTGAACAATAATGGATGTTCGAGCTCAAGAAAAACAACTATTTTGGACTAATTGTGCAACAACCTCACGCCCAAAATTTATTTGTTATCTATTAATTAATTAATATATTATACTATATATTATATTATATTATATTATATTAAACATGTCAATTTGATTGAGATTTGGCAATCAATCCATTTTGAAGGACTGAATCACGATTATATTATTATATTATACAGTATGAATGTTTCTTTGTTTTTTTAATAATATTCTTATCGATTTACTTTTTAATGGTGAAATAGTAAATAATAAATGATATTATTTTATTATGATGACTCTATAATAAAGACAAAACTATATATTATATTAATTTAACTAAATACATTAGGTCACTTAAATTAAATAAATAGTTATTGTAATTATGTAAATATCCCTAGAGTAGCCCTTATGTACTTTCAAATTTTGATATCATATTTTTGTAATTTTCTAATTAATATAAATTATATGAAAGTAAAATAATTGCTTATTGAAGTACATGTAATTAGCCACAAAGAAATAAAACCTAGTATAGTGTAATTTATAAGTAATAATTTGAGCAAGTGTATTATACTTTTGACTTATATGTTATTTCTCTCAACATTATATATTACTACATATTAGTGATTAAGATCTACACTTGGTAGTCCTCATAATTTATCTTTCTACTGTAAGGTAGGCATGTGTGTGTTTTTGAATCTTTTATCTACCTAAAATATCTCTACAAAATTCACTTTTAATGTAAAAATAGTCAATAATAAATGTTACTATTTTATTAGGATTCTATATAAATACCAAATTGAAAAAAATACATTAGCTTACCTATACTTAGCTCACTTTAAAAATCAAATAATAGTTATTTATGTGCACATATCAACGGCTAACTATCATTTTAAGTTGATTTTAAAATTAATATTCTCTGAATTCTACAAACTTTTTAAACAAAAATCAATTAGAATATTTTTTGGGTTATATTATCGTAGATTAATTCATAATTAGCTTATCTATAATTATTATAAATATATAATTGTGTTTTTGAATTTTTTTATCTGCTTAATGTGTATTTATGTATTTTACTTTTCAATGTCAAATGAGTCAAATGACAAATAAAACAATTAAATTGTATTTATCTACAAGTACAATATATAATTACCTAGAACAAACAATGTGTAATTCACTTTTAAAAAAAAGAGCTTATTAATAAAATAAATTGTTTATATCTATAATAAAAAGATATATATTATACTATACCCGACTATATAATTACATATAAACATTAAGTATTAATTAAAGATACTCAGTTTAAAATAAAAGAATTTTATTTAGAATATGGTCAACGTGTACTTTATTTTACAAAATCAACTATCAATACAAAATCAAAATATGATAATATTATCCAATTAAAGAAAAAAATCATTTCTCAATAAATTTAATTTATTTATTTCCCATACTATGCATCATACAACATACAAATTTTTTAATCAAGTAAACTCAATTTAATAAATAAAAAAAGATACGATCGATAGTAGTGAAAATCGAACAAAAAAGGATGTTTCATTTATATCAGCCTACTATGACTTGCGGAGATTGAGGTTGTAAGACAATATACCTTTAATGATGAAAAGTAATACGCTACACAGACTTTAGAAAATTAAATAAAGAAATGAAAAAAAATAATAAGAAATAAAAAATACTAGATAAGCGTCCAACTTTTAATCCACGATAAAAAGTATTATGGAAGTATACAGAAAAAAATAGTGAGAATAAAGAAGTAGTGAATCGTTTGATTCATCAAAATCAATTAATATATAGATGAAACATGAATTTACAAAAAGTAATTATTTAGTTATATCATTATTTATAGTTCATTTTTTATTTAACTTAGTTTTTCAAGAAGTGATCAATCTTAAGTCAATCAATATTTTATTTTTAAGTAATTAAATTAATTATTAAATAATAGTTCATTTAGTTAAATTATTATATACATTTTGAATTAATACTATTTTTCATAAATTATTTTTATAATGAGATCATATAATTTACATTTAATGACTTTTTATTTACTAGTAAAATAAAAAATAAATAACTTACAACCACAAAAACAAACATATATAAATCATTAAGCAATACTTTATAAGAAAGTATTTATTGCTCATTACTATATAATAATAATAATTCGTGAATCACAACCAACCACTCGATTATCTCGTACATATTTCAAAACCATTAGGTAATTAATCTTTAAATATAGATATATATGTAACCATAACATAAGTTTCTTATACTCGTGTGACAATATTTTTGACAATCTCATTTTTTCAACTTAGGGTTGGCAGCTACATTCAGTTGCTGAAACTCCATAAGAAATTAACAAATCCAAATCTCAATCAAGCAAATTAAATCGATAATAATTGGTTTATATTAGTAAATTTGATCAAAATTTGTCTCTTCATGAGTTTGAAGAAAATCAAGTGAGTTTTTGGATGTAGAAAGAAGCCAATCTTCTCCATTAATGAATGAAATATCAAGATATTGAGCTGCTTCAGATTGCTTCAACTGCTGCCCATATGATACTCTATACGTCGTGTTAGCTCCCGGTCCATAGCACTCGTATTCGCCAAACGACACCGTTCTGAAAATAAAAATAAAAAATGCATTAACTATCAAGGGTTTGTAGAGTAATCTTTAATTAAAACCCTAGCTGAAAAACCTTAGCCACAACTTATGAAAATATAAAATATCATCCCGATAATTAAAAATAACGGGTTACTTTGAGAAGGTCTATGAGCACTTGGTCTCTGGACAATCAAAACCGTCAATATATGCACCACTACAAGAAAACAGGGTATTAGAGACGGAAAAATATTTATCCGTCTCTGATAATAATTTACTTCGGAAAATATCCGTCGCCCCAACTCGACATTTATTAGAGACGGAAACATTTCCGTCGCTATATTTAGAGACGGACATCAATTCCGTCTCCACTTTCATGACTAATTTAGACAAAATCAGTCAAAAAATTCGTCGTTAATCTGACTCTAAATCCGTCTCAAATGTTCGTCGCTAATGTATTATTTTCTTCAAAATAGTATTTAATCTTGTATTTAAAGAAAGAATATTGAAGCACAAAACTGATCTCTAGAAGAGTCCCTCCAATCATTCCACCCTTCAGGAGAAACAACATGAGACATATATGATTTTGCGAAAATTGCAGTGGCATAATGTCCCCATGCTCTTCCAAGCCACACTTTCCCAGTCCCAGTGATGCTGCAATTCACAAACGAGAATCCAGTTTTCTCCTCAGATGAATCTCTTGCATGAGCTGTGATGCATCCACTTATCCCACCAGATGATACGTCTTTTGCTGTCGAATTTATCGTGCAATCCTGTGTCAAAACAAACAGACAACTAGTTAGGTTATATATATATATATATAGTCTCTTTCGTCACTATTCAAAAGGGTTTTTGATATATATATATATATATATATATATATATATATATATATATATATATATATATATATGTGTATATATGTATACCTCAAAGAGAGATCTGGCATTTCCAAAGATGAAATCGATAGATCCCTCGATGTAACATTCTTTGTAATAATGTCTGCCCTGATCATCGTTTAAGGTATCTTGAGCTCCATAAAATCCACAGCCATAAAATGCAGATTGATCACCTGAAACCCTTAATGCCACTGCCTGTCCTCCAGCTTCACCAGGATCCGGGGCTGGAGCTGTGTTCTTTCGAAATTTAATTATTTAATTAATTACAAAATAATATAATGATAATAATTGAAATTTTTGAAAATATATGAAATTTAGAGAAGATTAATATATATATATATATATATATATATATATATATATATATACCAGAAAACTGATATTATAAGCAATGAAGTTAGGAGAAGAAATGGAAACTGTGGAGCTATAGACTGTCCCTCCAGTGGAATTAGCTGTGTCATTCCATTCTATGGCAGTGTTTTGGTAACCTTCACCTTCTATTATTAAATTTGTCTTGTTAGAGCTTATCATAACCTTTTCCCTGCATGCCATGATAAAATTATATATTTCATTAATATGGAAGATTTAATAATTTTAGTGTAATATTGGAGATATAAACATCATGATTAGGAATAAGAAAATATCAAAATCAAAACATTTGTTCGATTGTGAAAATGATTTACTTATAGTAAATAAAAGAAAAAGATACAAACATTTCAATATTGTGGAAGACAAAACTCAATAAAAATTAATCTAGAATGGTGTATAATTAAGAGTTACAACATTTATTAGTTGTCCAAAGATGTTTGATTAAAAATAAGAAATTATATAAAATCTCTTGTCGTATCTTTAATTTCACCATACTATAATTTTTAATTTTTAGCTTGATTTGTTCCCAACTCCTAAAACAGCCATAAAAAACCATCGTTAGCTCGAAAAAATGGGCCTATTTTTAAATAAATGCCAATATACAATATATGAAAAATAAATACTTTCAAGTTTCAATCCATGCATGCAACTATAATTAGAATGGTAAAAAGTACTGACCTATATGTGCCTGAATTAAGTCTGATTAGTGTCCAAGAACGACTAAAATCAGGCACTTCATCTACAGCTTTCTGCAAGCTGCTAAAATTCGCACAATAACCCTTCGGATCAACTGTAAAAACACGACTAATATTGTACAACGATACGAGATTAGACTTCCATTGACTCTCGTTACATGAACTCGTAGGCGTCCTCTTATGATGACGATTATGATGGTGATGATGATGATGATGTTTTCTATAGACAAATGATCCTTGTATAATGGATAGAAAAATGTCTTCTAAACCAACTTTATGTGCTATCAAATGAAGAATTTCTATAGAATTGGTAATAGGAGAATTTGAAGAATGAGATGAATAAAGGGCTAGAATGATTGAAAGAAGCAAAATGGCTAAGGTTGTGAGCCAAAAAGTGGTAGATTTTGTTTTCATGATTTAGGTTAATTGGAGGGTTTTTTGTGTTAGTTTAATTTTTGGCATTTGGTATTATATAGGGTAATGGTTTGGCGTAGGAGGTAAGAAAAGCATGGCCATTTGGTCTTGTGATGTATGTGTATGAGTGAAGATTAGATGATTACATTTTGTGATGGAGAAATACAATTTGAATTTGACCACGTTTAATTAATTATAAATAGGTTATAATATTTTTTTTTATTAGGATGTTATTTTCTCGTTATCAAATAGAAACGAGGGGCTTACTTCCTTGGGAATAACTCATACAAGAACATTCAATACGTGAGGAGATCGAATATCTAATGTTATTTCTAAATTGTGTATTTTCTTTTGAGTGTTCTTTTAAGTTGTATATTTTTTGTTACATGAAGACTATATTAATCATATAATAAATGTATTTATTTACTACTATCTATATCTATAACAAGTATAATTTATTAGCTGGTGGTATTGATGAGATTATAAAAATGGAGAAAAGTAGAAGATATGAGCAGCAAATGGAGATTGCAAAACTTACTGATACGCTAAGACATGTCTGAAAAGATAGATGTTTAATACTAAAAATGATGATGAATATATAAACATAATTATTGTGCGTGCATGTTTTATTAAGGAATTGGGATTGACTCACATTTTTATAATTGCGGTGGATTCAAAAGTGTTATTATTATAATTGCGTAAGCAAAGAACTATTCTTTAAATAAAGAATTCTTTTTTATGTTCGAACTCGATTGATCATAAAATAAGCACAAACTCAAGCTTTTTCTAAGATCGAGCTAGAGTCGAATTAAATATATACTTTGAATTTACTTATGATAAATATTAAATATAAATCTAATTTTACATAAATAATGTTATAAGATGTTATATTATATATGTATCTAAGTTGATAAATGAATAAATATTAAAATTTATATATTAATATAAAAATATATTATTTTTTATTCTGTCTTCAAATAAGTATTATTGGGCTCGAGTTGGATTCGTTAGACTTCACTCGAGCTACAATTTTCTAGAGCTCGAGTCAAATTATTTTGAGTCAGCTCGCTTTAATTGTCACCCCTAGTCCCATGTATAAAATTAAGGACAAATTTTATATACGGGATTTAAGAATAGGAAAATTACAAACAGACCCACATAACTTTGTGTAGTTTAATTTTTTTTTTACACAATTTTATCCCTTGTAAAGCTTAGACATTGAGGAGGTGCGTTAGTAATTTCCAATAAATGAAAAGGAGTTATGATAATTATACAATATGCGAGGGGTCTATATGTAACCAATCGTGGATTCGTGGTTAATAAATGAGAGTTAATTAATAGATAATAATACATCACATATTTCCTAGAAATCCACCATTGACAAAATGAGTTGAAAAAGAATACAAATCCCATACCAGCATATATACGTACATTGCCATGCCATGGGGTCTTAAACATGAGATACTACAATATGTTAGACTGCAGCAAAAGATCATACAGGTATGAAAGTTCCCGGTGGAGGGAGAAATGACAATTTTACCCTCCAAATACTAACAAACCACCCAAAATGCTCCTAATCCTTCTGAGCTACTCATTTACAACTAATTTGCAGCTTATGATTTTGTCCAAAAACTTTAAACAGTATACTTAAATAGTTAAATGTAAGAATAAATAAGATGGAGAAGGATATAGATACACCAACTGGAAAGCTGCAAACGAAAATGGATTTTCTCGGGTAATCAGTGCAAGGGAACATCAGAATCGGATGGATCATGATTAACAATACGACATTTTGGGACCGATTTTTCTAACATAGATGTCCCCTTGAAAGTTATCATTTGCCAACAGATTTTTCTGTAGTTGAAAAGCTGCAAAAAAAACGTAGGACTAAACATTTTAAAATTTCTATGGTTTTTTTTTTCATGGAAAGAGGGAAGGTATACCTGATCATGTGGTATTTTTTCAAATCCAAATTTCTTTGTCCATATTGATTTTGCGTCATCCGTTGCAGGGAGGACAATGCTTTTGACGTTCAAAAACGCAAGCAATTTCTCAATGCATGAGTAAAGGATTTGGAAGTATCCCTGGGAGAACATTTTAAATTTTATGAGAATAAGTGCTGCAGTTAATTGTTATATAAGGAAATATACATTAAAAAAAATTCAATTCACAAAAGACGTGCACTTAATAATTCCTAGACACAGATTTCTCTTCAAAACAAATGCGACAAGTCTGTCTCAGGAAGTTGGACAGGCCACATCAGGAATTCTAAATCCAATTCATTTCTGTGAGAGAGGTTTAGTAATTCCTTACAGTAAAACAGGGTCGGGCAACAGGAATTAATTGAGGGTTCAGAGCAAAGTGGTGCTTCTGAAATTGGAAGTTTCATTTTCCTCACAGAACACACAACGCTTTATTTGGTTCAAGAAAACTGTTACAAAAGGAAAAGAAAATACAAGGAA
Organism: Verbascum thapsus; assembly: GCA_963669365.1. Taxonomy (NCBI): domain Eukaryota; kingdom Viridiplantae; phylum Streptophyta; class Magnoliopsida; order Lamiales; family Scrophulariaceae; genus Verbascum; species Verbascum thapsus. Next base: position 3,154,429 of record OY770120.1, read on the forward strand.
AATCATTTTCCATTGTTTGGTTGCTATAGATAATGAAAAGGAAAAGAAAATGGGAGGAAAAATTTAGTGAAAATTTGTAACAATTCCTCAGCGTCACTATTTGGTGAGGAAAATGGTGAACAATAAACTACTTTTCCTTTTCGTTTTCTTTTCTAGCCAAAATTATTGGACCAAACAGAGTGTAAAGTTGGTGGTTTAGCAAGTGCATGTCCTGCTGTATCAACTTCTATTGCATAAATCAGAAACGTGGGAAACATATTATACACGAATGTTTCTTGATGTGACTTGAGACAACTCACCTTGCCTTGATTACCAATGCGTGTTGCAGCCAATGGGAGTTCAGCCATTTCTTCTCCAAAAATTCGAAGGATTCCAGCTGATACAACTGTTGAGCTGCAGGTCAAAGTTGTTAGCCTTGAAGCTTTTAAATGATCATATTTTGAAGTGAATTTTGGAGGGAAAATGCTTCTTACTTCACGGTCAATATTGCACAATACATTCCGCTGAAGTCTTGACCCCTTATGTTCCGCCTATCACACATACGCAAACACAGAGAGAGATTATATTAGATAGGACAAGTCAGAAGACTCAGAACATCATAAGCAAGAAAAATAAAAGGAGCTGATAAAAGGCAAAAGAAATTGCACATACCCGTAAACCATAGATGGAATGAAGTCTCGTCCAGTTTCCGAATCAACTATTGGGCCAAAACATTCCTGAAATACAAAGTAACAAACAACAGCAATTATATCAGTTTCCTTTATATCAAGTGAAATAAGATAAATGCATCAGAAGAAGTCCACAAATTTTAAAACAAAAATTACAGACTGTATTAATAAAAATTTAAAGCAACAAATCAACTCAAATCAGCTAAAACTTTCCAGATTCCGGGTTCTAACTAAAAGAACCGGTCATAAGATAATATCTTTCAACTAGAACCAGTAACCAGTTCTGATACACATATGTCAAAGAAAGTCAATTCTCAAGAGCTTGTATGCATAAAAAGGGTGGACAAAGCAAGTTTTGTACCAGTGCTAGAGTACTATTTGACCCAAGATTGAATGGTGTTCATCTTTGTTTCAGTTCTGTAATTTAGAACTACACAACTTGATTCCATGAACAAACATTTCACTTTAAACACGATATCTTTTATATCAAAGCCTGACAGTACTATTCGTAATGCCACGACATTCATGCAAGTCGATATTCATACTTCAGTAACAAATTAATATTACCAGAAAAATGAAATCAAATTATAATGCAACAATTCTTACGTGAAATATAGCTACAGCCTGCGACAGCAGTACTCTCGTTTCACGGGAAGTACTTTTCCCATTCAAAAGCCTCCATCTCACGTCAAGATCAATATCAGCAACCAAACTTACTGCTGTTAGCTTCTTCTTTATAACATCCAAACAAGAATCTGGGATTTTTTCTGCACCAGCATTCAACAAATCTTGTAGTGCAGAATACATCCATTTGCAATTCCCAGAGCAAAACCATTTTCCTTTGGGAAGTTCCTGTAGCATAGGTGCATATGGATTTAGCTCCTTTAGAAGCAGAAAGAATAGTTCATTCATGCCAATATGGAATTGAATAATCTTCTAGTGAACATGCGCACCTTTAGATCAGCTATCTTGGATTTTTTCAAACATCCCACATGATATTCCTTTTCGCACTGGCAAGTGTGGAATCACATTAAGGTATCATACTCTGTTGGCACATAGCTCAATTAAATACATCAAGTTAAAATGAAAAGCTAGAACAGTACCTGATCACACAATATGACAGTGCGTGGACCAAAACCAGATTTACTAAAATCATAGCCTCTGCAGAAGAAAGTCAATTCATGGACTAATTAACAAAAATAATTAACAACTATAATGTTAGTTTCTGAAGGCTAAGTTACACAAGCACGCATGAGTGTACCTGCAAATGATGCATGCTATTACTTCAGCTTCTTCTGGGTTCTTGACAATGCGAACACAACGATTTGTTATCTGCTCAATTGAATCAATTCCAGACACTCTTCCGGCAGCAATGGCATTATCATTCGACTCAACAAATTTTTCTCTCTGGAACATGTTTTCACAATATGTGCAGAACCATTTACCACGAGGGATGCTCGACAAGGATGCACATTCTGCATAGTGATAGTGAGATGGAGAACAAGTTGAATATCAAATGCAGAATGTACAATGAAATTAGTAATAGTTATAAGATGCCACACAATCTTTTCAGACAAGTTTTTCAACAACTTCAAGTTTCAATGATAATCTCAAGTAAATATCTTAAATTGTCCAAAACCAACAGCTAGCATGGTTTACGCCTCCACCTCCAGGCAGTAACACATAATCCACTGAGATCAATTGAACAAAGAGATAGCTATTATTCCCCTATGAAACAACAGACTTGCGAATTGATGATACCAGGATAAACCTTCTTTACATATGACTCAGGCTATGTTTTGAACTTGGATTTAGCCAGGTAGGCAGGAGAAAAATACTTTCCATTGTTTGGTTTGAAGGAAAAACACAATAAAATATACTTAAAATTGTAATTAGCAAGAGGTATTTATTGATTTTTACATCAATTTAACTAGTTTTGCAAAATATTCAATCACTTCTAAAAAGAATGAATAGTTATTTTTTCCGAAAGAACAATGTGACAAACTTACTTCTAAATGCTTCCCAAAGGTCAAAGGTGCAAATATATTCTTAGCGTGACAATAAAGCTAGCAAAGCACAAAACAGGGACACATAGCATTAACACGTGACCGGGGATCACACAATCCACAATTGGTCCAAACAGTCTACTAGTCCAAACATTTTACCTTTGTGGAAGGCCCGTGGGCATCCATCACAAAGCACAAGTTTCCCACCATCGGCACAAATGATGCACAAGTCATCATTGTCTTTAGCATGACAGCTACGCCCTTTTAGCAGAGATATGGCAAATTCATGGAGGGACACCCCATTGGATGTATAGATATACATATAGCTGAGGAAAAGAAGACAGCATCAAGACATCCAAACAGGCGCAGATGTTCAATATTTCAAAATACAAACAGATAAAGAGACTGACGGTCTACGGCGGGCAGCCCAACCAGCATGAGCTTCAAACTGTGATGGACTAACCTGGGGATAGTAAGAATATTATCAAAACACCAGCTAAAATAACCAGATGTTCCATATGCAAGATTCAGACTTACCAGAGTGCTGCAGCAACCGCAAATTATTCCCAACCCCATCTTATAGCCATCACGTAATTTCTACCAACAAATAAGCAGAACATCACGATGCTGAAAAAAATGAAAAGAAAATATATGTATAGCATTTATCTGAAATACCTTGCCATGAGAATAGTAAGCAACTTCTGTTCCATCTGGTAATCCACCGTTCTCAAAGACCAGCTTGTGCATTCTCTGGTCTCTATATAAAATGACATATAATATTGTCAAGATTTTCCAGATACGCCAAAGTCGAACTATGATGCACTATGCCAGCTTATTTTATGATCTAAAGAAAATGAAAGTAAAGTTATACCAACTTTTTAGTTATCTTTGACAAACTTTTTGACTGCATAGAGACAGACGGAGATCCATCTTTTACATACTTGGAGGCTGAAGCAGTAGCTGGCCTGAAACACAGACAGGACAGTTGAATACACAATTTATCACCTGAGTATTATAATTAACAGATAAATATATACTTCTTTAATATCTTCCTCGGCATATTCTTCACTGAGCCATGCAAAGAAGCACTGTCATTTGAATTTAGATCAGACGATAACTTTGAATACCTCATCAAAGCACTTCCTGGCGACTTTGTGGCAGAAGATGGTTCAGACGGCCTTAACATAGCAAAGAGAAACATATCAGAGAATGAGGAAAGGTTATATTGGTAAGGGTATTCACTTGTTTATAGCATGTACTGCAAATAAAATCTTATAAAGTAAAAGAAAAAACACTTTAACCCACATCTTTGTTATCTTTGGTCGACCTCTCTTTCTTCTTGAGATCTGCAAAGAGGGTCTTCCTGTAGACTTTGTATTAGACTTCAACTCTGGGTGCCTATAGAGGGCAAAAGAATGAGATATTCTTAGTTTCTCATTCTTTCCTGGCAGAAATGAAAAGGCAAACTAGAAGAAAGAAATATAGCGAAGAAGATACAAACTTTCCCTTTTTCCTTCCTCGACGACCTTTGTTTTGGGGGCTGCCAAGCACTTCACCATTTTCAGACATTGTTAAGCCTAAAGGTGGCTTCAAAGCCCTGAAAGAGCCAAATACGTTATCACTATGAGATACGAAAATTAAGTCGATTAAACTCAATAAGTGCTCAATAGTTGCAGTAGGGGGTCATACACAAATCCAAAAATAGAGTATTCTAACATATATGTTTGGAGTCTAAAGTAAAGATAATTCACATCTCCACTGAAAGGCATCACAAGGGAAGTACAGAGAGTCCTTGTAGAGTCTTGAAGCCAGTGAAATATCAAGTATAACATAAATAAATCCATATTAAGGCATTTGAATCGGCTCAAACTCCTCATAAAGCTTTACCAGGCCATCGCTCTCACTTCAAGACCATCAGACCACTTCACTAACATCTAGTGATTAACTCAGGTATACATGAGCATAAAGACGCTTAAAAAGAAACCCGACAACATTATGTTCCCAATAAAACACTCCCACTATGCTTCAGTTTTGTTTAAAGTTGAGTAACACAAACAACGGTTAACCAAAACAGTTAGAGCCTATACGCAAGCTACCCAACAAGTAACACTTTTGAGATAGAGACAAATGGTTGCAGGAGTAATTTGAACAGAAAAATACCTAGATTTCACACATTCTGCATCAACTTCTGAGTTCATGATAATCATGCAAGAATCACAAAGCATTTCCACCTTGGCAGCTGATGTGGCAAGAAATAACCCTAGAAAGAACAGCAAGCTTTAAGTGCACTTGCGCAAACCTTCAGGAAGTTAATAGATAGATAGGCAATCTCACTCTCGCAATTCCGACAGATGATCGATTCTTTCACCGGCAAAGGTCCTATAACGTTTTGTATTGTTTCTTCTAGTGTCTTTAAGGAAGATTTACGGCAGTCTTTGAGCACATCAAGGAGACTTTTCCCATTCTCTAAGCATATATACTGTGATGCGCGTCTATATGATTTGCATGCATGTATCTCAAATTGACAAAGCGGGACTACCTAAATAAATTAAACATATTACCAATCTTGGAGTTAATATGCTGGATAAACAACAAAGAAGATAAATACCGGCAGTTCAGTGAGTTGGCTGAACAAGAAAAACTTAGGGGATTGAGAACTGACCTTAGCTCCCTTGCACAAACTACAAAAACACAGGATTCCAGAATCTTTTATGGTTCCACGTAGCGGAAATCCCTAGAAGAATGATACAGTCTGTTAACAATTAAATAAAATTCCATATTATGATGGTACTTTATACTTATATTAGATACAAGAAGCAGGGGAATACATCAGGATCTATATCTATTTTCTGAATGAGTATTAGCATGATAAGAGTCAAATTTGAAACTACTACAAGCTAGTCTCCCACTCTTAGACTCTATACAAGTTCTGCAGGTATGGAGAACTTTCCGTAGAAACCCTGTTTCCCTATTATTTTGTGAAAATGGTCCTCCTTCTTTCAACATTGACACCTTTATGGACATATGCACGTAAGCATAGTGTTATTACACTTTGAACCAATATTATCTCACGCTTATCCTCGTTACATTGTATACCTGATGACTGCAGCATTCATGTTTGCTTAGACTGTTAGACATGGTATTAGATGTCAAGAATTGGTACAATTGCTAACATTAAACTCGTAAATCTTGGAACACAACCAGATTTTATAAAGCATTTGAAGCAACTCACAAGATGTATAGAAGCATATAGTTTTTCTTTTACACTCAGCTTTGTTTTAGCAACAAAAACACCAAAGAACAGTTACACATAACTTAAATGAAAGGGAGAGTCTAGAGATGAAGTTAACTTATACAATTGTTTTATTTCCTTTTAAACGATTTTCTTTTTCAAAAAAAATATGTTTTTAATGCTTAGATTTATAGAAATCAAATGAATCAGAGTTGGTCTCATTGATTTTTCTTTTCCTTATCATAATTTCCTCCAACAAATACTAAAAAACAGTGTTCAGCTCAATAGGAGTATAAGTTTATACGAACATAACACTAAGGAACCCATTCCCCTCTGTTCACAGTAAAAAATTTCTAAGACAACTGATAGTAAGAGTGATTATGCTTAACACGGGCGAATTTATCCATTTTTTTTTCAGGATATTCAATTATCTAATAAACCGCTTTAAAATGTTTCATTTTTTCCATGAAAGGAAGTGATGATTAATTATCCCACATTTCACGTATCTCTATCATGAAACCCAATATTCAAATGAAACACTACTATATTTGTTTGCATAGTGGAATGAGATTCTTTCACAAGGGCTCCCTTGTGGAGGAGAAATGGGAAAAAAGTTTGTTTAACACAACGTATCCTCCCTCAACCTCCTTTCCATGTACCTCGCTAGGTAAACTCTCTTGCCATGTCAGGAACACAATAATGCATGCACTTCTCTTTTCCATGTCAAAGGAATCATAATGCATGCCAAAAACATATAACATATTTCGACATTCAGCAAACTTCGAATTAACTGCACCTATTTGTAGTTTTGTACTAATAACAGCAAATGACAATAAAAACAAAAATAATTAAATTCAAACAATAATGAGCATCGTACCCTCTTGCCACCATTGTAAAAAACTGGATAACCTTCCAGCAATCCAGTCTCGAAAAGCTCCCTAACGGTCGTTAGCCGCCCTTTTACAAGGATTTTCTCCGACATCTTGAACTCCATCAATTTCTCCGTCTCAAGTTGCCCATCCTCCAAAGAGCCATTGCCTCCCAAATCTCCATAGCTTCCATTCTCCATTTCTGAGTTCTCCTCATTCGATTTAAGAACCGAGCGCGTAAACCGCCGTGGGCCACTGCTTATCTCAGTCTCCAGCTCCTCCTCCTTCACTTCATACTCCGTTTTCACTCTCTGGTCTTTCCCTACGCCATTCGTAAACCCTAGATTCTCCAATTTACACTCACCTTCACCATTCGAACTCATAGGCTCCGGAAATTTAGGTAAACTTTCTGAACTAACCTGGAGATTATCCAAATACTCCATTACACTCGCGTTTCTGCTCTTCAACCTCTTACACCTCGTATAAACAGCAAAACCCTTCACCTCACTCGGTCTAACCCGATTGATCCAATCCGAACCGTTTGATTCGGGTTGGGTCGCTTCATTGGGTACTGGATCGGGTCCAGTCCCCTCCAGCTGAACCACACATTCGATTTCGGAGCCCAATTCAGGCTCCATTACCGTTAATTGGTATACTGTTGCTTAGTTCCTGAATGTCTGGTGCTGTGCTTGATTTAACACAGCAGCAGAGAACAAATTTTAGTTTACAGATCTGCGTCAAATCGATAGTTCCAGTTGCAATTGCTTCATGCATAGAATAAATATGGATTTAATTTAGGTTTTATTTTTGGTAGTGAAGGAGAAGGACAATGGTGAAGTGACTGACAGATAGAAGAAAAGTGCAGGATATATATTCATTAAAACAATATATATTAATTAACGGTGTTGACGTTGAAATTTAAATAAAAAATTTAAGTTGGGATTAAATTTGTGAATTTATAAAAGTTACGTAATTATTATTATTCTTTTTTTTTTTTTTTTTTGATGACAAGGGAACAGCAGCCGCTACCGTTAAGTGCGCACTGGGTAAACTCCGCTCTACACACAAGAGAGATAAACCAGCCTAGGTTGCCCATATCTGACATGCTCACAGTAGTGCGCACTGGGTAAACTCCGCTCTTGTGTAATAGCTTGCAAACCACACAAGAGAGATAAACCAGCTGTCATGCCTCAACCATATTAAATGTCGAGAAGGAGAAAAACGTTTTGTTTTTGTTGGAAGTGCGTTTTTATAAGTTAGAGAAATAAGCCAAACGATGCCGTTTTGAGAAGGAACTTGTGTTAATTAGGGATTTCAATTAATCGTTAATTAAAAGAGGGATTAGTTAGAAGGAGCAGGAGAGAATGACACGTGCTGTGGGGCAAAAAGGAAGCAGCTATTTGTCAGGCGAATGGAGGAGGATCGAATCAGTTTTGCTCATGAGTGTTTTGCTGCAGGTTCGTCCTCAGCGTTTCTGAATCCTTCTTCTTCTCTAAATTCCTTCCCCCTTTCGTCTGATTGAGCAATTACTCATTTTGATTTAACTCTACAGATTGCTTTTGGAGTTAAGGAGTTACAGCTGGGATTATACTTCTTATTCTGAGTTGTAATCGTTCAATTTTGGAGATTTGATTTGTATTGGATTTGTGATTTAATTCAAGAGTTTAGTTGATCGAAATTGTGTTGGTATTTTCTGCGTTTTATGTTTATTATTGCTTGCTGCTTAACAAATGGCCATCAGAGCGATCGATCCTAGAGGAAACATGTCGAACGAGCAAGGGCGAATAGAGATAAGTTGATTGGATAACTTGGAGCAGCGATTGGGGAAAATCACTGCGGCATTCGATATTAGGTTGCAAAGACAAAAGGAGGAGATACTAGCGGAAGTTCGAATAATGATGGACTCGCACATACATGCTCTTATGAGGAAGTTGGATAACTCTAGAGGAAACGATCATTGTCGAGCAGCATCACTGGGGCTGAATTCTCCTCCGCTTAATGTAGCAAGAGAGCAAGCTAATGAGTTTGATCATGAGGATCACAAAAGAAGTTGCCGAAGTTGTCCACTTAGCAGTCGAGAAGACTTCCTTCCATCAAACAACAGAGGTGATCGATAAATTGCCGGAGTCGGTTAATATAGGTGTTTTATGTTCAACTAATGATTATGCCGAATTCGAGGATGTTGTGTATCCAAATGAATATTTTGTCGAACTCAATGATGATAGAGTCCCTACCAAAACAGTCACTAAGGTGCTCAATTTGGCTCCGAAGGAGTTGGGGGCCGTCGATTATGTTGAGATTCTTAAAGAGGATCAACCAACGGAAAACCAACAATTCACTAGTGAATGCGCATCTCATCTTAATGAATGGATCTTCGAGGATGACGAATTCGAAGGAGATTATGACAATGCTTCTTTGGATCATAAATTTGAACTCATTTATGTTCTCTTTGATCCAGGTGGAGATCTAGAAGGTAAATGGGAGGCGCTTGAAAATATTGGAGATGATTTAACTGGCCTTACCATGTGTGGTAAATCTGATCCAATTATAGGGCGTGATAGCAAAACACGACAATGTATTGAGATTCTATCTCGTAAAGCAAGCAATAATCAGGTTATAATCGGTGGGCTTAGAGTCGCAGAAATTGCAAATGCCGAAGTAGCTCAAATGATTATTAATAAACGAGGCAAGTGGACGATGAAGCAGGTGGAAGGTACGCGTGACGGAACTGGGGCAGGTGAGAGTGGTGATGATGATGAGTCAGACGCTTTACAGACCACAAATGAAAAGAGCAAAAAGGTATTATCCATGCAAAGGTACCTTTTAACTCAGATAGCTGAAAGAAAGAAATTGGTCTTATCACTGAAAAATAACATAGTTGATCCAGAGGGCAGCGGGATATCTTACATGGAGAATGATGGTACTATTCCCAGGCCTTATTCTGCTACAACTGAAGGTGCAACATATCTTGGAAAAGACATTTTAGATAGTAGCACTTCTTCAGCGACTTCCCAAAACGAGTTGGAGGCCATTGTTGCTGGAGATGCTGCTGGGGCCTTACCCAAGGCTGTGGCTAGACGTGGACCTAGAGTCATGGTTATTGCACCTCGCTATGTTAATTATGTCGAAGCCCAAGATTCAAGTGTTAGGAAGAGAGATAAAGCAGATGGCCAAGATCACGAGGTGAATTACTTCCAGGCCTACATTGATGGTGTATGTTTTGTTTTTATGGATAGCCCCATGTTCCAAAACATAGAGAATCACATACATGGAAGAAAGCGTGAGGATATCCTAAAGCACATGGTCTTATTTTGTAAAGCTGTTGAAGAGGTTCCATGGTATATTCCATGTGACGGGGTCTGCTATGGAGATATTAAGATTGAAGTTCGGGAACTTATCTTCTGTATTCTTTTGGTTTTATTTCGAAGTGCCAACGCTGTTGTACCGAACCCCACTAGAGATGTCTCCAATTCATCCAATTTGCTCAATGATTGGAAGTGTTCTTGATTCCAGTTTGAATCAGAGTGCTGCAATTGGTTTAGAACAAGGAAATGATCAACTTAATTGTTTAATAAAACAACCGGAACGTCCACCTCCACCACCGGAACCACCACCATGCTAAATGAATATAGTAATTACCTAGGGCCACTACCTTGGAGCGCAAAATTCAACTAATATTCTGTTGGCAGCCTTATGAAAAATATACAATTTCCAGTTGCGTAGATTGTGCGAATGATATGAATTCTAGCATGGAATAAAAATGAGTTCTTTGGCTAGTAATTCAAGTGATCGAAGTGCGAAAGAGGTTTAGCGGATTTATTTTTCCTCTTCTTTGTTGTTGCGATTCAATTGTTGGTTTGACGAGTATACAAGTGGCAATCCATTGGCAGCCTTTCCTTTTGGAAATCATATTGACACCAATTTTTTAAAGTTGAGGGGTGTGGATGCCAAATGCACATAATTCAAGGGAGGTCGATGCAATTTTCCCTATATATATATATATATATACATACGGTGGCTGTGTAACACATATTCTATATATCCAATTTAATTAATGAATCAAAACCCTTTTCCAATATCTTTATAAATCGCAATTTAATTATTAAAACAGGCAAATATTCAACAAAACCAGTGGAGAAAATGTGAATACTTACAAGGATATTAAGCTTTCCATCAAAGGCTATTGAGACATTTTTCATAAGCTCTTTGGTTTAGTTGAGCAGTGTTATTAGTTTGTGTTGGTTGATGTTTGTGGCTCGCTTTACTGTAAACTGAAATTTGGGAAAATTGAGTTGATATATCGAAGTCTTGTTGCACTCGTGATCATGTAATTGAATTCGACTTTGATGTTGTGGAACTACTCCACGTCAAGAGTGGTTGATCTTTTGTTCAGTTTTTGGATTATTGAAGAAAGTTCACAGTGGGATCAAGGTGAGTGATTCGAAGTGATCGTGGTATTATATTGCAAGCTGAGCATTGCAACATTGAATTGTGGTCGAGTGGGAATCACCTTGAACTACGAATTACTATTGGAGGTTGGAGCTAATCTTCTCGGATTGTTGATTTTCAGCTGGATTGTATAATATGTTGTTAATCTTTCTTGCTGGTTTGATTGCTGAATTCATATGGTGTTGGGTATGGAAATTGTGTAGGACTAATAGTATCCGTATAATTGACATTGTGACATTGTTATCTGCTGTTGGAAAGAAAATAAAAAAATTATTGATTGATTCAATTGCTATCTTGATTTGCATGGTTTGATCGTGAGTAAGTGCGTGGGCGAGAATTGACATATATGTTAGGTTTGAATTTCAGCGATCTTAACAAATGGTAAGAAGCAGAAGAACTTACATTTTCATTGACGGAGCTCATACTGTCGGTTTTGAAGGAGTTTATCGAGTTGGGCTAAATCGAACAAAGGTACGGGGTAGGTCCAAGGAATGCCTGATATATGTTCTCCAATGGTTAATCTTTTTTGAAGACGAAGCAGATACTTTCCGGGCTTGTGCGCGCAATGTGGATGCTAAGGGAAAATTTCAGCTAATGGTGAATTGGATGCTATGGTGAATCGAGCTCTTCAACTAGAGGTTTGGGGACTACCTTGTTGATTCCTGCTTCTATATACGGGCGAAGGATGGGTAAACGTAACAATAGTGCCGTGGGCCAAGTGTTTATTGAAGGGGCATATTTGCCTAAAGAAGAAGTCGTGGGAGGATCGGAACGTTATTACACAGCAAGTTCCGGTAATCGAGACTTGGGGTCAAGTCTCTTAAACGGGGGAGTTTTGTCATGCCTCAACCATATTAAATGTCGAGAAGGAGAAAAACGTTTTGTTTTTGTTGGAAGTGCGTTTTTATAAGTTAGAGAAATAAGCCAAACGATGCCATTTTGAGAAGGAACTTGTGTTAATTAGGGATTTCAATTAATCGTTAATTAAAAGAGGGATTAGTTAGAAGGAGCAGGAGAGAATGACACGTGCTGTGGGGCAAAAAGGAAGCAGCTATTTGTCAGGCGAATGGAGGAGGATCGAATCAGTTTTGCTCATGAGTGTTTTGCTGCAGGTTCGTCCTCAGCGTTTCTGAATCCTTCTTCTTCTCTAAATTCCTTTCGTCTGATTGAGCAATTACTCATTTTGATTTAACTCTACAGATTGCTTTTGGAGTTAAGGAGTTACAGCTGGGATTATACTTCTTATTCTGAGTTGTAATCGTTCAATTTTGGAGATTTGATTTGTAGCCCATAGCTGACATGCTCACAGTAGAGAAGGCAAATAGGCATTCCCTCATCAGGATTCGAACCCGTGACCAAGGCCACAACATTCACATGCCCTTACCAACTCTACCGGGGTTGCCCCCAATTATTATTATTCTTCTACATATATACAAGCCTCATAGCAGCTGATTTTTGTCATTAGGATACACGAAGCACAGGATCCCAGCCTTCAATTCTTTTCTTTTATATATTGTTTTTTTTTTTTGCCTCCCAACTCCAAAACGGCCTATTTCATTTACAGATGCAACTATATGCGTACAAAAAAAAAGGTCCAAAAAAGGTAGGGTTTCGAGCTTACGAAAAGGGGTTTTCGGTTCGTCTAGTTCTGAGTTTTCGAAAACGGGTAGGTTTCTTCACTGCACTTTTGATGAGTATATTTAGTTATTTACTGCTATTTTGCAAAAGTGTTTGATTGGATTAAATTTATTTATGCGCTTTTTTGAGCTTGTAACAATTGAATTTGAATGGAAATGTTTGTGTATCTGTTAATGGCTTACGGAGAAGATGTGAGCTAGGCTGCTTCGATTGTCCTTGTTTGCCTTCCATGTTGTGCATATTCTTTGTCTTTATTATTGACATAGGTTGTTCTGTTTTGCTCGATTTGCATTGATATTCTAGCTAGCCAAACAATTTTTGAGCTATTTGATTGCCTCATCGACCCATACCAAAAACAAGTTCAAAAAATGAGTTTTCAGGGTTTCTGAAAGGGAGTTTTTGGTTCGTACAGTTCTGAGTTTTCGAAAGGGAGTTTTCGATTCGTACAGTTCTGAGTTTTCGAAAAGGGTTTTTGGGGTCACTGCGAAAGAGCCGCGTATCTGCAAGGTTTCAGCTTAGCTTATTGAGTTTGAGAATTTTGTTAAAGTTGTATAATTGAGATATTCTTTTGCTTAGTGTTTTTCTCGTCTTCAGTATTTCTATTATTAATCTCGGAATGGATAATTATTAAGAGCTGGATTTTATTTGGAAGCAGGCTCTAACGAGAAATCAAAAGAACATTCAGAATTTGCTCATTGATGGTTTACCCTTGAAACAGAACAGTATTTTTGATGAGTGTATTTAGTTATTTATCGCTATTTTGCCAAAGTGTTTGAGTAGAGTTAATGGAATTTTGAGTCAATGTTAACTTATTGAGGTGCTCAAAGTATTTGGATTATCGCCATATAAATGTCTGTAATATGTGATTTTGTTTCCTAAACTTGCGAGATTAAAATCTTCTCTTCACTTGCTCTTGAAATATAGCTCGACTTGGGGTTACCGGATTATTATATCTTCAATCACATCTTGGAATTCGTCTACTGTTAGAGTTCCAGAATTGCCCTTGTTTGCATCTACTATTTTATTCTCATATATATACATAGCAGAGATTCAATGTAATGAAGTTTGGGAAAAAGGGTTAACATTGTAATTATGAATTGAGAAAACTTCTGTTTTTTCATTCCTTTGTTTGAAATTTTTTGAGTGAAAGTGGATTACAATTTAATGTCTTTCTTCTTATCATAACTTCAAAACCAGATATTAACTTAATATATTGGAGTTCTTCACAGCATCAACTCAATTCTAACCAAAACATGATAAGATTTTACTCCTCTTTTAGAGTTTCATTGATTACCAGCCATGTGATCTAATTGAAAAAACAAAACGACATTAGGAAATTTCAAATACAAAATCGAAGGTTTCTGCACTGTACTTTTGATGGGTGTATTTAGTTATTTATCGCTATTTTGCCAAAGTGTTTGAGTAGAGTTAATAGATTCTTGAGTCAATGTTCAGTCTGTAATATTGAGATGCTGAAAGTTTGTGTTATTGCCATATAAATGTCTGTGGATATGTGATTTTGTTTCCTAAACTTGCGAGATTGAAATCTTCTCATTACTTCTTTCTTTTTTTGTTGTCCCTTTTGTTATGTGGAAAAACAAAATAATATTTAGTTAAAGGTTTCGATTGAGTGATTTCTATTTGTGTGTTCTCGGGTGTTTAATTGGTAGCTTGACTGTTGATAGGTTGAAAATTTTCTGTGTTTGTTTTGTTGACTTTTAGTGGGGTGTTGGTTACTCAATTTTTGCTGAATTTTGTACTGCATACGAGTTTAAACATTTCTTCTTGTGCTGCTGGTGCTATATTAATTTTTATATAATTAGTTTAAATTAGCAAGGTTTATGATTTTATATCTTTGGTTCCCATTTATTATATTATTTCACTTTGGAATATAGGACCGTCTACTAGCACCACCGACGATGCAGCCAAACCATCCACCTAATACCCACTTGCAACATCTAACAACCATGTAAATACAAGTACGTAACTTACGAATTTTTCCGTTCTCTATATTGGAGTATATATCTATCTTCATGTATACTACAACTTAATATTGAATCCTACCAACGTCGTTTTAAGTTTGTGTGTGCTAAAGACGTAAGTTTATTGGTTCAGTGTATGATAAAAATTTAGAATAATAGGAAAGCTTATTTTAGCTTTCAATAGTGATACAATAATTATGTTAAATGAAATTTTATTCTTTCAGATTCATAAAGCTTGATAATTTCCATTTTGTTGTAAGCTCATGTTGTAAATATTAAAGAGAATCAACGTCTTTTGGACAACCGTCAGCTTCTTTTGAAAGATAGACAAGCTTCTTTGGGCAACCGCTAGCTTTTTTTGGGCAATCGCTAACTTCTTTTGAGCAAACGCCACCGACCAGCTACTATGTACTCAATAGCTTTTAGCACTATGTAATGTGCAATAATTTCAGTATTGTGCATATAATTAACCGGTGATACAGGTTTTGCAATGTTTATAAAATCCATCGGTTACATATATATGCAAAAGATAATTCCCTAATGTTGTTTAGTTTCTATTTGATAAACATTAAAAAAATTAAGACAATATTACCTCATTCATATTATGAACACATTAAAAATTTAACTCTTCAATATATTTATCTATTTTGTAGTAAACTATTTTTCTTAAAAAAATAAGTACGGGCAACAACACCACGCTTTGCACGGTGCCGCCCGTTCTAATACATATATATATAAGGCCATCTCCAACCCAAAAAGCCATTTTGCATCAAATTGGTGCAAAAATTGCACCAATTTAGCGCAGCTACAGTAAATTCACTCCAACCCTGAACACTATTCGCTGCACCAAAAAAGAATCTTATGAATATTCTATTTTTTCCATCTTTTTTATAATCTTACAATCTTTCACAAATAAACCCAACACTTTTCGTATTATGCACTTTCACCCAAAAATATACTTTTTAAATAAAATTCACAAATAATAAAATTATTGTATAATTAAAAATTATTTTAATTGTATTTTGATATTTAATAAATTAATCAACAACTATATATATTATTTAATCAATGATTAAACTGTAGTTCTAATAAAACTAGTTGTAAAATATGCATTTTATATAAGTTATAATACAATTTCTGTTTATAATTAACTTATACATTGAAATAATGTTTAATTGGATAAAATATAACACATAAGGTATAATTATAACTAAAAATAAATTGAAGGCCTAAATTGAAAATAATTCAAACTTATAAGGGACTACATTGAAAATCTAAACAAAGATAAAGGACTAAAATAAAAGGCAAAATAAAAGAGGAAATCCACGCCAGAAATGGCGCAGATGAATGCACAACACTGTTTATTGCGCCAGATCTGGCATAGTGAATGGCGCCGGGTTGGAGCACCCCGGCGCCAAAAAGTGACACCAACTTGGAATAGTGAACTATTGTGAAATTTTCCCAACATTAAACTAAAACTTGTAAATAAATTGTTCAATTTTTTTAGAACTGGTAAATTCAGAAAATATGTCACGAAAACATAATCAATAGTATTCATCCACAATAACACAACCAAAAGGAGAATACAAAACATAAATTCATGCACATATTTGCATAACTGTGACTCTAAATAATCCAATGGGAAACAACATTTTTCACCAAATCTACCTCAACATGAAAAAAAGGAACAGTTCCAAAACTATAAATTCTCATAATGATCCAATAAACCGCACAGTTTTCACCGGTGGATTTGTATCTTCCGAAAAATCATTGATAAATAAGGCCTCAATGTTAACGTGTATTTTGTACACGTTTATTGTGTGGTTTATTGCGTTGATCATTGCTTTTTAGTCTATATCGCATATGTATTGTGCTTCTATTATCATGTTTAGGTAATTATATGAGGATGGAACGAAAAGATGACAAAAAGGGGCGAAAAACGAAAAAAATGAGCTTTGCCCGAAGGCAGAAGCAGAAAGGTCACTGGATTTAGGCGTGACCATTCTGGTCACGCCCTAAAATTGGAAGCTTTCTGCCTTGGAACGAAGGAAAAGACAAGATGTTGACTTTTTGGCTTAAATGCATGTTTCTACTTCCCAATATATTAGGGAATTATTTCTTTTTATGTTTGGAAGTTTATTTCCTTATTTTGAACAATCCTAGTTGGATTAGGATTCTTAAAATCCTAAATCTTTTATGTTTCCTTGTTTAGATAGGATTCTTTAGCTTTAAATATGTGGAATATTATTCCACAAGACCTTCCTTCGATTTTAATTCCAGTTAGCACGTTATTTTTCTCTGGCATTCGAATTCATCAACACTTTTGTATTACGTTTTTGATTATGTGTTGCTAAACATATAATTCTAGTCGAAGGATCTTAAGGTTTGATTTCTTTTAATTTCGTGAGATTGCTTGTGCTTTTATTTTCATTGTTCTTTGAGTATTCACTCTTTCCCCGAGATTTGTTGACAATATATTGTAATCAATTAATTAATCCGGCAAATTAGTTAATTGTTAGAATTATATTCCGCTAATTAGGAACCAGATCCGTAATTGTTTGGCAAACCCTAATAATCGTAGCAATTAATGACGTTGATTATAGACAAGTTTTCAATTAGTCGTTATGAGAATTAATGATCCGATTTAAATAATCCGAGCTTGCGTGTTTATTGATCGGGATTAGTGTTTTTCTAGAAATTGAATGCTATTGATAAATTAAATCCTAAGAGCTTATTTAGTGTTGTTTAATCGATAAGGGCAATAATCAAAGAGCTTGTTTTGATTATTGAAACCGTAAGGAAAAACGAGGTCGTTAGAGCTTGTTAACGGCTATAGCTAATCTATTTACGAACTTTGAACTATTTTATTTGCAATCGATGATCGAATTATAGAATCAATACCAAAATATCCGAAGACTAGAAGCTCACCTCTCACTGAATTCGAATTTTACCTTTTTGCTTGCGTTTTTAATTGCGTTTTAAATTGTTTTAGTTAACTAAATCCAAAAATCCCCCCTTTCAATCGATATTAGTAATTTAGGAATTGAATCTATACTATTCTCTGAGGATCGACCCTACTTATCGCTAATTACAAATTATTTTGAGTAGGTTATTTATTTTTGTTGGATTCGACACCCACCAAATTTTGGCGCCGTTGCCGGGGAACGGTGTTAAAGATTTATTTCTTTTGTTACTAATATTTTTGTTTAGTTTTTTTTTTGTATTATTAGATCTCTTTATATAGGTAAATTTCAGATCAAGAAAAGAGCTGAAGAGATCTTGCAATGTTTTTAGATGCCATGACTACAGTCGAGAGGACTTTAAAGGAGTTGTGGGCTATGCCAAACATTAACTAGCAATCTTCTTACATTCAGTATCCTACTTTTGAAGTTGATTTTGAATTAACATATGAATTTATTCGCTCACTTCCTATTTTTCATGGTTTTGTAGGAGATGATCCTCATAAGCATCTAAATGAGTTCCATGCGGTATGTTCATTAATGAAACCAAGGGATGTCACTGAAGATCAAATCAAGTTTTCGATTAGTCGTTATGAGAATTAGTGATCCGGTTTAAATAATCCGAGCTTGTGTGTTTATTGATCGGAATTAGTGTTTTTTTAGTGCTTGAATGCTATCGATAGATTAAATCCTAAGAGCTTGTTTAGGGTTGTCTGATTGATAAGAGCAGTAATCAAAGAGCTTGTTTTGATTATCGAAGACATAAGGAAAAACGAGGTCGTCAGAGCTTGTTGACGACTATAGCTAATTTACTAAAGCACATTGAACTATTTTATTTGCAATCGATGATCGAATTATAGAATCAATACCGAAAGATCCGAAGACTAGAATCTCACCTCTCATTGAATTCGAAATTTACCTTTTTGCTTGCGTTTTTAATTGCGTTTTGAATTGTTTTAGTTAACTAAATCTAAAATCCCCCCTTTCAATCGATATTAGTAATTTAGGAATTGAATCTACACTGTTCCCTGAGGATCGACCCTACTTATCGCTAATTACAAATTATTTTGAGTAGGTTATTTATTTTTGTTGGATTCGACACCCACCACTCAACAATCCCACAGTAGAAAAGCCATCTCCGCCTCGAACCACATCTTGGCAATCGACTCCTTTCTAGAACACAATGTGTGATCCTCCTCTTCTAGTGAGCCCGAAGAAATCAATCTGACCGGGTCTAAATGCCCGCCCGATTGCTTGACGGGTCACGGATGGGTTCAGATGGACATCCAATATGATGATCCTTGAAGCCCCAACGAGAGATATCCCTTCGCCACAGGCTTTAATCGAGCCAAAAAACATTTCGCGCAAATCGTGTATCACAGTCATTTTGCGTGTATGATTTTAGTCTTTAATCAATGTCTGCTCAATCAAGTTATAAAACTCATTCTCTCTCCCGGGCTTGGTTAAATTCCTTCGGCTCGAAATATCAGCTTTAGGCTCGAACTGAAGTGACTTTCGAGTATATATATATATATATATTAAATGATGCTAACTTCCAGAATATTATGTTAAATTCACACAAATAACGTTGTCTGATTGTGTATATGGATAAAGATAGCACTAACATTGGCCTCTTTTAACATAATAGGTTAAACAAAAGGATTTCATACTAGAAACTGTTTAATAAAAGGAAACTAAGTTATGATTGCATATTCTAAGAATAAGCCCATAAATGCAAATTGGTAAACAAAGAAATGGCTTGCACACATAGCAAGTAAAATGAGTATTTTCATTTTACTTGGCTTCGAGCATAATTATGATCCTACATGAGGTAATGAACTACCATTTTGAATAACAATAAGATAAAATAACACGACTGTACATAAGATTAGTCTATTTTATATCATGATTTATACCTCATATACCCTTCAACAGATTCATATCGAAACTCAGCAACCTTCGCATAGTAGGTCTCCAATAACTGCTTACTCCTTTCTAGAAGCTCCTGTATATCTTTAGTTACAATTCCATATCTGCCCGAGTCCAACTCTGTCATTATATTGTTTATGGAGAATGGATCAGAATGATCTACAATGTGAGATTCAGTATAAATAAGTTAATACAGGTCAATGCAGGAAAGATGGGATTTAACTTGAACAACCAGATGCCAAAACGGGAATAAACTTATAACGTGTCAAACATGTCCTGTATAGCGACATAAAACTATTTATAAGGTTTGCATGAATAAAACTATAAAATATCTATATACACATGAAATAATATATAAAAAAAATCTTAACATGCAAGAATTTGTTAATAATTTTCCAACAGATTCAGGGTCTTTTTGATAATTACACGATAATTGAGAAGGGTCTATGTATAATTTTCCATAACTTTTACATCATTGTCAAGGCAAGCAACTACTCCACTTCCCCAAGTCAAAACATCTCCAACCCACGTTATTTCAGCGTGGGTGGAGATGGATTTGGCGCGGGGTCATCTCCAACCTAGCGCCAGAAGTGGCGCAGCACTGTAGCTGCGCTACTTCTAGCCAGCTTTCTTTATTTTTTTTTTAAATTTTTGTAAGGTTTGCATTTTAGTCCTTTAGCTTTAGGCTTGTTTTCATTTTTAAATTTATAAAGTTTGAATTGTTTTAAGTTTAGCCCCAAATAGTTTAATTAGTTATAATTATATCTTATTAACTGTAATTTATTCAATTATGCATTAATTTAAATTTATTATTAGATTATAAATAAATATTTTATAGTCTAACTTATATAAAATGTATATTGTATTATTAATTAGCTTGAATTGCTTTTCAATTTAGCCCATAAACATATAATTTGTTATAAATAAATCATATAAGTTATAATTAATTCAACTAGAATAAAATATAAATTTTATAAATTAATTTTAAATAAAATATATACTAAAACATATAAATGCATACTTTTATAAACTAAAAGCATTAAATACATTATTTGGGCTTGCATAATTAAAATATTTTAAAAACATATATAAGTGTAATTAATTTTTGAAATATCGAAACGCAATTAATATAATTTTTAATTATTTAATAATAATTTTTTTTTATTTCTATAAATTTTATTAACAAAGTATATTTTTTTGGGTGAAAATGTACAATACGTAAAAGTATTGAGCTTTATTTATGATAGATTGTAATATTATAAAAAAGAAATCTTACATAATATTCTATTGATACTTCCGTGTACTGTTTTATTGTTGCATTACCTTTGGTTATTTTTTATTGCTTTACGTGTTTAGCCAAAATTTTTCTTGAAAAATTAGTTGTTCTTCTAATCATGCATATTAGTGTGTGATTCCGAACGGAAGTGTGATAAAATGTTGGTGAGTTCTCATATGCTTAATGCTTAATTTTTCAACACTTTGTTTTTGTCAGTTTCCTTCTATCCTAATTGGATTATTCTTTTTAATGTTCCAATGATATTTGATATTTATGATTGCTAATAATATCATTTATAAAAAATATCTTTTCCTAGATTTTTAATCTCTGCTCTTATTATTTGAAGAATTATAAATGGAAGGAACACATTAAAGTGAAAGAACACAACGAGGAATGCCGGTTTATTTATTTAAAACATAATGATGCAGGAAAAGTTAATTCTCAAGGTTGTTTAATTTTTATCTAATAAATATTAACAAATTTGAGACAGGATTGTCCCATTCATATTATAAACACATTAAAATTTAACTACTCAAAATATATTTAACTATTTTGTAGTATACTATTTTCTTAAAAAATAACAGCTACGGGCATCAACACCGCGCTTTGCGCGGTGCTGCCCATTCTAGTATAATATAAGAATGAAATCTACCAAATAAAAATGAAATATATTGAAGAAATGGTAAAAATGAATTTTTTTCCCCTGAAATAAAACAAAATATTGTATTTTTCTTTATTGCTAAATGCAGAAATTATTTGATCGTTCGATTTCATGAAATTATAATAAACGCGACTATTTCAAATACTTCGAAATATGAATTTTGTATTCTTTTATTAATGAGGTCTAAGTTGAAGTTTAATCCACTATAATATAATACAATGTGAACTCGTCTAGGTTGGTTCTAGACATATTTTTTTTATCTTTTATTAATAAATCGAAACAAACTCAAATCTAACTACGAAATTAATTGAATATAAGAAATTTAAACTTAATTTCTTTATTTATGAACCAATCCCAAATGAGTATTGAGCTGGTGATATCGAGTGACTAGAGAGCAATCTTTAATCAACCATATATGTATATTTGATTTTTTCTTAAATTCGACTATTCTTTTCCTTTTTTTAAAACATTTTTTAAGACGATTGGCTCGTTGTCAAAATGACTCTAACCTATGTGCTTACCCAACCAGATATGAGGACATCGGAGATTGAATTTTGAACAAAAAAGAGGACAAAAACTTGTTAAAAATTAGCAAATAAAATCTTTTATTACAACTCATATTATATTCAAGTAGGCATGGCATTGGGTGGGCCGGACCCAAACCCAAAACATATCATTGGGTCTGGACCCAGACCCAATAAAAAAATTTGTTGGGTCTGGGTCCAGACCCAGAGACCCAAAGACCCAAAACCCAAACATCTACCCAACGACCCCTAATGCATAAAACTTCAACCTGAGTCATGCCTAATTTTTTTCTACGGGGACTGTCTGACCTATTTATGTCTAAACTTAAACATAAATAAATTTTTTAATAAAATTTGGTTTGATCTCCTGTCATGGATTAGCAATAAGCAATGATTTATTATTTTTACAATTAACAGTGATATAATTTATACAATTATTTTATATTAGTAAAGATTTATTATTGCAATGATAAATAATTTACTCAATTATTTTATATTAGCAATAATTTATTTATTATTTTACAGAATAATAAAAATTATTTCATAATAAAAAAATATTATAAGATTACAAAAATATAAAAATTTGGTATATTTATGTAAAATTATTATAAAATTACAAGATTTATAAAAATTACAAAAATATACAAAATTATAAAATTATTTGAAAATCTGGTTTATTTTTATAAAAATTATTTTATACCATATTTATTATAAAATTACAAAAATATACCAGATTTTAAAACATTTTGGATAAAAAATAAAAGAAAACAATTGGGTCTAGGTCCGGACCCAAAAGATTGGGTCCAGACCCAAACCTAAAACATTGGGTCTAGACCCAAACTAGACCCACACATGAGACCCATTGGGTCTGGGTCTGGGTCCGACCCACCCAATGCCAGCCCTATATCCAAGTAACTTATAAAAAAATAATTTATCTTATTATTATTATTATTATTATTATTATTATTATTATTATTATTATTATTATTATTATTATTATTATTATTATTATTATTATTATTATTATTATCTGGCAGACCAAGTAGTTTGGCTATAGTACAAGGTGAGAGTATCTCAAATACTTTTTTTCGAATTCTTGACATTTTGTCTTTTACCTATATTTAACGTATCCCAAAAATTCCCAAATTACTAAGTTCATGCCTATCAAAATTATCCAATCATGTTTTGAAAATATAGTCAAGGTCTCAAGGTGACTAACTAATTGTGTAATTGGTTTTGGGTAGATGAAGAAAGATTTAATTGAAAAGCCTCTTATTTGATAATTGGCTCAATAGTAATTTTTTCTCTAACTATAAAACAATCAAGGATTTCGAAGTGTCGGTCCTGCATTAGGTTATTTTAAAGTGGACCAATACTAACAGTCTCGAGCACTTCAATACAACATATTTACGTAGTGGTATAGTTTTTCACTCACTCATGTGAAAAAACCACCACATGGGTAAATATGTGGTGTTGAGTGGCGAGACTGTTGGTCATAATTCACCTTAGAATTTTCGGACGTGCATTTATATTTTTATATTTTGAGCAAAAAAAATAAACACTAGTCGATGTTTTCGGGTCAAATTGTAAATTGATTGTGACTTTATATATTACAAATTTTCAATTATATTGAAAAAAATTTGATTTGTTGTGACGAAGTATAATCCAAGTCTCGTAAGTGAATACTTGTGATGCAGAGACTCGTTGATACGGAACTTGCTATCCAAGATTGCTAGATTAACTCATAAATGAGATCTAAAACTTAAGGAAAAATAATCACACCAAGAATATGACTTGGTATGAAAAATTACACTATTCAAGAATATGTATATATATATATATATAAACCATCAACCATTAAAAATAACATTGAAATAATCATTCTAACATCAACAAATCTCTAAATAACTAATGACAGAAAGCAATAAATCGCATCGCTCTGAAATATGTATTACAATATTCAAACTTCAACACAAACAATATTACATAATAATTAATAATCTGCTTAGCCCTCAAGATTTCTAAAGATTATAGAGCCTCTCATAATAAATCCACTTTAGGAAAAGTGAAAATGCCAAAGGATAGAAGTTGCCCTATACAACAACAAAAGCTTAAGAAGAAGCCACCACCACCGTGGCGGCGCCGCCGCTGAGACACCACCGTCTCCGCCGGGAAAAGTAAGAGGCGATGGCAACAGAAAGAGGGTTTGATGAAGAAGGGTTGTCTGAATGTTATATAAAGGGAAATGTGTGGTCAAAAAGAAAATCAAAAAGAGTGTGTGAGTATCTTCCATGGCATATGCCATTTCCATTGATCCACATCACTCATATGTAGCATGTCGTACACAATATATATATATATATATATATATATATATATATATAATTATATATATAATTATATGAATAAATCTATATGGATCTAATTTTCGGGTATTACCCACAAATTCAATTTGGATTTTGGGGCAGGTGGTCTTTAGTTCTTTTTTTGTTTTTACATTGGGGTCAAATATGGTAATTAATACCCTATTGTGAATAAATAATACGATCTATTACATCTTAAATTTGTGGTGTTTAAATAATAATAAGTATCAGTTTATAGATTTATCCATATTTAATTATTTATTATGTATTAGCATTTTTATTCGGTTGAGAAGTTTTTAGAGGCTATTGTGCATAAATATGCTAGTAAAAAAATGATAATGATATATTGTGTAATAATATGAGAAGTAATAAACTCAAATGAAAATATTATATTCAATTATTTTGGTAAAGGAGACCTAACAAAGTGATTTCCACGAGATACAGTGTTACGTCATCAACAGCAAAACATATTTTCTCCCAAAGTAGGTTTCATTTTAAAATTACTGATTTTGTACTATGGCGTTAATATTTTACTTTATTTTAATTTGATCTATCATGTTTATAATTAATTATTTCGGGTAATTATTATTTTAATTATTGAGTATTATTTTTTATAAAATAAAAAACATTTGTGGGTTTTGATCGACTAAATTTGCATGATACTAAGATGTTTTAATTTCCTAGTTTTGGGTGATTAGTGAAGGAATATTCAAAGTATCAAAGAACCAATTGAAGCATATTTTTAGATGTCAGAGTATTCAATAATCGATAAGAATATGCTTTTGATAGTACAATTTGTTTTATTTATTAAATGTTATTATTATTATTTTCACTTTTCTTCCTTATATTTATATAAACAATTTTTAGTGGTGAGTGTCATGCGATGTGCTTTCTCGACATAAAACTGACCAATAAGCACAAATTAATTATTAGTTTAGAGCATAAATATAAAGAAAATTACTGAATAATCTTTATTTAGTAATTCTTTATATTATTTATTCAGTAATTATTTATGTTGTACCTGGCTTTAGGATGTTTACACTTAATCAGACCACTTGAATCAAACTAAATCGAACCGTAATTTTTAAGTTCGGTTTTTGTTTTTTTTTCTCTCGAAAAATTTAGTTATTCGTCTCGATTCCAGTACTTTTGTTCACTTAATAGAACCGTAAAAATAGATAATTTAAAATGATTACTATTGTTATCAATTTATTTATAAAAATAAAAATAAAAATAAAAATTTTGTTAATCGAACGATTCGATTTTCAGTTTGTGATTTCGGAGAATCAAAATTTGAAATATGTGTAAGAGACCATAGAAATTGTATCCCTTCATTTCAAACATAATTGGACCTAGTTATGAGCCAAAATTATAATTAGCGAAATCTCAAGGACAACAATTAAGTAATATCCATGATGGGCTAATAGCATTTGCATGTAAGGACTTGAAAAATTGAGAAATTCAAAATCGACCCTCCTTGTTTTCTTGGTCTTTTATTTAGCCATCCATAGTTAAACACATAGTAATGAATGAGAATTTGGTACAATTTGACAATTCTTATGATTTATAATTGGGGTCCTATTTTAATCATTTGATAAAAATAGGAAATATAGTATACATAAGAAAATTGGTCTTGTAAATTTGCAACCATGACTGTATTTTCTTTGTTTATCCGTTGAAATGTATGAAATTTTTTTTTTTTTTTTCTATATATGAAAAAACATGAACTAGTTTCGAAATGACATTGTTTACATAGAAACATTTAATAATTTCACTGCTTTCTACATAAACTATCAATGTTTCTATAATTTCTTTCGTGGTTCATTTTCAAAAAACATTGTTACTCTATTGCTCCAATAAAAGAAAGAACGTTTAAAAAAAAACGAAAGAAAAAAAGTAATAAATATAACAACATACTAAATTAAATTACTAATTACTAGAACTTTGTCGATTATATGTTCTATGATTATCAAACATGAATCCAAGTTATCCAATATTATCAATTTGTCTTTTGGTGAAATTTGATTGAGTAGTAGTGTATATATAATAATTTTAACAATTCAAAACTTATCATCAAAATGAATTTTTAATGGCTTGTTCGCCACTAACAACATAAGAAAATAGGGAAAAAAATGAAAGTTAATATAGAGCTTATTCTCCACAAATTGGAGAATGTTTATTATGGTTAAGCCCAGGCTAAATTGGGCCTGTCACATTCTTATTAATTTCTAACAATGCAAGAGCCGAATAAATCAGTGCAATTAATTTAATGTTGATGCTAATCTTAATTCGTAATAATTGTTACTCTTTTAATTAGATTAAATAAATTTTAATTCCTTAACATGCATTGACCTTATACTATTATTTATTCAGGGTTCCAGGTTCCAACCCACCTAATTATTTTATAATTAATTTGGAAGAATATAATCACAGCTAACCAGGAATAAAGGAACCTTCTCCAACCTTATCATCTATTGTCGGATGAATAATTTATACGAATCCAAATATATAATTAATGTAATTTAGTGATTAAATTTATGCTAAATTTTCAAAACAATTGTACTTGTTTAATTTTGTTTAAATAAAACAGCATTTTTTAATGTATCGCATTTGGTTTTTGATGGTAAACATAATGTGTGCAAATATATCGAGAGTTATCATGTTATAAGAGGCACCATAAGACCTAACTCTACTAACTAAAATGTTAGGGGTTTTGAGTATCGTAATCGAATTGATAAGGTGCATATATTTTTATTAGGAACATAAAATTTACAATTGGGTGCAACTCAATAGAGTTGGTCGGGCAGCTCAATTTTATAGTCTTAATCACGGGTTTTTTGAAGGAACACCTATTAGACAACTACCTAGGCTGGTTTTCACAAGAGCTTATGGGTAGCGTCTGCGAGTTTTCATCGTCAATCAAAAATAAAATTTACAATTTTATTATTTTTTATTTATTGTAGTATTTTGGAAAAGAAAGTCTATCATACCGGGTTTTAAGAGAAGAACATTGGATGAGAGTGTTTTGGTAAAATAAATCATGTTATTACATCTAATTGGATATCTTAAACCGACTGTATTGAACCCGATTTTGTAACATTACCCAGTATTTTTTGTGTATGATACTTCACCAGTGTTTGGTGATGTGTAGAGTATTCATGAGAAATATTATAACAGATAGGATCCAACAGACTCGATATATTATTAACCATGAGTGAGTGGTGAAATCACTCAGCCAACACAAAATATTACACCACAGCGGGTCAAAACCCGGCATAAAATTTCTCAGATTCATGGATCAAGGTTAACAATTATTTAATTTAAACAATGATTTTGGTCTTCCACCAATTATCAATAAACATTCCGTGTTCCTAGTTATTTTTTTCTAAAATTTAAAGACAAATTATTCAATTTATTAGGCATGTAATGTAAAGCAATAAAACGAACTTCCAAACAAAAACTTGCTGTCACAATATTCTTTCTAGGAGGGAAATCTGGAAAGCTTTTGATCACAGCCTGTGAAATGATCATCTTTAATAGAAAACTTACCTACTTGTTTGGCTCTGCCTACTAATAATCACATACATCATGTTCATATATATATATATATATAATGTTTTTATCTAATATAGTTATAATGAAAGAAAATAAATATAAAGCACAAAATAAATAAAAGAAAACCAACTAATTAAAGGGGGTTGTTCTTTTTGCAAACGGCCCATGTGGTAGATGGGCCCATGAAAATTATAGAAATTAAAATGGACTCCACAAAGACTTAATTTAATACATTTAAGACCTTGAAACTTTGAATAACAATTCCACATTATTGGTTATTTTACGAATTTACGAGATTTTGAATTTCAAAACAATTATCGATTTACTGAAACTCATGTGATATTTATCACTATTACACACATAATTATGATAATAACGAAATTAAAAACCAACGAACTCTCTAATAAACACTCATTTTATACACTTTCCCATCCCCAATGAATTGTGCCTAATAATTTTTTTTTTTTGGACAATTCCCAAATTATGAAGTGTAAAAAGTAACTTAAGAGAAAAATTAAAACATTTTAAATAATTAATTATGACTTAAAAGGTGCTCTTTTAGGGATGCCTTTTCTTCTTCTTGCACTTGGAGGAGGAGGGGTAGAAGGGTAAATATCTTGTTGTGAGCCTTCATGTGATTCTTCATCTTCTATTGATGATGATATTATTCTTCTTGATATCCCTTCACCTCTTAGCATCACTATCTCATTCTTTGAATCTAAGTTAAAGCTTGCATCCCCATTCCTCTTTATTCCTACAAGCTAAAAAAAAAAAAAAATTGGCCCACAAATTAATAATAAAGGCAAGAAATTTAGTTGAACAAATAAAATAAACAAAAAGATTATTCCTAATGGTAACGACGAAAATGTTACAAATATTAGTAAAAATTTCGTATACATAGAGTGTAAGATACACTGAAAAATCAAAATTATACCACATCAGCAATGCTTAGTGTGTGTATGAGATCATAGGCGTAGCATTATACATTGCCGTTATTCAACTTAGGTTATGTTTTATAGAAGAATTTTCTTTATTAATATTATAAAACAAAAAGATGATAATTATGGCGATTAATTAGTTGGTTATGTGAAGAGAGTGTTTATCAATGTGGTCTATATTTAGAATATATATATATATATATATATATATATCGACAATTAAAATCGTATCGCATCACCAATTTGATCCATGTTACTCTAAATTCTAATATGACATAATTTTCAATTATCTAATGTGAACACGCATTATTGTATAGTAGTGTTCCTTATCATGAATTGAGATCATTCTTTAATATCATTACATCATGGTTGTTCTCATATAGCAATCCAAACCAAAAATAAGACGAATATTAATAATGGTTTGGTTCCAACTTCCACCTTATAGTGATGTGATGGTTCATAAAAGTTGCTCATCATATGTAAATTCATCTTTATAATATAAATCTATACGTACTTCATATGGTAATATAATTAATTACAAGTTGGATTAAAAACATGAACAATGTGAACCAATAACACACACACCTATACATATATATACGTACATATATACACCTATACATACGTATATACATATATATAGAGAGAGAGATGGGGGATCAAACCTAACATCCCAAATAACAAAAACGAAAGGTTTTTAAAAGCTTCTTCCACAGATTTTCAGACATGATTAACAGATTTTCCACCTATATATACATATACATATACATATATACACCTATACATACATATATATATATATAGAGAGAGAGAGAGAGAGGAGAGAGGATCAAACCTTACAACCCAGAGAACAAAAACGAAAGGTGTCCAAAAGGCTTCTTCCACAGATTTCACAGACATGATTAACAGATTTCCCACCTTTAGGTTGAGGCCTTTCGTTCAGAAACAAAACCCTGGCACTGTTTATTACATATGTTTGAACCCCACTTATATCTATCACATTTTGAATCTCAGAAACCCTCACTACATCATGGTATGACGATCGCCTTATCTGAATAATCAAAATTCAAACCCATTAAAAACCCATTATTAATTTGTGTGATAATTGAATTGAAAGCAAAGAAAGAATAAGACATATTTGTAACCGCATTGAAATTAATACGGAAATTCATGAGTCGCATTCAACGGTTGTTACAGCTACTTATTGCATTATTTAAGAGTTAGATATATAATACAAAATTTTGAAACAGAAAAAATAAATGAAAATTGAATAGATGAATAAATTAAAACAACCTGAATTACTTGATGATCCTTGTGTTTCGATGAGCGGCAGTAGAAGCAAAAGGCATTCGTGTTACAATCTAAGCAATACATATTGCATTCACTCCGGGCGGCGGCGCTGTGGCTCCGGCAGACGGTGAAGAAGGCGGCGTTTAACAGTCTCTCTAGCCATGGAGGAACCAACATTGTCTCCTCCTACAACACGCAAATTATAAAAACAAACTTAGGACAAATTGATTAAATTTCACAAGAAAATTAACTAGCATCTTTTTAATTAACAAAAGATACACTTTACAAAACATATTAAGAAACAAATAATGAAGATTTCATAGACATTACCGTTGCCAAAATGGGATTTTCTCCAATGATGATGGAAATTGGAAGAGAAAAATTTTAGAGAGAGAAAGGAGGAGGAGAGAGAGAGAGAGGCCTAACCTAAACAACTAGAAACTTAGAAATCAACAAGAAAACTACACCTAAGCTAGCAAGGGGGGTGGGGCAAAAGCCTAGGTGTATGAAAAAATGGAATGGACGGTGGAGATGAAAAGGGTTGGCTCAGATCTTTATAAGCCGTTGGATCTAGAGAGAGAAAGAGAAAGGAGATGGAAGGGTTTGGCGCTTACGCTACAACAATTTGGATCTTTTATTATTTTGCGTCTGTATGTACGTAAGTAGGTATTAAGGGTCGGCCAAACTACAGTAGTTTTATCTATAGTATTTCAGCTTGATCCATACGGTGTCGTTTTATACCTCATGGGTACTTTTCTTTTCTTTATTGGGTCCAATTAAATTTTAGTGTCCAATTTTGGAGAGATATTAATCACTTTTGTGTGGTAAAATATGTGTAGAGTCAACCAAAATATATATATATATATACTAACATCATATGTTAACACATTTTATTGTGAATATCTCGCGAGAGTTAACATGAGCCATCAAGAACTACAATTTCTTGATTATTGGTTTTTGGTGCCACATTATGGAGTTGATGACGTGGGAATTGAAAATGTATTGAAATTTCTATCGTCTAAAGTGTCACTATAAGGTTCACATTTTTAAGTTGATCTAGAGGTGGAGGAAGATCTTGGTTATTGATGGATCCTAGCTAATAGTAAGAGTGTTTCGTAATTTAATTAAACGATTATATATAAGTATGATATTAACATATCAGAGCATCTCCAATGTTGTTCACTAAAATTGTGTAACTTTTTCACCATTTTAGTGATTGCTACAGTAATCTACTCCAATGTATATCACTATATCTCACTCTAAAAGTATATTCCACAGAATATTCCTTTTTAACCTCATTTACTATTATTTCTTATATTTTACAAATAACACCCTACATTAAATTCTTTATTACATATTCATCCAAGTTAATATTTTTTTATATTTTATAGACTTATAAAATTATACAATAATTATTTAATAATAATAATAACTATACTCGAAGTTTCACAATTGAATAAAAAATAATGTGAGAAATGTCCAAAGAGAAAGAAGACTTTAGACAAGTGTCATTTGCTTAGCCTTATAACTTTCTTTTCAAAATCAATATACCATCCACTCAAAACTAAAAACCTCTGTTCTCAAAGCAAAATTTTCACTTCAAGCTCTGTTTTTCTGCTTCCATGGCGGTCCCAGAGTTAATCCCATTTTCTGCTCTGTAACTTCAAAGTAAGTTCCTTTTTTTGCATTTATTATGTGCATTTGTACTTGTGAGCTGTATTTTAAGGAAATTTATTTGTGGGTTTTTGTTTAAAATTTAGGGATTTATTGGAAATGGACTAAATTGTACTAAATCATAAATATATATACTAAATTAAAAACAAAAAGAAAAAATAATAATAAAAAATATATATATAAACCCACGGCAATTTGCCGTGGGTGAACAGTAGAACGGCAATTTTGCCGTGGTACTGTTCACCCACGGCAAATTTGCCGTGGATTTGCCGTTCCATTGGAGCGCCATTTTGGTGCTCCAACACCAAAATGGCGCTCCATTGGAAATGCTCTCATGACCGTGTATTGAGGTCTGGGCCTTGACCCTAAAAGACGAGCCCATGACCAATAAAGTTACTATAGGTATAATATTAATCAATAAATAGTCTATGCTCCATAAACTAGAAATATTTAATACTCTAGCATCTAAGATCGAAAAGTACAATATCTGTAAACTATGAAAAAATTTGATCCTACCAAAGTAAGTACTTTGGTAGCTCGAAGTTACCTATAGGACAATCTACAATACGAATTAGATCTCATCCCACGTGTTATTAAACCTACAATATGGATAAGATCTCATCCACACGTGTTATTAACGTGTAACACATCTAACCCTGCATCATGATATTAGGAAATTTTATTTCAAATATAATATTATGTCCTGATCGATATTGTTTATTATGTTTAAGTTCGAAAATCGAGCTAGTGTGCAATTTAAATCTTTAATTCAGAAGCAATTGTGTGAGCAAGACTTTTGAATTTGAGCCAAGATAATACATCCGACTGCTTATATTATTAATTCACACCATTGAAACTAAACAAACCTTTTATAAAAATTTCGTACCCAAAAAACTCATTAAAATATTTGTTAAATAAAATATACCAACTTCTCATTACATAAACGCCAACATTTAGATTTAATAAATTCATGGAATTAACCACCTTTAATGTTCTAAGTTAAAAATTAATCGACTATAATTTCACATAGAAATTAGAAACTTCTGTATTTGAATTTTTATGTTGATAATCTACTAATTATATTTTTATGGTAAAATTTTCAGATTTTTTTAATATTCTTAAAAATCTTAACTAATATATTTTAAGATAATTATCATTATTAAAATATTCAATACATTTAATATTATAAAATAATTTTATACGATCATTAATTTGAAAAATTCAGCATAAAAGAATTGATAAAAAAATCAATTGATGAATTCTTAACTTAACAAGTGAAATATAATCTGGTCCAAAATTATTAATCCTAATTTAATTTTTTTGGAATGATAAATTTGTAAAATAAATTGAGATTTAAAAAATTCATATATTTCTTACTTACGAATATTTATTTTAGAGGGGTTAAAATAATTTTATCATCATAATTCATAACTCATCATTCAGTTGTGTTACCAAATTTAAGCGAAAAATAACTTTTTGGGTTCAGTTTTTCAACCTTAAATTGAGTGAGGAGGTTTTCATTTCTTAGTGTTGAACATTTTTATCATCGAAAAGAATTTCTTATAATTGACCAAATACATAGGATTTATAATACCTTGAATTATATTTCAATAATTCTTGCATATATTTTCTTTACAATGATCACAAGACATCCATTTTTTCTGACATCCATTTTGCTATAAATTGAGTTAATGTGATCATGAACCACAATTCAAAATGAACATGATTTTCTCATAACACAACTCCACAAATACATTTTCCAAACAAGAGATCACATCAATTCTAGTCATCACAAAATTCTCTAATTAACCAAAGATATATATATCCCTATAAAATTAAGCTAGAAGAGACAAACAGACATTTCGATCACTTTTCCTCGATTTTTTCTCCACAGAATACAATGAGACGAGGCGAAACGCCATTCATCTGCTTGTATTCATGGATTTTATACTGCTTCTCCCCTTCATTTTAAACAATGTTATAACTAATTATACTTCTCTAACACTTCTAGCTTTTTCAACAGATTCTTAATTCATCTCTGTGATATTTATTGTACCTCAGTTTCCAGAAGTGACGTTTTGATGAATAATACAGGATGCAGCATGAGGAATCATGAAAGGCTTGACGAGTCAACAAGAATATATATATATATATATATATATATCATTTGTCCATCTGAATTTCGTCGTTCAGTTTATCTAATTCTTTCTCCCATTTGAATCCAAACATCTGGCGTCCAAAGGGCACAATCAAATTGTAGCGAAAGACCTACAATATAGAAAACAATAGGTCTCAACAGCAAAACATGTGTCTGAATACAATAAGCTGCAATAACAGATGTACCGATATATTAACAGCTTGTGTACTAAAAGACGACATGCTATCATGAATAGAAAAAATAAAATGTTCGTCGTCAACTATAGTGATGAGTTTTCAGTATGAAGTATCTATTCCACTTATCAACGATGTAAAATATCACAAAGTGATAAAAGAATCCATTAAAATTATAAAAGATCTCGAACTCCAGAATTGCAGCATTAGCCTCATATGAAAAGTCCTTGCAATTTCAGTCTCATTAGTTACACTTACAAACTTCCAGTTCCAGAACTAGTCGTCTGATTGGACATTTTTGTATTTTTGGTCCCAAGTTTAAATTCCCTCCTTTCTTTAATGGATGACACCAAATACGAAAAAAGAATACATACTATAGGAATATTCCAGCTACTTCGAAGATAATGAGATTAAAATTGTCATAGGCCTTATCTTATGGGACCAATACTATAATTTTTGTCCCCAGTCACAACAAAAGTATCATTACAACATTTTTCATTCACATTTTTCAATTAAATAACGATAACTGCAAGGTACTAAATGGTCATTGCATCACTGATAACGTAGTCCAAGTTTTCCTGTATACTACAAAGCGTAAAAATGAATATACCTTATTGTTTAGATCGCGCAGCTGGAGTTTTAAAGCCTCTGAACACTCTAGCCATTTGGAATCATCCTGCCCGTCTTTATAATCCCAAGCTTTCCTAAGGGCTACTCTCCACCCAGCAATGCTAGTTCGTATCTCCTTGTTAAGTTCAACCCACTCTGGTGCACATCCATTTTTGTTAAGAATCCTATACAAGGTGTCTTCAGCAGGATCTGCATGAGGATTACTGGTAAGGTCCAAGGGCTTTCCTTTCCCAGGCAGGTTCTCAAATTGACCTTCTTCCATGGCATGCCATACTCGTTGCTCAACAACATTTATTATGTCAGTTTCTGATCTGAAAAACCAACCAAGATAATGTCATCATTGCATTTCTTGTTAATTCTAAGGCATGGTCAGATGTACCCCATTCACTTATTGGGTAATTACTCGCAGGCCCCTCTAAAATTGTGCAAATTACCAACACAGCCCTGCCAATAAACTTTTACCACAGGGGAATGAAATTGTATTATGAAAGCGGTGAAATTGTAATCTCCAATAACTGACAGAGGGTTTCATACTTGGGTAAAATTCATAAGCCTTGGGGTGTTTTTCATACATATGGTCTCATGAATGGGATGTCTATATAATTTACCCTAATGGCTAATTCTAATCTACAACCCTCGAAAGCAGAGGCTAGTCGAAAACAGGTTCTAGTATAGCTTTTAACAGGTGCAGCAGTCATTGGATTTGAGCTATTTGCAATAATAACATATGATAGTTGCAATGATATATGTTAACGATTTCAAAGACGAAAACAGATGCGAAACGTAGCTCCCATCAATAGGATATTATCTACCATATGCAACACAAGAAAAGTTGATCAATCAATTGAAGAATTCCAGTTAGGGGTGATCAAAATGCTGAAAACATTGTGCTGAAATCTTGAGGACAAACCTATTTCTATTCCTTTTGCTAAGACAAAATTAGAGAGAATTAAATAATAAATTACTGAATTTAACCGTAACGTTTATTGTCTCATATATAAGTTGCATATCAGTAAAGGCAGTGAACCTATACAAAATCATGTTTAACTTTGACTTTAAATTCACATATTATATAATTCATACACCAATGAAATATATCACCAATTTGTAGATCCTTATTCTCGAATATAAGAATTCAAACCAGAGGTAGAAAACTCACCTGACGTTGTTACGGTGTCCACGGAGCTCCGGCGGGAGCTTACGGTCGTTGGCGGTGTCAATAACGGAGGCGAGGCGATCTGTGCTCATTTTCTTATTTCCCTTGGGAGAAGAAGATGAATACGAGGATGAAGATGAAGCTGATCTTCCATGGCGCAAGATGAAACTACCATCGGATTTCCGAAGCAACGGCGGTGGCGGTGCGAGAGAAGAAAGTATTTTCCTTGCCGCCATGCGAAGCGCCATAGCCGGACGGTCCAAAGATCTTGGATAATGGGCCTTCCTAGAATAACAAAATTTGGCCCTTGAGCCGACTTTACATGTAGATTTGACGCGGCCGATTACTGGACACAAGTCGAGGCCCACAGAAAATCGAACGGCCGAGATTAAAATCTAGATTGGGCTGTAGGCTTTCACGAACCTAGTAAGTTAGACCAAAAATCTCAATTTGAGCGTGAGTCATAATTTTCGACGTCGCGCTCGATGAGCTGGAAAGAAATGAGCTCGAGCTCGTTCAAGCTCTAGCCTAAGTCGAATTGAGCCGTGCATGAGCTCTAGCTCAAAAAATAATATTCTATTATACATAAATATCATTAATTTTATATTTATTCATATATTATTAAATATAATCATAATTAATGTCAACATTTTTATTATTTATACATATATTATTACTAGAAAGGGCGGGCACCGCGCATTGCGCGGTGTTGCTGCCCGTACTTGTTTTTTTTTTAGGCAAAATAGTCAAATATAAAATAGATAAATATAATGAGGAGTTAAAATTTTAATGTGTTTATTATACTATTTCTTCAAGGCGAGTGTATGTGGCATTGGGTATTAAATGGAAAAACCTTTAAAAATAAGGAATAACACAGAATTCATGAAATGTTGTGATCGGTTTACATCCAACATTTCCTTCATATGGTTCCCCAGCAACCCAAAATGCAGGCCAAAAATCAATTCATTATGTACAACAATACTGTCGGGCGTAAATTAATATTAGCACTTAGTATTTTAAAAAACATATTCAACCAGATACACATTAAAATATTTCAAATCAAAAGAACGCACATAAATATTTAGTAACACAACTATGAATCCACTTTGAAAACAAACGAGTTGATACTGTAACAGAAGCATAACATCAGAAATAAATGCTGCATAAAGCATGCGCTTTGTGTTATACCCAACACAAGGCAGTCGAAGTAGCCACCTCAAAAGGAAACGCATACAGTAGTACCTAAATCTCAAAACTAAGAAGGAAAACCACGCACAACAAAAATCCCAGCTTTGTAACCACTGCATTCTTCTATGCAAGAAGAAGACACAAGAAGTTTGGATCCAAAAAATTATGATTGGCTAGTTATTTCGCTGAGCACAACAAAAAGAAGAGGAATTTTTATCTCACCAAATCTCAAATATGTGTATGCAGACAATATGGTTGGAATTTAGTTGAGCAGCAAGAAAATGAACTCTTGGTAAGCTTTTTTGTGCTAGTATAGTTTATTTTTCAACTCTATATATCCTAAATGTTTAATTTTTGTTTATATGACCCTATGAATGCTAAATAACCGGTTTGCGCAGAGTATAAAGCTGTTATTATCAAGTGCAAAGCAACAGGTGAAAAACCAGCAATTTCAACTTCAAAGTGATTTGAAAACACTTGGTATGATAGAATTACTTAATATGGTTTATTTTCGTAATATTTGATTGGAAACTTGAGGTAATACAAATTGTCCCCATTTTTGTTGTTATTTAGCAGAAAATGCAAAAGTTCTATGGCTCTACCAAGTAAGTGGTAGCAGTCATGGTCAATGATTTTGGCAAAGCTTTAATAGTAAATGACTTCTTATTTAAGTCATGAAATTGAGATAGCTATGTATTGCCTTATTGGGCCAGTTAATGCATATTTTTATATTGTATTACAAACAGCAATTTTGTAATGAACTTTCACTTTCAAACCCTCAAGAATAAAACCTAAATACTACAGAGGCAGGTATTTTCAGAATTTTGATCTTCTACCAATAATTTACATACATAATCATCAAACAGAAAACTGAATCTCCTTCTTATAAAGAGTGCATTATTTCATAAACTTCATAAGAAAACACGAAAATATGGTTTCCAAAATAATACCCAAACCCACAAAAAAAAGGGCAACAAAGTACTTGTCAGATATTAGTGAAGAGAGTAAAAACAGAGACATATATGCTGTGGAGTAATGAGAAGATTGCAATACTAACATGGGCCAAAAAACAATCAACATGGGATAGTTATTATTAGCTGCAGGACTCAAGTTACTGAAAACTTCCAAGAAACATTATGCGAAACGCCAAACCGTAGAAAGCTTGAAATTTTGAGCCATAGAAATGACAGGGTTCTGTTAGAAACACTAATCACAAGCACACAATTAATTCAATCAATATCTTTAGCAAAAAGATGCAAATTAGAGAAAGAAGATTTATAAACTTCTTGATTTCTATTCACCGCACTACAGGCAAGCAGATGCGAAAAATCGCACCACTCGCACCTAATTATTTGAAGCTATGTATGCAATTTTGACAGAAAATACTGAAAACCGCCCAAGGCCATACAATAATATCAATCCCTTAAAATACACAAAACAGCAAAAAATCACAGCGAAAAACGAAACGCAGTCATCAAAGGAATTTCGAAAAAACCCTACCCCTTTGACGAAAACTCAGAGATGCAAGAACCCAAAACCCTCTTTCGCAGACTGAGAATCGAATCTTCTTTTCGGAACTTTTCTGCACGCATGATACAGGAGAACTCGGGTGCTAACGTGGCAGACGGAGGAGACGAACGCGTAGTTCATGGCGTTAGGGGTGAAGACACCACTGTGGAAGGCAGAACGACGACTACGTTTCAGGGAGAGAAAAGAAAGTGGGAAACAGAACGGCGTCGTTTTAAGGTCGTACAACCTAAAAAAAAAAAAAAAAAGGGGAAATAACAGGGGCAAATATGAAAATTCAGCCCCAAGCAGGTGACGAAAAAGAGCTACTTTCGCTCTTATATATATGTATAATAACATATCATATTTATTATAAATAAATAAATATATGAATAAATTTTTATTTTTTATATATTAATGAAAAAAATTATTTACAGCTCGCGAGCTGACGTACATATATATTTGGGTCGAGCTCAGTTTGCTTGAAAAGCTCGACTCGTTATGCTTGGTTCGAGCTTGATTATTCTCGAACTCGAATCGACCTATTTCGAGCTTGCTCAACTCGTGTTCACCCCTAAACTGGACTAAGGCTAATAGTCTTGTTTTTTTTATCTTCCTCCATGAATTATTTGTGGTTTGTATAAATTTACGTCAAGAAAAAAAGACACAAAATATCGAAAACCGTGAATATTGAACTTGATCTAGCATAAATTATTAGGAGTTTTAACTTTTGAGCCACGTGGATGCACACAACTTTTGAGAAGTAGGCGGAAAAATCCTAGTGCGCTCTCCTCTCCCACATTTTATATTCAACTAAGAAGGTTATCGTAGCAAGTAGACGAAATGCGTTTTCATATCTTCTTTACTCGAAATGGCTCGGAGAGGAAAGTTCCAAAAAAAATCGAGTATTGATTAGTTGCATATCAAACACTTAACAAATCTGTATAAATAAATACATAAATTGAAGTACGAATAAAGTTCAATATTCAATTTCTTAAGCATTAATCTTATTATTATTGTCTTTATCTTTTATAATTATTGTGATTCTATTTTTTTTACGGGGAAAGCCGAGAGCCGCTTATCTTTGAGTGTGCATTGCGTAAATCTCATTCTTATAGTCTTATGCAATAACTTGCAAAATCGTAATTATGTTTTTTTATTATATTATTAGTGTGTGACACACATAGGGGTGTTCATTCGGTTAAAACCGAACCGAACCGACCGAAAATTCGGTTCGGAGAAAACCATAATCGAACCGTTATGAGAGCGGTTCGGTTACGGTTATAACCGAATTAGTTCGGTTAACCGAAATCCGAACATAGTTTTTCATTTTTGTAAAAATTAATTTGAATTTTAGGTTATTTAACTTATTTGAATACAAAAAACTCATTACAACTTAAAAACACAAAGATTATAAATTATGACTTATGAGCCATCCTCAAAACCTCAACTCAAGTTCAACACTTTCATTAAAAACAACGTTAAAAACGACAAATATAAGTAGTGTCAATGTACCATAAATCCATAATCCATAGTTATAAATTTAGAAATTAGGGTTAAGTTATAAAATATTTCACAATGACCCCTATGTTAAAAGAATATATTTTTTATTATGGCCTAAAAAGTCGATTTTCGGTTCGGTTAGACTAACCGACTGTCAAAACCGAACCGTAACCGAAAATCGATTTTTTTGAAAAAGCTAACCGTAACCGAACCGAAATATTTTCGGTTCGATTACGATTTGAACCGAATTAGTCGGTTTCGGTTTGGTCGGTTAGTCGATCCGTGCACACCCCTAAACACACATCAACTTATTAGCACGTGCTTGCCCCGGCCCAATACCCGTTTAAGGTCCAATTCCTTGACCCATTTAAGAGATAATATGTTAAAAAGCCCACTTAAATGTCTGTGCATCTGAGGCCCAAATGTCATTACTTTTTGGACAAAACATATCAATAATAATAAGTAAATCCATGATAACAAAATTAATCATTTCTATTTTCAAAGGGGAAAAAAACCATCCGGGGTTACCATTTAAATTATAGAAATATTTAAAATTACAAAGAATTCTAATATTACGTGAAAAAATAGCTAAAATGTAAAGAATAAATAATAGAAGATAATAATTAGTTGAAATGTGAGTTGGAGCTAGCTAAGATGAGCAAATTATAATTTGGTTGTTATATTAAAATCTACACGGATTTCTATCCCATCTGTTTGTGCATAATTGTGGGATACGATAACCCTACGTCCAAATGCACCCTTTTTTCAACTCATTTATATTTATACTCAATCACGTGTATCAATCATTTCTTTGGACCCAATTTTTGGACAAAGTTTTTTGGTCATGTTATAAAGTTCTTTTTTTTTTTCTTTAGTTGAAAATGAAATAAAGGTCTTATTTTGAAAGATTATGGCTCCAATTTCATGTTTAATTCTAAAAAGAATGGAAAATATATTGCCTCGATAAATTCGAGTCTAATTTTTTTTTTAAGAATTTGACTATATAAATCATGTAAGACTCCAAACTTATGATATATTAGGATTAAAATCATAAAAATTCACATTTGAGTGAATAATTATGTGGTAGTACGTGTATAATTAACTAGAGAATGTAGCTATAAATAAATGATTTTGATGTTTTGACTTTTAGTGATACAATCAATTATATACAATTTTAATTGTTTAAAAAATTATATATATATATATATATATGTGTGTGTATGAGAAGAAACAATAATGTAA
The DNA here is from genome assembly GCA_963669365.1 of Verbascum thapsus. Taxonomy (NCBI): domain Eukaryota; kingdom Viridiplantae; phylum Streptophyta; class Magnoliopsida; order Lamiales; family Scrophulariaceae; genus Verbascum; species Verbascum thapsus. The sequence goes on from OY770120.1 coordinate 3,195,999, forward strand.
TAAAATAATATTAATTACTACTTATTAGTGAAATTAGAATTCAATCATAGAGTTTTGAGACTTTTACTATTATCACTTTAAACGATGTGTGGTATGATTATGACATTTAAATTTCGTTATTTTATAATGATTATTGAGATAGACCAAACCAAAAATGGAAGCCTTCATAATTATATTTTATTATTTAATTATTATCTCAGTCGAATACCAGGTATGTTTGTATTTTATCTGATAAACCCATAATAAATTATTAATAAACCAAAAAGATTTTTTTACATATTGTTATACTTAATGATTGAGATACAATATATTCAAATTAATTAAAGAAAACAAAGAGTAGAATCATGTACAGCAGAAACTCGATAAATTAATACTCGATTATTTAATAAACTCTATTTTTGGCCGGTCCCGACTTGGGGATAGGGTGCTAAATTAATAATTCGCTAAAATTATAAGATAATACATTTTTAATAATTTCTATAGACCCCATATAAAATATAAATTAATAATTCCTTATATACTACATATTACATGAATGATTTATGAAAATTTCTTGAAAATGACTCAATTGTCTTTCGGTTTTTGTTGAAATCAATTTCACCTCTTTCGGGAGCAAGTGATAGATACTTTGAAGACCGCTTAACTGTATTCAATATTATCCCTTGACACACCAGCAAACCATAGTTACTACGAACACATTCTTGCAATTGCTTTTGAGTGAGACTTGAATTATTCTTGTTGTGCTTGCATAATGCTTTTCGAATCTCGTCGGTCATTGTTATTTTCTTCACACCTTTAAGATGGGAAGCCATGTTGTGTGTATGATTTGTTTGTGTTAATATATTTTGATATTGTATTACATAGAAAATACGTTTTAATGTCCATAAAATGATACACATTGAACACAAGAAGCATAATAAGGTGGAAGATTGAAGGCTTCTTTCAAATTGGGGACTTCATTTGATATATGTTGTACAATAATTAAGTGGAAGTTTGAAAAGTATTTATAAATTGAGTATTTCATTATAAATTAATAAAATATTAATTAATATATAAATTAATAAAATATTAATTAATATATAAATTAATAATTATTAATTTATCAATTAATTAATAACTCTTTTAATTAATAAATTTTGGTGGTCCCGTAAGTATTAATTTATAGAGTTTTTACCGTAATTCTAAAATGAACCATTTGCTGTCATAGGTAATTAGGTAGGTGTGGAATTAATTAGGTCTTCCATTAATGCATGTCCAAACATAAACAATGCTGCAAATAATGCAATATTCAAGAGGCATGTTTTCTTTCTCCCTTTGTTTTAGGTACACATCTCTCTCTCTATATATATATTTAAATATATATAATTTTAATTTATTGAGTTGAATATTCAGTGGTCTCAATATTTATATAATATTACTTTAATTTTTGAGTTGAATATTCAAAAGTCTCAATCTGATATAAAATTGGATGATTTGTATCTTTCTTCGAAATGGTAATACAGGCTTTCTCAAATCTCATCTTTGCATGTAACTATAAATTAGTACGTGAAAAATTTGCTTTGCCGTTTAGTGAAAAAAAAGGGTAGGAATAAAAAATATATATTTAAATCTTGAAAAAGAAAAAATAATTTTTTTTCTTACCATTTTTCCAAATTCATAACACTTTATACATGGAGGATAAATATTTCTAGATTTTTTTTTCCTGATTTTTTTACTAGATTTTTGGAGTGTGCCACCATTGACGTGAAATTTTAGGTCTTGTCTTTTTATTTTTTGTCATCTTGCAAGAAATTAGACTATATATGAAAATAAACAAAAAACTAAAACTTAAGAGGTATTTTGGTGGACCTATAGTAATTTGTGAGATATTGGATATGAGAATTTCTTAGTTTACATGATTAAAATCAAGAGAGCTAATTAGGAAATCAAAAATATATATAGGCATTGTTTGTTTATGTTTTTAAAATATATTTTCAACTTTTTAAATCACAAAATTATAAATAAACTTTACACACCAAAATTTCATCCAAATTCTACTTTTTTCAACTTTATTTCCAATTTCACTATTGATTTGACATGTCTTACAACTTTTAATATATACACCTACCATTTTCACACGAATTTTTCATAATAAACAATTTTTAAGAAAATTTTAAAATTTTATCTGAAAAACATAAACAAATATAGTCATAACTTTTATCTTTTATTAGAAATTATATGAGACTCAAAATCATTACTATGCAGTTTATGTCCATATTAAAAAAGACCAAATGTTCTAAAGTATCTTATAATATATATAACTATAAGGTTGTCGTGAAACTGTTTAATGCGTAGTCCACACGCTTGTCTTTCGTGTTACCGTTGGACACGGCCTAAAATGAGTCAACATATCACCATTATATTTGGATGAGATTCAATCACTTCCAACTTATTAAATAATAATTTGTTACAGTTTTTGTATTTGTGCTTAATCATCCTTTTAAATTGCACAACAATCTTATAATATTTCTATATTTTAGATTTCATATCATAACAGTTATAAATAAATCGAGTCGAGTCTATTATATTACTGATTTGAGTAAGTTTCACATCTTAAGTTTTTAAGATTTACAATCTGATTTTTCAAACATGCAAAAAAAAAAAAACATTAAAAGGCACTATCAAAAATTTTTCCAAACTTTTGTTCTACGAGCTCGAGTTATAGATGATGTATTAGAAAAAACATATCAAATATCAAATGATAGCATTTGAAATTTGTATTTAGGCGTGATTTAATTGAATCGAGATTGAACGAATTTACGTCAAATCGAAATTGAGTAATTTGATGTTATTACTCTACTGAATTCAAGTTGTTATCTTAATAAATCGAGCTTAAAGAGTTTTAAAATTCGACCTAGAGATTGTATTGTATTTTAGCCCAAGAAATATCACTAATGCACCTGTGTGACAAAAGGCAAACATTCTGACTGAAATAAAGATTGGAGAATAAATTCATATTAAACCTTTTTCAATTTGGTGTACGAATATGTGACAAGAAGGGTGCTTAATGGCTAAGGCATCAAAGAGAATTGAAATTTGCGTTATTCACAATATGACTATTCAATAATGAGATCTCGGGGGCAACCCCTGGTAGAGTTGGTAAGGGCATTTGAACTTGTGGCCTAGGTGCGAATCCCATTGTGGGAATATCTATTTGCCTTCTCTACTATGAGCCTGTCAGCTATGGGCAACCTAGGCTGGTTTAACTCTCTTGTGTGATTTGCAGGCTATTACACAAGAGCGAGGTTTACCCAGTGCGCACCCGAAAGGGTAGCGGCTGCGGGTTTCCCGTCATCCAAAAAAAAATAATAATAATGAGATCTCAATATTTTACTATAAAGTAATTTATTCAAATCTCAAATTCTTAATAGTTTTTACCCATATTAAGTTCAAATATCACACTATTCAGAGTTGGGAATTTAAATTTAATTCAATTAAATACTAAAGTGAATATCATGTAAAAAAATACATATTCTCACTGGATATTTAACGATAAAGACTTGCATCAGATAATGTAATTAATAATTTTTTCATATACATATTAATCAATTTCATCCAATCGTTAATCATAGAAATCTAGCGAATGTACATTTTAATTACGATGCAAATTTCTTTCAATAAAATTTAATATAAATACAATTTTTAATCAAAACATTATATAACCATTTTACCCTTTTTGTACTAATCTATTATCAATTTGTTAAATCACAACTTAAATAAACAAATTTGTGTCTACATTTTATAATTCATCTCTCTCTCTCTCTCTCTCTCTCTCTCTCTCTATATATATATATATATATATATATATATATATATTATTATATAATATACATACAAGCATATGTCTATAGTATGACTGTGGTGTTTCTTTGTCTCCTTAAAGAACACTTCAGTTTTAATTTCATCAAATTTTCCTCCACAACTCTTCATTATACATTCGATCTATACGCGTATATATAACAAGAAAAAGATTAGGCACATCAAATTTGGCTTTAATTGAATTATTTATAGTGTATATACATATAATTCAGTCCGTTTAGGGCCGGCGATGGCTGGCGGCGGGGTTTATGTCATGGCGGCGGTGATTGTGCTTGCCGCCGTCGTAGCCTCGGCGGTGAGCGGCGGCGGCGGACTTCAAAGAGTCCTGACTCTGGAGAGGGCGTTTCCGGTGGAGGAGAAGGTGGAGCTCGAGGCAATTAAAGCTCGGGACCGTGCACGCCACGCGCGGATGTTGCAGAGCTTTGCCGGCGGTATCGTGGATTTTTCGGTTGCCGGTGCTGCTGATCCCTACGCCTTTGGGTAAATTCTTTCGCACCTCTTGAAATTTCAGTTTTACTATTTTCTTTAGATTTTTCTTTATTTTTTAATTTTATTATACACTGTTTTTCTTGATTTTTTTGTTAATATTCTTTGCTGTTATTATCAATGATTAAGTTTTAAGAGTTTTTTTTTTTCAATTCTGAATTTGCTAAAATATTTAGGTTGGGAGGAAGGCCCTGGATAATTTTGGATAGTGCTTTGTGAACTTTTACAGGATTATTAGACAAAAATGACTTTTCAGATCAAATTCAATTGATTTTAGATGACGGTAATTTTGGATTTGAACAGTTGGAATATTTTTTCATTGTGGGGTCTGATGCCTAAAACTTCAATTCATATACAGTTCGTTTGCTTTAGGATGCATTTCTTGAACTTTGATTCCTGAACTCTGTCGTGATTTGAAAATATAGCTAAATTCATATATGATTATGCAATAGTCGTAAACTTATATTCCTTTTTCTGATGATTAACTATGGCTGCTCAATTGGATAGGCTTTATTATACCAAAGTGAGATTGGGATCTCCCCCGCAAGAGTTCAATGTGCAAATTGATACTGGGAGTGACATCTTGTGGGTTACTTGCAGTTCATGTGAGGATTGCCCCCGAAATAGCGGATTGGGAGTAAGTTTTCACGCTTTATCTTGTTGTTATTAACTTAATTATTACTTTTATGTTAACTTGAATTTTGAATTCTACTGATACTGAGTTCTGCGTGCAGATTTCTCCCAGTTTCTTCGATGCAGCTAGTTCGTCAACTGTTTCACCTATTTCCTGCTCTGATAATATGTGTGCTTCCATAGTTCAAATTGCATCAGCTGAATGCTCTACTGAAAACAATCAGTGTGGTTACACATTCCAATATGGGGACGGAAGTGCCACTACTGGTTTTTATGTACATGATATGCTTTACTTTGATACAATTTTGGGTACCTCGCTGATAGCAAATTCTTCTGCTCCTATTGTGTTTGGGTAAGCTGTTATTAAGATTCCCATATGACTAAGATGATCTTTTAGGTGAGAGCTATATGACGTTAACATTAACATAACCAACTTGATAGTTGTCTTTTGAATTACATTTTGCGGAGCTCGTGCTACTTAAAATTTGATATAGATTTTAAATACTAGTTTATATGTTAAGGCAGATTGGAAAAAAGGGATAATTATATGCTTATCCTTTCACTTATTGGGTAATTACCACGAGTCTCCTGAGGTTTTACAGCAAATTTGAAATTACCAAGATATACTCTTTCAGATTCTAAGAACTGGATAAACAGGAAAATCAGAGGGTGGAATTGTGATCTGGCTTCTATTGATAGGAAATTGTAATATGCTTTTACAGACACAGGATGATATGGTAATATCTTAAATCTTACGGTGTTTTTCGTGGTTAGGGTTTCATGCAGTAATTTATTCAAAAAAATGTTGCTTTATTGAACATATGAATCCTTGGTCTTGACCGAAGCTAGATTATATTTCGTGTTAGAGATTTTTATTGTATCTCCTTGTTCGTACTAGTTCTATGCGCTATACGTGTGCTGAAGTATTGTCATGAATTTTATGTGGAAACAGGTGTAGCACCTCTCTGTCTGGGGACTTGACCAAGTCAGATAGAGCGGTTGATGGAATATTTGGATTTGGGCAGCAGGGTCTTTCAGTCATTTCACAATTGGCATCACGTGGAATTACTCCTAAAATATTTTCACATTGCTTGAGAGGAGATGGGAGTGGTGGAGGTATACTAGTTCTTGGTGAGATATTGGATTCGAGAATCGTTTATACTCCCCTTGTTCCGTCACAGTACGTATTTTTATAATATGCAAGTGTTTCTAATATTCTTATGGATATTTCTACCACACCTTAATGTTTTTTTTAGAAATTCATTCGTTAAGTTTGAGATAGTTGAGTTTTCTAGGTAGTTCATAGATGTACACTAGTAATCCTTAAATAACATCACTGGTATTGATTATCTGTATCCTTTATGACGACGGTGATTAGTGTTGTTTTCGTCTGTTTAGGATCAGAACCATTATTTGTATAATTTACTCATAACGCTGTCAAAGGTTCTATATGTTTGGTTTTAAACTTCTATATGAGCCTGAGTTTTTTTTGCCCTCTTCATATCTGAGTTTAGATCTGCATTTATTCAACAATGTTTATAATCATGCTAAAGTCTTTACGTATTCAAGCTAATACATCAATTAAATCATTATGTAGTCAAAATATGTGCTGTTATTAAATTGTAAAATTTGTAAGTTGATCTCAGTTGACACCAGATTGTGGAAGGAAACAGCATTATATCATTTATTCGGTAGATTCAGTTTCTTTTATTTTTATGCTTGGTCATGTTTTACTAACTGGCATCATCGTGTTTTAATATTAAATCATCAAAAATATTTCCTGCTACCCAGCTGACACCTGCAACTTCATCAGATAGACTTTTAACTTTATCACAATTTACACGCATTCCTTTAAATTGGTTTATTTCAGAACAAAACGATAAGATAATTTTCCTGCTTCAGTTGTTCATTTTATCTGCATTGAAAGATTTATGGATATGGAGACATTATTATTCATATACGATGTTTTGATATTTTTTTTATCTCTAATCTTTCAGGCCTCATTATAATTTATATCTGCAAAGCATTGCTGTCAACGGGCAGTTGTTACCTATTGATCAAGCTGTGTTTACAACATCAGGCAACCAAGGAACAATTGTCGATTCTGGTACAACTTTGGCTTACCTTGTCGAAGGAGCTTATGATCCTTTTGTTTCTGCTGTAAGTATTTAGGCTGATTATGCAATTACCAAGAGACCCTTTTGCTACCTATTGGTTTTATATCTTATTTGAATCTTTTTGAACACTCTGGGATTTACTGGTTCTGCAGATAACGGCTGCTGTTTCTCCATCTGTGAGACCAATTATTTCTAAAGGAAATCAGTGCTATCTACTCTCTGAAAGGTTTGATTCGTTCCTAGTATTTAAATAGTTATCTGAGAGCTATTTCAGTCTAAAGTATTCTTGACGAAAATATTTATGATGCTAATGTAAACAGCGTGGCTGAGATGTTTCCGGCAGTTGCTTTCAATTTTGCTGGGGGTGCATCAATGATTTTAAGACCAATTGATTACCTCGTGCACATGGGATTTACTGTGAGTTTTCCATTTATCCCAACATCTACAAATTACCAAAACCTCTATGCGATCCTGGCAACTCGAGAAATAAATTGTGAAATTGTAAATGATATGTACTGGGTTTGGTTAAAATTGTACTATGCTTTTACCTGTTAAATATGTTCATTTCACAACTCGTGGTGCTTTTCTTAGTTAAGGTCTCTCATGCACGGGGTGTAAATGTAATTTACCCAAATGTCCTCTTTCTTTTGAATGGCAATGTTGATGATGATGATGGTATTTTGGCCTCTGGAAGTAGCTTAACCTGCGTAAAACCTTTTTTCTTTCCGTTTTTGTCAGGATGGTGATGCGATGTGGTGCATGGGCTTTATTAAAGTTTCGAATCAAGGCACAACAATTTTGGGAGGTTAGTTTGCATTCCTTGTAAACTCTTTTAAAATGCCAAAATTATAAATTTCGGGAATCCATGACATCTCAACCATCCATTCATGTGTCGGGTCCACAATTGGGCCCCACATAGATGTCGTAAGACTTGCCAGTCTCGGTAATATTTGACTGCAAAAAAAGAACAAATTAATTTCTAGTTTATGTTGTTTACAGATCTTGTTCTCAAGGATAAAATCTTTGTTTATGATTTGGCTCATCAAAGGATAGGATGGGCAGACTATGATTGTAAGTGAAATTTTTCCCGAAATTTGTCTATATTCTAATCTTCTATCGAGTGATAAAATCTGAGCTTCGTTTATCCAGGTTCTTTGTCTGTGAACGTCTCTATAACTTCGGGTAAAGATGAATATGTGAATGCTGGACAATTGAGTGTGAGCAGCACCTCATCAATTACTGAATTATTCAAAATAACGCGTATAATACTGATATTGGTTTGGTCTCTATTTTTGTAAATTAGTTTTTCCTCGAAACCCCATTTTTATTCCATTTTTTCGTGTCGCCAATTTATATTTTGTAGCAATTGGCAGCATATTTGTTAGTATCATCTTCTTTGCCAAGAGTAGTTCTTTTCTTTTCTAGTTTATTCTTTTCTGGGGTTTGAATGCTATAGCCCCAAAGATGTTACTAGGGTTCTTTTATCTATTTACTCCGTTTATTCGTGCTAAATGATTGTTACTCGGTTTGGTTACTCGTAAAGATGTTCATAAATCATAGTTCTTACTTTCAGCCTTTTCCGTAGCTACATTTGTATGATAGAGATAAACTTTTAGGACGACTTGTAATATGACAATCTTATTTATGTAGTTTGCTTGCCATTTGTGAGTGAGACTATATGATTCCCGTAGTTACCACTCACATTCTAATTTTTTACTTCTCATTTATTTATACAAAATTTAGTAAGAATTGATTGAAAATTAATATTTACCATGATCAATTAATATATTAACATATAAAAAACGATGACAAAACAATAGAGTCAACATGTGACATCTGTATATAGTACCATTTCAATATTGTTTAAAACTTTTTAAAATTAATATTTACCATGATCCATTAATATATTAACATATAAAAAACAATGACCGTCATTAGAGTCAACATGATCACCATTTCAATATTGTTTAACCTTTTAAAACTTCTTTACCCATATTTTTCTTTTGAAAGTGACAAATAGATATTCTATTCGATAGATTTTTTATATATACTTTTTATTATCATATTTAGATCAATGTTACATTCTAAATCACTAAAATCACTAATTTTCTTTACGGAACAAAATTTTCATTTTGAATATATTTCCCTAAAATGAATCACTAACTTTCTTTACTGAAAAAAATTTTCATTTTAAATATATTTTCCTAAAATGAATTGAGTAGATGAGGACAGAGGTGACATTTTGTGGGCATCCTTGTGGCCGATTTGGCTGCTATTTCTCATCCTTTACCATTTGAACTAGTCTCTCTATAATTAATTACTTTTCTTTTACTTGCTTAGTTGGTTGTGGTGTACAACGCTGTTGCTAATTCTTATTTCTCTAATTTTTGTTCTTTTCCTGCTAATAATTTTTACATATTTATTATATAAATCAATTGATTAACATAAAAAGTTTGCTGATATTTAATTTTTTCATGCATTATTTTTGGTAAAAATTACCATGTATTTCAGAAATCAATGCAGACGAAAACTAGATAAGATATAATACATCATACATAAAATTAACATATTTAGAGACATTAAAAATGTAAATAGTTTAATAAAAGTTAGACATTTATATTGTCTTATAGTTTGATATAATAGGAGACAAGATAAATAGTATTAGTTTTATCAAATTAGGAATCTCCAATTTATTATTATTATTATTAATAATAATTATACGTAATATATTAGTATTTGAATTCAATTGATCAAAGAAAAAGAATTTTAAAAGCGTAATGTCACGGCTCCAAATTTTGTTTGCTTTAAAAATACTTGAAAGCTTTTAGACAAGATTTTATAACTGGATCTTCTTTATTGAACTTAAAAATTTGGGTTGATACAAATGAAATAGCTCTTACTTCTCAACGGACAGGCGAGATCGACTCGATCTAACGGTTGAATAAAAAGATGGCTTTCAAACTCTACAACTTCTACATGACCCTCTAAGGCTTTCAAACTCCACAACTTCTACATGACCCTCTAACTCTAGAATGACTCTTCAAATAACATGAACATTCTAGCACATATTCCTTGACATTACAAGAGAAATCTAAAAATATTTTACAAGGTAAAGACTTAACATGCGCAAACCTCATGTGGGTCAGACGCAAAAAGGTGGGCCATGGCAGTAATGTATCGAAAGTTGTTCAAGTAATGTATCAAAAATTGTTCAAAAAGGAGAAAGGATAATTCATAATTGTTATATAAAATGCGGAGTGAAGAAGGCATTGGATAGACAATCAAATATGAATTACTACTTTTTTATGCCGAGGGAGAGACCGTGAAGGATGGATTATTTTTACACTAGAACGACAAAAAATCATGGGAAAAAAATCATGTCCCATTATTTGTCATTGGAAGGAAAAAAGAACTTAGGGTGTGTTTGGATTGAAGCATTTGAAAACTATGCATTTCAAGTCCATCAACAAATCTATTGAAGTTTGTTTGGATGAGTTCAAGCTATAGGGTGTGTTTGGATTGAGGTAGTTGGAATTGAGGAGTGGATTTCAAATGACTCTAAAATGTAGTCATTTGAAATCCACTATAGTTTAGAGAAAATAGATCAAAATGAACGCTAGAGGATTTGAAATGCATTATAATTTGAATTCATCCAAACAAGCTTCAAGGGATTTGTTGATGAACTTGAAATCCATAGCTTTCAAATACTTCAATCCAAACACACCAATAATGAATTTCAAATCCCTTGTCATTCAATTGGAGTTATTTTCTTCACAATTATGGTGTATTTTAAAGTCATTTGAAACCAGTCTTTCAAATCCACTCCTCAAATCAAAATCATTCAATCCAAACACACCCTTATGTAACTTTTGAATATTTTTTTTATAACTTTTATGAAATTTTCCCTTGCAAAATCAGCGGAATTAACAACTACGTGGTACTTACTTGACCAACTATATCTAAAAATCGAGGAAGATTTTAAATGTAGTTGCAAGACTTGAAAGCAAAAACAATAGTATTTACTATTTACATAATTTTATATCTCAAAATAGTGATGCATTTTGTATTGCATATTATGCATGCATGACAAGTATATTAGTCTATCCCCTATATAAATGTGTGAATAATAAAATTGTTTCGTCCTATGTGAAAAGACTTTCATACCCTTATTTTCGTCCTATGTGAAAAGACTTGCATACCCTTATTTAATGTGAAAAGACTTTCATACTCTTATTTTCGTCCTATGTGAAAAGACTTTCATACCCTTATTTAAATTTTAAAATCCTTTTAACATTTGGAACTAGAAACCTTAGTATTAGATCATTATTTAATTTATATTTATATATAAAAATATAAAGTCCCACTTTACTTTACATACCTAATAGAATTAAAAAATTAATAAAACAAAACTTATAAGTATAATAATAATATATAATATTATTAATATATATTAAATATATTCCCATAGTCAACATAGGCGGATAAGCAGTAACAACGCCTAAATAAATGTTGTTTGACTTGAGAGCAAGATATATCCTGTGTTCAATAAAAAATAAATAGAAAATAATAGATTATAATAAAAAATAAATAATGGATTATAATAAAAATAATAACAGATTTTTTAATTAAATAATAAAATAATCATTTTTTGTATTGTAATATTTGGAATTATTTTCTTATTATTAAAATTATACTAAATAAGCTAAAATAATCTATCAAAATCAATTATACGGTAATAATAAATAATAGATAATAATAAAAAAAAATATAAATATAATACAAATACAAATATATAATATAAATATAAACTATATAGATATGTGAATAATAAAATTATTCAATCCTATGTTAAAACATTTTCATACCTTTATTAAAATTTAAAATCTTCTTAATAGTTGGAACTATAAACCTTTTTAGTATTAGACCACTATTTGATTTATTAAAAAATAGAGTTCCAAGGAAACTAATAAAGCAAAACCTAAATGTAAAGCTCTAATTAATAAGCTATAATAATCTAACAAAATCAATCACAAGGAATTGAATTTCTTTTATGTTTGGTGTTGTAGTTAAATTAGTGTAGTCAAATTGGTGTCTCGATATTTTTTTAATGTTGATTTTGTTATATTCTTATTTTATTACTATGGCTTGTGTGAATCTTATTAAATAACCAAGTTTCCTAAGAGACTGTCATTATTAATTGAACATTGTTATTATTTATTTTTCTGACACACCCACCCATCTATAACATTAGATGCATGGAAAAAAAATATCATGTAATTTAATAATAAAAGTTATACTCACTTTAAATAGCATTTTCCTTCCAATTATTATATAGACACAATGTTATAGAAATTATGTGAATTACATTTCTCACATATAAATATTTCAAATGGATGTATATAAGAATCCACAATTCAAAATTATAAAATGATTAGAGAAATAGATTATTATTGCATGTCTAGAAGTTCACGTGTTATTGGAGTTATTAGAATGAATAAATATAAAACAAATTGTGCTTGAAACTAATGTTACATAATATTTTTTTGAGATATTGATATAACTTATATTTAATATGAAAACAAATTATAAAATACCACAAACTTCTTGATCCTATAAAGTCTCCTTTGATAGTGGAACTCCAAAAATTACTATAGGGTCTCCTTTGGATGTAGGTTTACTTGGGATATACAATTAAAGTGTTGGTTAAGGTTGGGGCTCAAAAATCGAAAGATGAGATGGGACGACTGTATACAATAGAGTCGCAAAATTAGCAAAGGAAAAACGAAAGGAAGTGGCAAACGGAGGGCCATGTGTGCTGCGACCGTATACAATATCTGGATGGAAAGAAATAAGACGCTCACTTTATTCAAAAGAAAAAGAATGATGTATTTAACTGGTTTGAACCTTCTACATTAAGAATTAGTAAATTGTACTTCTGTTATATAAATTTGTTTATTTTTATATTGATGAATGATATATTTACATTTTCAGTTCCAATTTTTACGCCTTTTTAATTTTTTTAAAAAGTAAAAAGATTATATTAAAAACATATAATATTACTAAATAAAATTTGTCATATGCAATTTATCTGGTTCAAAATATTTAGGGATAAATGCAAAAAACCCCCCTGTGAAATAATTTATTGGCTGAAAACCCCCTGTGAAAAAAAAATAGGCTAAAAACCCCCTGTGAAATTTTTTCATTGCAAAAAACCCCCTCGGTTAGTTAGGTCAGCTACCCCCTGTGAAATAAATGCAAAAAAACCCCTGTGAAATAATTTATTGGCTGAAAACCCCCTGCGAAATAAATATAAGCTAAAAACCCCCTGTGAAATTTTTTCGTTGCAAAAAACCCCCTCGGTCGTTGCAAAATATTTATTTTATTTTTAGTAAATATGCCTCATAATAGTAAAAACAATAATGTTAATGATCTATAATATTTAAATTTAAATATTATGAGGCATATTTACTAAAAATAAAAGAAATATTTTATGAAAAATTATTTTTAATATCGTTTTTTTGTGTAAATATGAGTTTATTTTATTTTTAGTAAATATGCCTCATAATAGTAAAAACAATAATGTTAATGATCTAAAATTTAAATATTATGAGGCATATTTACTAAAAATAAAAGAAACATTTTATGAAAAACTATTTTTAATATCGTTTTTTTGTGTAAATATGAGTAAAAGTGTATCCCAAATGAATATATAAGTACTTATATGTTAATGATCTAAAATTTAAATATTATGAGGCATATTTACTAAAAATAAAAGAAACATTTTATGAAAAACTATCTTTAATATTGTTTTTGGGGGTTTTTTGCAACGAAAAAATTTCACAGGGGGTTTTTAGCTTATATTTATTTCACAGGGGGTTTTCAGCCAATAAATTATTTCACAGGGGGGTTTTTTGCATTTATTTCACAGGGGGTAGCTGACCTAACTAACCGAGGGGGTTTTTTGCAATGAAAAAATTTCACAGGGGGTTTTTAGCCTATTTTTTTTTCACAGGGGGTTTTCAGCCAATAAATTATTTCACAAGGGTTTTTTTTGCATTTATCCCAAATATTTAAAAAGAAAGAAAATAATAAAGTAAAGCCAATCCATAATCTAAGAAATGAAGATAATTTAGTTCAAGTATGATTTTTGGTTATTGTGGAATGAAAAGTTGGTAAAATCAGTTCTTGAGATTGAAAATTATTTGCTTGGATTTTTGGATATATATTTATTTTACGGGGTTCTTAGTAATTTTTTCTTAGTTTCCAATGATTCTCTACATTTTGATTATCTTCTTTAAATTGATTTGTATTTTAATTTATTGACTTTAAGTTAAAGTATCAAGAAAATAATTGTAATGTGATAATAGAATTTTTGTTTGCATAAAGATAATTTGAAGCTCTAAAATTCAGTTTTTATTAAATGTAAAAGTTAAAGTTAGAGCTCCTAAAGTCATTTGTGGAGTGCTAATATCATTACAAGATATAAGTATATTGCATGATATTACATGATATGTTGATGAATTCATTTTTTATATATATAAATAATATTAAGCTCTTTTTGTGCATTTACATTAAACGATATTGTAAATTAAAGTTAGAGTAGAAATGGATTAACATTCTCTTCGATTAAGCTGTTGAAAATGAATCACGTATATAACGATGCATTTAAAAATAAGAATATATGTTATTACATGTGGATGATATTCTATTTTTATATTATTAAAAAAAAGTGAGATAATGAATTTATTCATATTATATTTTTGACATTATTAAAAAGAGAGGGAGAATGAAATAAATGGGTCTATAGTGTGAATTTCAAAAAAGAAAATGTAAAATTAACGGCATAGATTAATTGATGCACATACTAAAAAAGATATTATTATTTTTGCCAATAGAATTTGAGATAATATTTAAACAAATAAAATAAAATTTATTAGAAATATATAAAAATTATAATTAATTATTTTCTTAAACGAATATAACTAAACTATTAGTTAAATTTATTTGTCACTAAAATTAACATATTTACATATTTTCCTAATACATGTAACCATAAATTTCTATTATTCAACCACGTGCGTAGCACATGATTCTTTCTAGTTTATATTAAATTTATATACAATTAAATGTCTTATACACACAACATTTATATGCCACATAGAAGAAAAAATTAATAACGATTTAAAATAGAAAAACAAATAATATTATTGTGATCCAACAGTGTTTAACTAACCTAAACATAAATTTTCGACAAGTGGAATCAACGCGCCTCCATAGGAGCGTCACACCCGTACAACTGTACAACACACACTGTTTCTCATATTCCACTTAACGAAACGGCGCAAAACTCCCGCGGCCATGCATATACATATATACATATATCTTTTCATATACCATATTTAGGGAAAAAAAGTTCATTCCATATTCACTTTTTACTCTTCTTCAGATTTTGTTATCATCATTCATCCAGTGTGTATGTGTATATCTCACAAAAACCTAATACTATAGTACTACTATTTCATTCCATTACGCCTAAATATACGCACTGATTATTAACATTTTTTTGTGTGTTTTTGTTGTTGAGAAGGTACATCAATGGCGGTGGAACCGACGATTTTGGCGACGCAGGCGTCTCTGTACGTCGGAGATTTGGCGTTAGATGTTTCCGACGGTGTGCTGTTCGACGCTTTCTCGGAGTTCAAGAGCCTCGCCTCTGTTCGCATCTGCCGTGACTCGTTGACCGGTAGATCGCTATGTTATGGCTACGTTAACTTCATCTCGCCTCAAGACGGTATTCTCTTTTTTTGCTTCGAGAAATGCATTTATGTGTTTACTGGAGTACGGTGTTGTGTATGTACGTATTTTCAGTATGTGATCTGAAATGTTTGTGGTTGTGGAGATGGATCGAGAAAAATGCTGGTTGATGTGATCGATTTTTGGTGGTATGTGTTTGATTGAGAATTAGGTGGTGTTGATCTATGTTTGGCTGATTTATTTTTTGCCATTGGAATTTTTTAATATGCGAATCAGTTGGATTGATTATTAGATGTGATTCTTTTCCATTGAGAACGAGAGCTCTGGAGACAATTTTTTTTTGTGTGTGTGTCTGTGTGTGTGCTTGTTTTTCAGAAGTATATAACCAAATAAAAGTAGCCACCAGGGCATCATTTGGACCAGTTTTCAACTCTGTGATCTGCCCCTGTAATTGAGAAATTACAAAGAAAATTTTAAAATATTACTACTAAAAGGTTCTGTAAATTTTGTTCATTATATGTTTGTCGATCAGATTCTGGACTGGATTTTACCTTCTAGTATGCCATGAGTTTGCTTGATCACTATTTAATCACATTTTTGCGAGGCTTGACAATCTGTTGCACAATGGATTTGATTTAATAGATTTACTTAATAAATCCTAGCATGATTTGAGATTTTTACTACAATTAAATGTACATTTAGTATATTCTCTTCTCTCCTTTGTTAGCTATTCGTGCTATTGACGCAAAAAACAATTCCACCTTGAATGGAAAAGCGATAAGAGTTATGTGGTCACGTCGTGATCCGGATGCAAGAAAAAGTGGAATAGGAAATGTCTTTGTCAAGGTAAATCTGATTTACCTTTTGACTGATGTAGTAGGATGCTGAGGTGTCTTTATTTTGTTAAACTATTCACTTATTAAATGCAACACTTTACTTTGGAGCTTTTTCTGTAGAATTTGAGTGACTCGATAGATAGTGTGAAGCTTCAAGAAATGTTTCAGAAGTTTGGTAATATATTATCTTGCAAAGTTGCTACATCTGATGATGGGAAGAGCAAGGGACATGGCTTTGTCCAGTTTGACACTGAAACCTCAGCTAAAGCTGCCATTGAGAAGCTCAATGGCTCAAACATTGGAGGCAAAGAGATGTATGTTTGATTCCCCTATCTTTTGCCCTCATGCCTTTTGTTATGATGGTCTGCAAGATACCCTTCTGTGAACCATTAATCTCATTGATATTGAGAAACATTTCTATCTGTAGGTATGTTGCTAAGTTTGTGAAGAAAAGTGACCGAGCTGTCTCTAGTCCCGAAGTGAAGTACACAAATCTGTACATGAAGAATTTGGATACAAGTTTATCTGAAGAAATCCTTAAGGAGAAATTTACTCAATTCGGAAAAGTTTTAAGCTTAGTTATCTCAACAGATGAGAATGGGGCTTCAAAAGGCTTTGGATTTGTCAATTTTGAGAACTTCAATGATGCCAAAAGCGCTGTGGAAGCTATGAATGGATCACAACTTGGTACAATCATTTACTTCTACCAAACTTAGTTGTATGATTGCATGCCGCAAAATCTTTTGTTATTTGAAGTTTGACTGTAATATACCTTATTCAATAGGCTCAAAGGTTTTATATGTCGCCCGGGCACAGAAAAGATCTGAACGTGAGGAAATGTTACGCCGCCAGCTTGAGGAAAAAAGAAAGGAACAGATTCGGAAATACCAGGTCCCACAAGAATATTATTATATAGTGAATGCTTTAATTAGTTTTTTGTGTTGTCTGTGGTTATATGATTACAATTAACTCTTACCAGTTTCAGGCTTCAAATGTGTATGTGAAAAATATAGAAGATGACGTTACTGATGATGAGCTGTTGGAACATTTTAGTAAGTGTGGCACAATTACCTCCGCCAAAATTATGCGAGATGATAAAGGGGTGAGCAAGGGGTTTGGATTTGTTTGCTTCTCCATGCCAGAGGAGGCAAATAAAGCTATGCTCACTTTCCATGGTAAGAATGTCTATTAAGGACAGGAATTTGC
This sequence comes from Verbascum thapsus, assembly GCA_963669365.1. Classification (NCBI taxonomy): domain Eukaryota; kingdom Viridiplantae; phylum Streptophyta; class Magnoliopsida; order Lamiales; family Scrophulariaceae; genus Verbascum; species Verbascum thapsus. The sequence goes on from OY770120.1 coordinate 3,213,889, forward strand.
TTTAGAGGTTTTGTGTAATTGAGGATACAAAATCAAATGGTTACATAGTATATGAATAACAATCTATGAAGGCCCCTTTAAATAGAGTAGCATGTTTCCATTCTTTTCTCTCTAGCTAGCATTTGGTCCTTTGAAGACACCTAAGAGTATCTTGGTTAAATGTTTTTGTTACACTGTTTATGCCAATTTTGTCTTGCACAAGTTTTCTTCTATGTCATTGTAAATCAATGGACATGTCCTTCCACAGGGAGCTGACCCCACACATGCATCACATTTGCAACAACTACATTCTATGGCTTCACCAAAAGATTCAAGCAGCCAAAAGGTCTTTTACTAGTGGATATTTGTTGTTTCGATTTTGTTGAAATTGTTACATATGCATGATGTATTATCTATTACATCATTAGCTCTAATATCGTTAGCTTTGTGTCAATTTTTCCATTTGCAGCATGTTGGCCATGTTAAGTACATGCCAAATGGACGTCCCTCTGAGATAAACAAAGGGTCTATTCCTGTTCAGCCTACTGTAATTACTCCAAGAGTGGGTCCTGAGGGATCAGAAATGTTAAGTACCTTGCTTGCTGCAGCTCCTCCAGAGCAGCAGAAACAGATACTCGGGGAGCGTCTTTATCCTCTTGTCGCTTCACATAAGGTAAAGATAACCTTTCCTCATTTCCTTGTCTCATTAGCTTGCGAGTTTCAAGCTGTGGGCTCATTGACAATCCTATTTGTGTTCCATTTTCTGCATCATTTTTATGCTTGGGTAAAAAATCGAAAAGAGAATGTAGAATGAGAGAGCCTGAAATGCTAATCTATATTCTCCTTTGCAGCCTGATCTAGCAGCAAAGATAACGGGAATGCTTCTGGAGATGGACAATTCAGAACTTCTTCTTTTATTAGATTCACCAGAATCACTAGCAGTCAAATTGGAAGAGGCTGTTGAGGTGCTCAAACTTTCAAAGACCAAAGTAACGAATCAAGACTCACTTCGTTCTAATTACTTTTCTGCTCAAGTGGCTGTCAACTGAGGGAGACAACATTTATGGTTTTGGCTAACGCTCTAAAACGAGCAAGACTTTGGTTGTCATTTTGTTGTTGTTTTCAATCTGGTTATGTAGGATCTGAGTTTGGTAACTAGTGACTATATACACTATAGTATATTTTAGCTTTAGACAATTTGCTGCTCTGTTGTAGACTGTACGCATTTAGCTAGTAGCAAAAAGCCATCGACATGTTCCATGGTGCTGCTGCTGCTAGTGTTGTTGACATGTTGTTCGTCAAGTCAATTCTATTTTGTTAAGTCGTCAAAAAATCTATTTTGCTCGTCAATTCAATTTTGTTGTCTTTATGAAGGATCTAACGTGGACCCATCATATGTGGTGATTTTGTGATTGATTGATTGTTTGGGGGAGGTGTTGAATCGTTTAGTCTACTATATTGGTAAAACTTGTGTGAATAATTGTAATTGCGGGTCTGAAAAATGTTTTTATTCGCGGTCGTAAGGTGAAATTTAAAGCAAGCAATTTGATAATATGAATGGTGAAACTTGGAAGAGAACTTATGAAATTCGATGTTACTATTTCATTATTTCATATTTCAATTGAAAAGTTGGTATGTTTCCATTTGGAAGAGAACTTATGAAATTCGATGTTACTATTTCATTATTTCATATTTCAATTGAAAAGTTGGTATGTTTCCACTTTCTAGAGATTTAAAGCTAACATTCAAGAAAGTACAAATTCATACTCAACTAGAGAACCTACTCTTACTACGTATTACTATTAACAAAACTGAATTTTCAATTTATTTTTATATGTCGATAAAAATACTCTTATCTTTTTTTTCTCATGAATATAGAATCCATTTATTTATAAAAATACAATAGTAATTAGAATAAAATTCGAGATTAAATTGCTTTGAACAGCTTATATGGAAATAAATTCTCCCATTGTCTACAAATTGAACCCCTACTATTGTTGACCCGCACGGCCGCACGTACTATAAATAACATTTGTCTCTGACCCTACCCTACAAATTGGGGCACGCCATTTTCTCTTCTTCCTGCAAAACCTTCTGACATTCGTATCTATACATACATACAAACATACTACATATACAAAAATGGAAGCTCTCCGTTTTGCCCCTGCCCAATCGTCCTACCACCACCGGAAATTCACCTTCAACGACGTCATCAAGACACCTTCCGCCGCCGTCAATTGCTCCCATCGTCGAAAAACATTAATTTGCGCCGCGCTGTCAAAATCGGCGGCGGAGATCCTACCGTCGGTCGAACAGATTCAGTTGGTTACGCCGCCTTCTACAGCGCCTCTGTTGAGAGTCTCCCCGAGTTCTCTGCAGTGCGAGAGCGGATATCTGTTTCCGAATGAGCATTTAGGAGATGGCGGTGTTGTTGGAGAAGGTAACCTCGATGCTATGGAATATTTGACGAATATTTTGGCGTCGAAGGTGTATGATGTTGCGTACGAGTCGCCATTGCAGCTGGCGACGAAGCTCTCGGAGAAGTGGGGGTCAAATGTGTGGCTCAAGAGAGAGGATTTGCAGCCGGTAATGTATCTAACTTGAAATGCATATCTTTATGAGTGTGTGTACGTAATGTTTGTATGCTTGTATGTCTGGCTCAAGAGAGACGATTGCGGCCGTTGTGTGTGTGTGTGTGTTTCTGAATATCAACTTTTTGTTAATCATCAGCATGGTTCAAAAGAGAGGTTCAAGCTCGGTCTACATGTACTTTACTATATTTTTCTGTAAATTTTGAATATTTCTTTAATCATTTTGGGATGTCTGGGAGCTCAAACCCCGGTTAACTTTTGTAATGAAGAGTCCTTTTAAAGCACCTCTAACATCCTGGGGAATTTTTTTTCTTCAGATTGTATTCCCTCTGAATTATAGTTTAATTGAAAAAATGTGAGACTTTATGTAGGCTGACAAAAAATGTGAGACTTTATGTAGGCTGACAATCTGTTTTGCAGGTTTTCTCATTCAAGCTTCGAGGCGCATATAATATGATGGCCAAACTTCCAAAGGAACAGCTAGAAAAAGGAGTAATTTGTTCATCAGCAGGAAATCATGCACAAGGCGTGGCATTATCTGCACAAAGATTGGGGTGCGACGCTGTGATTGCAATGCCTGTTACTACCCCAGAGATTAAGGTTATTACACACTTATTCAAGTGTTTTTCTTTTCTTAGGTATGAATTTTCCGAAAACCGACAATATCATTGTTTCTAAAGTCTTTTGCTTGATACTCGTAGTGGAGATCGGTTGAAAGACTAGGGGCAACTGTTGTACTCATAGGGGACTCGTACGATGAAGCCCAAACTTATGCCAAAAAGCGGGCAGAAGATGAGGGCCGCACATTTATACCTCCTTTTGATCACCCTGATGTAATCATAGGGCAGGGGACAATCGGAATGGAGATCGTGAAGCAAATGAAAGGCCCAATAGAAGCAATATTTGTTCCTGTTGGTGGTGGTGGGCTTATAGCTGGTATTGCTGCCTATGTGAAAAGGGTCTGTCCAGAAGTAAAAATTATTGGAGTTGAACCATTGGATGCAAATGCAATGGCATTATCACTGCACCATGGTCAGCGAGTTATGCTGGACCAAGTGGGAGGTTTTGCTGATGGAGTAGCAGTCAAAGTGGTCGGTGAAGAGACTTTTCGCCTTTGCAAGGAACTGATAGATGGGGTGGTTTTTGTTGGCCGTGATGCTATTTGTGCATCAATAAAGGTGACATTTTTTTGCATTTTATATTCCATTTCTTATTGATTTGGAACTTGATAGTGTTGTTAAGTGATTATTATTTTTTGTGAGACAATTTGCATGTTATGTTTGTTCTGAATTATCTTCTGTGTGTATTGTATGGATTATCTATCCTTTTGTTCTCAGGTATCATGTAAGCCAAAATGTATTCATAACCTCTCTGGAGATATTAGTTCTTGAGTATTTTCTTACTTTTCTCGCCTCTCTTTCGTCTGGTTAAGTTTATCATTTTCCAGTTCACTACAAAAAGTACTAGCTTTGACATGGTCGTTTCTTTTTTGCTCAAGTTACTGCTTGTTGTTGCTGGATTTCAGCGTGACAAGTCATTGTAACTTGTGCATAGATTTAAATCATCTCTTCTTGCAATCCCCACTCTTGAATGAATCTTGATATTCTTTATAAACTGGGGACATTCTCTAGGCAGTAGCCTTTTAGATATACTTTTTTATGACCCAATCCGATTTTATCTAGATCTTTTGGACATCTAGAACTTATCCGGCCTTCTATGTTACTTGTTTGATGCATTTGCAAATTGAGCTTTCCGGAAAGTATTGGCAATGAAGGAATCAGTCATGACATCTCTGAAGGCGTAGTGATGTTGCAATTAGTGATAATTAAGCTATGGTCACCAATTTAACTAATTTCTTATACTCCCTTGCTTCTATTAGTGCTGAGAAAATCGGTATTCAGACCAGACGAATTAGATATGACCCTCTAGTTATTTTGTTTTTCCCATGGGACCCACATTTTACATGCAAATTTCATTCCTAATTACCACTGTCATCATATCTATGTCAATTTTAGGCGCTGGTCCATACTTCAGCGATTCATTACCAGCCAATTGAGTTGGCTGTACATATATATAAATATCCTGTTACTTCAAAGTTTGAAAATGGCTAACTGTTAAGTTGCCTTGGTACAGGACATGTTTGAGGAGAAAAGGAGTATTTTAGAACCAGCAGGTGCTCTTGCCCTTGCTGGAGCTGAAGCTTATTGCAAGTACTATGGGCTCAAGGGTGCTAATGTAGTAGCAATAACCAGTGGAGCTAATATGAACTTCGATAGATTGAGATTGGTAACTGAACTTGCAGATGTTGGTAGACGACGGGAAGCTGTACTTGCAACTTACATGCCCGAAGAACGTGGAAGCTTTAAACAGTTCTGTGAGCTTGTAGGTTTCCCTAAACTATATATATATATATATATATATATTTTATTCTCATTATGAAGATCTGCAAATTTACAATAATTGCTATATTTTGGTTGCAGGTGGGACCTATGAATATCACTGAGTTCAAATACAGATGTAGTTCAAATAAAGATAAAGCTTTAGTGCTATACAGGCAAGAGATAGTTCATGTACTTCCATTCCTCTTTCAGAATGGACAAAGCATGATCCTTAGCCTTCAATGCTTTGCATGGTTACAATTAAGAAAGACAACATATTTATTTATTTTTCTTTTTTAACAGTGTTGGCCTTCACACGCAATTGGAACTTGATGCAATGGTCGAGAGAATGAAATCAGCTCAACTACTGACCATTAATCTTACAGAAAATGACTTGGTTAAAGATCATTTGAGACATTTGGTAAGGATTTCCGAAATTTTGCTTCATGAAAAATGATTTATATTAGTATATTCAAGGGACAAGTTTCTGTTGGAGAATGTTGATCACAGAATTAACTGGCTAAGATCTACATATTTTTATTATGAACTGGATAACGATTCAGGTGGAGAATGTTCTTACAATATGGCGGAGAAGATACTATCTATAAGAATACTGAGGAAATATATATATATATATATATATATTATATGTAAAATGCAAATATCCTAGCTAAAAGGTTTTTCATTTTAGGAAACTGTAAATGCATGTTTTCTGTAAGAAAGTCAATCTTAGTTTTTTTATGGTTGAGTTATAAAAGTGAAGAAATGTAGATTACTTATAGTTTTTCTTGGTGATCCAATATATTGAAAAAACCCATGATTTAATCTTGAAGTAATGTAATTTGGTGGTATAGCCTTCTTAGTGGTTTACACTGAATGGAAATTAGTCTGACAAAAAGGTAAATCCTTATTATGAAACGTTATCCATGGTAATTAGTTGAATAGACTGAAATTATAGCTCTTCGCATGTCAATGACAAGTCAAATCCAACAAATCTTCTCACCTTCGTGCTTGTTGGGCCTCATGCTATGCTATTTTGTGCAATGTGTTGCAGCAGAATAAGTACTATAAACTAGGAAATAGCCAATATAGTCTTGTTTATCTGTTATCGTATTTCAAATTTATCATTCTATTAATTTTGTGTTGTACATCTTAGATCCTTCATAACACTATTTGTTTGATTTGACGTGTAAGTTTACTCATAGGTACAAGTTTAGTGTAGTATCAACTTATCTCTTCGTTGAAAATACATTCTCCATTGAATTTTACTAGTTATGTACTCGATTAATGTACTTAATTGGTATCGTATCTGTTTCAGATGGGTGGAAGATCAAATGTTCAAAATGAGCTGCTTTGTCGATTCGTTTTTCCCGAAAGGCCAGGTGCTTTGATGAAATTTTTGGATGCTTTAAGTCCACGTTGGAATATAAGTTTATTCCACTACAGGGGCCAGGTTTTTATCTCCAAAAACTCGTCTTTAGCCATGTATATCACTTCCACACGCACACACACACACACACACACACACACATATATATGTATATATTTGCTGTCATTATTTTTACCCTTCTCATTTTATCTCCAGGGAGAAACTGGTGCAAATGTGTTGGTCGGTATTCAAGTCGCTCATAATGAGTTGTACGAATTCCAGAATCGCGCAAACAGTCTTGGTTATGAATATGAACTGGAAACCGATAATGAAGCTTTCCAGCTTCTAATGCGATAGTGAAGTTATGCATACACCGTTGGATAGGGATGTGATATTAAGATGCACTTTAATCATCTTATTCCAACGGTTGTGAGTCTTTGGTTTGGTTCTCGAACCTTTCTTGATGTCAACTGTGATGATATGAAATCAAGCTTCAGTTGTTGTTTGATTGTGATATATTTTTATTTAAAGTAAGGATGCAACTAACAATTAGGTACTGTGTGTTTTCAGTATGGCTGTTGTTGATAATTTTCTGTTTTTAGTATTGGATATTGTAAATACTTCAAAATTTGCTTGTGATCTCTTGGTTTTGCAGGATTCTCTTTGCAAGAATTAAGGGTGTGTTTGGATCACTGATTTGGATTTGGGAAGGGGATTTGGAGGAAGGATTTGAAATGACACTAAAATTGGAGTAATTTAAAATCAATTATAGTTGTGAAGAAAATAGCTCAAAATGAATAACAACGGATTTAAAATCCATCATTACATGAATTCATCCAAACAAATTTAAATGAACTTGTCGATGAATTTGAAATCCATGATTTTGAAATTCTTCAATCCAAACACACCATGAGGTTTGTTCAGTTGAATTTAAAAGTACTAATAATGTTAATTATTTATTATATACACTTAATATAACGAAAAAGAGTGCTAAGTTGGGAACAAAACAAAGATGCATTAACACTAAAACTCTTTGATTAAGTCTCAGCCCGACCCGTAGATGCTATATAACACTTTTTGATTCTTTCACTTTTAAATTTGTAAATTTTGGTACGACTTATATTCAATAGACGCGGTTAATTAAAATAGTGTTGTAATACCAGCAATAAAAGCATAAAACCAATAGAGCATTAGAAGCATAAATTTATTTATTTTTTTTGGTTCTTTTTCGTCTATTAAAACAGAAAACGTGACAACGCATGTATTGAACATCAAGCTCCATTTACCCATGCTAATAATCAGGACAAAAGAACCACAAATCCGAATGTTAGAGAATATATTTCCATATTATATTGCTTATATTAGATATATATTAATATATTATTTATAAGTTAAGAATATATTATTTCCTTATTTGTAGGGTAGGTTAAGGTAAGTTATGATATCGTTAGATTCTCTTGTAATCCTATATATACGTTCCATTATCAATAATATTATTTACGGGGTTTCATATTATTCAACATGGTATCAGAGCCATGGCTTCTAGCCTTGGTCTCTCGATCTTTCGCTTCCGTTGCCGCCATCAAGTCGTCGACCCCGTCCGACGCACCTATCTTTTTTTACCTATCTTTTTTTTTTCTTTTGCTACGAGGAGTTAGAGCCAACTGCTCACTCATGAAAATAAGGAGTTAGAGCCAACTGCTCACTCTTGGAAATAAGGAGTTAGAGCCAACTGCTCACTCTTGGAAATAAGGAGTTATAGCCAACCGCTCACTCTTAAAACCATTGCCGCTGCCTTTCAAGGTTATCGCCGATTTTTTATCTTATTGGATTTGGATCCAGTTTCAACGTTCAAGATCCCCACGTCTCAACTGCGGGGGAGTGTTAGAGAATATATTTCCATATTATATTGCTTATATTAGATATATATTAATATATTATTTATAAGTTAAGAATATATTATTTCCTTATTTGTAGGGTAGGTTAAGGTAAGTTATGATATCGTTAGATTCTCTTTTAATCCTATATATACGTTCCATTATCAATAATATTATTTACGGGGTTTCATATTATTTAACACCGAATGGTGCTCATGCAAATCATGATGACTTATTTAAAAATTTAATTAATCCAAGCAATTAATTAAAAAGTACTTTTTATCTTTTTTTCTATTTTGTATCTCTCACATGAAACTTGTTTCGTATTCTCATATGTACACTGACACGTGTATACTCATATAGAATTGATACCGTTTAGTATTCAATTTTTCGTGTATAGACGAACTGATGTAAAAGATAACCCACAATTTGCATATAAACAACATGCGTATAAAATCTACTTCCCTTATATATTCAAGAAAAAAATAAATTATACACATGACGGACACATGAGAAAACAAATAGAAAACGAAATACCCGTTAATAAAGACAAATTTTAAGTCACTTTATTGCACCAAACTGAGGTTATAAAAGCAACAAAATAGTTACAAAAATGAAATTGTGAGATTAATAGTGTTATAAATCAATCAAAATGGAATTCTCATCAAGAAGCATTATATGTGCATTTCTTGTTTGTTACATATTGTTATCATTTGTTAATAGTGAGCCTATAGTTCCAGCATTGTGCATATTTGGAGACTCAGTTGTTGATGTGGGAAATAACAACAAATTGCATACATTAATCAAAGCAAACTTTCCTCCTTATGGAAGAGATTTTATCACCCACAGACCTACTGGTAGGTTCTGCAATGGGAAGCTAGCCACAGATTTCACCGGTAATATATTTTCGTTTCGTTTTCTTTAGTTTGATTATTTTTTGAGTTCTCGAGACTGTTATAATAGTTTATAATAGTCTATCATTTTAATTACTATTATTCTATCATTTGGATGTGATTCTTATTGTCACATTATGTTCTAACTCAACCTCATCTTCCAAAAAATAAATATAGAAAAAAATTACATATAAACCCCTAACTTTAGTGATAACTATTGAAAACCCCTTGATCTTTTTAAAATTGTATAATGTTCCGCTCATGTTAAGGCATTTTTACAGTTACACCATGTGTATTTAGAGATTCTTTCATTTCACCCCCTCTAATACCCCTTGAGGGGGTCTCTTTATAGTTTACCACAAGTCAGAGAGGTTTATGTAATTAACACTAAAGTGAGGCGTGTATGCGTGTAATTCGCCCGAAAATACTTCATATGAAGTTCGGCCTGGACGAGCACATTACAAAATACAAATTTAAGCTGGTTGGGCATATTAACACCTTATTATTGTGATTGTTGAATCATATAAACCCGTGAATATTGTATTATTGATAATGAACTATTTATATATAGATTGTATAATAATGAAAGATATGCATAATCTAAACTAATATGTTTATTATCTAATATTTTGAGAATTAAAATCCCGCGCCTTTTGATCCGTTTATTCCATGCACATATATACACACAGCTGAGTACCTCGGGTTCACATCATACCCACCGGCGTACCTTAGCCAAGAAGCCAAATGTTCCTTCCTTAGTGGTGTCAACTTTGCCTCAGCTTCATCTGGTTATTATGACAAAACAGCACATCTATATGTAAGTTCTTTTATCACACTTGTATATCAATGTTTCATTCATAAAAACATGAAAATATAGATATATTAACTTTGACCTATCTCTGCAGAAAGCTTTGACATTAACAAAACAGCTCGAATACTACCGAAAATGGCAAAAACGAGTCGTTAATTCAATAGGAAAATCGAAAGCTAACGCTATATTCTCGGGTGGGATCTACCTTATAAGCGCGGGCAGCAGCGATTTCGTTCAGAATTACTATATAAATCCATTTCTCAATGGATTTTATTCTCCAGATCAGTTTTCAGACATTCTCATGAACTCATACTCTGTCTTAATCAAGGTATCAACAATTTCCATTCAGAATTATTACAACACTCTTGTTGTAATAACAGGGCTCAGATTGTAATATGCTATTCTATGATGCACGGACACGGGACACAGCACACTACACGACCTCGAAACTGCTAATAAAATGTGTATATATATATCATATTACATATATATGTTCATTAATTTACGTTAAATATATATAAATTAGTATTTTCATTCTAATTTAAATATGACTGGTTAGAGAAATAAACTATAAGAATGACTATTGTACATTATAAATTTGTATTTGATTTGTAAAGTTATATATGTTTGAAAGAAAAATAAATACTTCAGTTTTCAAAATTATGAAAGATAAGTGAAATAACATCAAGTGTCACAAATAATCCATACATAGTAGACACACCTCTAACTGCGTCCATTACAACGTTCATATTTTATTTTTTTCATTTTATTTAATCAGACAAATTTATCTTCATATTAGACACGGTATAAGAGAGTGTCGGTGGAGTGTCGTGTCCGATCTGGTATCCGTGCATCACAGATGCTATTACTGACAGGAAAATTAAAATTATGGGAATTATTCAAATCTCGTTTTTGTAATTTAACTTTTTCTTTAGCCCCGTGTATTGGCAACGTCGATAACGCGTGTTTTTTGACAGAATTTGTACCGTTTGGGAGCAAGGAGAATTGGCGTAACGAGCCTACCGCCAATGGGATGCTTGCCAGCAGCAATTACTTTGTTCGGTTTTGGTTCGGGAGGCAATAAGTGTGTGGCTAGGCTTAACCGAGATGCTATTTCGTTTAACAACAAATTGAATAAAACATCTCAACACTTGAAGGCTAGATATCCTGGGTTAAAACTCGTGGTCTTCGATATTTACCAGCCTCTTTTGGACATGATTATGAAGCCCACAAAAATTGGTATACTGCAAATTTTACATTATCTTTATTTGTTCCAACTTGATAACAAGTACCAAAAATAGAGTGTACTTAATTGGCATTGTACCTTGTGGCCGGACGGGGCGATCTACCCGCCCGGTGATCCGGCCGGGTATATAGCACGACAAAGCATTATATTATCTGAGTTCTATTAGGCCTTGTTGTTCTTGGGACAACACTGTATAGCCCGGCCCAATCTAGACATTAGCCAAAATACCGAAAGTTCCAAGTGCAAAAACCTAGGTGAAGTGCCTTATGGGAAACAGTATTTTTGGTACACTAATGTGGCTATCACGTTTCTTACGTATACTAATATATGGCGTATGGCAATTTCAGTCAAAATCAACCAATTTTTCGGCGAAAATTGAGTTTTCTAGCGAAATTTATACTCAAATTGAAAACACATAGCCATGTATCCAAATTTGCACTCCCGTATTCTTTAGTGTACCAAAAATGCAGTTTTTCCTATTTTTATGTGGTCACGCCAATCGGCCAGCTTCAATGTTGTTGTAGCTAGGACTTAAAGACGAATCGAACTACTCGAGATTGATTGCTAGAGCTCGGTCTGTGATAAATTAAACAAGTTTGAACATTACATTATCCGGCTTAGAACGGTCCTTTTTACAACCCTAGTTGAGTCGGTTCCAGGCGGGCCAGCCCAACACCGTCAACAACTTTACCTAAACATATGCATATGCATGAACATCTATATTCTGTAGCAATGCTGTTAGTTAAAGTAAACAATATTCATTTTTATCCATGAAAATGCATCAAATAATTTATCTTTTGTGTTTTAATATTGTTCTTAATTCCAGGATTTTTCGAGTCAAGGAAAGCTTGTTGTGGAACAGGTGTATTTGAAACATCATTTCTGTGTAATAAAAGATCCATTGGGACATGTTCAAATGCCACACAGTATGTTTTCTGGGATGGATTTCACCCTTCTGAAGCTGCTAATGAAAAACTGGCTCAAAGTCTACTTGCACAGGGATTTGATCTCATCTCTTAATCAGAAAAAAAAAAAGCCATTTCAATCAGATACAGATGAATATACTATGATCTTTTGGAGTAAATAAGGTTGTTTCTATATATAGTTTTATTACCTGAATTTGGTTTAATGTTCAATAAGCAGACTTAAGTCTCCGGTGGTTATTCGGATTCTTGATGAGTGTTTCCATTGATTAGCCAAAATATTTATCAGTAAAGTTTACAAATAAAAGAAGACTTGTAAATCGATAAATACACAAGTAATTATTTTATGGGAAGTATAATTATACATTAATAACAATGAATTTAATTCACTCGAATTTGAATCGGGCTAGAATTTCATGGACCACAAATTGCAAGTTAAAAGCAAGAGCTTCTCACGCACTTCTATTTCATTTTTTCAATTTAAACTTTTATTCTTGTCCTGCAAAAAATTTACTTCCTATTTTTCTTTTCTCACCAAACACAACACCATAAAAAACGGACCATAATTTCATTAGCAAATAATCAACTCTTATATCAATTCACATTAAGGACTACTCAAATCCACCAAAAAATATAAACCCAAGTTCAAACTAAAAGCATAAAGTCAAATTCATACTAGAAAATCTAATAAAATTTAATAGAAAAACAAAACCTAAATAATATAATATTATAAATTGATCTTTGCATAGTCATGCATTCATTATACACAAGACTAGGGAAAGATTCCCATCATGAGTTAAGGATGCGAGATGAGGAACATGGAGTTGAGCCATCCACGTAGCCCAATAAATTATGTTTATGAAGTATTAGGTCTAATTGATATTTCCACAAGAAACATTTGTCTGAGTTGAGTTTATATTGATGAACATTAAGGAGAGATTATAATGAGAGTGGGGCAGAAGACGGAGGAATTTGTGGTGTGAAAGATTAGGTGGCAAGATGTAAAAATATATAGCATGCAAATTAAGATTTTCCATAAAAAGATGAGAGATGGGCAGAAGATAGGCTTTGAAGAAGTTACGGGACAACAAGAGTTGGGTTAGGTGAGACGTCAATGATGAAATGACTTAATAGGGTTGTGTGTGTGGCACATCGTCGAGATAAGAAAAGAGCGTGTCAGTATTGGATTTGTAGTATGAGAGGGGCTAGGGTTTCGGTTGGAGGCATCGACTTGGTCGGAAGGGTAGGCAACACTAGGGTTATGATTGGAATTGTGTGATAAATGTTCTGGGATTGAGGAACTAGAATTAAGGTTTGCATGGAGTTTAGGGTTAGAGTTCGTGTGAGAGAAAAGCGTCAGTAGGGCTATCAGTAATGGATGGAGGAAGAGGGGTACATCTTTGGAATAAAGATTGAGGGGGCAGGAATAGTAGGTGAAAAAGTAGACAAATTGTGGAAGAGATCCTATTCGAGAAGATGGTGCTATTAGATGATGATTATGGTGTCGAAGATCATATTGAAAAAAAAAATAGATTTCTACAAGGAAGAATAATGATGTCAATGATAAATTTTAATAAGATACATAGATTAATATCTTATACAGAAACATGGATGTTAAAACAACATACAAATATTTTTTTGTCAAAAGTTTATTTTACGTTCAAATAAACAAAGAACAAAATAAGTTGTTCAAAAATAGATAAAACAAACATAATAGAGGTTGGTTAAGAAAAAAACTCTTAATAGTAGGAAATCATTTAGTAAAAGAAATTTAAAATATTTAGGCCTTGTGTTGTTTATGTTTTCAAAACCCATTTTCAACTTTTTAAATCACAAAATTTTAAATAAACTTTACACACCAAATTTTCATCCAAATTCTACTTTTTCAACTCTACTTTCCAATTTCCTATATAACTAACTATCAATCATATATACAATTTTTCACACATTTACCAATCAAATCAATCATTATTTCACTTTCTCTTTCATATTTTACACATTTTTTATTTTTATTTTTTATTTTTATAATCATTATATACACCACTAACACAATTAGTATACACATCATTCATCAACCTATCACTATTGATTTGACATGTCCTACAACTTTTAACCTAATTCTAAAAATATAAACAAACACCTACCATTTTTACACGAATTTCCATAGTGCGCGATCCCCGAGAAAATTTTAAAATTTTATCTAAAAAACATAAACAAATATAGCCTTAGATTTCTACGTTACTCAAAATTATTTAAACAATTTTTTAAAAAGCTCTTTTATACATGAAGAAATATAACAAAATATGTGACATAGATCTTAATCTTAATCTATTAAAAGTGTTTTATATTTTAAAATTTTCTTATGAATTCTTTGAAAAGTGTGTATTATACTTTGAAGGAATAATGTGATGTATAATATATATTAATTAATAAGTAGTTATACGTGAACATAATGAACATGAAAGAAAATAAATTGACTGAAAGTAGATTATATTTGAATTCGAGAAAGTTGTGATAAAATAATAATCTTTATAATTATATATGTTCGTAGTTTTTTAGCTATAAGGTGTTAAAAAAAGCTGAGAGAAAAACATAAATTAACAATTATATTTAACTCATACGATATGACTCATTTGGTTGCAATTTCGTAATTTTATTCATATTAAATTTTATGTTTTAAATGAAATTCAAAACATAAATTCGCCAGAATTTTGAAATAATTAATAAGAATTAGATTTATTTAATAATAAAATAATTAATTATGAAATCATTTAAAAGAATAATAATAATTTATTTTAATTTATTTCATTATTAAAAAAATCACGTGCTAATCACGTGCGACGCACGTGATATTTTCTAGTAAAACTTAAAAGATCTAAACTATTGTTTTGCCCTGGATAGCTATTCCTAATATGTTGCTAAAGTGTTTAAATATATATACTCAATATTCATATATAGTCTTGGAATTTAATTATGTGATATAATACGTGAAAATGGAGAAATCGTAATTAATGAGATTGAGGTTTGAACTAAAACATCCAACTTTTCCTTATTTCTTGTTCAATAGTTAATACGTGTTTAAATTTGAATCTAAATCTACTTGATGAAATATACCTAAAACGAACATATCTGTCCCCCATAATACATTTTTTTACTATGGTAAGATTGAAACAAAAGAAAAAAAAAGTATTTTTTGAGTGTTCTACGCTATGGTAAGACAGAAAACGACCAAAAACTAAAACACGTCACGCCTAGTGGGACTTAAACCCACAATCGCCTGATTAGAAGTCAGACGCCTTATTTAGGCCATGGGCGCTTTTTATTTTTGATTTTTTATTAATACTTTTGAAATGAATAAAATAGTGCCACGTACAGAGAGCAAAAGCTTCAAATAGCAAGCTTGGCGCGAAAGGAATCAGTTTTGGGATCTGAAATCTCTTCTTCTTCCTTCTTACTTGATTCGAGAGGATGATATGGCAGGAGGTATGTTACTTTTATATTTTCCTTATTTGTTTTACTTTTATATTTTTCCTATTTGTTTTATGATTTCGTTGTCCAATAACTAGGGGAGTTGGGAGAAAAACGGGCCGACGAATTTTCCTTATTTGTTTTAGGGCTTGAGTTGGGAGAAAAATGATTTTCCTTATTTGTTTTATGATTTTCTAGGGTTTGAGTTGGGAGAAAAACGGGGCCGACGATTTTCCTTATTTGTTTTATGATTTTCTAGGGTTTGAGTTGGGAGAAAAACAGGGCCCCTTTGTGGAGAGATTAGAGGAAATCTATTCTAATCTTGTGATTTTCTATTTTCCAAACCCGCCGACTGGTTTCGAACGTGTAACAGTACATGAATGGCAAGCACCACACAACCCCTCCCAAACCCTCCTTTGGACGACCTCATGCTCGAGGGTGTAACAGTACATGAATGGCAAACACCACACAACCCCCTCCCAAACCCTCCTTCGGACGACCTCATGCTCGAGGGTGTAACAGTACATGAATGGCAAGCACCACACAACCCCTTCCCAAACCTCTACGATGACCCGCTACTCGGTAACCTCCCAAACCTCTACGATGACCCGTTGCTCAGTAACCTCCCAAACCTCTACGATGACCCGCTACTTGGTAACCTCCCAAATCCGCTGCTCAGTAACCTCCCAAACCTCTACGATGACCCGTTACTCGGTAACCTCCCAAACCTCTACGATGACCCGCTGCTCGGTAACCTCCCAAACTCGCTGCTCGGTAACCTCCCAAACCTCTACGCTGGCCCGCTGCTCGGTAACCTCCCAAACCTCTACGATGACCCGCTGCTCGGTAATCTCCCAAACCCACTGCTCGGTAACCTCACGAACATCTACGATGACCCGCTGCTCGGTAACCTCCCAAACCTCTACGATGACCCGCTGCTCGGTAACCTCCCAAACCCGCTGCTCGGTAACCTTCCAAACCTCTACGATGACCCGCTGCTCGGTAACCTCCGAAACCCGCTGCTCGGTAACCTCCAAAACCTCTACGATGACCCGCTGCTCGGTAACCTCTCAAACCTTTACGATGACCTGCTGCTCGGTATACTCCCAAACACGCTGCTTAGTAACCTCCCAAACCTCTACGATCACCCGCTGCTCGGTAACCTCCCAAACCTCTACAATGACCTGCTGCTCGGTAACCTCCCAATGACCCGTTGCTAGGTAATCTCCCAAACCTCTACTATGACCCGCTGCTCGGTAACCTCCCAAACCTCTATGATGACCCGCTGCTCGGTAACCTCTCAAACCTCGACGATGACACGCTGCTTGGTAACCTCTTAAACCTCTACGATGACCCACTGCTCGGTAACCTCCCAATGACCCGCTGCTCGGTAACCTCCCAAACCTCTATGATGACCCGTTGCTCGGTAACCTCCCAAACCTCTACGATGACCCGCTGCTCGGTAACCTCCCAAACCTCTACGATGACCCGCTGCTCGGTAACATCCCAAAACCCGCTGCTCGGTAACCTTCCAAACCTCTATGATGACCCGCTGCTCGGTAACCTACCTTTGCTCGGTAACATTCCAATGACCTGCTGCTCGGTAACCTCCCAAACCTCTACGATGACCCGCTGCTCGGTAACTTTCCAAACCCGATGCTCGGTAACCTCCCAAACCTCTACGATGACCCGCTGTTCGATAACTTGCCAAACCCGCTGCTCGATAACCTTCCAAACCTCTACGATGACCCGCTGCTCGGTAACCTCCCAAACCTCTATGATGAACCGTTGCTCGGTAACCTCTCAAACCGGCTGCTCGATAACCTCCCAAACCCACTGCTCGGTAACCTCCCAAACCTCTACGATAACCCGCTGCTCGATAACCTCCCAATGACCCGCTGCTCGGTAACCTCCCAAACCTCTACGATGACCCGCTGCTCGGTAACCTCCCAAACCCGCTGCTCGGTAACCTCCCAAACCTCCACGATGACCCGCTGCTCGGTAACCTCCGAAACACATTGCTCGGTAACCTCCCAAACCTCTACGATGACCCGCTGCTCGGTAACCTCCCAAACCTCTACGATAGAAAACGACCAAAAATTAAAACACGTCACGCCCAGTGGGAATCGAACCCACAATCGCCTGATTAGAAGTCAGACGCCTTATTTAGGCCATGGGCGCTTTTTATTTTTGGTTTTTATTAATACTTTTGAAATGAATAAAATAGTGCCATGTACAGAGAGCAAAAGCTTCAAATAGCAAGCTTGGCGCGAAAAGAATCAGTTTTGGGATCTGAAATCTCTTCTTCTTCCTTCTTACTTGATTCAAGGTTCTCTTTCAATGGAGGATGATATAGTAGAAGGTATGTTATTTTTATATTTTCCTTATTTGTTTTATTTTTATATTTTTCTTCTTTGTTTTATGATTTCGCTGTCCAATAACTAGGGGAGTTGGGAGAAAAACGGGCCGACGAATTTTCCTTATTTGTTTTAGGGCTTGAGTTGGGAGAAAAACGATTTTCCTTATTTGTTTTATGATTTTCTAGGGTTTGAGTTGGGAGAAAAACGGGGCCCCTTTGTGGAGAGATTAGCGGAAATTTATTCTAATCTTGTGATTTTCTATTTTCCAGACCCGCCGACTGGTTCTGAGGGTGTAACAGTACATGAATGGCAAGCACCACACAACCCCCTCCCAACTCTCCTTTGGACGACCTAATGCTCGAGGGTGTAACAGTACATGAATGGCAAGCACCACACAACCCCTCCCAAACCTCTACGATGACCCGCTAATATGTTGCTAAAGTGTTTAAATATATATACTCAATATTCATATATAGTCTTGGAATTTAACTATGTAATACAGTACGTGAAAATGGTGAAATCGTAATTAATGAGATTGAGGTTTGAACTAAAACATCCAACTTTTCCTTATTTCTTGTTCAACAGTTCATACGAGTTTAAATTTGAATCTAAATCTACTTGTTGAAAGATACCTAACACGAACATATCTGTCCCCCATAATACATTTTTTTACTATAGTAAGATTGAAACAAAAGAAAAAAAAAGTATTTTTTGAGTGTTCTACACTATGGTAAGATAGAAAACGACCACAAATTAAAACACGTCACGCCCAGTGGGACTCGAACCCACAATCGCCTGATTAGAAGTCAGACGCCTTATTTAGGCCATAGGCGCTTTTTATTTTTGGTTTTTTATTAATACTTTTGAAATGGAAAAAAATACTATGATGGCTTCGTTGCTTTCTATTTTCAAATGGGTTCTTTTTTTTCTTCCTTTGATTCAGCAATCCCTAAGTTTCTTTTTGATCCAAATAAAAAAGGAAAAGTCTTGTTTTTTTCGCACTCTTTTTTTTATAACGCCATGTACAGAGAGCAAAAGCTTCAAATAGCAAGCTTGGCGCGAAAGGAATCAGTTTTGGGATCTGAAATCTCTTCTTTTTCCTTGCTACTTGATTCGAGGTTCTCTTCAAATGGAGGATGATATGGCAGAAGGTATGTTACTTTTATATTTTTCTTATTTGTTTTACTTTTATATTTTCCTTATTTGTTTTATGATTTAGCTGTCCAATAACTTGGGGAGTTGGGAGAAAAACGGGGCCGACGAATTTTTCTTATTTGTTTTAGGGCTTTAGTTGGGAGAAAAACGATTTTTCTTATTTGTTTTATGATTTTCTAGGGTTTGAGTTGGGAGAAAAACGGTGCCGACAATTTTCCTTATTTGTTTTATGATTTTCTAGGGTTTGAGTTGGGAGAAAAATGGGGCCCCTTTGTGGAGAGATTAGCGAAAATTTATTCTAATATTGTGATTTTCTATTTTCCAGACCCGCCGACTGGTTCCGAGGGTGTAACTACATGAATGGCAAGCACCACACACCCCCTCCCAAACCCTCCTTTGGACGACCTCATGCTCGAGGGTGTAACGGTACATGAATGGCAAGCACCACACAACCCCTTCCCAAACCCTCCTTTGGACGACCTCATGCTCGAGGGTGTAACAGTACATGAATGACAAGCACCACACAACCCCTCCCAGACCTCTACGATGACCCGCTGCTCGATAACCTCCCAAACCTCTACAATGACCCGCTGCTCGGTAACCTCCCAAACCTCTACGATGACCCGCTGCTCGGTAACCTCCCAAACCTCTACGATGACCCGCTGCTCGGTAACCTCCCAAACTTTTACGATGACCCGCTGCTCGGTAACCTCCCAAAGATCGAAACTATTGTTATGCAATGCAAGGTTTAAAGTTTCGTTTCTAATATAAGTTTCGGGTTGTTAAATATTAGAAACATTTTGGAAACGTTTCAGAAAAGTAGGAGAAAACTCGCAAAAACGAGAAAAAAACAAAAACAATGTGAAAGAAAGTAAACAACTATCTTTATTCATTTTTAAACTAATATTTTATTTTTAAATTTCATTTTTAAACATCAATATTTTGTTTCAAAATTTAAACAGGTATACCAATAGTTGATAAAAATTTCACGAACTAACTAATAATATTGGATTCAAATTTAGGGCTCTTACAACAAATGAATTTTTATCTTCTATTTATTCAACTCCCCTTTCTCAATGTACGATGGTGATCAACTTGATTTAACAATTGTAATCAATTATCTAGAACATTTTTATCTAGATATTTACAAATACTATTCTAAACATCTTTTGATAATTTTCTAAACATCTTTTGAAAATTTTCTAAACATCTTTATTCATTTTTAAAAATTAATATTTTGTTTCAAAATTTATACAAATATACCAATAGTTGAAGCAACTTAACCTATAAAATTTAGCGCTCTTACAACATTTAATCGACAAAGTTCAAGCAACTTAACCTATAAAATAAAAAATTATAAAAATGTTACGCTGTATATTTTTAAATTATTAAAAGAAAAAATTGCTCATATAAGTATGTATTACGTTGTTTGTTAAAATAATCATTTAATAACATATATATCGTTATAAGAAAATTTGTAATATCTTAACTTTTTGTATTTTTTACGTGCGTATTTGAATATAAACAAAATTGTCTATGATTTCGTTGATTAATTATTTAGAACTTATTTGATTATATTTCGGACTTAATTTAGTAAATTGTTAGATTTATAACTCTTTTCTATTTTTTTATTTTTTGAATATTATTCACTATTATACTCTAACCCGGAAAGAATTAATAAACTTTCAGTGTTTCGTAAAAATTATGGAAACACTGAATGTTTCGATGGAAACAACGGAAACATTACGAGTTTTCTTGGAAACATTGTAATTTCAAAAATACTTTATAATTTCTTTTCGCTTAGTTGAAAAATGGAAACTTTTTGAACTTTTCGATGAAAAAGAAGGAAAATTAGAACCATGATGCAATGGATAGCCATTTCTAGTATTTTACTGAAGTGTTTGTATATATATACTCAATATTCATAAATAGTGTTGGAATTTAATTATTTGATACACTACGTGAAAATGGAGAAATCATAATTACTGAAATTGAGGTTTGAACTCATTTCTTGTTCAACGATTAACGCAAGATGAAATTGATTTACTTTAACTTTATGTAAAGTGAATTTCTAGAATTAATAAAAAGTTGAAAAACAAGAAGCGCCCATGGCCTAATGGATAAGGCGTCTGACTTTTAATCAGGCGATTGTGGGTTCGAGTCCCACTGGGCGTGACATATTTTTTATTTTTGTTGTGTTCTATCTTTCCCATAGTGTAGAACACTCTATGAATATATTTTTTTATTTTTTGTTTGAATCTTACCATAATCAATAAATATTAAATATATTAGGATGGACAGCTATATTCCAAACGATGTAAAATTGTGTAATAAATAGTTTGTTGGTGTTTATCTCATTTCAACAAAAAATGGACCCTCATGTCTACAAATATGTGCCCATTGCCATGTTGACCACTTTCGCACCAGCATTATATTCACGGTATATTTTGTGTTATATTATGTGCATATTATAATTATATCTAAAAATAAGATGTATAATAACACTAGAACTCTACAATACGTAATTCACTTTTGTAAAAATAAAAGAGTTAAATAATAAAATAAAAAATATATAATAAAAATATGTATATATTACATAAGAACTCTATGGTAAAATTACATATAAATACTAAATTTTAATTAAAAATAGTTAGTTTTAACATGCAAACTACACAATTTTTTTTTTACAATATTAGGTTACACTTCTTTTGTTCAAACAATTATTAAATAAGAAAATATAAAAAACTTATTTCTTTGTTAAGTAATTGTTATTCTCAAAAGCATGCCTAAGTAATTGTTAATATCAGAAGCATGCCACGAAATATTTGATTATCAATTATCCTAGTCGAACACCTTCTAAGACATGTTTTAAATAATTTTTAGATCACAGTCTCAAAACACTTTCTATGTTCTACAGTATATTATAGTTATTAATTTAACTCATCATATCAATCAATATTTATTCTTTAAATGATTCTATACTTAATTAAATTATTATTTAAAATTTCAATACAAGATACTATAAAATAAGGAATTATCTACATAATTGAATTACTTTACGAGATCATGATTTATAATTTGTTTAGTAAGTATTTACTTAGTTAAATTAATATTTAGTTTTGAATATTTAATACCTTTGTTTATTTTAAGTATTTTATTTAGGAGTTTGAGTATATTGATATTTCCTTCTTTATTAACTTGATCATTCAACTAATTATAATTTTTGAATTATAAATTAAAAAAATGCATAGTTTATCAAATATATTTATGAAACTAAATCACAAGAGTTAATTGGAAAATATTTATTAAAATTATGGTCAACGCACATTTTATGTAAAAGAATCTCCTATCAATAGACAATAGCAAACCAAAATACAATGATGGTATCAAATTAAAGAAAAAAATTGTTTCTCATTATGTTTTAGTTATTTATCATATTGTACATTAACTGTAGACTCAATTTAATAAATAAAAGAACACAATTAGTTAAAATCAAACAAAATGGATGCATCATTTATGCCAATTTACTATGACTTGCGAAAACTTAGATTAAGGTTTAAGGTGAGAAATATTTAATGATCTGAAAATATGCTACCATGAGTTTAGCAAATGGAGAACTAAAAAAAATAATTTTGAAATAAGAAACAAAAACACTACACAAGTGCCTAGCTTTTGAGCCATTATAAAAATTATTAAAAGTATATGAAGCATTTGATTCCACAAAATTAAATAAGATATACGTATAAATGAAGTATGAATTTACATAAAAGTTTATAATTAGTTACATTATTATTCATGTTTTACTTTTTAATGAACTTAATTATTTTAAGAATTGATTAATCCATTTATAGCGAACAAAATTTTATTTTTCAAATAACAAACTTATTAAGTGATAGTTTATTTAGTTAAATACAAATTATTAACATCTTTTAAGTTGAACAATAATTATATATATATAAATTATTTAACGAAATCATATACTTCATGTTCAACTAACGTGTTAT
Source organism: Verbascum thapsus (assembly GCA_963669365.1). Lineage (NCBI taxonomy): Eukaryota > Viridiplantae > Streptophyta > Magnoliopsida > Lamiales > Scrophulariaceae > Verbascum > Verbascum thapsus. The sequence continues at coordinate 3,236,943 of OY770120.1, forward strand.
TTACTAGTATTTTTTTAAAAAAATAAAAAATTCTGGCAATTTATTTAACACTAAAAAATGAGCAGGGGGTTTTGATAATATTTGTAATATCAATTTCCAGCAGGGAACATTAGAGGATAAAGATTAAAGCCCACCGACACGCCCACGCTGGAAACTTTCAATAATTTCATCCACCTACGTGTACAATCAATCAGGCAAGTGGCAAGCAGCTGCATCATCTTTGCATGCATTTCTACGTGTCACCCTCCCTCAACCTTAAGGTGTCACCGTCGAGCATTGAGCCAACGCCTATATCTTCGCAGCTAATCCAAACCCACATCCATAAGAAATCCAATTTCGCAAGTTTACAGCATTAATTAATTATCACTTTTCTGATTACTGAATATTTGGTTCATAAATGGCGTCAAGGCAAGAGAGAGCTGAAGAAGCCGCAAGAACGGCGGCGGACGAGCTGAGAGACGTGAACAGGGAGAGAAGAGCGGCGGAGGAGCCGGTGGTCTACCATCAGACTACAGAGGTCCGGCGAGAGGAGAGGGGGCCGGGGATTATCGGTGGCATAATCAAGTCTGTTCAGGGTACGGTCGAACACGCTAAGGAAGCCGTCATGGGTAAGTCCCATGAAGCTGCTGAAGTGACACGTGGCTCCGCCGAGGAGGGAGCTCAAAAGGCGGCGGAGTATAAAGATTACACGGCGGACAAGAGTAGGGAAGCGGCGGATACTGCTTCCCGAAAGGCGGGAGAATATAAGGATTACACCGCCGATAAGGCGGCACAGGCGAAGGACACAACCATGGGGAAGGCAAAAGAGTATAAAGATTACACGGCGGAGAAAGCTAAAGAAACGGCGGATTACACAGCAGATAAGGCAAAGAAGGCTAAAGACACTACGGCCGAGAAAGCTAAAGAAACGGCGGATTACACAGCAGATAAGGCAAAGAAGGCTAAAGACAGTACGGCCGAGAAAGCCAAAGAAACGGCGGATTACACAGCAGATAAGGCAAAGCAGGCTAAAGACACGACGGCCGGAAAAGTAGGCGAGTACACAGACTATGCTGCACAGAAGGCGAAAGAGACTAAGGACACAACTATGCAGAAAGCTGGAGAGTATAAAGACTATGCCGCCGAAAAAGCAAACCAAGCAAAGGACACGACTGTGCAGAAAGCTGGAGAGTATAAAGACTATGCTGCTGAGAAGGCGTATCAGGCTAAGGACGTGACAATGGAGAAAGCTGAGGAGACGAAGGATTATACAGCTGAGAAAGCTAAGGAAGGGAAGGATACTACTGTGGGGAAGATGGTTGAGTTGAAGGACTCGGCGGCTGGGGCGGCAAAGAAGGCTATGGATTATTTGACGGGGAAGAAAGACGAGACTGTGCAGATGGCCGGAGAGACTACTGAGGCGGCGAAACAGAAGGCTGAGGAGACTACAGGTGCTGCTAAGGTTAGCCGCTTGTGAATTTGAGATTTTATTTGTAGGGTTTTTTGTGGGCTGTGTTATGATTTGGGTGATTTTGATTTGTACTTTTTGTGATGTGAGAGTGTTGTATGGTGTTATTATGGTTGTTGTTTGTGAATCTTTGGAACTTTTTCAATGTATTGATTTAGTTTGTGAATTGTAATTGTTTGGAGATTTGTTTGTTCTTGGATGTAGGAGAAATATGAAGAAGCAAAGGAAGAAACGAGAAGGAAAATGGAGGAGATGAAAATCGAAGGAGAACGTGAAAGGGAGGAGGCGGCGCGTGGGGTGGATCAAAGAAGGGTGGCGGAGTCTGAAAGGTACTTAAAGCCGTTAAATTTCTTAGAGTATGATTGGATTGAGTGATTTGAATTTGGGGAGAGAATTTGGAGGAAGGATTTGAAATGAAAGAGTCATTTTTACCGTAGTTATGAAAAAAAAAATAGCTCAAAGTGAATATCGAGTGATTTGAAATCCATTATAACTTGGATACATCCAAAAACAAACTTCATCATGGATTTGTTGACGAATTTGAAATTCATATATTTCAAATCCTTCAATCCAAACATACCTTTATGTATTTGAAGTACATTTTATCATGTTAGTATAGAAATCTAACCCTGTTGAATGGATTAACCAGGGGAACGGAGGCGGCAGGCGGCGGTGGAGGGCTATTGGGGTTCATTAAGGACAAGTTGACTCCGCATCCGACAGAGACGAGGGACGAGAAAGATACTGAAAAAACGACACGAGTTTCTTACGGAGAGCCAAAGACGGGACATAGATTGGCCACGGATGAGGAGGGGACACCGGTGGTGATGGTGGTGGATGTGGCGGAGACGCCAGGCGGAGCCACCGCGTCGGCTCTGAAAGAGGCGGATCAGATGAGTGGGCAGACTTTCAACTATGTGGGACCGATGGGAGAGGAGGGGACTGCACGTGTACGGTTGGATCGTACTGGGAAGATGTGATGTGATGTGATCGGACGGTGAATAAGAGCTTTCTTTGTTTGTTTGTTTGTATGTGTATTTGGATGGTTTTGGTTATGTGAAATATTGTACCTAGCTTGGCTTGGGGTGTTCTAGTTTAATTTTATGGATATGTAGACCTGAGCCATGCTTTCTTTTGACATGTACTTATTATGCTTTAGTACATTTGCAAATTACTGTGTTTTGATTTAGAATTGTGTTATAAGTTCGTTAATGTTAATGGTATTGAGGTCATTAAAAATCTATCTTTATTGATAGAAGAATAGTGTGAGGGGGAAGGAGTTTAGAGTGTTCTAGTTCCTCTCTACTCTTTTTGAGTTTTGATTTCTTTGAACCCATATTTTGTTGAAAAAAATTGGAAGTGCTAAAAAATGTACTATCCCATTTTTGGAAACTGTATACAATTTTGTTAACGATTAATATGATTATGATTAATATGGGGAATGAGATATCCATCTCTTGTACTCGGATGATGAGATTTTTTATTTCAAATTATATTTTATATGATTATCAAGTCTAATATGATTAGCAAGTATTGTAAATGTTCTCCGATACGAGAATAATAGAAAATAGAGTATGATTTGAATAAAAAATTATCTTAGAACATGATTTGAAATGATCCTAATTTTGATACGAGTGGGATAAAAAAAATAAAATATGGTTTGAATAAAAAAATTATCTTATACCAGTCTACGTAATATGGGGCAGAAGATATCCAAAACTTCGTTTCCTATACCTAGGAGTTAGCTTAGGGAGTAGCGCCATCAAGAGAATTTGTTTGACTCAATTTGAAAAAAAGAAAATGAAAAAGGATACAATATTAAACAATGAGGTGACTAAATGATATATTAATTAAATTATCAAATGATTCTAAAGCAGTAGGTGTTAAAGATATCCCTTTGAAACTTAAATAATATTAAGGCCTTAAAGTTTGAATTTATCTTAAGCATATAGTTAAATACTTAAATTTGACGTAATGGGATTTTATTGCATGCTATTTCGCTAATAAAGGAATTTTTTATTTTCACCCTAAAAATCCTACACTGATAAATATTAGTTGACATGAAATTAAGAAATTGTGCTTACAGAATAGTGACAAATTTGCTCCACATTTACAGCTTATTCATTAAACTCAAACTGCAATTACCTAAATCTTAAATAAAATTTCATTATAGATAAGGACTCACGTGACAGATGAAAACAGCACCAAAATTATGGATCAATAATAGTTTCCTTGAATGTATGTTCAGAAATGCTATATTTCGACCTCTACTTTTGGTGAATAAAATAAAAATTAAAATTATAAAATACTACTACAGAATTAAATATCATAAAAGTACTTCTAATTATTATTGTCATTAAAATTTAACCAAGGAACCTAGATAATATAAGTCTAGTCTAGAGACAGTCTTCCACTACCAGCTCAACTACTAAACCCTAAAACTTGTTAGGTTAACCTAAAACCCTAAAATAACTCCCATAACATCATAAATTCTAAAATGAAAATTAAAAATGAAATTAAAATATAAACAACAAATTAAGCAGCCATTAATTACTAATATTAAATTAAGTTCAAGGCATAGCAGGCCAGTAGGGAGGTGGTGTCATCATCACTGGATTATAATCATCCACATTCAACACATAGTCACATTCATCTCCAATTCCATTATTAGTCGCCGGTGGAGGAGTACTTTGGTCGGAATTTGAGCTTTCGACGGTTTCTTCGCCGGAGATAGCTATCGAGACGACTTTCTTCTTGCCAACTACTTGCTCCTTCAGTATTTTCCTCAATGCCAAAACCTAAAAGACTTCATTAGATATATAGCTTGTTTGAGAAAGTTAAATTTTATTGACTAAATCATTTCCTCAACTCAAAAAATTCCCAATAAAAGTACAAGGCATAACATAAGTAAAGGGTTCAAAATAACTTCGAAAGAGTGTAGCCCGATACATGTATAAAAGTACGTTAAGTTACTCGAAAATGTTGTTTCCAAAATCAACAACTCATGTAAAAATGTATATATCTTTGTTGCATATGAAGTTTTCTATTATTTTTCAGTATCACATTTTTTTTTCTTTATTTAAATTTGGCATATTAAAGTACATATCCAAAAATTTATGATATATATATATATATATATAAATGATGCAATTCTTCTCATTATAAATATAGAAGTTGATGAGTAATAATAGCTTGTCTTGCCAAAAATATATAAGCCAATTAATTAACAGTGATTAATTTAATTACGTACCTCTTGTTGGAGTTTCTGCTTGTCCCTTGAAACAGCATCGTACTCCTGTTTAAGCGCATCGTACAAACTCTCAAGCTGCTTACCTTTCCATCGAGCCCTTCGGTTTTGAAACCATACAGCAATCTGTCGAGGCTGAAGCCCTAATTCTTTGGCCAGCTTCATTTTTCGATCTGGGTCGAGTTTTATGTCTTCTTGAAAGCTGTTTTCAAGTGACTCTAATTGCTCGTTACTGAGTCGTTTCTTCTTCGGGTCTTGCCCATAATTGTTGTTGTTCTTGTCGATGAACGTTGGCATAAGCATTGTCGACGACTGAAATGATGATGGTTGCTTCATTTCTAGTACTAAGAAAAGTTACAATTAGTTCAAAGAGAAGGAAATTAAAGTAGTAAGAATTGTATTTTGTGTTCAAATAGAAGAAAAATAAGTTGACAAAATGGAAAAAATGCAAGTTTTGATGAATATAATGGAATTGAATTAGATAAAAGTTTTCCATAATCATCTTTTGAAGAAGTTGAAAACCCTTGTTTTAATTATTTGTACTAGATTTTCATTCTTTCCAAAAAAAAAAAAGTTGGTTAATTCTAAAATTTCAGTACAAATTAAGCTTTTGAAATTAATCAAACCCTTTTTTAAAATATATGCACAATGATTATGCAAATCTTAAAATTCTAGTTTGGATCAAATTCGATCTGTTACACTTAATTAATCACATGAAAAATAATAAATTACATGGTTAGTCACAATTTTTATAATGCACACTAGTCACATTTCCATGAATCAATTCACTCGGGACTATGATTTAAGCAACCATTTGATATAAAATGAGATTAAATATGTGATTCAACTCACCAAAAACCCTAAAAAAAAAAAAAAAAAAACGAAAATGCGATACAAAATAAAATGAATTAATTACCTGGAAACTGATCATAGTTGTAGTTATAGAGAAAGCTCAAAGAACTCTGATCTTGTCGAGAAACAAAAGGCACTCTAAGATTACCATTAATCCAATCCATATTCTGATCCCTTTAATATTCCTTGTATCAATATTAATATAGAACAAGTTCTTACACAAATATAGGAAGCTTTAACAAAGTGAATATGAGAAGAGAATGTCTGAATGACTTTTGGAAGCTTTAAGGATGAATTATTGTCTAGATGGGAAAGAGAAAGGCTTCTGCATGCCTCTAACTTTGGGTGCAACCATTTATAAATACTAATAGCCAGAAAAAATTTATGTCACATTGAGTTATATGATAAATGGCAGATGTAAAATTGGTTATTGAAAACTACTCGTTTTTCAAAATGTGTGGTGTATATTATACTGTTTGATCCCGATATGATATAATATTTTAGTTACGATAGGAGTAAGTACACTTATATTAGTGTGTGTATGTGTGAGAGATATAGATATAAATAAATTTATGGAAAAAATTGAGAGATAGATAGATATTGTCGGTTGGGATGAATTTGTGATGAAAAAGTCACAATCTGGTCCCTTAAACCACTGCTCTATACTTCTGACATTATTTCCTCCATTTCTCACGCCTTCTTCCTCACTTACGAAATCATAAAGGTCCTTTTTTTTTTTGGTCGATGTTTGGATTTGAGTTATAAATTCGGTGTAATATTTAAATTAAGTTATAGTTATTATGAAAATAAACTCGTTGTTGCCAACTTACAATTTTATATACTAAGAAGTTATAATTAAATTGAATCATCTCAATATAAAATAATATAAAAGATCGACTAAGTATAGAAATTAACGATATAAAAAATCAATATAATTCATAGTAAATTGGTGAAGCCTAAATAAGTTATTTCTCCATGAAGTTTGTATAAACGAGTAATTCTATGCTGGGATTTTAAACCGTCTCAATTTCCAAATATAATTAATTATTTTACAATAGGACACAAAGAAAAGTTAAATAATAATAATAGTGTGACATCGTTAAGACAAAATAAATAGGTTGGAGTTATAGGATTAAATAGTTTGAGTAAAAGAGATTGTAGCATGAATAAGGCGCCGATCCCTATGTTAGTGTTTGTTGTTCAACTTCAAACTGTAAAGTCTTAATTTAATGTTCAATCATTTTCACTTTAATTATTTAACCCTTAATTTGCTACATTAATAATAAATAAAGTATTTCAAATAATTTTCTTGCTTGTATTATAATTGTTTCTCAAAGAAAACAAAAAACAAGAAATATCTGAAGATTTGACAAAAACAAATATATTTTTTAATCTAAATACTCATTGTCGTTTTTCGAAATTGTTATCATTCTGAAATTTTTAGGGTTCCAAACTATAGTAAATTTAGTTTGTACTTTATTGTTCAGTTCTTAAATTTATAGTCTCTTTCAATGATTGGGGCCCGGTAGGATAATTTGAAAAGTACAATAATTAAATAAAAATAAATAAAACGAGTAAGAATTGCTATAAAGGAAAGTCCTATTGAACCAAATATAGATAGATAGATAGATAAAACAATAAATTATAGCACCAATAATTTTATGTACTAATAAAGAGAAGTAAATATTCTTCAATCGTTAGCCCAGCTCAGAATTAACTGTTTATTTTTCAAATTAATTGAAATATTATTGAGTGCCCCATAAATTTGAAGTGATTTCAAACTGTGATTCAGAGTTCTACACGTATCTGTGAGGAAATTATTAGAATCCTAATTGGATAGCATGCTCATTCTAAACAAAATATTTTAGAAAAGATTGTCTTAAAACGTGTTTGGATGGTTTGCAAGATTTATTTATATTTTGCAAGTTTTGGAATGACTTAGCTGATTTTCAAAAACAATAGTTGGAAAGGAAGAGAAAAAATAGTTTTTTTTTTTTTTAATTCATGATTTGATAGTTCATTTTATAATAAAAGACAATCATTGTTATTTCCAACACCATAAGTCAAATTAATTACCTATTTCGATTCAAAATAATATAATGTGTAAGATACGATCAAGTTTGCCTATTTTTTGTTTTGTTAACCAATTAACACAAAAAAAAACATATCACATCCCTTATTGTTACAGACATTGCTCTAAACAAATCATTCATATACTAGAACACATTTCTTATCCCTAGAAAAGCTTTTTCTCATTTTTTTTTTCCTACAAAAAAGAGCATATTATCAAATTATCGTCATATTATCAAATTTCAAAATATGTAAGTCAAATTATTAATAGTGGATAAATCAAGCTCGAGTAACTTATTTTTCGCACATATTTTAACTTAGTTGCAGCTCACCAAAATCAATTGAACAAACATTCAAATTTAATTTGTTATGCTAACGGATTAAGCTCAAACAAGCTTTTAATGTTCAATCTTGAATCAAATATCGAATAACTTAATTTATTTTTCAATTCTAATTTCTGATCAGAAGGGTTGTAAACATATGCATCATCCTGTCACAAAACGGTGGATTTTTCTTATCTTTTTTCCTTTTCTAAGAAAAGATAAAATAGAAAAGCTTGCAATTCCTAATCTGAAACCCAAATATGATTATTAACTTATCTTATATTCAATTGTGAATTACAGTCAGTTCATGTAGACTGTCACAATTAAACTTCCCCCTGTTTGGTGAGGTAAAAAAAGAAAAGAACATCCATCCAATAAAAGCAACCTTAAAAACCACACTTGTCTGAAACTTTTAACAGGCAATTGCACAGAGTACAAAGACATAAATAACCAGCAAAAAGAGTTATGGAAGTAGAAGTTATTAGCATTCCTACTTGTGTGGCCTAAATATCTCTTTGGATACAAAGGCAACACGTCGAGAGCAAAAGTAGCACCCTCGTCTAGGACAGAAAATACGAAAACCATAAACCCCCATAAAGGGCTCTTAATGAGTACATATATATTTACAATACATATACACCAACTATTTCATAAATAGCAGACATTACTAAATGAGGGTTTTTCCAAACTCCCAACCACCTAAGACATTAAACAACAGAACAAACTTGGACATCATAAAACTTCCAACTCAAGATATGTGCATCAAATGTAACCACTTCTGTGGTTTTGCAATAAATTTACATGAAACAATGCAATAGCAGAAAAAAGAACATGAAAACATCGGAGCTCGGGTATAAACTAAATATAACATGAGAATGATCATTCAATGAATGGCCTGAAAAATGTTTAACAGCAGAATAATCTATTTGCGTCGGGAGAAAGATCAAGGGACAAAATGGAAAAATCGAACCGAGAAATCATTAAATCATTTATGTTTTTAGTCTATATACCAATGATTAATGCACTATTACCTCTTCCATAAGAAAGTATTTGAATGCAGTAGAATTAAATTTCTGAAAATGTGAAAGCATATAGATGGTTCAGATATTAATATTATCTGCAAAATTCAAAAGAACGAATATCCTGCAGCAGTTGTAGCATTTATTATTATTCCCACAGTTGAAGAAAATACACAAGTTCTTGAGTTTAAAGAGAGAAATTTCTACTATAAACTATCAATATTAACCTCAACTCTTTTATAAGTAAATTTGGAGCAAAAACATTATATCTTCTATTACTTCATACAAAAGTAGAATTCGACTTAGATACCAAAAATTTTGTCGCAGCTTTGAGGGTTCAAAACATCGTAAAGTTAAGAACATTTATAATTGAAATCTCTAGTATTGGCCATTTGATTGAAATATTCCATGAAATTCCCAACATTATCATAAGGCTATCTGAATACTATATTAAATTCCTATAACAATCTTCTCAACTTTCATTCTTAACTTACTATTGCCAAAAAATTGAAATTATATTGCAAAAGTACATAAATCACTGATTCAAACATCTCATGAACGAACAAGACTTGGCACACCGGTTCAAACATCTCACGTACTAACAAGACTTGGCAAGTGGCTTCACATATCCATTAAAGAGATATCTCAATGAGTGAAAAATATCCAGATACATATTATATAATACACACTTACTGCTCCTAACTCAAACTATTGAACCAATGCAAAAATATAAATGCTCACTGAATTGGACATAGACATAGTAAAGGCGTATTGCAGCTCAAAGACATAAGCTAGAACATAACGGAAACTTTTACAAAGTTATGAACTAAAAATGCATTATCCTAATCTCACAAGTAGCATAGTACATGAGAGTAAACTTTCCTGTCTCTATACAATTCTACCTAAGTCATTTGAAGCTTATTTAAAAATTAGCTGAAAATACAAAAATCGGGTAAAATAGGCACATTATATTAATCTTCCGCAAAGGCAGATGACAAAAAAACACATCAATTACAGCACCATAAAAAACTACATGGACAGAAGACACATACCTACAGCAAAAACAATTCAGATGAAATCCTCCCAAAGTACCGGCTGGTTTCTGCAAGTGTAAGACGTATGACAAAACCCGAAACCCCATATAACACAAAGGAAGTACCAACAAGTCAACAACACCCTTATTTCAAAACCCCTTTTCTTCTAGGTTCTTTCAACTTGCTCGGAATAATTGATACAGAATCAACACAAAGTCCTCCTTTGGAATGTGTACAGTCAATCTGTTTCATTGAGAATTTAACTTCAGTTTCAGAATCTGATTCACCAACAATGAACTCACCTACTTTGTATTCTATCCAGCAACCACGCTTATAACTCCCATTAAACTCATCTTGTTGTGTATCATCTAAGAAGCACTCGTTTGATGCTTGCTGGCCGTCAGACGTGGATAATTCAAATCTCACAGGCTTGATATCCCATCCATGAGTATGATCGAAACTGGAAACACGGCGACCGAGTCTTCTGGAAAATCTTCCAAGGTGAAGCCTAAATGACAAAGTATATATATCTGGTGGGAAAGGGAATTTTACCATGCCGTCCACTTCGAACCACCATATTTGCTGCAAATAGGCTACAACGTTAAATCTGCAAGAAGAGATGAGTATAAAGGGGCAGTCCCAAATTCTGAATCAGCTACAATAATTTCCAAGAGGGAAAATTGTGGCAGCATTCGTCCAAAATGATAGGTCCCTTGCAAATATGTTCTCAATGTTTACAAACTTGCAAAATTAGTCACATAAAGAGCATTATTTTTGCTTTTTAGCCCCAACATTTAAAACAGATGGAAACTATTTAATTTCGACGCGTGCGTTTCAAGTAATCAGTATTAAATCTACCCATGCATGTGCTCCACGCGCAAAATTCCATCCATCTTTGAACGGATGGAAATAGAATTATACAATTATGCATGTGTGGCCTATTTTTGCAATTTGTAACAGTCGAACTAAAATTGCAATAGGCCCTATCCTATGAGACCAGTATTGCAATTTTCCCTTACAATACGAAAGAAACAAAAGCTAAAGAATTCTCAGGGGTGTTTATGGGGACCCAATGTTATTACAGGATTATCTGTTGCATTCAGAAACATGCAAACAAAAAGCTAATTTCTTTAGAAAGAAAGTTGAAGTATATACATGGAAGTCAGTTCATTAGAGTGCAAAACCAAGACTTGCCAAATTGATATGCAAAACCTCCATAAGAAAATTTATCTGCTAAATTTCACAAGTGTCTTGAAGTTCAAATTCTATACATATCAGCTATGCGCAGATCACTCAGCTCAGATATAGAAGCCGCGAGTGACGTAGGACAACTTTTAGTAATACATTGCCAAGAAAAACTGAGCAACATGGTAGTTGACCAAATCCCAGGCTTGCAAAGTGAAATAAAGAAACAAATATAAAATACGCATAATATGTGCTACAAGATAGATAAGACCAAGTTGCAAACAGATGAGCTTTATGATCCCATGATCCTAGGAAAGACAAAGGAAAAAAAATCTTCTTCTTCATCTGATTCCAGATAACAGCCTTGAGATATAACTTCGAGTGTTTGGTTCAAGCAAATTTATCAATACCATCATATAATAAATAAGCTCTTGTCAATTTGAGCTTTCAGATTTTGTTTTCATGTAATATTATATGAATGAAAGTGTTGGCTTATCACTCTTAAGGACACCCAAACCATTGAACTCCATCTCTTTGAGACATCCAAGCCTATAAGTCATAAAAAACACAGGGCTTAGAGTGTAAGCAAGACTTACAGACTGGATCAACCCTGATATAGCAAACCTAGTGACTGAGCTCAAAATCTATCGATCACCTTCTATGACATAATTCATAAGGTTTGGTCCTACATTATTCACACTTAAGATTCCCTTGTGACGAAACGGCCAGCAACCACGGAATTATGTATGAAAATAAATTGGATGGTGAGTTTTTCAATCACTTAACTGCTTTCTAATAGCTAGATCTACTTAGGAAACTTTTTCATATGAAGGCAAGCTTCAATAGGAAGAAATAATGTATTAATGTAGCAGAATTTGCTGCTTCTAATAATATTGCGTTCAATATTATTAGGCATATTGTAACCAATTTGGAAAACAGGTATTTAGTGTTCATGATGAGAAATGAGAGCTTTAAGCGTAGCCAGTGAAGGGACTGCATCATATATTATGCCTTCGAGCACACGGATGCACAACAGGTTAGGGTTAAGTTGCTATTCATAAAGATGTTCAACTTCAAGGATCTGAGGTCTTGCAAAAGATGTTTCACATCTACTTGATGCAAAGTATCCTAAAAATAAGGTTGTCCTCACTTTGTTTCCATATTCAATACGTTTTCTCAACCTAATTCAATAATGCTTATACAATATGAACACAAGGTGTAATTGGTCAGCCCTCTGAAACCTCAAATATCAATTGAAAGTCTTAGTTCTTACAAATCTCTACATTCAAAATGATCGGAATATTAAAACATCACAGTAAAAAATGCAAAGTGGCTTATGGAAATGAGATAAATAAAGAATATCAATCTGGAAACATATCAAAAGAAAATCTAGCCAAGGTCCTTCCATTTCTTTTCAGATTGGGTTGAGTTTGGATTGTCAGTTGGGTGGGGCACAGGCATGGTATAGGAAGAAGTAACTGCAATTTTTTCTAGTTTAACACAGATCAAAATTTTCTTCTGCAAAACACATGCCTAAACAAACTTGTTTGCACTTTACAATAATATAATAGATCAGAACCATATCTAAATCAATCAGGAATGACATGCCCAGAAGTAGAGGTTATTCATCAGGCATAGGTAGCCAAACACTCACCTAGATTCTTCTGTAGGGACCCAATTCCAATATCTCCTGTCCTCGATGCCTGTTATCACCATTGCTTTGGCTGATATTGACATGCAAACTCTACCAGTAATCCTGTCCAACCACACCATCTGTGTTTGTCCCATGTGAAACAGTAAGCACAATTATGAAGCATTCACTAAAGCACAATGAAAATGCAAAAATTGTTACTTCTTATTTTACCACTCAACACATGAAAGAAAGAAAAAAAGGGTATATTGATTTAAGCTGATTTTTCTATGGTATTGGTCTCAACAGTCAATTAAAAGTTCAATAACCGTCCCGGAGCACATGTTTAACAAAAAAGGTAAGAAACTCCATTCTTCAACAACAAAATCAAGCCATCCATCTCTTGAAACAAATAAGCCTGTGATGATCATTAAAAGTGGCAAACCAGAAAAGAAAACACAGAGATGATACTTGGAAAAATGCAAACTCTGTTTCCAAATAAATTCAATTGAAAATAAAAACTCAGTCATCACCATCAATGCATCCTTAATCAAAACCCAACGCTTCACACACAAAAACTCCCCTAAAATTCAATTTTGACAAAATGAAACAAACAGTAATTGACAGCAGTGAACAAGATCAATTACTGCAAAAAGAGTCATGTTAAATCCAATTCCAGCACAAAAACTAACCCTAATTTAATCAAAAGCACCACAGAAAACACAACAAAATCATGCAAATACACCAATAATAAGTCTTCATAAAACACGAATTATTTCCATAAACCTACCTTATTCTCGTTTTCAAATGGCAGAGGGCGAGAGAGGAGAGCAAATATGTCTTTTTTGCATAGATTCCGATACACTTCATGATGCGATAGGAGCTCGAGTAGGAGGCGATAATTCGACGGTAGCTTAGTCTCCCAAACGGCATCGGATGAAGCAGCGCCTCGAAAGGCGCGATTGAGGCGAGCTAAGTTGCATATCTCCGGAGGCGTGAGGTAGAGGAATACACACGCAACGCAGCTCTCCGGTATGTCTCCGAGACCTGGACCGCCGTTGCCGGAACCGTTTTCGGTCAAATTGGACAATGATGCCCCCATATGTATGTAATTTTTACAGTATTTCAGTAGAGAATATTCCGGCGACGGTGGTGGCGGTGTAGAGAAGGGGGAAAGGGAAATGGAATTTTGTTTCCAGAGTGAAGCACTACCCTACAGCAACGCCATTACTTTTTTGTGTTTGTTTTTGTGTAGCATAAGCAGTACGCGTGGATTACATGGGATACTTTTAAATGGATGATCACGATTTTCAATTTAATTTTTTTTTTAATGATTGAAATTAAAAATACAATAATATATATCCTATAGAATTTATTTAACACTTTTGAAAATAATATGACTAAAATCATCTCTAATTTATTGCATTAAAATAGTGTAATTTTGCATCATTTTAATATATTATACAAAAATTTATGTCATATCAAATTCAACAAGCTCAATATTCCACATTTTCTACGTATTTTATAAACTAGATATTGAGTCGGTGGTGCAAATCAAACTATATGATATATCAGATATTTTAAACTCGTATATCATAAAATTTTCGAGAAAAATTAATTTTGGTGGAGCCATTTGAATTTTGGAGTCTCTTGAAAACAATGTTGAAATGATAGATCATGATTTTGAAAAGATTTCATAGTTTGTAACTAAATGAAAAATCAAAAGACAAGCCTTTTTGAGATGTCTTTTGGGAGAAAAAAGCACATTTTTTGCTATGTGGAACAGTAAATAAACAATCATTTTCAATTTATTTATAAACAATATTTTTGTACATTCTTGTATTGAAGAATTATACCATCATTTGCGAGGGTGTGTTTGTATTCACTTTTCATCTTTGCATTCTCATTTCCAATTAAAAATAAAATACGCACTTAATACTATTTTAAATTTAAAAATATATTCATATTCAATTTTACTTTTATCTCAATACACCTATAAATTGAAACATACATGAATTCACAATAATGGAATTAACTTGAGTCATGTTTCGAGTCGATCGTACCTTGATAGCTTTTTTCAAATGATGAGATTTTAGAGAGAAATGAGAAAATTTTGTTGTACGTCAATTGAAAACCATATCCTTAACCTTAACCATCTTAAATTGCAATTCAGTTCTCAAAGTCTCTATACATAAAATATAATTCCATACCAAATTAGATGACTTTAGCCTACAAAACTTAATTCCAATCACTTGATTGAAGCCCAAACTTTATTTACTATATAATATACAATTAAAACTGCAATACACATACATATATATGTATGCCTGAATATTTATAATTATAATATGCACATAATATAACACACAAAAAAATACCGTGAATATAATGCTGGTGTGAAAGTGGTCAACATGGCAATGAGCACATATTTGTAGACATGAGGGTCCATTTGTTGTTGAAATGAGATAAACACCAACAAACTATTTATTTTTCTTCTTCATCCATTTATATTGAGTATTGACCAAGGAACTTTTTTAAAACACCCACGTTTTGTTGATGGCCCCGACCATAGTTTTCACAATTTTACATCGTTTGGAATATAGCTGTTCCTCCTAATATATTTAATATTTATTGATTATTGTAAGATTCAAACAAAAAATAAAAAAATAAAAAAATATATTCATAGAGTGTTCTACACTATGGGTAAGATAGAACACAACAAAAATAAAAAATATGTCACGCCCAGTGGGACTCGAACCCACAATCGCCTGATTAGAAGTCAGACGCCTTATCCATTAGGCCATGGGCGCTTCTTGTTTTTCAACTTTTTATTAATTCTAGAAATTCAGTTAACATAAAGTTAAAGTAAATCAATTTCATCTTGCGTTAATCGTTGAACAAGAAATAATTTCAAACCTCAATTTCAGTAATTATGATTTCTCCATTTTCACGTAGTGTATCAAATAATTAAATTCCAACACTATTTATGAATATTGAGTATATATATACAAACACTTGAGTAAAATACTAGAAATGGCTATCCATTACATCATGGTTCTAATTTTCCTTCTTTTCCATCGAAAAGTTCGAAAAGTTTCCATTTTTCAACTAAGCGAAAAGAAATTATAAAGTATTTTTGAAATTACAATGTTTCCAAGAAAACTCGTAATGTTTCCGTTGTTTCCATCGAAACATTCAGTGTTTCCATAGTTTTTACGAAACACTGAAAGTTTCTTAATTCTTTCCGGGTTAGAGTATAATAGTGAATAATATTCAAAAAATAAAAAAATAGAAAAGAGTTATAAATCTAACAATTTACTAAATTAAGTCCAAAATATAATCAAATAAGTTCTAAATAATTAATCAACGAAATCATAGACAATTTTGTTTATATTCAAATACGCAAGTAAAAAACATAAAAAGTTAAGATATTACAAATTTTCTTATAACGATATATATGTTATTAAATGATTATTTTAACAAACAACGTAATACATACTTATATGAGCAATTTTTTCTTTTAATAATTTAAAAATATATACCATAACATTTTTATAATTTTTTATTTTATAGGTTAAGTTGCTTGAACTTTGTCGATTATATGTTGTAAGAGCGCTAAATTTTATAGGTTAAGTTGCTTCAACTATTGGTATATTTGTATAAATTTTGAAACAAAAGATTAATTTTTAAAAATGTTATAAAGATGTTTAGAAAATTTTCAAAAGATGTTTAGAAAATTATCAAAAGATGTTTAGAATAGTATTTGTAAATATCTAGATAAAAATATTCTAGATAATTGATTACAATTGTTAAATCAAGTTGATCACCATCGTATATTGAGAAAGAGGAGTTGAATAAATAGAAGATAAAAATTCTTTTGTTGTAAGAGCCCTAAATTTGAATCCAATATTATTACTTAGTTCGTGAAATTTCTATCAACTATTGGTATACCTGTTTAAATTTTGAAACAAAATATTGATGTTTAAAAATGAAATTTAAAAACAAAATATTAGTTTAAAAATGAATAAAGATAGTTGTTTACTTTCTTTCACATTGTTTTTGTTTTTTTCTCATTTTTGCGAGTTTTCTCCTACTTTTCTGAAACGTTTCCGAAATGTTTCTAATATTTAACAACCCGAAACTTATGTTAGAAACGAAACTTTAAACCTTGCATTGCATAACAATAGTTTCGATCTTTGGGAGGTTACCGAGCAGCGGGTTTGGGAGGTTACCGAGCAGCAGGTCATCGTAGAGGTTTGGGAGGTTACCGAGCAGCGGGTCATCGTAGAGGTTTGGGAGATTATCGAGCAGCGGGTCATCGTAGAGGTTTGGGAGGTTACCGAGCAGCGGGTCATCGTAGAGGTTTGGAAGGTTACCGAACAGCGGGTCATCGTAGAGGTTTGGGAGGTTACCGAGCAGCGGGTCATTGTAGAGGTTTGGGAGGTTACCGAGCAGCGGGTCATCGTAGAGGTTTGGGAGGGGGTTGTGTGGTGCTTGTCATTCATGTACTGTTACACCCTCGAGCATGAGGTCGTCCAAAGGAGGGTTTGGGAAGGGGTTGTGTGGTGCTTGCCATTCATGTACTATTACACCCTCGAGCATGAGGTCGTCCAAAGGAGGGTTTGGGAGGGGGTTGTGTGGTGTTTGCCATTCATGTACTGTTACACCCTCGGAACCAGTCGGCGGGTCTGGAAAATAGAAAATCACAAGATTAGAATAAATTTCCGCTAATCTCTCCACAAAGGGGCCCCATTTTTCTCCCAACTCAAACCCAAGAAAATCATAAAACAAATAAGGAAAATCGTCGGCCCCATTTTTCTCCCAACTCAAACCCAAAAAAATCATAAAACAAATAAGGAAAATCGTTTTTCTCCCAACTAAAGCCCTAAAACAAATAAGGAAAATTCGTCGGCCCCGTTTTTCTCCCAACTCCCCAAGTTATTAGACAGCGAAATCATAAAACAAATAAGGAAAATATAAAAGTAAAACAAATAAGGAAAATATAAAAGTAACATACCTTCTGCCATATCATCCTCCATTTGAAGAGAACCTCGAATCAAGTAAGAAGGAAAAAGAAGAGATTTCAGATCCCAAAATTGATTCCTTTCGCGCCAAGCTTGCTATTTGAAACTTTTGCTCTCTGTACGTGGCGTTATAAAAAAAAGAGTGCGAAAAAAATAAGACTTTTCCTTTTTATTTGGATCAAAAAGAAACTTAGGGATTGCTGAATCAAAGAAGAAAAAAAAGAATCCATTTGAAAATAGAAAGCAACGGAGCCATCATAGTATTTTTTAACTGCTCCGAAAGGTAGGGTGACAATTTGATCATTTACCCAGGTCTATTTTTATCTTTCTTGAATGGAAAGGTAAGGGTCAAGGTTTCGTCCATTTCAAAAGTATTAATAAAAAACCAAAAATAAAAAGCGCCCATGGCCTAAATAAGGCGTCTGACTTCTAATTTGGCGATTGTGGGTTCGAGTCCCACTGGGCGTGACGTGTTTTAATTTTTGGTCGTTTTCTATCTTATTTTTCATTTGTTTCAATCTTACCATAGTAAAAAAATGTATTATGGGGGACAGATATGTTCGTTTTAGGTATCTTTCAACAAGTAGATTTAGATTCAAATTTAAACTCGTATGAACTGTTGAACAAGAAATAAGGAAAAGTTGGATGTTTTAGTTCAAACCTCAATCTCATTAATTATGATTTTTCCATTTTCACGTACTGTATTACATAATTAAATTTCAAGACTATATATGAATATTGAGTATATATATTTAAACACTTTAGCAACATATTAACGGGTCATCGTAGAGGTTTGGGAGGGGGTTGTGTGGTGCTTGCCATTCATGTACTGTTACACCCTCGAGCATGAGATCGTGCAAAGGAGGGTTTGGGAGGGGGTTGTGTAGTGCTTGCCATTCATGTACTGTTACACCCTCAGAACCAGTCGGCGGGTCTGGAAAATAGAAAATCACAAGATTATAATAAATTTCCGCTAATCTCTCCACAAAGGGGCCCCGTTTTTCTCCCAACTCAAACCCTAGGAAATCATAAAACAAATAAGGAAAATCGTTTTTCTCCCAACTCAAGCCCTAAAACAAATAAGGAAAATTCGTCGGCCCGTTTTTCTCCCAACTCCCCTAGTTATTGGACAACGAAATCATAAAACAAATAAGGAAAATATAAAAGTAAAACACATAAGGAAAATATAAAAGTAACATACCTTCTGCCATATCATCCTGCATTAAAAGAGAACCTTGAATCAAGTAAGAAGGAAGAAGAAGAGATTTCAGATCCCAAAACTGATTCCTTTCGCGCCAAGCTTGCTATTTGAAGCTTTTGCTCTCTATACATGGCACTATTTTATTGGTTTCGTCCATTTCAAAAGTATTAATAAAAACCAAAAATAAAAAGCGCCCATGGCCTAAATAAGGCGTCTGACTTCTAATAAGGCGATTGTGGGTTCGTTTCCCACTGGGCGTGACGTATTTTAATTTTTGGTCGTTTTCTGTCGTAGAGGTTTGAGAGGTTACCGAGTAGCGGGTCATCGTAGAGGTTTGGGAGATTACCGAGCAGCGGGTTTCAGAGGTTACCGAGCAGCGGGTCATCGTAGAGGTTTGGGAGTTTACCGAGCAGCGGGTCATCGTAGAGGTTTGGGAGGTTACCGAGCAGCGGGTTTGGGAGGTTACTGAGCAGCGGGTCATCGTAGAGGTTTGGGAGGTTACCGAGCAGCGGGTCATTGGGAGGTTACTGAGCAGCGGGTCATTGTAGAGGTTTGGAACGTTACCGAGCAGCGTGTCATCGTAGAGGTTTGAGAGGTTACCGAGCAGCGGGTCATTGTAGAGGTTTAGGAGGTTACCGAGCAGCGGATCATCGTAAAGGTTTGGGAGGGGGTTGTGTGGTGCTTGTCATTCATGTACTGTTACACCCTCGAGCATGAGGTCGTTCAAAGGAGGGTTTGGGAAGGGGTTGTGTGGTGCTTGCCATTCATGTACTGTTACACCCTCGAGCATGAGGTCGTCCAAAGGAGGGTTTGGGAGGGGGTTGTGTGGTGCTTACCATTCATGTACTGTTAACCCTCGGAACCAGTCGGCGGGTCTAAAAAATAGAAAATCACAATATTAGAATAAATTTCCGCTAATCTCTCCACAAAGGGGCCCCATTTTTCTCCCAACTCAAACCCTAGAAAATCATAAAACAAATAAGGAAAATCGTCGACCCCGTTTTTCTCCCAACTCAAACCCTAGAAATTCATAAAACAAATAAGGAAAATCGTTTTTCTCCCAACTGAAGCCCTAAAACAAATAAGGAAAATTCGTCGGCCCCGTTTTTCTCCCAACTCCCCAAGTTATTGGACAGCGAAATCATAAAACAAATAAGGAAAATATAAAAGTAAAACAAATAAGGAAAATATAAAAGTAACATACCTTCTGCCATATCATCCTCCATTTGAAGAGAACCTCGAATCAAGTAAGAAGGAAAAAGAAGAGATTTCAGATCCCAAAACTGATTCCTTTCGCGCCAAGCTTGCTATTTGAAGCTTTTGCTCTCTGTACGTGGCGTTATAAAAAAAAGAGTGCGAAAAAAACAAGACTTTTCCTTTTTATTTGGATCAAAAAGAAACTTAGGGATTGCTGAATCAAAGAAAAAAAAAAGAATCCATTTGAAAATAGAAAGCAACGGAGCCATCATAGTATTTTTTAACTGCTCCGAAAGGTAGGGTGGCAATTTGATCATTTACCTAGGTCTATTTTTATCTTTCTTGAATGGAAAGGTAAGGGTCAAGGTTTCGTCCATTTCAAAAGTATTAATAAAAAACCAAAAATAAAAAGCGCCCATGGCCTAAATAAGGCGTCTGACTTCTAATTTGGCGATTGTGGGCTCGAGTCCCACTGGGCGTGACGTGTTTTAATTTTTGGTCGTTTTCTATCTTATTTTTCATTTGTTTCAATCTTACCATAGTAAAAAAATGTATTATGGGGGACAGATATGTTCGTTTTAGGTATCTTTCAACAAGTAGATTTAGATTCAAATTTAAACTCGTATGAACTGTTGAACAAGAAATAAGGAAAAGTTGGATGTTTTAGTTCAAACCTCAATCTCATTAATTATGATTTTTCCATTTTCACGTATTGTATTACATAATTAAATTCCAAGACTATATATGAATATTGAGTATATATATTTAAACACTTTAGCAACATATTAGCGGGTCATCGTAGAGGTTTGGGAGGGGGTTGTGTGGTGCTTGCCATTCATGTACTGTTACACCCTCGAGCATGAGGTCGTGCAAAGGAGGGTTTGGGAGGGGGTTGTGTGGTGCTTGCCATTCATGTACTGTTACACCCTCAGAACCAGTCGGCGGGTCTGGAAAATAGAAAATCACAAGATTAGAATAAATTTCCGCTAATCTCTCCACAAAGGGGCCCCGTTTTTCTCCCAACTCAAACCCTAGGAAATCATAAAACAAATAAAGAAAATTGTTTTTCTCCCAACTCAAGCCCTAAAACAAATAAGGAAAATTCGTCGGCCCGTTTTTCTCCCAACTCCCCTAGTAATTGGACAGCGAAATCATAAAACAAATAAGGAAAATATAAAAGTAAAACACATAAGGAAAATATAAAAGTAACATACCTTCTGCCATATCATCCTGCATTAAAAGAGAACCTTGAATCAAGTAAGAAGGAAGAAGAAGAGATTTCAGATCCCAAAACTGATTCCTTTCGCGCCAAGCTTGCTATTTGAAGCTTTTGCTCTCTATACATGGCACTATTTTATTGGTTTCGTCCATTTCAAAAGTATTAATAAAAACCAAAAATAAAAAGCGCCCATGGCCTAAATAAGGCGTCTGACTTCTAATAAGGCGATTGTGGGTTCGTTTCCCACTGGGCGTGACGTATTTTAATTTTTGGTCGTTTTCTGTCGTAGAGGTTTGAGAGGTTACCGAGTAGCGGGTCATCGTAGAGGTTTGGGAGATTACCGAGCAGCGGGTTTCAGAGGTTACCGAGCAGCGGGTCATCGTAGAGGTTTGGGAGGTTACCGAGCAGCGGGTTTGGGAGGTTACTGAGCAGCGGGTCATCGTAGAGGTTTGAGAGGTTACCGAGCAGCGGGTCATTGGAAGGTTACCGAGCAGTGGGTCATCGTAGAGGTTTGGGAGGTTATCGAGCAGCGGGTTTGGGAGGTTACCGAGCAACGGTTCATCGTAGAGGTTTGGGAGGTTACGGAGCAGCGGTTCATCGTAGAGGTTTGGAGGTAACGGAGCAGCGGGTCATCGTAGAGGTTTGGGAGGTTACCGAGCAGTGGGTCATCGTAGAGGTTTGTGAGGTTACGAGCAGCGGGTTTGGGAAGTTACCGAGTAGCGGGTCATCGTAGAGGTTTGAAAGGTTACCGAGCAGCAATTCTGGTAGGTTATCGAGCAGCGGGTCATCGTAGAGGTTTGAGAGGTTACCGAGCAGCAGGTCATTGGGATGTTACCGAGTAGCGGGTCATCGTAGAGGTTTGGGAGATTACCTAGCAGCGGGTCATCGTAGAGGTTTGGGAGGTTACCGAGCAGCGAGTTTGGGAGGTTACCGAGCATCAGGTCATCGTAGAGGTTTGAGAGATTACCGAGCAGCGGGTCATCGTAGAGGTGTGGGTGGTTACCGAGCAGCGAGTTTGGGAAGTTACCGAGCAGCGGGTCATCGTAGGGATTTGGAAGGTTACTGAGCAACGGGTCACCATAGAGGTTTAGGAGGTTACCGAGCAGCGGGTCATTGAGAGGTTACCGAGCAGCGGGTCATCGTAGAGGTTTAGGAGCTTACCAAGCAGCATCGTCGAGGTTTGAGAGGTTACAGAGCAGCGGGTCATCGTAGAGATTTGAGAGATTTCCGAGCAGCGGGTCATCGTAGAGGTTTTGGAGGTTATTGAGCAGTGGGTCATTGGGAGGTTACCGAGCAGCGGGTCAACATAGAGGTTTGGGAGGTTACCGAGCAGCGGGTCATCCTAGAAGTTTGGGAGGTTACCTAGCAGCGGGTTATTGGGAGGTTATCGAGCAGCGGTTCATCGTAGAGGTTTGGGAGGTTAGAGCAGCGGGTCATCGTAGAGGTTTGGGAGGTTACCGAGCAGCGGGTCATCATAGAGGTTTGGGAGGTTACCGAGCAGCGGGTTTGGGAGGTTACCGAGCAACGGGTCATCGTAGAGGTTTGGGATGTTACCGAGCAGCGAGTTTTGGAGGTTACCGAGCAGCGGGTCATCGTAGAGGTTTGGGAGGTTACCGAGCAATGGGTTTGGGAAGTTACCGAGCAGCGGGTTTGGGAGTATACCGAGCAGCAGGTCATCGTAAAAGTTTGGGAAGTTACCGAGCAGCGGGTCATCGTAGAGGTTTGGGATGTTACCGAGCAGCGGGTTTCGGAGGTTACCGAGCAGCGGGTCATCGTAGAGGTTTGGGAGGTTATCGAGCAGCGGGTTTGGGAGGTTACCGAGCAGCGGGTCATTGAGAGGTTACCGAGCAGCGGGTCATCGTAGAGGTTTGAGAGGTTACCGAGCATCGGGTTTGGGAGGTTACCGAGCAGTGGTTCATCGTAGAGGTTTGGGAGGTTACCGAGCAGCGGTTCATCGTAGAGATTTGGTAGGTTACAGAGCAGCGGGTCATCGTAGAGGTTTGGGAGGTTACCGAACAGCGGGTCATCGTAGATGTTTGGAAGGTTACCGAGCAGCGGGTTTGGGAGGTTACCGAGCAGCGGGTCATCGTAGAGGTTTGGGAGGTTACCGAGCAGCGGGTTTGGGATCGTAGAGGTTTGGGAGGTTACCGAGCAGCGGATCATCATAGAGGTTTGGGAGGTTACCGAGCAGCGGGTCATTGGGAGGTTACCGAGCAGCGGGTCATCGTAGAGGATTGGGAGGTTATCGAGCAGCGGGCCAGCGTAGAGGTTTGGGAGGTTACTAAGCAGCGGGTCATTGGGAGGTTACCGAGCAGCGGGTCATCGTAGAGGTTTGGAAGGTTACCGAGTAGCGGGTCATCGTAGAGGTTTGGGAAGTTACTGAGCAGCGAGTCTGGGAGGTTACCAAGCAGCAGGTCATCGTAGAGGTTTGGGAGGTTACTGAGCAGCGGGTCATCGTAGAGGTTTGGGAGGTTACCGAGCAACGGGTCATCGTAGAGGTTTGGGAAGGGGTTGTGTGGTGCTTGCCATTCATGTACTGTTACACCCTCGAGCTTTAGGTCGTCCGAAGGAGGGTTTGGGAGGGGGTTGTGTGGTGTTTGCCATTCATGTACTGATACACCCTCGAGCATGAGGTCGTCCAAAGGAGGGTTTGGGAGGGGTTGTGTGGTGCTTGCCATTCATGTACTGTTACACGTTCGGAACTAGTCGGCGGGTCTGGAAAATAGAAAATCACAAAATTAGAATAGATTTCCTCTAATCTCTCCACAAAGGGGCCCCATTTTTCTCCCAACTCCAAACCCTAGAAAATCATAAAACAAATAAAGAAAATCGTCGGCCTCGTTTTTCTCCCAACTAAACCCTAGAAAATCATAAAACAAATAAGGAAAATCATTTTTCTCCCAACTCAAGCCCTAAAACAAATAAGGAAAATTCGCCGGCCCGTTTTTCTCCCAACACTCCTAGTTATTGGACAGCGAAATCATAAAACAAATAAGAAAAATATAAAAGTAAAACAAGTAAGGAAAATATAAAAGTAACATACCTCCTGCCATATCATCCTCCATTGAAAGAGAACCACGAATCAAGTAAGAAGGAAGAAGAAGAGATTTTAGATCCCAAAATTGATTCATTTCGCGCCAAGCTTGCTATTTGAAGCTTTTGCTCTCTGTACGTGGCACTATTTTATTCATTTCAAAAGTATTAATAAAAAACCAAAAATAAAAAACGCCCATGGCCTAAATAAGGCGTCTGACTTCTAATCAGGCGATTGTGGGTTTAAGTCCCACTAGGCGTGACGTGTTTTAGTTTTTGGTCGTTTTCTGTCTTACCATAGTGTAGAACACTCAAAAAATACTTTTTTTTTTCTTTTGTTTCAATCTTACCATAGTAAAAAAAATGTATTATGGGGGACAAATATGTTCGTTTTAGGTATATTTCAACAAGTAGATTTAGATTTATATTTAAACTCGTATTAACTATTGAACAAGAAATAAGGAAAAGTTGGATGTTTTAATTCAAACCTCAATCTCATTAATTACGATTTCTCCATTTTCACGTACTGTATCACATAATTAAATTCCAAGACTATATATGAATATTGAGTATATATATTTAAACACTTTAGCAACATATTAGGAATAGCTATCCGGAGCATAACAATAGTTTAGATCTTTTAAGTTTTATTAAATAAAAATTTTGTCATTTTCTCAGTTTTGGCTCGCTTATAACAAAGTAGTACTATTACAAATACGATAAATAGATCTCACGTTACTAGTTTCATGATCATGTAAATAAGCATTCCCAAAATTACATGTAAATAATAGTATTTCAACTTGTTTCAAACAGAAAAAAAGACTCATAAATCAACTTGCAGAAGACCAAATTCCCATCAAAATACAGACTCTGTCGTATTAGTATATATCCGTCAAAATCACCCTTCCTATTATGGTAATCGAAATTTATGATTGTCATTTAAACTTCCAAACAACGAGCGAGGAGTGTATATAATGTTGCTCCAAAGACATACTGGCCCCAGCCGGGGCCCGCCTAATCTTCAAGCTCAATAATCTTTACGACAGATGCATCCCCAACTTTCTGGCACACCACTACTCGGTCGTGTGATTTGATGACTCCAGAGGCTTTTCCATGATCAAGCGCAACCTTCAGAACCGACTCATTTGTTGCATTTGTATTTTCAGCCTATTGAATCAAAATTCAAACACTTAGTAACCCTTGGACTTATTTCAAAAAACCCAATCTTGGTAATTTGCAAAACCTCATGAGGATCGGGGAATCATAATAATTATCCAATAACTGAAGGTGTGGGCATGTAATTCTCCCTCAGATGTTTTTCAAAAACAATCTTCCAGAATATGTGAAATGTGATACTACAGTATTCATTAATGTTTTCTTATAAAAAAGAACTTACAGGATGTCGAGGATCAGCGAGCAATGGGAAAAGACCTCGGACTATAAGTGATTGTCTTGCCTGAACACATGTACAAAGAAATCATTAATGCATCAGGAGGAAAAATAATTACAAGTGATGCTAAAACTGAGCCGTTATATAAAAGATACCCCACATTATTGTTCAGGAATGCATTCAGCTTTAACTCAGATTCAAAGCATTTTATGATAAAATATTATTTGTAATTATGGTGAAAGAATATATACCTCAAATGCACCACTAAAGCTCCACTTCAATTGATTCGTCTTAAGCCGAGGGATGACAACAGACAAAACCGGCATTGTGGGCCTATACTTTGCTATCAACCTGGTTTTAGCAGGGTAATGATTAGAATCGTGAGAAACTCAGTACAATAATTAATATTAGAGAGATTAAATTTGAACGACATTCAAAAATAGTACTAAACCTTGCAGCTCTTCCAGATGAGGTAAAACATATGATAACAGATGCCTTCACTTTAAGGGCAGCCCGGACCTAAAAAACGTAACATGTGGATATGCTTAAATAAATGTGGAAATTCTTAATTAAATGACAGATGCCTTCATTGAGTCATTTTTATTTGTTTCTTCACTTTTTCTTATCCTATTCAAACGTACCGCAGATGAAGCAATAGATTCCAAGTGGCTCATCGGCTCGCCAACAAATTTAACAGTCCTCTTGAAGTATTGATCTTGATTGAAAACCTTCTCTGCCTGCAAAGCATATGAAAAAATTTCAGTTATATGTAAGTAGTTAAGAGACACTTGAATGACGGAAAAACTAAGATTTCAAAAAGTTACACTCTTACCTCAGCACAAATTCTGCCCACAGTAGAAATCGTTTCAACAGGGTATAATCCACGTAAAGTCTCAGCACCAAGAAGAATTGCATCACATCCTGAAAAATGTAGTCATTAATTATAACCCTAAAACAACCACCGAAGAAGGAACACACACAGAATTATGAACAACCAAAGAAGGAACATACCCCAGGAATGTAAATGAAAATGCACAACCAGAACAATAGAACAACTAATGATAATCTGGCATTTCTGGAAATTCTTGCCCACAACCGGTTTGGTGGAACTCAACTAATAAGATAGCAAGTGTAATACACTTCGCCTTGTGATTGGCCCGTCACTGCTTTTATTGTGTATGCCAATTACATGGCCAAGTGTAAATACTCGCCTAATGAGTGGTTTATGTTTGGCCAGATCTGAGCAAGAATTTCCTGGGAATAACGTACCATCCAAAACGGCATTAGCGACATCAGTTGCCTCTGCACGAGTTGGTCTGAGATTGTCAGTCATACTATCAACAACACGAGTTACCACTGCTGGCTTTCCCGCCATGTTACATTTATAAATAGCAGACTTCTGAAACAAGAACACCTGCAAACACAGAAGACAGTTAGCTAACAGGCAGACATAACAATATCAACACAAAACAATGACAAGAGTGGCAAAATCAGCAAATTAGACAACAGCCAGAACTATTTTCATGGGCCCTGCTAAAAATGAAGTTGAGGTGAACATTGTAAAATGAAAATAAATTTAAAGTTAAGATCCAAATAACCTTCTCAGGTGGGAGATCTATGCCAAGATTTCCACGAGAGAGGATGATGCCGTCTGCTTCTTGTAGAATCTCATCGAAATGGGTTAAACCCTGCAAATATGGTAGCCCGAACATGTAAGCCATTGAAGTTTGCCAAGTGACTCATCTGTCTTGTGTATTGTAAAAGAGTTAAATAAATCCATTCTTATTTGGATTATGATAGCATTTAAAAGTTCACCTCCACATTTTCAATTTTAGCAAAGATTTGAGTCTGACTTATATCACCAAGCTTCTTCAGGTAATTGCGAGCCTGTATTCAGCAAAACCATCAGTATCTTAGTAATTAAAGTTCATCAGAAGTGAGACATAAGAAATAAAACAAACATAATATAAAGAAATGAAACGAACGTTTCCTAGGCTATTTTACCTCACGAACATCCTCCGCATGACGTGTATAAGACAGTGACAGGAAATCAATTTTATTCTTAACTCCCCATGAGCTGATAACCTGGAGTAAAAATGACATTATTCTCATATATTACAAAATTACTTGGGACAAAAAGAAAGTTAAAACTTAAAAGCAGGTAAAAGGAAAGAGAGGAGAGGTAAAAAACAGCTGTTTAACCTTTAATTTCAAGTAAACATGAAAAACTCTTGATGACAGTTATGCTCATGAATCTCAATGTAGCCACGAGAATTATAGGGTTTAACAATGCACCACAAAATCAGTAGATGATGAAGAACAATTATGTGAGATTCAGGGACAAAGCAAGAAAGGATGTTATCATAGAAAACTATTAGTCTAACTTACATGCAGAACAATTTATCTTCTTAGTATCAGGAAATCATTTTTCTCAATTTTTCTCTATATCACCAAAATTTGAAACCCAATTATCAGAGCAGATGCCTATGAATGATTAGACCTGTCAAATCCCCCAATATTCTTCAAATATCTTTACAAGGAAGCACAAGACATCTACACAGCACATATTTGGTGATTACTAACCTCTTTGTCCTTATCAGACAGAGTAGGGAGCTCAATATGAATCTGTGAAGCATGCAAGGTAAATAGTGATCCAGCCAAGGTTGCAGAGTTCTTGATCACACAGACCACATCATTATCTTTTACTTCATCTACCTGTTAGACAAATAATCAGTAACACAACAACCAAATAAACAATAGAAGGGCCTAGGGGATCAAGAAGAAGAAAAAGAAATAAATAATGAAGAACCAAATGACATATTTCATATAGTACAACAAAGTAATTAAAACAATATGGCTTATTCAAAATCCAAAAGAAAATGTAGAAAGTCCTAGATAAATGCAGAGGACTTCTACTATCTGAGTATCTGACCAAGGAAACCTTCCAAGAAAGAAGAGTAAATCTTCTCACATTGCAAAAGGGATCAAAACTCTGAGAGGAATTAAAAACCAAAGTGGAAACTAAAAATGATTAAAACAATGTAACAACTAAACTCATTTTAGTCGAAAGATCGACCACATACCTCCAGCCAAACAGAAGTGGTTTCACTTCCTGTAAATAGGTACTGGCCAATGAAAATGGTGTCTCCCTTCTTAACAGCCTGTAAATAAAAACTATGTAAGAAATTACAATAATAAAAAATTCAAGTAATGAGACTTTGCTAAAATATTATCACTGTAAATCCAAGCACTGATAATAATTTTGGGGTGACCTTTATTCTGCAACATTAGAATAGAGGTACTACTATGTCTCAACATTTGCAGGTTACATATTAGAGAGATTCGACGAAAATACATCAGCTCCTTAAACGATTATAGTACTAAGAAATACTACTAATCATATCAAGAGAGAATGTTCTAGCACCTATTGTAGTTCATTAACTTGTTCTATAAGATATACAACTTTTGAATGAAGCAATATGCAAAAAAAAAAAACTTTTGACAGATAAAGAAAAGCTAAAAAACAAATTTAAACATAGAGAACCTTGGCTAGTCCAGCAAAGTTGATAGGCAAAACTGCCGCTGACGCATCTTGACCTTGATCAGGTGTTAGAATAACCTTCTCATCTACTTTAAGGGTTATAGTTGTCTCCTTCTTATTAACCACTTGTAATTCAGGGCCCACGGTATCTAACATAACCTGAAAATGTCAAAACCAATATCCATTAAAAAATTTCAAACCTGTTTAGGGAGATTTTACTCTCATAACATTGCTAGAAGACTGATGCCATTAATAAAGAACCGAAACAGTTTCGACATAACAGATAGCTCATACGAATTCTACTTATTGTTTTGTTACCCTTTCATATTACTTAAAACACCAAAATCAGTATAACAAAAAAAGAAATTATAACATATAAAAATCAAACACCGAAACAAAATACTTACGGCACATAATTTCTTAGTGCTCCTAACAGCGGTCTTCAAATTCTCCAAAGTCTCCTCATGGTACTCAGCACCACCCAACGAAAAATCAAATCTCGCCACTGAACCATTAAAGAACATAACAAAATCGAATAAAATTCAAACAAATATCAAATCAAACAAAAAAAGTTGAAAAAAGACAAAAAAGTTCGTTTCACATACCAGACATTCCAGCTTTAAGACACGACGAAATAACTTCGACGGATCGAGAGCGTGGACCTAGCGTCCCCACGATCTTCGTCATTGCAGAGAAACCCTGGACCATGCACATAACACCAGGTCACTAATCAAAAAACCAAATTAACTCACGCAAATAAAAACTAGTAATCAAAAATTAGATCTGCATTAAATCTCAAAATACAAAGATTAAACACCAAAAAAATTGGAAAAAAAATGGTACCGCTTTGGATGGCTCAAGAATGGTGGCCATCCGGATTGGCTCCTCGAGCAGCAAGTGATTTGAATGCATTTTTGCTTCGTAAGAGCGAATAGTTTTGAGTTGAAAAAG
This sequence comes from Verbascum thapsus, assembly GCA_963669365.1. Classification (NCBI taxonomy): domain Eukaryota; kingdom Viridiplantae; phylum Streptophyta; class Magnoliopsida; order Lamiales; family Scrophulariaceae; genus Verbascum; species Verbascum thapsus. Next base: position 3,267,306 of record OY770120.1, read on the forward strand.
GAAATTTAAGCAGAAAATTTTGGAATTTTTTGTTCTAGGTTCTGTTCTGGTCTATTATATAGTAAACGATTTTTTTGTGTGTATTTTATGTTTTGTGTGTTAATTTGGAACAGGCTGGCAGCACATAGATTTGGGGGCTGGGTTTCTTTTTCCCAAAGAAACTCCCTCATGTTTTTGACCTAAGAAAGGGTCTTTCACTTCTTTTTGTTTAATTTATCGTTATACATGTTATGTATATTAAATAAATGTTAAAATTTTATAATTAACTAATAACTATTATAAACAATTGGTTAAATGAATATGAAAATTGGAAGTAAATGCAATTCACTCGGAAGGGAGCTTCTATCTTATAATGTGTATCATGATGCTGTCATATTGCAATTGACAAGTGTTAAATAATTCAGTTATTATTTATAATATATTTTTAAATGATTAATTGTCAATTTCACAATTATATAACTTCATTGTGATACAATACTGTGTGATATAAGATCCAATTGAAATTCACCACACAAAATTCAATTTTTACATAATCTATAGTAAAATTGAAAAAATGATTGAGTAATTGGTGAATTTACTTAAATGAACATTTCAATATGGACTTCTCAACAAATTATCTCAAAACTATATATTGTTTGATGAAAACGATTTTAACCACAATCGAGTAAGTTTTTTAAAAAAAGTCATAAATCGTTCTTGTTCACTTCTTTAAATAGACTTACAAATATGTAATTGTTTAGAAAAGTCGACTTGTCACGTCATACTTGTTGTGTGTCTATTGCGACCATTTTCGACATAACTTTACCATTAAATTAAATTTTATGCACCTAAGTGCATTATTTGCCTTCAAATTACAAATAATCGACTCCCCTAATTTTATCCTTAACGACATATATAAGGATAATATATTGTGATATTGGAAAAAGTATTGGACAACTTAATTTTTTTAGGAAAATAATGAATGAGGAATATATTTTCAAAAGTGGTTTGGAGCACTATAGTAGGCACTTTTATGTGTCATATGGCTGTTTAGGTGGTGGAATAATGAGCTTTAGGGGCAAGGGCTGCAAAGTTTAAATTTTTTAGGGGTACCCAAGTAAAAATGATAATCAAAGGGGGTTAAATGCAAAAGTAAATGGAATTGGGGCTCGAATATGGAATATCCTCCAAAGTGCGGCCACGTCAAAAGGGTCACAATTTTCTTGAAAAAAGAAAATATCAAAAGGTCCAAAAAAATCTCATGTAATAACTTTTTTTTTTTTTTTGGTTACATGTAATAACTTTATTTGGATGGCTACCTCTTCAATGAAAAAAAAGAATATTGAGAATTTTTTTCTTTAAAAGTGTATTTTGTTGACATATTATTAGATTTTTTACTATTTATTATTTAATATTTCTTCCATAAATTCTTTAAACCTTCTTTCGATGTAAGAGGCCAATTAATATATATATTCTAATATGAAATAAAATTATTTTTTATATAATTAACTAAAATATATTTTTAATATCAATCGAAATAAATAAAATCCATCAACTGTAGTGTGTGTACTTGAAAAGTGGAAATGAATATAAGGCGGCGTGAAGTTGACGCCGATGCACGGACGTACATGTGGCGTAAGAAATAGCACGTGTTTTGATCTGTGGGCCCCGGCTGTACTATCAAACTTGTGTTCCAAGAACACACACAAATGTCCTAATCACCCCTCAATTTTCATTTTAATTTTCATTTTCATTTTGTACTTGTATACAAACTAGGGCTGTTCACGAGCCGAGCTTTGCAATTTTGATCGACTTGAGCTCGAGCTCGAAAATTTCTAGGTGAGCTCGAGCTCGAGCTCGTCGAGCGATGGATACAAGGGCTCGAGCTCGAGCTCGTGGTTATATTTTCAGCTCGAGCTCGACAACTCGAAAGTAATTTAGCCAAAACAATGGAAAAATCAGTAACATCGTTCTCCCAGATTATGTAATCACATGAAGGTGTTTTGTTTAGATTATAAAATCACTTAATCATCAAAAGATTTCGATTTATGAAACTAGATGAATGAAAACTTACTTTCTCTGCTGTATACTTTCGGAACAACTAAAACAGACGAATTTTTCCCCAAATCCTACACACTCCACCCGATCGGTGACCGCCGGTGAAAACGGTGGTGGTGCTGAGCGACGGTGGTAGGTATCAGATGTAAACAGGCTGTGGGAGATGTAAGTAGGCTGTGGGAGCGATTAGGGTTGGGAGAAAAGGGGGGCTGTTCACGATTCTAATTTAAGAGATGTAGTTATAATTTTAATTATTTTATATATATAATATATATATATATATATTATATATAAATATATTAAACGAGCTCCCGAACAACTGAAAATGGGCTCGAGCACTGCTCGAGCTCGTTAGGCTCGACTCGAGCTCGAGCCGAGCTTTTTTCGAGCCGGCTCGACTCGTGAACAGCCCTAATACAAACACCCTCAAATAATGGCTATGAATCATTTCATTACAAAAAGTCTTCACAATTGTGTCATATATATTTTATGGAAAATGTCAATTGTTTGACTTTCCAAATGTAAGGTAATATTAGGGGTGTTCACGAGTCGAGCCGACTCGCGAGCTCGGCGAGCCGGCTCGAAAATAGCTCGACTCGAGCTCGAAAAAATTCGAGCTCGAGCCTATCGAGCCGAGCTTTCTATTGAGCCGAGCTCGAGCCTAAACATGCATGTTCGCCAGCTCGCGAGCCTGAATAGTAATAAAATAAAAAATAAAAAAAAATAATTTTTAATTAATATATATAAAAAATAAATTTTTATTAAATTTTTTTATATAAAATGATATATTATAATAATATATTTATAAATAATAATATTGTTGACTTTAATTATAACTACATTTAATAATATATGAATAAATATAAAATTAATTAAATATTTTTATTAAAAAAAATTATAAAAAAATATTTTTTTATAAAAAATATTTTTTTTTGAGCTCGAGCTCGAAAATTATGGCTCGAGCTCGAATTTTTTGACAAGCTCGGCTCGAGCTCGACTCGTGAACAGCCCTAGGTAATATGCATACATGATACTTCATCCATGCTATATATTCTGGTTTTATGTAATGTTTATGTAAAAGTATTATTTATTTTGCTTAAAAGTTGAAACGTTATTAGTAGAAGAGAGAGGTGTTTGATGCTTAAATGTATATCAAGTCCTGCATAGAATAATATGGTATGCACTTACTTTTTCGTACTGCGAACACTTTTACTTGACTTACTGTTCGCTTTGATAAAAACTGTATTATAATTTTTCTCAAAAGGCATTTGCTAGGGGACTTTGAACTTGTATATCTATCAAGTCTCATGAGCTACGTCTTCATCCTATACGGGGTTGCTCCATTTCAAAACGAGAGAGCATTGTTAAAAGATCGTTTGAACAATTAATTAATCAAACGTAACATACAATTTTAGATATCTTTTTTAATTATTAAGATTTAAAATTTAATTTAAATTTGAACTCTAATCAATTATAAAATGTTGAAAATATGTAGAACGATCCAACTATTTAAATTTAACTTGTATTTGAATTAATTAAAATTTATTCGAGCTTAATCAATTTTGCACATTGTACCTTTTATTTAGCAACATAAATTCTCATATGTTTTTCAGTTTCATGTCAACTCCTTTTGTATTATTTCATTTGAGTTTTAACTTCAAATTTCACTACAAGATGGCTCAAAACCAGGACAAAGAGCCATTTGACATGGCCAATTGTTATTGACCCCTGCAACTCATTTAATTGTATTATTATAAGAATAAAATATCATTATTAATATATAGTAAACTATAAATATTCTTTTTAATAAACAATGCATTAAACTTTATAGACTATGCTCCTCAAAGGGTTGGTTGTGTTCATCTTCTTCTCTACCTAAAAAAACAAAGTTTCACAAATTATATTAGCAACCAATTAAAAAAAATTAAACCACCATAAAGCAGAAAAATACTCAAAAACTTTATACCAAGACCTATAAAAAAAAGTTCATATTACAATTTACAAATTGTTTAGAGAATATGCATAAGAAGAGATACAGAAAAAAAAGTTTGTACACATATATATGACAATTCAAATGTCTAAGATAGAAAATAATTCAATTTATTCTATATAATAAAGACTATAAAGAAACTTATCCATAAACTTTTAATAAAGAAAACAAGGAATTGAGCCTTCCAATTCTCAATCTCATACATGCCTTTTATTTTCAGTATATAGTTGATAACCTAAAAAGAAATATTTTATAATTAGTTTATCCATACATTTCTTTTTTTAATACTTGTTGATAAAACTGGAAGAAGAATAAAACTACTCGATACTTAATTTAAGATTTCGATCATAAAATGATTGTTCGAGTTTAGTTTTTAATATTTTAATCCAAATTATAACAATATTTTATGTGTTTGATATGTTTGATATTCGACTCTACCTCAACTATCTCAACAAAAACATATGAATTATGCGCAAAAAAACTCAAGTTGTTGGAGTTTAATTCATGTTCGATTCAACTGAATCATGTTTGAGTTTCACACGATGGACAATTAAACCAAATTCAAACAAAAACACTAAAACTTGATTATAATTGAAATTAATTTCGACAATAATATTTTGGACTCGACTCATCTACGATTTTACCGTCACTACAAATGGGTTAAAAACTTAGTTTAAACATTAATACGCAACATATAAATAATCATTCTATATTAGATTGATTTAATATTATCAACTTAATTATTAAATAAGTCAAATAAATATGATATTTTTCTACAATACTCACGTTCAATAATAGAAAACAAAATTAACTCTATTGAAAATTTGAAATCATTCAATCAATTCACATAAAATTTCCCATATAAAAACGGGTCACGTCATTTGTAACGTGAAAATGGTCCCACTCACGTGCCCACCTAACGGACTTCGTCACGAATGTAACGCCTCTCCCCTAACCCCGCAATTATTTTCCCCAGGCCAAATCCCAATTTCCTTAACGGCGGCAATACCCCTAAACGTCTTCTTTCACGTCCGTCTAACTCTAATCGCTCTCCGTTTCCGTCAACATTGACGCCGTCCATGGCCTCTTGTGACGACGATTTCCCCCTCCTTGATGACCACCAAAGCCCTATCTCCGCCCAACCTTCCGCCGCCGCCACCTCCCAAACGCCGCCGTACCAGATCAATCCCTACGGCCACGACTCCGATCCGTTCGAATCGGAACCCGATCCTGGTCACCTTTCCGGCAAGCGCTTAATCGATCGCGATGATATCCACAGCGGCACATCGAAAAGGACCAGGGTAACGTCCTCCGGCGGTAGCGGAGATTACAGAAAGGATCGAGAGGAGTGGAGCGACACTGCGATAGCGTGTTTGCTCGAGGCGTACAACGAGAAGTTTTTGCAGCTGAATAGGGGGAATTTGAGGGGTAGAGATTGGGACGAAGTGGCGGCTATGGTGAGCGAGAGGTGCGAGAAGCAGACGAAGAGTGTTGAGCAGTGTAAGAATAAAGTGGATAATTTGAAGAAGCGGTATAAGCTGGAACGACATCGACTGAGCAACGGTGGTGTAGCGGTTAGTCACTGGCCGTGGTACAAGCAGATGGAGCAGATCATCGGAAATTCTCTCGCGGCTAAAGCGGCGGTGGCCGAGGATGAGAAGTCCTCCGGTGGCGCCGGATCGTCTTATCCAATTAGGCAATCCAAGAGGTATTATATGTAAAAAAACTGTGATATAGTGACTGTTTTTCTGGCAAATTTGACTGATAGAGGAATTTTTTGTAGCAATCAATAAATGTTTATGACTTGTTGATTCAGATTAGGAACACCAACCAGTACTAGTCCAGGTGGTGCGATCAACAGCCTGAAGACAAAGCCATCGAACAATCTTAGGTGGCGAAGAGTTGTGTTCAAAATCAGTGGAGCTGCTCTGGCTGGAAGTGCTCCTAACAATATTGATCCAAAGGTTTATTTCTATCCTAGTTTTGGCATTAAGGAATGAGTTATTTAAATCTACGGTGAATTGGTCTTGATATGTCGATGAAATCGTAATCATTATGCCACTGAATGGATACTGATTGGTTGCTTGTTCCTTCTTCGTCGGTATTATGATTTTCTGCCAGAGGCATTCTTATGGTATACAACTTCGTCTTCAGAAAAATGGCCTAAATTGTGAATAGCTATATATGATCAACAAGCTGACATATTCATGAACTATATGTTAGTTTGAATAACTTTGAGAATGAAGTTACAATTGTATAAACATTAAATTGGTTAAAAATTGTGGTGGGGTTAAACGACTGTCCTAATTGGCCTTCACAATGGCGAGAAGGAGTTATTTTGTGGTGATCTCCTAAATAGGTGATGTCATAGACGGAATCATTTTGGGTTTATTCTAAAATATTTATATCATAAACAGTTCATGTATTATTTGCTCTCTTTATCCTTCGTCTCATCTAATGACTTGTGAAATAAAACGATCGTAAGTTATGCACTTACCCGTCAATGATTTAATATATAATTGACCATAAGCAGAATTTGGGTAGATTATTCGTGGAAATTTGGGATACATCCAATGGTATCCTTGTTCTGGATTCTAATTGTCACGAATTTAAATAAAACAAATAGATTTGACATGAAACCATTTCCTACCGAAGCTGTTTACTATTTTTTATTTCTTAACTTGAAGCAGAAAAATTGCTGAAGAATCGAGATAAATTTTTTTATTGGTATGGTTATTTTGTGTGATCCATTCAAGTTTGATTTGTCTCGTTTTCTTTTGCATATCATAGGTTGCCATGCTGGTAGCAAGGGAAGTTTCAATAGCTTGCAATGTTGGTGTCGAGGTATCACTAGACAAGCTTCTCATTAACAATTTGGACTTTTTATGTTTTTTTAATTTCTTAAAAATGCTATCTTTAATTCTTATCTTAGGTTGCTATAGTTGTTGGGGGGCGTAACTTTTTTTGTGGAGACACATGGGTTACATCGACTGGTTTGGATAGGTGTACTGCATATCAGATTGGGTAAACTTCTTTTTTTGCGTTAAGTTTGTTTTGAATTATGCTTGAACATCTACACTCTTTCCATGTTCTTCCCTTAGATACTTATGATTTATTTAGTGACAGAAATGAGAGTAATCTACGTTGGGATTTGATCATTTGTTTTCAGATGCAAAAAAATGTTGCCTTGAGGAATCGGTCAATGATGTCCTGCCATAAATCCATTCCTTTTCAAATTATGCAAAATTGTTATTTCTTTTGGTTTAATTTCTTCAGCTATATGCATGCGTACCAATATTTCATTTTCACTTTCACTTTCATTCAAACTCTGAACTGAACATGTTTCCATAAGCTAATATCTTTTAGAAACTACTTTTGCTAAAATAGAAAAGAAATAGACGTGGGGTTTGATTATTGCAATTTTTTTCAATATTGCACGTGTAGGCCAACGAAAAACAAATAGTAATTTCTGGGGTTGGTAAGATTGTATTAGAGGACTGAGTGAATAAAGAAGAGTCTATAATGGGACTAGCTCACTAGTCACTAGCATCATGGTTATGAAACTTGAAAAATTACTTACTGATTTATTAAATGGAGGAGGATAAAAATAGGCAATAGAATGTCATCCATCACAGTTCATTCCTTTTTCACTATGGATGATTACGATCTTGTTGATGTTTACGGGCCTTTGAGTTTCATGATCCTTTTTGTTTACATGGGAAATGAATAACTACGTCATGATTAATAGAATGGACCGTCCACTCTTACACAACTCTTTGGTCCTAAAGAGAACATCACACAACGATAGGAAATCTCTCATGTACTTGTATATATTCTTGCTAGAAATTAACTGTAATATGAGCTATCAGTAGTTCATTTCTCATTAACGCACTGATTTAATGACAATATTCCAATTGTACAAACAGAATGATGGCAACTGTGATGAATTCCATACTGCTACAATCTGCTTTGGAGAAATTAGGCGTTCAGGCACGCGTGCAAAGTGCATTTTCAATACCTGAGGTTGCGGAACCTTATAGTAGGCAACGCGCCATTCGACATCTTGAAAAAGGAAGAGTTGTAATATTTGGTGGCATTGGAGCTGGCACGGGAAACCCACTCTTTTCAACCGACACAGCTGCAGCCCTTAGAGCAGCAGAGAGTAAGACCTTCATTTTTTGATAAAACCATTATTCTTGGAATGAGATTTAGGAAGTCCCACTATTCAAGGCCCTAGAATAGTCTCAACCATCTATAGAAGTGTGCAAAAAATTCGATTTTGGAGTAGAAATTAGAAGTGGAAAATGGTCAAAAGTGAGAAACCATCAAAAGTGTGTTAGTCTTTCCAAACACATCGAAAAGTGGAAAAATTTGAAGGTGAATGTTTGTGAAAAATCAGCTTTTTTTGTAAAAAACTGAAGAAAAATATCCAAAATAAATTTTAGTCAATTACATAATTACCTTGGGTCACTTTGAAGCACCCATAGCAGCTTTTAGATCATCACTACTTAGAGATTAATTTAGGAGAATCATAATCAATATAATAATTTACAGACACTGCAAAATAACTAATTTTAAGCTAGAATTTTGAAATCTCTTTACTTTAGAGTTCGCAAAAAGTCCTCGTACATGGAACCCATGTGATTCCCACTACTTGACGGTTGTGATTGACCCCAGACCCGCAATCTCCTAGAAACAATCCTCATTATCACATGGTTTATCCTCTTCTTACAGATATGATTAACCCCTCGATTTCGCAGTTCATGCTGATGCTGTCCTGAAAGGTACAAACGTGGAAGGCGTCTATGTTTGTGACTCTAGAAATAACAACATTGCAGCAGAGCATATATCCTTCAGGGAGTTGGCTTCCCGTGGTACATCTCCAATGGACATGATGGCTGTCACTTTCTGCGAAGAGAATGGAATTCCAGGTCTGTAGAACTTATTTTCATTTTTATACTCAAATGGGCTAATTTTGTTAATTTTTTTTACAATTCATCTCAATGAAAAGTAAAATTATTTATGCAGTTGGCATTTTTAATCTTCATGAGCCTGGAAATATATCGAGGGCATTATGTGGAGAACATGTTGGCACATTGATTGATCAAACAGGTCCTGTCAGCTAAATGTTTAATCTCTTATATTTGTAGATTTTTCTAGAGTTGTCATCGACCCTGAAATAGACGGTTGGGTGTATAAGATCACTTAAAAGTTATAACTGCTTGTACCGTATATATGTAGAAGTGGGAAAAAAGTGCTTTGTGTTATATATAGATCGAGTACGAGATTACTTCTATTGAGTGAAGTTCTTAATGTTACAGTAAACAAATCATGGCTAATTCTTAGATGCATCTTCACTAGACCACATTGTATACTACATTTGTTGTGCAAAGCTGGACCATCAGATTGTGTATTATGACAAAACCTTTTATTTCTGAGTGATAGGAATTAATTTATGGTCGTTTTAAATCGGTATCATGATGATCTCTTAGGACTTTCATTGTGTACATATGTATTTTCTTTCTTTCTGATTGTTCTAGCAATAGTGACATCAACAACTTGTTCTTAACATTCATCGTTAATCTTTTCTTTATATTGCGGGCCTGTAACGTGTATTGTCTGCCCGAGATAATTGCTTATATGAGTTTTATTAATGTTACATTGATACATAGATCCTCATGATGTTGTATTGCCCAGATTTTGTTGCCATTTTGGTATAAGCTCCTTATAAGTGCTTCAATTGATATTCGAGTTCACCATCAATTTCAAATAGGTACATATTGGAAGTATAAATTTTGGATGTTTTGAGACACTTTGATCCATGAATTTGCTACAGACTAGAGACCAAGAGATCATTCCATTCATAATACAACAATACATTAACAATAACATTAATCCACCCCCACCAAACTACCAACTTACAAGACAAAAAATAAATTAAAATTCAATCTTCTTAAACAAATAGAATTACAACAACAAAATTTGCAACAAGACAATGCAATTTCATAGCATCAAACAAAAACATCATCACCCCAATGCCTCCTCTGTAGTGGCAACCGAAGGCGATAACGAATTACGCGACTCATCATACTCGTCCCCAATCGGAGACTGAATATCAACCCTTATCTCCTCTATCATCCTAACGACGTCTCTCATAACGGGCCTCTTATCGGGCTGGCCCACTACACAAGCCATCGCTATATGCAACATCGACACCATTTCCTCCTCGATGTTCTTATACCTCAACAACTCTTGATCGAAAACTTCAGATGTCCACTCATCTCTCACCACCGATCGAACCCATTTTGGCAAATCCATATCCACTTCATCCTCCTCCTCGACCCGGGATTTGGACCGAATAGGAGAAACGGGTCGGGATGGGGCCCGGCCCGTTAACACTTCGAGCAATAGGACCCCGAAGCTATACACATCGGCCTTTTGTGAGAGTCTCTTGGTTTCGACTTGCTCCGGTGCTTTGTAACCCCCGAGACGGGCTATGGCATGGGCCGGGTTTAATAGCAACGAAAGCCCGAAATCGGAAATACAAGCGTTACCATTTTTGTCTAGCAATATATTGGATGATTTCACATTGCCATGAGGGATTCTTGACCCTGCATATTCCTCATGGATTCTTGCAAGCCCACGGGCCGACCCGAGAATTAACCCGATTCTTGTTGTCCAATCCAATGGAATCCTTCCCGGGCCTCTGTTTCCTGTATTACCATGAAGATATCACGTTACACTCATTCAAAACAGAGCATAGTAATTAATTGAGCTAAAATCAAAGAAATAGTGTTTAAGAAAACCCAGAAATATATAATGAGCTCCTCTGTTTCCTAATATTACCATCAGAATATCATATTCAATCCCTTTTAAAACAGAGTACATTAATTTCTTGAGCTAAAGTTAGCAGAAAAATAGCAAATTTATGTTTGAAAATATTGCAATAAAAACCTCCCTGGTCCTCTATTTGCTTATATCATTGAAAAATCATATATAAAGTCTTAGGACCAGGGAGGTTTTTATTGCAATATTATGCAAAAACCAAAATTCCAATAGAAACTACGCTGGTCTCTGTTTCCAGTTACCTTAAAAATATACTAAACTCTTTGAAAAAACAGAGTATACTAATAATATGCCTAAAATTAACAAAAAATAACATTTTTTAAATTAAAATTCAACAAAAACCTTCTGGGTACTCTGTTTCTTATATTAACATAGAAATATCAAATTAAACTCTTTAGAAAAACAGAGAATAGTAATCAATTGACTTAAATTTAACAATAAAATTAACAAAATTATACCATGAAGAAGGGAACGTAGGCTGCCATTAGGTAGATAATCATAAACAAGCAACTTTTCTTCCCTTGCATAATAATAAGCTCTGAATCTCACAACATTTGCATGCCGAAGCTTCCCAATTACATCCATATACTGCTCAAACTCTTTTCTAGGACAAGGGTTTGCATCTTTAAGCCTTTTTACAGCCACAGTTGATCCATCATCAAGAACAGCTTTATAAACTGTCCCTAAGCTTCCTTTTCCGAGCATCTCCGCCGATGCCCGGAGCAAATCTTCAAGCTCAAACTGTTTTTTCCGGTCAAAAAACACTATCTTGCTCTTATCCGTAGCGTTTGTAGCGTCGCTATCTGCGCCGCCGTTATTCCCGGCGGCGTACACCCTCTTCTCGCCGGAATAGCTGCTGCTCCGCCGCTTCCCTCCGTCGCTCGCCGCCGTGGAGCTTGAGTCCCTTGATGGTTTCCGGCAGCAGTATGCAACGACAAAGGAAACGATGACTAATAGTAGAACTGAATTTGCTACGGCAATAGCTACGATTGCTCCGTTGCTAAGCCTTTTGTGATGCTTGTTTGATGATAATTCAAATGTAGCCGTTGGGGTTGAAGGGAGGGAGCTAGGATTTGAGGGTACAATTTGAGAGCAATTTGGAAAAGGATTGTTCCCACAAAGGCCTTGGTTGCCGGAAAAGCTCGCCACTCCGAATCGCGATACTAAAGTTTTTGATAAAACGCCGTATAGTTCGTTGTTCGATAAGTTTAAGTGTTGAAGTTGTTGAAAAGAATCAAGAAAGCTCGGGATAGGTCCCGAGATTTCGTTGTTTTCGAGGTGAAGAGTGAGCAAACGGGAGAGATTAGAGAGTTGTGAGGGAATCGAGCCGCGCAAGTTGTTGTTGGAGAGGTCGAGGCGGCGTAGGCGCCGGAGAGAGGATAATTCCGGCGGTATTTCACCGGAAAAGTCGTTGTCGGAGAGGTAAACGAGTTTGAGATTGAGGCATTGTGTGATTGGAGTGAGGGTGCCGTTGAGGCGGTTAAGGCTGAGATCGAGGAATCGGAGTTGGTCTAGGGATGAGAGTGCGGCAATGGGGCCGCGTAGATTGAATGAGGAGAGGGAAATTGCGGTGACACGGTTATTGGTGCATTTTATGCCGAGCCAATTGGCGTTGCATGCAGTGGTGGTGGTGGTAGTGGTGGTGGTCCAATTGGAGAGGAGGGTGCCGTGGGGGTCGGTTTGGGAGCGGAATAGGGCGAGGGTGGCGGTGTCGTCGGTTGAAGTGGCGGCGGTGGTGGTGGAAGAAATGAGGAGGAGGAGGAGGAGAATGGAGAAGTGAAAGTCCATTTGTGTTAGAGCATGGAAGGGGAAGTGCATGGGAATAAAGAGGGGTTTAAGTTTTTATTGTTTGAGTTTTAAAAGAAAAAAAATTAAGAGTGGAAAAACGGGATATTGTGTGACTAAAATAATAATGTTTCATTTTATATATTGGGTGTGTATAAGATTTAGATCATTTGAATATTTTAAAAATATATATTCTTTAACATGTATGTGTCATTTGTGGTTGGTAATATTTTCAAACTTTATTGTTGTTATTTATGTTTTAGGACATTCTGTGAGTTTTAGGCTTCATGATGTGCCCCTAATCAAAGGTAGTTAATTATGATGAAATCAAATGATAGAAGAGAGCGTTGAAAATAGAACCAACTATGCAAAATACATAATTTATCATTTATGTGGTTGGATAAAAATAAAATCAATAGATTTTAAAGTTAGATATTACAAAAAATACAATAGAAATATGATTTGAATTGAAGACTTTATGGAGAAATGAAAAAAGGGTAAACGAAATGATTAAAGGAAGGCATGAGTGAAGATGGGTTGGTTGTGTTAATGATTGTTGTTCTCCACTCACTCCTAATTGGGAAAATACGGAATCACAGCCAAAAAGTGGTTTCTAAGAAAAAGGAAGATGAAAAATGATAAATAATTAGAGTTATGTTATATTTATAATTTAGTATTTATTTATTTATTGGAAATATAATAATAGTTACGGTTATCAATATATTTAACTTGATTTTAATAATTTATATTTTTTTCCTATAGTAAATATAAATTACGAAAATCATGGTAAATGTGTTTAATGTGTGCAACTTTTACCATATTCGAAAGAATGAAAAAACAATAGGTTATAAATGGTGATATATAGCATCAAAATTATATTAAGATCAGGTGTTTTTCTCCTAATTTTCTCAAGCACTTTAAATTTTATTCAACATAAGTGAAGGCAAATCCCCATATGATTGATTACATACAATTAGTCAATGAAGTACAATTATTACAAAATTCATGTATAATTACTCAGAGAGAATAACCAAATAAGAGAATGGAAATTGACCAAATTGAAAAGAATTTTTATAATCAAGTCAAAATTAAATATTCAATCTTCTATTCAAAATGTTTGACGCATGACATAACCAAAGCATATAACAAAAATTAATTATCTACCATCTTCATCTCAAGCTTTGATTACATGTGAATAAGAATGATAATGGTGGGGATTACTTGAATCCAAATCCAAATTCGACCATATTTGAGACCCAAATCCGATCTGATGGTATTAAGTAGTTCTTGTTTAGTTAAGGTTCAAGATTTACTCGTTGGTATTTTACTCGAAAAATATTAAAAATTATCGGGATTTTACTCTTTGAAAATACATGCTGATCTTAACCCGAACAATACCCAAAGTTTGCTCACATGGTTACCCGACGACCTAAAGTGTACTGGATCCATCGGGTATTTGATCAGGTTCGATTTGGATCCGGGTATAACTCTTTTTCTCGAGTATTTTGTGGGTTCGGGTATAACTCTTTTTCGCGAGTATTTTGTGGGTCCGGGTCTGAGTCATGATATTCATTGCCCATTGATAGCCTACATGTGAACATATCAATTATGTATACGAAAAATTGTTACTTGTATAGAATAATTGGCTTACTCTTTTGAGACCAATTTACAAGGAATCGAAGCAACATAATCGATCTATTTTTTATTTTTTTTTTTTTTATATTTTTGCATGAACTTAAGCTATACAACAATTCATTCATTCTTCTTCTTCTTCTCACTTTAAGTGATAAAGAAGCAAAGTTGTGTCCCCAAACCCTAGAAATATCACTATCGGGAACGAATTTACATGCAATTTCATTTCAATCAAACGTACCAAATAACATATTCTTTCAATGAATGCACACCCCGACAAGCTTTGGCACCAATCTTTTTTTCTCTTCTTTTCTAGTTATCTTCATTTCATAACGTCAAATCTCGAAAAAGCTACAATTTCTCCTACATTTGATTCAAGCAAATGTAATATCCGTAATCCCAAGTAAATCAATTATTATATGATAAATATAACTATATTTGTGTTTTATTGATCAGTTTCGCTAAAATATAAACAGTTGTATGATGAACATAAATTGATTTTTATTATGACTAAATTTGGATTCAATCAAATTATTACAGGGTTTGTTGAGTTAATTAATGTATGGCAAGGTTGTTGACAAAAGTGAAGAAATGGATTACAGCTTTTTATTTCCCATCAACATATAATTAACAGTGAGAATTGAAGGCGGGATTGACGTTCAAAAAGCTCGCAATCACTACCAAAGAATGTGGTTCTTGGGTACGTGGATACATACCAACACGTTATTATGTCTTGATTTGATAATAAGATTGAAGTTTTATAATTGAAAACACACGAGTTCGATTATGTTAGAATAGATTTAGAATATATTTATTAGTTTTGTGTATGATTTTTATTTATTTATATATTCTATTTTTTTTATTTTTATTTTTCTAGTTTAATTATATTTATTTTAATTGTTGAATCTTATAACTCTATATATATCTTTTATTATCATAATATTATCAACGAGATTTTATATTATTCAACAGATTATATCAAACCATTTCTTTATTTATGTAATAATTTAAAACAAAAAATTATTGATTAATAATAATTTGTGGGTATTTGATGTAATAAAGTAACGGTTTCTTACTAAAAGGATGCATGCCAACTCATAAAATTTAATTTTCATGATTTTGGATAAATTAATAAGAGAAAAATTAGAATGTTACTTTGGTCACCATAGTAGAAAATGCCCACCTCTCTTTGACCAAGAAATTGTTTTCCCCCATATGGGTTATGACCATATTACAAGAGGAAATGTGCCTAATTGAATAAACATGAGGAACTTTTAAGACAACTTTGACCAAATAAAATTACTTCAATTATACTTTATTTGTTTGTTTTTTAAAAAATAAATTGAGTAAATATAAAGGGTTTTTGTCATAAGTTTGATAAGTCAAGGAAAAACAAAATTATTGTTTACTACTTCTCGTCATTTTACTTGTTATATATCTGTATGCGTATAAAAAATATTATATAATTATCTAACAAATGATTTAAAGTCCGATTGTTCCAATTTTTGAAAAGTTGAAACCCCATCTTTGGGCTGCAAAAGCAATTCAATAAAGTGTTAGGGCCCTTTCCTAATAATCACGTTTATGCTTTTCAACCAAACACGATTACTCCTCTCACCTAATTACCTATTATATCCATTTTCACAATAATATAATTGATGGTTCTTTAACAGATAAATGAAGTCAATTTTGACAATTTCATAGTAGTCTACAATTCCACAATAAATTTATGAAAAGTGGAATCCTCACATACAATTTATTTTATGAAATTAATTATCGCAAAATTGAATATATCAAAATCATTTCTATTATCAAGTATGCAACAATCGAACCTAACTCATACATTAGTTTCAAAACAATACAAACATAAATTCCTCGATATAAATTAGCTTCAACTCCGTTCCAACTTGAAATATCGAAGAAAAGTTCAACTAGATTTGTTATCACGAATTGAAATCCTTAATTATTAGTTTTCAAAACTAAAATCCAAATGCAATTTAGTAAAGTCCAAATAGTGAATAGATGGAGCAAAAATGAACTCAAAATTTCAACGGGTATGCGTATGAAATTTATAATCGAAAATTTGAAATTATTAAATTTTTAATATTTGGGCTATAGCTCAAAGCCCAGATTACATTGGACCTGCCCAGATTATTGTCCACACGGGTTTGGGCCGATATGTTCGTATGGGCTGGGCTTTTTTGGCCCTAACCCAATCTGTAGGTCAGCCCATATTTAGATAAATATAATGTGCATTAGCCTAGAATGAGTTATTACTAATTACTAAATCTACAATCAATCTGGGTAGCAGGGGCATTAGTTGCTAAAGTAACGAGTTTAATTAATAAAAATATAAACTTAATATTATACACCTGCGTATGTATTCTTCTACCATTTTCATCTCTCTCTTATTCTTCTTAATTAAAAATATTAAGACAACAAACATAACAAAAGTGCTTTATAAGATTATTTGTCATGATCTTTTTCTTTTTCATTATCAGTTACGTGGATAATTTATTTTTATATTATGTTTATCATATAGCTTAAAAGTTAAAAAAATATAACATTCTAGAGAGAGAGAAATAACTTAAATCATATATGACATTTATTTTAAGAACTATATTTCATTGTTTAGAAAACTATTCCAAAGCCTCGACTATAAAAATAAAGAAAATTAATGAATTTGAAATTCTTTAACTATTAAAAAAAATTATTTGGACATATAAGCAAATGAGGAGATCAATGTCCAGAACTCTTGAATATTTAAAAAGGTTTCCCGTCTCTATATAATTTCCAACATATTATATTTTAAGTTATCTTAAAAATATTTTCAAACAGTTGAAAAATATGGAAATAGTGATAAATCAAACATATCCTCTATATATAGTATATACACACTTGTTCACAGTTGAGAGATTTTAAAAAGAATGGAGCCTTTTAGCTTTATACCTGTTATTAAAATTCTTGTTCAAATCCAAAAATGGTTCTTCCAAACTCCTCCCACCAGGCTGGTCCATAACCGATAACATATTCGATCCCCCATAAGACATTGAACGCGCTTCAAGCCAAGTACTAGTCCATCTGAAGCAGCTGCTTTTTTAAAAAGTTTGACCTGCCCTTTGCTGACCGGAAACTGCCCGATTCCAGGGATCCATTGCTATTGGCACTTATGATGACTACTGGCGTAAGCTTCGCGGTATATGCAAAACAGAATTCCTAGTTCACAAAAGAATTAAAGCATCAATGTCACTAAGGCCAAAAAAAAAAGGCTTGATAATTTAGTTGACTGGATCAAAGATGACATGGAAAAATCAATAACAAATGGAGAACCGAGCGATATTCAACTAGAATAGGTTTCTTTTCGTTACGACTTTTAATTCTATTGGTAATATGATGTTGTATAAATATGTGATGGACTCGAGGCTTGAGAAGGAGAGTGAGTTCTCTGGTTTGTTCATCGTGTTCATGGAGTGAGTTGGGAAGCCTAATTTGGCGGATTTTGTCCCGTTTTTGAAATGGTTTGACCTGCAATAGATTAGGACGAATTCTGAAAAGTATTTGGAAAGGTTGCTGGAGATTGCTTCTCGGATTGTGAAGGAAAGGATTCAGGAGAAGCTATCTGGGGGTAGAGAAGAAAACCCATTACAGTAGAAACTCGATAAATTAATACTCGATTATTTAATAAACTCTCTAAGATAATATTTTTGACCGGTCCCGACTCGGGGATAGGGTGCTAAATTAATAATTCGCTAAAATTATAAGATAATACATTTTTGATAATTTCTATAGACCCCATATAAAGTATAAATTAATAATTCCTTATATACTACATATTACATGAATGATTCATGAAGATTTCTTGAAAAATGACTCAATTGTCTTTTGTTTTTTTGTTGAAATCAGTTTCACCTTGAATCTCGTCTCTAATTTTCCTTATCATTATAAGAACTTTTGGTTAGGGGTGAAAATGAATCGAGTCGAGCCGAACGCATAAGTGTTCAAGCTTGTTTGAATTACAATTGATCTTTAAAAATTGTGTTTGAATTTAGTTTGATTGTTCATCGAGCTGAGCTCAAACGAGCTTTAATCGAGCTGATCACGAGTCGAGCTCGAGTAGTTTGAATATTTTGTACATATTTTTGTTATTTTTTGCTAATCGAGCCGAACTCGAGTCGAGCTTTAAAATTTATCGAATAGAAAAAGTTGTTCAAGCTTAGTTTAGTAAAATGACGAACCGAGCTCGAACCAAGCTTTTAGCGATGGAGCTCGAATCGAGTATCGAATATCGAGTTAAATTACACCCCTACTTCTGGTGTTGTTTTACTTAAGGTGGGAGATTGAAGAGTTATTTCAAATTGAGCCCTTCATTAGATAAACGTACATGCATTGTACAATAATCAAGTGAAAGTTTGAAAGGTGTTTGTAAATTGAGTATTTCATTATAAATTAATAAAATATTAATTAATATATAAATTAATAATTATTAATTTATCGATTAATTAATAACTCTTTTAATTAATAAATTTTGGTGGTCCCATTAGTATTAATTTATAGAGTTTCTACTGTATTTCTTGGATGATAATACAAAAGGACACGATTAGCTCACGGAGAAGAATATCACAATTGTTCTTTTGGTAGGTTATTCTCTTGCAATAAGGTCTTTGTATTTTCTTTTCCTAATAATCTTGCTAGGTAGATGAAGGGTCGTGACTTCGAGTCTTGGGACAATTTATAAAAGACTCGTGTATCATACATGGGGATACTGGTGATTGTATCAAAACTTGAAATCTCGAGACTCCCTAAGAATCACTCATAGATGAATCTTAGTAGTTTACTTTTTACCAATCAGAAAGGATAACTATAATTTTCTAGAGTATATTTCTACTCTATACTGCTTTGAGTGATTCCTAGCGAGTCTCGAGACTCCGACACAATCAAGATCATCTGTGGTGGTGATCCCCATGTGATTTCACTATATAGAAATATTGTGACTATGCCAGAACTCAGTCCAGATCTCATGTAACACATTTATGTAACACTTCTAATGTGTTACACTTCCTGTTACATGCACAAATGTGCAACACATGTAAGTCAGGTAGTTAGGATGTGGAGAAAGACATTTTACTTTCCGACAGCACAACTTTTCTCTCATCAAATCCTAATCAGCCATGTATACATTTGTTGCATATGTGGGTATAACAGTAAGTATTACGCAATTGTGTTTTAGGACATCTGGGCTGGCCGGAACTCATGGTCCCATAAGAGTGCTCATAAAGAAGATCCATCTTGTGAATACATGGGCAAAAATGTTTGTGAATACATGGGAAATAGATATCCAGCTTCATGGGTCGACCCACTATCATTTAAACCTGGGAGATTCTTGGACTCCAAAATTGATACCTAGTGTCCCCCTCTTCTTGTTTTTCCAAAATTAACTAATTTATTTTCAAGGACCTGATGCTTGTACGAATATACTTTTCAACTAGGAGTCAATTGGTCAAGTTAATAGTATTGACACTATCAGAATATTGTCACTATCAGACACATGACCATTATTCATAATCATTTTGTTGACAATTTACATATATTAATTATAATAACTATTAACAACTTGGACACAATTTTTGTCATTGTCAAATGGTTATTTAACCTGATAAAGTTTATCATATAGCAGTGGTATAAACTCTACTTCTATTAAAAAAAAAAAGGAAAAAGAAAAGAAGCTTAACTTCAATTCTTTCATCATGTAAACCATCACAAAAATTACCTTGGATTTCTGCGAGGATGCTCTTTTAGAAGTAAGAAGTCCTTGGCATGTGTATATGAGAAAAAACCGATCAACCAACCAACACGACATCCGCAATTCTACCTGCAGTTTCGAGAATATGAGACATATACTATTATGTCGGGATAATTACATGTACACCCCCGTACTTATCAGGTAAGTAGCACAAGCTCCTTGAACTTTTGATAACTACCAAAACACCCACATCAGACATGGATGACTCGAAAAACAGAGGGTAAAATATAGTTTGCTTTTACTTTTACTGACGGGGAGGTGAAATTGTAATATGATTTACTGACAGGATAAATCATGGCATTTTCTCAATTCATGGGGTGTTCTTTGTAATGAAGGTCTCGTGCAGGGGGTGTCCATGTAGTTTACCCTATTATGTATGGTTGATCATGTTGTAATACATGTTATACCTTGGAAACATATTACCATCATATGTGCTACACGAAGTCTCTCCCGAGGGTTTCATGTCAATTTCTCTGCCAAATTTCGAGAGATAATTTAGGCCCATCAGAAGTTCTACAATTGCTGCCTCAGTCTCCACTTGGTTTGCAAAGTAAAGGGTCTGAACAAGAAGCACATTCGACCCAAGAACCAAACTCCGCTTCTCAAAATTCCTCTCAGATTGCCATCTCACCATGTTGTGAGCGAGTGGAGATAGCCATTCCAAGATATTTGCTATTGCCAAGCTCCATTCTGCTGCAAAGGCATTGTCGTAGACAGACGCACCTAAAGTTCTTGAAAATGTCTTTAGCTTTGCCCTTAGAGAGCTTCTGATAGTTGCAGGTAACATATTGTAAAGATCATATCTCGCGTCAATGCTAATCAAGTGAGGAGATGAAGCTAGCTTCTCAATTAGTATGATGATATTCGCATAGTGGAGAGCCAAAGCAGCATATCCCAGAGTAAATTGAGGAGCATCTAAAAGACGGCGTTTGAAATCTAAGAAATATACTTTAGACCTGAATGGGTTGCTACATGATTGTGAATAGCTCTCTACAACAGGAGATTCACTATTGCCAGACATGCATCCAGTTAATCCCGTATGAGCAAACCGTCTAGCTTTAACTAGATTCTTTTGACCGTTAAAGATGGACGACTGAGATCGACAATGAGATTTCCCGGTCTTTGATTTACTATTATATCCTCCCAGGCCCAAAGTTGAAAATGACCTAAATTTCAGCCGGTAGCTTTCCGACGCGTAAATTGGTGTTTGCAGGAGGGCAGAAATGGAATTACTACGGATAACACGGTCACTATGTATCTGCTCATAATCATAAGTCTCCTCAAGATTTCCAATCTGGTTGGTCCCATAAACATATTTTATCCTCTCGATAATCGTGAATAAACATCTGAGATGAAGTCTAACAATGTAATCGTATGTTCTAACCCAAGGAGACATCTCCCTTAGGTTCTTCACTTCGTGGCGTTGACACGTTACCTTCTTCTGAAACTCGAGCACTTTCACCCTTTCTGAATCAGTGCCACCTGGCATCCTCCTTAAACTCTGCTCAAGCTCAGCCAAAACTTCGATCTCCTGAAACAACTGTTCAGTTGCCCCAACAAACCTCTCCATTTCTTTTACTTTCTTCTCCATCTTTTTATGCTTATATTGCCATTTTTGCCATTTGGGATCAATTCTATCAATATTATCAAACACATTTTCAAGATTGTGATATTTTACATCCGTGCACTTCTTCCCGAACATAACTACAGACTTCGCCACACTTCCCAGACTCCCAATTATTTCGGCAAGAGCAAGATCCATAAGATAGTCGTCATGCTGGGAAACAAGCTTCTGGATGCCAACTGAGTTGGCAATCTCTTCTCTCAATCTAAGTATCTGTTTATCAGTAAGAGACTGCCATAAATTAACCACTTTTGACATCAACCTCGATATTTCAAATGACAAAATTCCAACCACTGGTCTCTCGGACTCCCATGATATACTTTTACGTGAACTCTTCCATATATTACTGAACCAAGTCTCTGCAACAGTTTCTCTCACCATTTCTCAAAAGTTATGAACCTGTTACCTACCTAAAGCAAAAACCACAATCAACTGCAGAATTCATGTGGTCAAATTAAGTCATTTCAAAAAATTAATTAAGTTGCTCCAAATCACATAAACCAGATAAAGCAATTTATCTCAAACCATAAACCTGATTAATAGTGTATATACATATGGTTTATCCCTTTACAAGCAATAGAAAAGTCAAAATCTAACACTTTGTTTCATAATCAGTTACGGACTACACAAAGAGAACCAACATTATTTTCTTTCCCTCATTATAAATAATACTGGCATTTTTAAGTCAAAAAAATTAAAAATCTGTCAAAGGAGCTAACAAGACAATTCAATCCAATACAAACGAAGAAAATAACATAAATTCCACTAAAATAATTGAGGGAAAAAACAGTTGAAATAATAATACGAAGAAATTTCAACTTTTTACTTTTGTATTTATAGTTTGAATCAAGCTGGAAAACTTAAAAATCTCAATCATTTTTTCACAAGCATATTCTCAGAGAGAAAAACAGAAAAGCATGAAATTACAGCCTAACAATAACAATGCAGCAAGTTAAAAGATTAACAATGTC
This sequence comes from Verbascum thapsus, assembly GCA_963669365.1. NCBI lineage: Eukaryota > Viridiplantae > Streptophyta > Magnoliopsida > Lamiales > Scrophulariaceae > Verbascum > Verbascum thapsus. Next base: position 3,289,991 of record OY770120.1, read on the forward strand.
AATCAAACTACAGAAAAAGAGAACTCACCACCGTTCATTCGCAATGAATTTGACATCCGAAGCAACATTTCAACTTCAAGATCCCCAATAATTGCACCACGGAATTTGAAGAATAGTGGGGACAGTTTGATGAATTATCAGTTTTATAAATCTCGAGGAGAGGAAAAAGACGAGCAATTGTTTTAGACTTTAAGTCCCTCACTTTTTCACTTAGAAACAATTTAGTCACTTTACTTTTTAATCACATCAATTGAATCCTTCAAATTAAAAATTATTTCAATGTGGTCCCTCACTTTAATTTTCACTATTTTTCAGTCAATTTTAATTGAATAATTGATCACTTATCTTGCACGTGAAAAGTAAAATTGACATTTGGTAACTAAAATGAGTTTCTCGATAGAGTGTGTCTGGTATTAATTTTTTTTTGTTTATTTTTCATCACAATATTAATTTACTCTTAAAGAAGTCCGAGTTTAACTAACTTTTTTCAGACAAAATTAATTGGAAATTGAGCTTCAAAATCACTTTTAAGTTAGTTTAAGTTGAGAAATCCAGTCGATGCAACTTTCAATTAAAAGTTAAGGGGCAAAATTGATTTTATGTGAAGATTTGAGGGGTCAAAAATAATATTCATCTTTTTATATTAAACTAGTAAATAACACGTGCGTTGCACGTGAATCATATGATTTCGTTTATATTATTCGAATAAAAACTTTTGGTTAAATTCAAAATATTTCCTCTAATAACTTAAATAAATGAGTTGCTCATAAATAAACTATAATAGTTTAAAAGATTGAATTTTGAATTGAATGAAATGTTAAATCAACGTAATAAAAATCATATAATGAATATTACCAAATAAATTCTTATGTCATTTCACGAAATTCACAATTTCAGTGGATCATAAATTTATATTCTTTATTTTTTTCATTAGTTATTTGTATATTGGCAAACTTCTTCATTATGGTTCAAAATTTGGATACTTATGTAGAGTTCTTGTTTCTTATCTTTTATTTATTTAATATTTTAATTCAAATGACGTCAGTGTACGCCTTTTCTGTTAGGAGTGTACATAAAAACAAATAACCCATGTTGTACATATACTCATAAAAAAGACTCGATATAGTATCATATCAGTGTCACACCCGTGTTTACTATGAGTAATCATGAATACAATGTCCAGAACAGTATTAAAAAATATCTGAAAATATAAGAAGGGGCAATTTTTTTTTATCCCATATCTGATAAAAAATTTAAAGCATTTCAACATGCCTAGGTATCATAATTAATAATATTTATTTTTATCATTATACAATATATTTTGGGGTAAAATACAAAGAGGAGATATATTTTCTTTCTTTTTTTAAAACTTAAACATAAAAGTCAAATGACAATGGATCTGTTTAATAATTTTTTAAAGTATTATACATTCATCAGACATATCCTAATGTACCATATCCCAAAATCTTAACCTCCGTTGCATTTTGAAACTATATTGTACATAAACTAAAAAAAAATACTTAGTGCAATATCATATTTGTCATACATTTGCCCGTTATGTATACTCTAGATTTATTGTATCTGGATTAGTTTCAAAATGTCGAAAAATAAGAAAGGAAACTTTTGTTTTTTTAATATCGTATCAGGTATAAAATTTGAAATATTCGACATAGTACCTAACATAGTATTTATTTTTTACAATTAGGGTAAAGTGTACTTCACCCCCTCGAAAAACTTGTATTTTGCATTTTACCCCCTAGAAACTATAAAAAGAGACATCACTCTAAAAAACGATATATGCATCACTTTGCCCCAATTACTATTTTCCGGCTAAATCTTGATGAGAAATCATTTAAATGATTTTTCCGCAAGGGCATTATCGTCATTACAATTTTTCCCTGATTCTCACATGCTCGAATTTGGGTCCAAAACCATTGTGCTTATCTAATATATCATCTTAAGGTTGCAAAATTCTCACCACAATCTTATCTTGCATTTGTTGTGAGTTCTTATTCTGATAAGCTTTTTCCTATCATTCTTTATATGTAGGATGATATCATGGTGAAAATTTAACAACACTAAGATGATAAAAAATAGTAAAGATGGTAATGCCCTTGACGGAAAAATCATAATGATTTCCAATCAAGATTTAGCCAGAAAATAGTAATTGGTTTTTCAAAGTGATACATATATCCAACTTTTAAGGGGTGATGTCTCTTTTTGTATTTTTTGGGGGGAAAGTGCAAAATACAAGTTTTTTTAGGGGGTAAAGTACACTTTATCCTTATAATTATACAATACTTTTTTGACTAAAATACAAAAAGTGATAGTATTTTATTTCTTTTGTTAAAACTTAACTATAAAAGTTGAACAAATGACAAAAAAATTTAAATAATTAATTTGATAGAATTTTATTTATGACATTGAATATATTTAATAATCATTTTTATATATTATATATTCATATAAATAGACATATCCTTGTGTAACATATTCCAATATTTTGAAATATACTCCATTTTGAACCAAAGTTGCACATAACTATAAAAAGACTTAGTCCAGTATCGTATCGATGGCATAACTGTGTTTGTTATGTATACTCTTCAATGATGTATCTGGATTAGTTTTAAAATGTTTGAAAATTTTACATTGACCTTCAAGCATTGAAAAAAGTGTAGTACACTAATAAATCACTCTCGCTAAAAATGATTTTTTTAAAACAAAATTAATCAATTTAGCTACTCTGCTTATTTGATGTAGTATGCTTAGTTTGTTCACATAATAGACGCCTCATCTTATGATAAAATTATACATTCACCCCTTCAACTATCTATTGTAGTTTCCTCTTAACTTTTTTATTATATATTTACCACATTTTATTTTTTGCTTCTTATTTGTTATTATAACCTTATATATATTTATTTAAGTTTTATTAACTATTCTTAACTTGGTAACTGGAATCATATGTTCTGGCAACTTATTAATTTAGATTTATTTGCATTGAATTATGATACTGCCCCTAATATTAATCAAAAGTTGATATAATTTATTTTTGAAAAAGTTCGTGTTGATTAAAATAATACTGGAGTTCATTTGTCGTATTGTAGTGGACCAAGAATAAAACTTTGTTTTGATATAATTTTAATTGATATTAAAGATGGTCATGAAGAACGTCTTAATATTTATGATATTTGACCAAACATACAGTGTCATTATTTTCATTAATTGTATGATGATTAATGTTTAACTGTTATTTCACTTATTTGCTTTAGAATAGTGAAACATTTTATTTTTGTTATATTATATTTTGTGTCGTATACTTGATTGTTTTAAATGTAATTTACTTATTGAGTACTGATGATGGGTAGTTGAATTTTTCGTGACATATCGAATTTTTTAAAACATCATAAATTTATAGATATATTAGTGTCGTACCATGTCTCATGTTTGTGCATCATAGCTCATAAATAAAAATAATGCAATATTGTATCGTTGTCATAATCGTGTCCATAATGTATACTCTTAGATACTATATCTTGATTAGTTTTAAAATGTCTAAAAATGTTACATTGACCCCTCTAACTAATGGTCGTTAGTCAAGCATTGTAAAAGGTGTACACTTGTAATATCAACCTCTTTTTAAAAAAGAATTTTTTTTAAACAAGTTAATCAATTAGACTACTCCGGTATTTATTGTAATTATAAGTTCGTACACTTAATTTCATGTGTATATAATACATGCCTCCTCTTATAATAAAATTATACATTCACCATTTGACTATCTTTTGTACTTTACTCTTAACTTTTGCATTATATACTTTACCACATTATATTTTTTGCTTATTTTTTGTTATAACCTTATATATATTTATTTATTATTTATTAACTTTTCTTAACTTAGTAGTTGGAGTTATGTTTTGGCAACTTGTTAATTTATATTTATTCGCATCGAATTATGATATTGCCCCTAATATTAATCAAAATTTAATATTTATTTTTAATTTTTAAAAGGTTTGGTGTTGATTAAAATAGTATTAGAGTTCATTTGTCGTACTGTATCTGAATCAAAAATAGAAATTTATTTAGATATAACTTTGATATTTTAATTATCTCAATAAAAGTTGATTTCATATCTTAATTATTTTTCTATTAATTATTTGCCAGTTCATCTAAAGGAGAATCGAAATAATTTTGTAAAATAATATAGCCAAATCAATAAAAAAAATTATATTTGCTATCAATGTTCAATATAAAGTATTAATATAAAATTGATTTGGCTAAATTATTTATATTAAACTTTTTAGCTAGTATCTTTTAGACGACTAATATGGGAGTTGGTTTAATATTTTCAAGTATTAACTTGAGTTTTATATTATTATATAAAATCTTTTAATATTTTATACTAAACCAACTCCCAAATTACCCAACTAAACTTTCAAGTTTTTCAATCTTAGCTAGTATCTAGATACTAATAACTCATCTTTTGATAATTTAAATTGTTTAATCTAACATTTGAATATTGAGGAACTCAAACACTCAAATCAAAATGTGATGTCTATTTTGTGATTATCACATATTCGCTTAAAAACAACTCATATTGAATAAGATGTAAATTTTTATTATATGAAATGAAGGTTTTAAATACAAAATTAGAGTTGGTGCTAATAAGTTTTTAAACCTAATCAATTAACACTATGACAGGCTTGAGTTACATAATAAAATGCAATAAAAATTTCAGGACAAAGACAAGAAATGAATCTTTTATGTGGATGATAGTAGTACTAATAAGTTTATTGTACTCTTGAGCTATGCTTTTATGTGACCCATCCATTAACTTCTTTTTTATAAACAATTTGAATATATTTAAAATAATAAATAAATAAATAAATAAGAGTGATTTAATGTACTTCTATATCCAATAAATTTTTCATCAATTTTAGAGTCTAATAGAATTATATATTTATTATTTGACTATTTGAATATTAAAATTAAATTTTAAAAAGATATTTGAAGTAGTTAAAAATTATATTTCGTTATTTCTAATTTATAATGCTATATTACTAATAGTGGTTGTCGATTTAATATTTTATGTAATATTATTACTCTTTGTATCCTGTATTATTTCATGTTATCATAATTAAGTCTCGAATTATCAAATTTAACGAAATTATATTTTTCATCATATAACTATTTGCTTATGAAGTATGATGATAGACGGGCAAGGTGAATGCACTCCTCTGTGGTTGTTTGTGTTAGTAGGCAGACATGCATTTGCAGCAGTCGAAATAATGAGAATAAACCTTGAGCACCAAGTTTTCTAATTCGAAGATGATCAATTCTTCACCGTACTCTTTTGTACACTGTATATAAATTGACAAGGTAGTTTGTATTATTTCCACTTTCGCGTCTTTTACATGCCCACCCTATCTATCAAAATTAACTTAGCGTTGTAATATGAGTGTTGGGTGCAAAAGACAAAATTTTCAATTAATATAATATGTTAAATTAATTAAAGTTAAATTATAATAAATGACGTGAATCTCTTAGTTTTGATTGGACAAAAATTGTAGAATTTACAAACATGTGCTAAAGCACTCTTGGAATGGTTGATTACCTGTGCCCAAGTAAATTTACTTGATAATTATATTTTATTTCATATAATTAGATATATTACATTTTGGTATGATATTTATAGTTAATGGTATAGCTTAATTATTTGTTTTGGAATGTTAAAAGTTAGTAAATTAAGTTTTTTTATATTTCTTTTACTTTTAATAAATAGAGTATATAGTACTTTTACATGTAAGTTTAATTGTTTTCTATAATAGTATAAATATAAATATAAATAGATGAATTATTAAATCAAGTTTGAAGTTATCCACCACTTCCCACCTAACATCCGCCTGGAGATTTTCTCAATTATTTCTCCATTTATCTAATTTTAATATTTTAATTTTGATTTTGTGGTTTTAATAGGATTATATGAAATAAATAGGAGTCAAATTATTAAAATATAAATTAATTGTAGAGTCCTAATATAATTATACTTCTTATTGTTCATGTTTTTTAGAGTCCTAATATTGAAATCTATCTTATTGTTTGACTATTTTACCATTAAAAAGTGAAATCTATAGGGATATTTTAAGTACTTCAAAAATGTAAAAAAACAACTCGTCCTTTTATAATAGTATAGATTTTGGGGAAGGTGGGGTGTCCATTTGTTAACAGGCGCACCGCCGGCGTCAAATAAGGGTGACTGTTTTGACTAGCACGACGACAGAACTAAAGTGCGCCCCACCAACTTTGTGCCTCGGCTTACGTGGCAACTGATTTGAAATTGGATCAGAAATTAGCCGATACGACATCGTATTGTTGCAAATGATTTCTTTTTTCTTTTCCCTTCAATTTGATACGCGAAGTCACCATATTAATCTTTTAAGCCGCTATGTCACATTTGAGATTACATTCTTTAATCACATAATTTGTATAATATCAAGATCTTTTGATCACACTCAATCAATCACAAAATAAATATTATAGTACGATTAACATTTGTGTTGTGATTAATTTTGTTTCATTATACATCAATTATATAGGAAATCTGTAACTTATTCACCATATGAATAGCTTAGATTCGATCATATACAAGTAATGCAATAATATTTCACGTTTTATTACATAAAGTGATGGTATTAATCTCTTAAAACATTATAGTGTATTTGAGAAATAGATTCATATATTACTCCAATTATTTGAAACTTTGCATAATGATGGTGCATTATGTGTCTCGTACATAAAGATCATGTACATATCAGGTTTTGTCACACTCAATCATTCACAAAATAAATATTATATAATATATAATACTCACATTTGTATTGTGACTTGTGATTGATCTCGTTTCACTACACCTCAAATATATAGAGAATATACAACTCATTTGCCTCATGATTAACTTAAATTCAACGAACGTGCCATGCAATGGCATGGACTTACACATGCTACAACCATTTTCAATATGTGTAATATCTATTTGTCCCAAAATGGAAACCAAACGGCAATGGCAAAAGAAATTGAGATCACAAATGGAACAAATTTTATATATGAACGTCGTGTTTTTACACCAAAATGACTCGAATTAAGTTATATATTTTTTTATCATTTAAATAAATTCAGATATGATCTAATTTTGCAATAAAAAATAGATAGGCGTACAAAGCCTAAAGCAAACACGCGGCAACCAACGACAGGTGGCGCCACCTTTAAACACCACCTTGCTCTTTTACCACCGCCTACCCAAAACCAAATCGAGAGCTATATATATAAGCTGTACAGTAAAAAATTACCATAAAAAACAGAAATTAGTGCACAAACTAATCACTGCAAAACTTGCAGAATGGCGCAGCACATCGACGACAAGAAACCAACGGTGACGTTCCGGGCGGTGAGCCACGACGAAGAAGGGCGGAAGCGCGTGGAGAAGGTGGAAACCGACGCGCACAACGTGGAGTCGCTGAAGCACATAGAGAAGAAACTGATAGACAAGGGGGTTCACAGGAAGGATCGCCACCCCAACGACGGGCTGCCACGTGGGCGGGTGGCGAAATCTGGGCACGGCGGGAAGTACACGTGGGAAGGGCCGAGGGATGACGTGGCGAACGAGATGGAGGATGCGCCGGCGGTGTTGGACGAGAAGGATCCGAACTATGTGGATGAGGAGGCGGAGGAGAGGGTACTGAGAGGGGAGGTTAGCGGCGGCGCGGCGGGGCTGGTGGTGGGGGCGGTGGAGGTGGCGAAAGTGGCGGAGGAAGGGGTGGCTAGGGTTGATGTTGATCCTAAGTTGCAGCCTAATGTTTAGGGTTTTTTTAGATCTTCTTACAATATTTAGTTTGTTTTTGTATTTCTATGTTTGAATCTATATAGAGTAAGGGTTAATATATGATATGCGTTTTGCGTCGGCTTTCTAGAATATGTACAGAATAATAACAAGACTATGTAGAGAATAATTTTTTGTTATAGTTGAAATGTAGTTGAAAGAACGACATATGTATAGTTATGTGTCTTAGAGGTTCAAATATTGTGAAAGCCCAACTTGAATTCTCACATATATGCTTGTACACATTTGAAGGTGAAAATTTTATGTTGAATCGGAATCAACAGTGCACACCGCACGGTTGAGTTTTTACATGGGTTGAGTGTATATAGGCCTATAAATGTTGGCATATATATTAATATGAGTCATGGTCCCGATCCAATATAGAATTTTCTCACTTATTTTATGGTCCCGCTCTAACATAGAATTTTCTCACTTGAAAATAAGTCTCGAAAGTCTAATTCTCTTATTTGTATTTGTACATATGCAATTCTCTCATTTGTACAGCTTGTACATAAATGACAAGTCCACCATCATCACATTCACATATATTTGTAGAGATTATCTTGTCACAGATCATCTCAAGTATGACAAGATAATCTCTAGTTCTTTGAGTAGCTCTCAATGATGACCTAATTTGAAATTTAATTAGGAATTCTTTAGGAATTAATTTAACTTAAATTAGTTTAATTGGGCTTGAACTATGGTTTTGGACTCATTTTGCCACTTTTATTCTTGTACGAGGTTAAAAGAATGCGAGTATGCTTTCATAAAATGCGAGTATGCGATCACTTAACTGTAAAGTAATAAAAAAATTCTAATTTATTTTTGGATACGTTCAATTCTATGTAAACGGTTATATATAAAGTGTTGTAAAGTATATTAATGAAATATATTTGGATTTGAGCGATAAAGTGTATATATTCACCTAGGCCTGTCAATGGACGGGTATTACCTGTACCCGACCCATTCGAAATCTATTTCACCCGGACCCGGACCCAGTCCGTGAGGAAGTTCACCCGCACCCGACCCGGACCCGATGATTATTAAATGTTTGGGTTCGGGTTGGGTATTTACCCGAAACAAATCCGCGGGCAGATTACCCGGTCAATACCCGTTCAAAACCCGCCTAATACCCGTTGACTGGTATAAGATGTTAATTCCACTTTACTCTATATATCATAATGTGCTTAACTTTACAATTATTACATTATCGTAATGATTAAATCATTGTTTATAATGTCAATTTTTTGGGTTATATTAGATGAAATCTAAGGAAAAAACACAAAATACCACCATATATGCTATTTGGTATTCAATCTCACTAAGTACACTGTACATGAATAGAGATAGATGTACACATTAATAAAGCTTGAGCTTTTCGTTAAATTTCATGGCTTCAACATATAGTGAGAACTAAGAATAAGTTAATAATCAGTACTGTTTAATTGCTTTTTGTTTGAAAATATTTTTTGCCCCCTCCTTATATAGCCCTAATAGTAGTTGAAAAATAATAGTATAACATATAATGGAAAATAAATAGTAATTAAAAAAATAAAAAGTTAATTCCCAAATTAGGCCTATGAGATTGATATACCCAATCACCCCCGTCACATTCAAATCGGTAAATCTTATTATGAACCTGTTTTTCGAAGCTTATTTAAAATGTTTTATACAATTTTATAGTTAAAATTAGTAATTTAGGAAATTCGAAATAAAATATATAAATGTTGTTAACTACTTTTAAATAATTCCAGCCCCATTTTATTAATTCTTAAAAAAAAACTTTTAAATAAAATATATTTAATTCTCTAATTAAATCTGTGAGGAACTGAGGATGTTATAGATACAATTATACAAAGTGTGAATTGTGAAGTCAATTTAACCAATTACAAAAAAAGTAAATAAAATTAAACATTAGATTGAACTTGAGTGGTGTAAGAACATAGATACAAATCCACAATATACAAGTTCATTAAAAAAAAAAAAAGTTGACCCGACCCGGACTCGACCCGGTATATCATTCCACTCGGTCAATACCCGGTCAACAGACCCATCGGGTAAACGACCGGGATCGGGCGACAAAAAGAAATGAACGGGTAATATGTGGGTTCGGGTCGAGTACGGGTAATACCCGTCCGTTAACACGCCTATATTCATCTTGTAAAGTATATTAATGAAATATATTTGGATTTGAGCGAATCTGAGTCGGATTCCGACTAATCTTCCAGTATGCTGTAATCCAAAGAGAAAACAAGTTTCACTGTATGTTTGCATTGTTTTTGATGATGTAGCCAACATTTAGATTATATTTGCATTTTCTATCATTTTAAGGATGTTCTGTAATTGAATCTATATAGATTAGGATACACTATTATTCAAATATATCGAGATTTGGTAGACAAATAATGTAGTTTATTATTATTATTATTATTATTATTATTATTATTATTTTAGCTAAAATATAGTTAAAAGGAACAACGTATCTGTTTTGTGATTGGGGTCATTTTTAGAGAGTTTTGACAACTCAACTTTTGAGTGATCCATGTTATACATATATTATATATTATACACACTTATCAATTCGTATTTGGGTGCATGATTAGCTAAAACAGAGGTTGAGAAAATATATCATCACTTATATATAAAGTATCAAGGTCGCTACTTGGTTTAATGGTCTTTTAGGTTGATCAAAGGGTTAACGTTGTACATAAACTCGCTTAATTCAATTCAAAGATTTCAAACCATTCAAAATCGTTGTTTAGAATTTTTTGATAATAGTAGCAGATTGAAAATATTGTAAATCGGCACTTTGCGTTGGGGTTAATAAACACTGATTGCTAATTTTATATGTCGCAAGTATTTCCATAAATAGTTAAAGATAAATACTAAATTTTGAAAATTATAAATACTTGTCATTGACGCCCATCTTATCAAAATTTAATCCAAATAATGATATTATAATTTTTTAAATAAAGTATATTATACCAAAACTATTATTAATTTTGACTTAAAAGCATAGAAATATTCTTCATCCCAAATAAAACGATAAAAAGATCTAATTTGTCGCAAGAATGACCGTTCATAGTAATATCCGCCCAAAAACTCAAAAGCCAATAAACCCCTTCCCCACCCTTAGCCCACGCTACCCACGCACACATATCTTCACACACTACACACACTCTCTCTCTCACACACAACAATGGCGGCAGCCACCGCAACCTCCGCCACATTCGCCGTCGCAAATCTCCTCACCCCCACCGCGACCCCCAAGCTCAAACAATCCTTCTCTTTTATCTCCCCACACAAAAAACCCACCTCCCTCTTCTCCTCCCCCCTCCGCCGCCCCCAATCCCTAAAATCCTCCACCACCGTCCCCAAAATCTCCGCTATCATATCCGTCGGCGACAAGCTTCCAGACTCCACCCTATCCTACTTCGACTCCTCCGACGAGCTCCAAACCCTAACCGTCTCCGATCTCACCTCCAACAAGAAGGCCATACTCTTCGCCGTCCCCGGCGCGTTCACCCCCACCTGCTCCCAGAAACACCTCCCCGGCTTCGCCGAAAAAGCCGCCGAGTTCAAATCCAAAGGCGTGGACACCATCGCTTGCATCTCTGTCAACGATGCTTTCGTAATGAAGGCGTGGAAGGAGAATCTTAAATTGAGCGACGACGTTTTGTTGCTCAGCGACGGCAATGGCGATTTCACCAGGGCGATTGGGTGTGAGCTGGATTTGAGCGATAAGCCTATCGGGTTGGGGGTTAGGTCCCGGCGGTACGCCATGTACATCGAGAATGGCGTTGTGAAGATCTTGAATCTGGAAGAAGGTGGTGCTTTCAATGTTAGCAGTGCTGAGGATATGCTCAAAGCCATTTGAATTGGAGAGTAATTTGTTCCTGTTTCTTTTGCTTATCTGAATGTTTTTGCTTGGTGTTTTCCCAGTTTTTTGCAGTGTTTGTAGGTTACTTGAAATGATGCTCTGTGTGTTTGAATAAAATGGGGATTTTGAGAATTCACATTAGCATGAATAACTTCGTTTTGTGTTTCAAGGTTCGTTCTGAACGAATTGAGTCGAGTCGAATATTTCTTTTTTTCAAGCTTGTTTGAGTTATTATCGAGATTTAGATGTAATTGGATTTGATTTGGTTTTTGAGCAAACACTAATCAAGCCAAAACAAATTTTTGTAAAAATTTATGCTTTTAAAAAGTATGTTCAAAAAGTTGTAAAAGTGGGCAAAATAGAAATTGTTGAAAGTCGCTTTTATTTGCAAAACTGCTAAAAAAGCAAATTTTCAGTTTTTTTTTCCAAAAAAACATAATTAGTGAAACTAAACAGCAAAAAAGCAACTTAATTTCATCAAAAAGTTCATAAGCACATTTTTCCATTTTTCACAAACACATGGCCAAAGTAAGTCATGCTTGAGTAGTAGCTTGAAGATATATATATATATATATATATATATATATATTATCATATCATACTGATCAAATTGAGTTTGAGCCGAGTTCCTAAATCTATAAAAACGAAAAAGGGTGTTCGAGTTCGAGCCCGTCTCTAAGTATATATACAGGTCTAAGCTGTTCATATGATTTTTAGGTTTGTTCTAAATGCTGGATAAATTTCATCTGCATGGTACGTACTTTCGAAATGAGGATCACAATTGCATAATGCTTTTTCTAGTTTGTGTCCTGTTCAAAGTTGATTGACAATTCATAGTGTAATTTGATGACAGAACTATTGAACCCATTATGAAATATGTGAGATTTGAAGCTAAATTCAAGTGAAATTATTACAAGTACCCTTTCTAGTTCATAAATATGTCTTTATGGTTCAAGATTTTACGTCGATAGTCTACTGAGTCGTTTTTCGATCATATTATATTATTTCGTTATCAGTTATAGTTTACCGTTTATTCTAATGTGTTACACTAATGTGTTACACGAAAATGTTATACAAGATGATGGCCATAAGAGTATAGTTATAGTTATTTCCATGCCTACAAGATTCGGTTGATTTGGCTGTTTGATTTAAGAGTGATGTTAAATACCACCGTTTTTATACCAAGATTTTTCACCTACTCTATTTTTAGTAAATAATTATTTGTATTTAATTAATCCAATTGAATTTCATACAACCATACTTTCTATATCAAAGGGAGGTGAAAAAACGATGGTATAAAAACTGTGGTATATAGCATTTCTCTTGATTTAATTTTAATTGTCGACTTCAATAATCTGTAGTATACAAAAACATACCCATGCGCAAGAGATCATATTATTTTAGTCATAATTAATTTCTAAATTAATGTAATTAGATTTTATTTTACTTTTTTCATCATTATTAAAATAAATGGCTCTTCGAGTTGGCGATTATGTAGATTCTCTATGTTGCATTAATTTATGTCATTTTTAAATATATATATATATATATATATATATGGAAAGAATTAAATTAAATTTTGACTCGATCAAATTTCAAATATACTTTTAATATAAAGAGTGAAATAAGGTATATGAAAAGGAAAGCATCAATGTCACTAAGCACTATTGGAACATGCTTACCTAAAATTTTATGATAAAATATTGAAGTATTCTTTGGACTTCATTTTTAGAAAATTTAGGTAGCTTCACTACTATGAAGACTTAAAAATTAATCAAATTACTTTATTATGATTCGAAATTATTCTAAAAATAATTTTCATAATTGTCTCCAATTTTACTTGATTATTGAAAATCAATGTTATTGTGCATGTAAATAGTATATGCACTATAAGGAAACCAACATAAACAAACTTTAATACATGTCATTGGAAAATATTACAAATAATTTTAATTTATAATGGGTTCATATCAAATAAAGCTGAGAATTTTTACAATTCTTATTGGTCAATAAGAAATATTTTAATCAATATAATAAAATTTTGATGATTTCAAATTTCTATATCCAAATATTAAATTATTGGTGAAAAACAATTAAAAGCTTCAATAATTTTAGCTAAACAAATTTCATAACCTCCAAGTATTTATTGTTTGGATATTTTGTTATGTACTAGTAAACAACACGTGTGTTGCACGTGAGTCAACACACGTGGGTCATTTGATCTCATTAAATGATTCATATAATTCATTTCGGGCATCAACTTCTTAAACAATAATTTAACTTAGTAATTTTTAATTGGAATCAGATTTTCTATTCCAAAATCGTGTTACATCTCCTATTTCATGTATTATATGTTTGACACGTGTTAAAAAAATTACACATGTTAAACATCCCTTAATAAGTGTATTTATAAATTACACATGTCAAATAACGGAATAACTGTATTGAATGAGAGATTGGAACACAATTTGAAATAGAGAAACCTATCCCTATATTATACTTACTATAATATCAAAAATGTTTGATGAAAATCCATTGTAAACCTTAATTTTATATCAATAAGTTGCCAAAGAATGTTTTTTTGATTTCTTTTGTTAATATTGAATATGTCTTTTTGCAATTTAAGATTTAAAGTTTTATTGATAAAAATTAAGTAGTAAAACACATGTAATATATGTATGTAAAATATAATGCATAAAAGGTAGAAAAAGTAAATAAAACATAGTGGAAAATATTTGTTCTTTGTTAAGCTGATAATTGTTACTGTTGTTTTTGTTTGCAATTGCTAGTTTTTATTTTATAAAACAAAGTGTTGGCCTAGTTACAAATGCCTATTTTCCTACTAATACGGGTACTATAATTTAAATTGATTTGGTAAAATTTGTCCTGTTGATTTATCTGTTCTAATATAAAATTTTAATGTATGAATCATAATATTTTGAAATTATTTTATACAATGTATTTTCAATTGAAAACATATATTATCATTAATTCATAAAACATCATACAATCATATCTATAATTACATTTCAAAAATTGAGTTGACAATTTTACCATCAAAATTAATCATGTGCATGACATGTGATCAATTTTTCAACCAATATTGATAAAAAAATTGACCAGATGGATCACTCTAAAGATGCTATTTAAGTTGATGGCTCAATCAATGTGATTGAAATAATTAATATACTAGCGTGTAACCCGTGTTATGCACGGCCTATCATATTTTTCGTTCAAATTTAAAGTTTTTTTGATGTACAATTATTTTTATTTGACTAAATTGAATAGTCTTTTCGCAAACATCGTGATACAAATTAATTCCAATAGTTATGAATATAATAAATTATAGTTAATTATTTAAGAATTAAATAAAAAATCAACATCAACATTATATTATTTTTCGTGTAACACATAAGAAACAATAGCCGATAATATATTTATAATATGTGCCGACCTTGCAAATTTTAATATGAAGCCAAATAGTAAATTGATGAAATATTTTTCGTGTAACACATAATATTATGAAGCCAAATAGTAAATTGATGAAATGTAAATAGTGTAACAAATTGATGTAATAGTTTTTGTAATGATCACAGGGCAAGAAACATAGAAAATAATAATAAGAACATACCTCCAAACTCGTGAATTACGTGAATGAGAAAGTGTGTGCCTAGTTCGTGTAATGATTATTTAAACTATGATTTTGATTATGACATTGATAAAAAAAATTATTTAAATTATGATTTTAATAAAGATGGAAAACTTTCATTTAATCGGGACTGAAAATATCGTGTTTCCTTGAATAATGAATTTAATTATTTTCGGAAATCTTGTAATTGGTAGTGGGAATATATTATAGACTTTATATTTACCCATTCAAATCTTATCAATCTATTCTAGACATACATGACATCAATGATGTGTTTTGTGAATTGTGAAGACTAATCTATATTCAAACATTAATCAAACATAAAAAAAAAATTAAATTATGATTTCCTTGAATATTTTCGGAAATCTTGTAATAATTATGATTTCCTTGAATATTATATGTGGTAATAATTGTAATAATTATATATCATTATATATATAAATGTAAATTAACTAAACAATAAATGAATAAAATTAAAATAATTCAAAATTATATATATAAAGTGTAAACTGATATTTAATATTTTTGAAAATTTAATATTTAATGCTTGAAAATGAATTTTTACCAAAAAAAAAAGAAAAAAATTGAATATTCATATAAAAAAATAAAAAACGGCAAAAGATAACATAATAACAACCATTATTATATCCAGAAAATAGACTTGTAAACAATTATCATATCCCCAATTGTATTAATATGGGCACATAATTATCACAATGCTATCCAATAAGTTATCCAATAAGTTACATGGTGTGCTTCTATAGATACCAAATCAATAAGAACACAGTTATATCAAATTATCAATATGCAATGAAGCAATATATTTCAGTATTAGGCTAAATGAATCACACCATTATTTTACAATAAGAACATTTATTAGGCTAAAAATACAATCTCAAGCATTCACTCATTACATCTAAAAAGACTTCACATAATAAAATTAAATTTATCATAAATAATTAGTTTACATGAAAACATAAAATTACATACGAATCGTACCCTATAAAAACTAATAAATTAGCTAAACAATTCATTGAATCTAAACTATTAATAATCTGTATATATTTTTTCAAAAATGTCACCTTTCAAGATACACCATATGTCATTTGATTCTCTAAAAGTTCCTGCAAATAATTACATAACAATTGAAGCCAAGTAGGGTAATAGAATAAAAAAATCATAAAAAGAATAAAAAAATCATAATCATGTCATTCATGAGACAATACAAATATTATAAATTACAACATCATTTTGAGTTATATCATGGCCAATATAATAACATGATAATCATGAGAAAATCACAAAAAAAATATTATATGTAAAAAGGAGAAGAGAAATTGAAAAATTGCTCCATAGTGTCAACTCAAACAAAATATACAATCTCCCTACTCTCTACTATCTTTGACCATCCAATTCCATCAACAAACAGTGGGAAAAAAAAAGATAATGCAAACCTCTAGGAAGGATATTATCTTTATATACAGGTAAAATCTTGAAAATTATAAGCAAATATTTAGGGATGGAAAACGTAAATTTTCTTAAAATTATCGATTTTGATATGGAAATCAATGTATATCTTTTAAATATGGAGAGGATCATGGCGTTGATGGTGGGATTGAACAATTGAATTTAGCAATACTCATAAATTTTCAATTTAGCAATTGAATTAAAGTACATATGGAAAGTTTTCTAATTTAGCAATTGAATTAAAGTACATATGGAAAGTTTTCTCCTTATTAAGTATCTTAATTAAATATAGAGACATAAACTATATTTTCGAAATTGAAAATTTAGGAATATATTTCAACATAAATATTTGATTCAACCAATGAGAATTTTTCTATACAATAAAAAACTGAAAATTCTAAAAAATTAGAATTTGAGTTAAAAGTCAAAATTGAGTCAAACCGCTTTGCTATAATATATATAATGATAATGATTAGATATTAAAAAATAATTAAGATTAATCGACACTAAAAAACATATTCAAAATGAAAAATGATTATTATAAATAAAAGAAATTTATATAGGTATAATGTCTTATTTAATTACTAACTCGATAATTAAATAAATATAGTTTGTAATGGAAATAGCTAATTTATAAAATATAAGAAATATCTTTTGTCACTCGTATATTCATAATTAATATATTTTTTTTCAATCTCAAAATTCATTCTACAAACTTGTCAATCCAAATAAATCATTATTTTAGAGTTAGTAATTCATTTGGACTAAATTAACCTTCATTCATTAAGTTAATAATTATCATTTAATTTTTTTATATCAAAATTTCATAAACTTTTAAACTGATAAATTGTGTAATACGACTTTTTATCAAGTATTGTAAATATTTACTTGCATTTTTAAAATTGTAATATGGTAATTATCTAAAATGTAATTTTCAATTTTCTCATCTCAAAAAATAAAAAATATTCAAGATCAAAATCATAATTAGTTTCTAGTTTTGTGTTGAACCGCTCAATCCGGCGATCGAATCGATGATCAGTACGACCTATTCACGAGTCAAGTGAGCCGAGTTATCTAAAACCAGAGCTTTGTGCTAGTTATTGTATGGAAAATGAACCGATTGATGAGGAAAAAAGAGCTAGAAATGTAATTAGACCAAAAAATTAGGAGTGGATTAAAGGAAAAATAAGACAAAAATATATAAGACAAAAGAATAAGATGTTAAAAAATGTGGGGTGGGAAGTGGAGAAGAAGAAAGCAAAAGGGATTGAGGTTTGTTTTTTCTGCTTCTTAGTGTAATTTTTTTCATTTATTGCTTCATTTTTCTTTACAGAAATAGTTAGGTGATCTCAAATATATAATTTGAATATGATATACATCAATATTATTTTGTATTATTAGTTAGTATGTATTATTTATTATATAATTAGGATATCAATGTTTTGATTCCGGTCGACTTGATAATTAGATTAATAACCCTTGATCAGGAAAGAACAATTCGATAGCCTTGAAAATTCCAACGAAAATAAACTAAAGACTTATTAATGATGCCAACGAACTTCCATCTATGGGAGGCGGTCAGTCAAGAACAGTAACGGATTCTTTCTTGTATTTAAACATATTCAATAATCATTTTTAGAGCACTTACAATTGTGACTTCTTTATTTACATGACCACATCAAATGATGACTCTTTTCTTTAGATACATTTCAAGTTCATGCACATTTCATTATCTATTAATTTCAAGTTTATGAATGCATATTTATTAAATATATTCAAAGGTTATTTTAGTATTCTTATATTGAAAAGTGTAAATCATTTGATATGTAAATCATTCATATTTTTAGAATAAAATATAGATAGATAGATAGTAACAATTTTTCCACGTGCTATACATGTATAACTCTCATTGTTGAATTTCTTGTAAGACAATACCATACAACCCATTGACCTCTAAGTCACGAGGTCTCACTCTTACCATTAGACTTGGACCAAGATACCATTAAACCAAGACAAAAGAATTTTGAATATTTTTACTAAATCGCTAATACATGAATAATTGCGATTTCGAGTTTCTAAATTTGAGAATGGCAGAATATGTAATTTTGATTATTTCTTAAAAATTATCGTATCAACTTCTAAATTGTAGCATTTATGAGACCTAATACGCAATCATCACATTTATAAGAGAACTAAATGTAATTGGATCAAGTTATATTATATACACGCAACAAAATATTAATGAGTTATTTGAGGTAAAATAAATAAAATAGGAACAAAAAATGGATATGCAGTGCTGGCTATGGGGTTCGAACCCATGCGCACTTATGTGCAGAAGATCTTAAGTCTTCCCCCTTAACCTCTCGGGCAAACCAGCTCGTTGTTTCCTTTTGCAAATAACATCTATATATTTAATATAATCTTAATTTGCAAACCCTAATAAGACCTCCCCATTTCAATTTTTCTTTTCTGAATCGATTTTCTTCGAAGAAAGCAAAAATGGCGGAGCACTTAGCATCCATATTCGGTACGGAGAAGGACAGGGTGAACTGCCCCTTCTACTTCAAGATCGGCGCGTGCAGGCATGGCGACCGATGCTCGCGTCTCCACACGAAGCCGAGCACAAGTCCGACGCTTTTGCTGTCGAACATGTACCAGCGCCCTGATATGATAACACCTGGCGTTGATCCTCAGGGCCAGCCGCTCGATCCTAAGAAGATCCAATCGCACTTTGAGGTTAATTTTACATGTTTTTTTCGCTTTGAAAATTATGTGAGTGTGTGTGATGTTTTGTATATGTGATGATGGTGATTATTCGCCTCTGGTAGATTTATTAGTTAGTGTAATTTGATCTCTTCTTTAGCTAGCCTAGATATATTATTAGATTAGATAATGGATTTATTTGAATAATTTTTTTAATCGAGTTTCATTTTGTGGTTTTGGATTGTGTTGTTCGAAACAGGTGGATAAATGACATGTAGTGCTGATTAGCATAAGTTATTTGAACTGGAATTGCTCGTGTTTTTGTATTGGAACCTGAATAGATCTAATTTATTGATTTTAACAATTTCAACAGAAGATTATTTGTAGTGAAGAATGGGCTGTTTTTATGCCAGACCATGTTTAATGATCCGAGAGTGTATTTTGAGTGTCTTTCTCTTTCACACAAGTGTGCGTGGGGACACATACAATACCTTAATTTTTGAGAGAGGCATAGAATTTTCCGTTAACAATGTATTTTCTTTTTCGGTTCTGCAAATTAGGAGCATTTATTAATAGTTGTTAACTGATTGTTAGTATGTCATTATTAATGGTCCAATACCCTAAAATACTACAAGTGGTGTCTATTGCCATTTTGTGTTATTGGTTATTGTCACCAAATTGCAGCTTGCTTTAATTGCTCATGTTTCAACAACAGGATTTCTACGAAGACTTGTTCACAGAACTGAGCAAGTATGGGGACATTCAGAGCCTCAATATCTGTGACAATTTGGCTGACCACATGGTGGGCAATGTCTACGTCCAGTTTAGGGAGGAAGACCAAGCACAAGCTGCACTTCAGAATCTTATCGGAAGGTCTTATGAAGGTTAATTCTTCTCCTTTTTACTATTATGCTACAGTTTAGTTGTAAAGAAATCATCAGTGTCTGCAGATATAAGATGTTTCACGCTTAATCTTTTAATTTTCTGGAAAAAATGTGGATAGTTTTGTTGGTTTCAATTTTAACTGTCCTGGATAGGAAAGTCAATGTAATCTCCTAGGTTGTCTTTGAGAAAAGTTGCCTAATTTTTTCTTTAACTTATACCATTTGTTTGGTTGTGGGTGGTTGGACTTGAATCCTACTATATAGTTTCGTAAAATTCTAAGATTTGGAACGGAAGTCGAATTGGAAATTGATTTTGAATCAATTGCAATCGGGCAAGAAAATTTTTGATTTAATAATTGAGAATTTCGATTACATCGAAAATTCAAGAAATTTATAAATCTAAAATTTTGAGTCGCGATTGAATTGGTTGCAATTGGACTAAAAATTGAGTTTGCAAATTGAGTATTTCGATAAGATCAAAAATTCAAGAAGATTTGTGATTCTGCAATTTTAATTGGATCAAAATCTGGAATTTTGACATGATGGGATTTAAAACCACGAAATTAGCTGTGGTAGTTATGTGATTGGATCAAAATCTGGGATTTTGACATGATGGGATTTAAAACCACGAAATTAGATGTGGGAATTATGAGATGATGTTCGGATTAGGAATCCGTTTTGTTTAGAACAAAACTCTCTGTTTTTTGTGACAACACCATATGAATAAATCTGAAAACAAAACTCTCTGTTTATTGTGATAACACCACATGAATAAATCTGAAACATGCTTGGGGCATTTTCAAAGGTGGTGGCAGACCCATTTCTGAGAGAATATGGGCGGTGGAAATAGCCACGGGATGACCAATTTACATTGGTATGTTTTGGAATCCATAAATCTGATACGCAAAATGGATCCGAAGAATACAACTTTGAGTTGTGATCATGGATCTGATTTTGTGCCGCCGAACGTTGGTGTTGGTGAATGGTCTGGTCGCTTCTCGGAACTTGCTAGAAATAAGCATCGAAGTCGGCAATGTGCGCTGGGGTTTTGTGGAGCCAAAATCATATTTGGTTGTGACTGAGATTAACGTTATTGTTAACTGCCGGTATGATGCGGATCTCGCTGGAAAAAGGACGCTAGACGTCGCTTAATTTAGCCCGAAATCGGGGCTGAAATTTCCGCCTAAACTCGCCGGGAACGGACATGGAAGCCGGCTGTTTTGATGTTGTTCCGGGAACGGAGTTAGGTGGTGAACTCTCTGGTTAAGGCGGCATCGCCGGGCGCCGCAGCCATGATCGAAAACATGGTTGCCTGAGCTCTAGCACCAATCGCTTAATTTAGCCCGAAATCGGGGATGAAATTTCCGCCTAAACTCGCCGGAAACGGACATGGAAACCGGCTGTTTTGTTGTCGTTCCGGGAACGGAGTTAGATGGCGAAGTCTCTGGTTAAGGCGGCATCAACGGGCGCCGCAGCCAGGGTCGTCCCTGCATTGGAGAAGATGAAGTTGTCCGTGGGGCAACAACTTGGAAAATTATTGTGTTGGGTTAGGCCCAACATAAAATAATTGTTGTGTTGAACTTGGCCTACATGTAACAATTAATATTAAAGGTGGGCTTGGCCCATCTCATATATTAATTTGGGTGGGCTGCCAGCACATACAATTAATTAAAACTTATCTTATTTTGGTGTGTTGGGCTCGGCCCAATAGGTAATAAGCACTTTAGTTAATTTGATTGCGCAAGGCTAATTGCAAGTTAATTAAATTGAGTTGTGTTAAAAGGATATCAATTTAATATGATTGGGTCGGACTCAATGCATATATTTTAATTAAATGAAGTATTGGGTTTGACCCAACACTTGATCTTTTGATTAAGGATAGATCGGCTTGTACCACCACATTTGTTTAACTAAATTGTGTTGGGCTCAAAGTAAATTAAAAGTTAAAATGGCTAAGGCTTGGATTGCATTACCCCTACATTTGACAACCATAAATTAAACTTAATTTATTTTCCGATCGAATCCAATTTGATTCTAGCGAAATTAAATCCAATTTAATTCCCATGAGCTCTTTTAGTTATTTGATTAAATCCAATTTAATCAAAACCATAGTTAAAACCAATTTAACTTGAAATCGAAATCCTTGATTTTGATGTGAAATTAAACCCAGTTTAATTTTCATGAGAAAATCTAAGCGAAATTAATACAACATAATTTCTGTGTTAATCCGATTAACTTTGATAATCTCGTAAAATATCAATTAAATCTTATTTAATCAATCACTTCAATTAAGACCAACTTAATTTTTCCATACGGCGGCTAAACCCAATTTAATCAATTAAGTCCAACCAAAGATTAAATCCAATTTAATCATATTGAAATCCAATTTGATTTCATGGACTTAATTAACCTCAAAGTTAAAATCCAATTTAACTCTTATTCAATTTCAAAAATTGAATCACATTTGATTCTCATGTTTAAGATTAAAACTCACTTTAATCTTGAGAAGTCAAAAATAATGATTAAGTCCAATATACCCATAATTGAAATCAAACAAATTTAATTTCATGATACTGCAACTTATCAAATACCAAAATTAAGTCTTAGACTTAATTTTCCAATTTATTTATCAACATCACTAACTTATAGTTTGTTGCATAAAATAAATCTAATTTAATTAAAATATTAATTAAATCACTTCCATTTCAGAAATAAATACCCAACATCAATTTAAAAATTATGTTGGTATTTGGGTGCAACCCAATAAGTTCTGGAATAAGTCTAATTAGCTAGGCCAAGCCTTAGCCATTTTAACTTTTAATGTACTTTGAGCCCAACACAATTTAATTAAAACACATGTGGTGGTAGAAGCTCATCCACCCTCAATCAAATGATCAAGTGTTGGGTCAAACCCAATACCTCATTTAATTAAAATATATGCATTGAGCGCAACCCAATCATATCAAATTGATATCCTTTTAGCACAACTCAATTTAAATAACTTCCAATGAGCCTTACGCAATCAAATTAACTAAAGTGCTTATTACCTATTGGGCCGAGCCCAACACACCAAAATAAGACAAGTTTTAATTAATTGTATGTGTTGGCAGCCCACCCACATTAATATATGAGATGGGCCAAGCTCACCTTTAATATTAATTGTTACATGTAGGGCGGAGTTCAACACAATAATTTTCCAAGTTGTTGCCCCACGGACAACTTCATCTTCTCGGCTAGAGCTCAGACGGCCATGTTTTCGATCATAGCTGTGGCGCTGCCGCCTTAACTAGAAAATTCGCCACCTAACTCCGTTCCCGAAACAACATCAAAACAACCGGTTTCCATGTCCGTTTCCGGCGAGTTTAGGCGGAAATTTCATCCCCGATTTCGGGCTAAATTAAGCTACGCCTAGCGTCCATTTTCGGGCGAGATCCGCAACCTCGCGGCGATTAACAATACCGTTAATCTCAGTCACAACCAAATATGATTTTGGCTCCACAAAACCCCCAGCGCACATCGCCGACTTCGATGGCTAACACTCACCAATGTTCACAAAATCAGATCCATGATCACAACTGAAAGATGTATTCTTCTTATCCAATTTGCGTATCAGATTTATGGATTCCAAAACATACCAATGTAAATTGGTCATCTCCCGTGGCTATTTCCACCGCCCATATTCTCTCAAAAATGGGTCTGCTACCACCTTTGAAAATGCTCCAAGCATGTTTCAGATTTATTCATATGGTGTTGCCACCAAAAACAGAGAGTTTTGTTCTAAACAAAAAGGATTCCTAATCCGAACATCATCTCATAACTCCCACATCTAATTTCGTGGTTTTAAATCCCATCATGTCAACATCCCAGATTTTGATCCAATTAAAAATGCAGAATTACAAATCCTCTTGAATTTTCGATCTTATCGAAATTCTCAATTTGCAAACTCAATTTTTAATCCAATTCAATCGCGACTCAAATTTTAGATTTTTAAATTTCTTGAATTTTCGATGTAAATGAAATTCTCAATTATTAAATCAAAATTTTTCTTGCCCGATTGCAATTGATTCAAAATCAATTTCCAATTCGATTTTCGTTCCAAATCTTACAATTTTACGAAACTGTGACAAATTCAACAACATCAATTCAGCGTTAAGTTTGTTGGTGAATTTGCACTGTTCAAATCGAAAATTCGAATGGAAATAGAATATATCGAGGTGAGAGACTACTCTCTATCCTTAACGCTGAATTGCCCCGCCTAGGTGGTATGGATCATTGAGTAGGACCACTCCTCACTCAAGAACATACTCAAACGTTACTAACTGCTCGAACTCTCGAAAAGGAATCATAGAACGTCTTCTATGTTCGGTACAACGATATCATTCCATAGGGGCCCTATATACAGAATTAAAGACAGAATTGAATACGCTTAAATTCTGACATAATGTTGGTACTGTAACTGCCGAAACGTTTTATTAATACATAAATACCATGGCGGTTACAGTTATCAACCAAGAGTCAAATTTAACGGGTGTAAAAATGTGATCAACGTTTTTACCGGGACGATTCTATTCTGTCCGTAATTTCATACGTCGGAAAATAATAAAATTTCCAACAATCCCCCACATCAAATCCAAATCCTTGATTTTGATGTGAAATTAAACCCAGTTTAATTTTCATGAGAAAATCTACGTGAAATTAATACAACATAATTTCCGTGTTAATTTACAAGTTCCATTAGTCTCTGATATGGGTAAATATCAAATAGAAAGTGACATATTCAGAAATATGCTGTAAAGTTTCACTAAAGAAATGGATATTAGTGTTTACTCGTGATTTACATGGTTTTCTTGTAAAGATATAGAATCTTGAGGTACATGTATCTGGTACTTACTTGCAATGAGTGGCTTGCATTTCCATTCTAGATTTACGATCTCAGGGAATACATGTGTTACTTTTTTGATTCAGTGATTATCTACTTGATTCTGTTCTGATTTAAGAATGTCAACACTGAAAAATTTCAGGGCGTCCCATCATTGCTGATTTCTCCCCCGTCACGGATTTTCGTGAAGCAACTTGTCGGCAATATGAGGAAAATGTGTGCAACAGAGGTGGATACTGTAACTTCATGCATCTGAAAAAGATAGGCAGGTCTGGCGTTGAATAGAAAGTGTTTTCTTTTATTTCTCTTTATGCCTTGTTTTTTCGAGGTATTTTATGATTGATGCATTATTTGTGGCTGAAGAGAGCTGAGACAACAATTATTTCGGAAGAGTGGTCGAAGGCATGGCCGCAGTAGAAGTAGAAGCCACAGCCCTCATCACGGTTCTGGAAGAAGAGATGAGGGGCGTCACGGTTCTGGCAGAAGAGATGCCCGCCACCATGATAGAGGTAGGAGTGGAAGAAGCAGAAGTCCTCGTCGGAGGAGTGGAAGAAGCAGAAGTCCCGGTGGAAGGAGAAATAGGAGCCCGGTTAGAGAAAACAGTGCTGAAAGAAGGGCGAAAATTGAGCAATGGAATAGGGAGAAAGAAGAGGCAGATAAT
This sequence comes from Verbascum thapsus, assembly GCA_963669365.1. Taxonomy (NCBI): domain Eukaryota; kingdom Viridiplantae; phylum Streptophyta; class Magnoliopsida; order Lamiales; family Scrophulariaceae; genus Verbascum; species Verbascum thapsus. The sequence continues at coordinate 3,315,990 of OY770120.1, forward strand.
GGTACTAAAACTGATGATGTCAACCGTAATCCCGAACATAATGATGAACAGCCTGTTGAGAATAGTTCGCATCCATCAGATCAAGAGAATGGAAACTACGACGTTTAATGGCCTTCGAGATGTACATGGTTTGCCTCTATTTTTTCTTAAATCTCAATTCTACCCCTATATGCTGCTTTTTGTTATTCGTTGAGCACTGTGAGAAAAGGCTTACTGCCCATTTCCACTGTGCAGGTGGGCAGGTTCTTTCTCCTATGCTATTGTTAGAAAGCAAAACCTCCATTTTCTCCCTTTACTCCTTCCAAGGAGGTATCCTATTTCTTATGTGGGGTAGCAGCGAAAAGCTTCAGGCACACGATTGCTTATATATCTTTATACCTCTAAAGGACCCTAAAAGGACCATGATTAGAATTTGGTTGGTGAATCCCATGGAAAATCTAACAAAGGAAATGGTTGTCAAATCCAACAATAACCTGTATTTGATTTTTTATGCCTTTGCATTGCTAATCCCCGCAGTACTTCCTTGCTCGTACTCATACTCGTACTATTATTGCTTGGTCAAGCATTCTACTCCTTTTTGTAATCTTAAAGGTCTCTCTGACTGTGTTCCCCTGAAAATTAGTCCCATATAATGCTTTTTTCTTTGCAATTTTAGTCCCACCCATTATCTTGTTGCACATGATCAGTAAATTGACGGCACACACATTGCTTCGAGAAATTTCGTCCATTTTTTAGCGGACTGGACGGGAATTGTAAAATTGCAAATAGATGCATTTTATGGGACTAATTGTAAAGCGGTGGGATAAGAATTGTAGTATGCTGTCGTATGAGACCAGTATTGCAATTTTCCCCATTTCAAGTATTCATATCCGTTTGAGTAAAAGCAGAAAATCAGTCCATTTTGATTGAACCTTTTTTTTGCACGAAATGCGTTATATCATATTAGAAGAGGTAAGCCCCTCTTCCCCAAAACAGCCGAGCCTGTATTGAACTGATAAACATTCTAATAATTGCAGGTTATAATTTGTTGGATCATTTAATACACTTTTCTAAGTTTTGCAGGGTCAGGATTCCTGCTGGGGCATGCTCCTTTTCTTATGTTGATGTTTGGATACAGGTTATGCTGTTTTATCTGCAGTGAAAAGGCCACAGTAAACCAATGAATGCTTGTTGTAATGATGCACATAAGCGGGTATTGGTAGCACCGTGCAGTTACACTATAATCAGTTCACAGTTTCATCAGGATTGTATAAGTACTATGTCCACCAGAGAGGATTATGTTTTGTCTTATTTTGTTGCACCGTTGGAACTCAATTTCGTAGTTGTACTGTGTGTTTATGCAAATCTGTTTTCATTACAGTCGGATTTTGTTTCGTATGATAATTGTTAGCTGAACACTTGATGTTTTTATTTCTTTTTCTATTTTGTTTTGTACTATATAGCTCTTCAATCGTTATGACCTTCATATGCCCACACCAAATGTAGGTTCGGGTTACAAACTTCTGAGCACCTTTTATGAGTTTTAAGCTGCCTCTTACAAGTAGGATCAAGTGCATTGTTACCCATCAAGAGAAGCCTGACATGATTTAACCAGAATTAAACAAGCTTTGGAGAAGTACTCTCAGTGATATTTGTATGATAAATTGAGGTGTCACCTGAAATCTTGTGTGGCTTAGTCATACGGAACTTACAGCACCATTGAAATTTGCGTTCTTCAACTGACAACACAACTGAGTTTTACTGATGCACAAAACAGGGCAAAAGATATTTAACCTTTATAAAGATGACTTCGACTGAGACAATGTAGGACAATAAAAACATTGATCTCAGTTGCATTACTAATTCCCACCGGCAGAAGCTTAAACTCTATAAGATTATAGATGAGAGGGTCAAATACTCAGTAAAATAGCATTTACACTCCAAATGTAGATTTTGACTTCTTAACTGCTACACCAAAATCATACCCTACATATGAAAAAGTACCAAAGCAACCAAGCCCCAACTATATAGGATCATTCAGATTTTTAAGATTAAGAAAGATACATAGGAAACTAATGAAAGAAAGGATTGGTGGCACCACAAACGTAGTAGTACATTTTGCAGAAGGATAAAGTATAAAGTCTCATCAGAAAACAATCATAATAATCTAAAACCCGTGCAGGCAAAGAAATAAATATCCAGGTAAATAGACATTTTTAACCCAAAATGGTAAATTAGACTTCATAACCTAATCCCTGCCTCGCCTCTACTACACACATCAAAGCATTAAATATTCTCTCAAAAATGCCATACATCACAAAATAGCAGTCAAATGCACTCCAGCTTAACTTCCACCATGCTTAGCTTTTGAGTGGGACTCCAAAGCTTTATCAGAACCAAACGTCCTGCACCCAATGATTATTTTGTTAACTTTCTGCATTATGTACTATGATTAAATCTTTAGAAATGCAAAATGTACCTATTGCAGCTCTTGCAGGAATGGGATCCTGCTGATTTTGGTGTCTGCTGGTTTGGCTTGGTGGCAGGAGTCTTCCCTGCTTGCTTTGCAGGATGAGGTGTAGCTACATGAACGCTTTTCTTTCCATCTGCAAGAAGAAAGGAAGATAAGTAAATCATGTACTAAACGAAAATGGAACTGGTAGATGCTTACACCAAACAGATTTTGGTAGGGGCATAAAAAATTTGTAAAATATATTTTCCTTCTGCATGTATCAATGGAATTGGTCAACTCATGGGGTGTTTGGCTTTAAGTTTATTTTAAAGAGCTTATAAACTCTTGGTGCTTATAAGATGTTTTTGGAGCTTATAAGCTGTTTTGAGGAGCTTATAAGCTTATCCACATTTCGTAGGAGCTTATAAGCTGCCAAACACCTTCTAAAAATAATATTATACTCAAATAGGTGGACTGCATATAAAATATGAGGAATAAAATGGAACACTGGAAAGTACTACGAGTATCAATAAGATTATTACCAGTTTTCTCTGGAGTCACTTTTGCCTTTTTGTCTGGAGCAGGGGTTTTGGTAGCAGATTCTGCGGGTCTTTTCTTGCTTGGTTCAGCCTTTTAGGGGAGAAAAGCGGAAGAGTTAACAGCTAAATTACATTACACATCACTTCTGTCACAATTCATATCAGAGTGCAACATGTTATAAATTACCTTCTTTGGGGTCTCTTCATCACTCTCATCAGATTCCTCATCAGAGTCATCCTCATCCTGTAATCTAACAGTAATTAGCTATATTTCTGTAAGGGGTAATGCAAAATTGAAGCATATGTGCATCAGTTAGCTCGTAATTTTGTCCTAAGATAACATCAATGTATCTCAAGCAAATCACAAAATCAATCAAAGAAAAGTAAATCCAAATCAAACTGTGCTAAAAGCCTAAACCACGTGCTTGAAACAAGCTAAAGAGATATCAGACATGTATTTAAAATTTTCAAACTAGGCATAGCCACCCTAAAATTGAAAAGAACCTATGATGATTCATAAACTGGAGGAGACAACAGACCAGGAAACTTTCATGTTAGACCAACCATGCGTGTAACAATCAGATGAATGACTGATATAAAGCTTATTCTTAGTCAAACTGACAAAATTTCACGATTGGAAGAACATAACCTTTTGCACAGCATTATTACACCATAAAAATTGATAGTGTTTACCTCAGAGTCGTCGTCATCATCCTCAGACATCACGTCATCATCACTGCTTTCATCATCTTTAATAGGCTCCACAATTGTCACTTTTTGCTTACCAGCATCAGACGCTTTACCTTTTGCAGCATTAGCCCTCTCAGCTTCGGCAGGTTTCTCTTGCTTAGGTTTTGTCTCAGGTTTACCTGCAAATTTACATTCCATATCACAAGTTTATTTGGGTGGAAACTTTGGATTACAAACATCAGCAAAAGTACATTACTCATACCATTATTGGCAAGAGTGAGTGGAATATCCTCCTCAGATTCAGATTCATCTGGCAGAACATAAATGATACAAGTCAGTACACGACGAGACATGAAAAAAGAAATATGCAGAAAAATGTTTGAAGAGAGAAGTAGTCACCAGATTCTCCCTCAGGCAACTCAGTGGCAGCAGAAGAGAAAAGAGAGTCAAGGAATAAAACTCATATTGAAATTTACATCACATAGTTTTCAAGACCACAATATTCAAGCAGATATTTAAAGTTGTAAGAAAATAAACATAGGATATTCTTCTTCGAAGGGGTTACTGGCTTTGTATCCATAGAAGTAGACAGTTCCATTTTTCCAGTTGTGTGACAGCTCAAAATCTTGGTCAAACACTAAGTCAAATTGCTGCTGAGGCAACTTATCAGTGAAGAGTGTTCCAAGAACAAGTTTTTTTCCATCAACATTCACATATAAGCAGACAGATTCATTGCCCTTGTCTTTTTTCAGCTCACCAAGAGAAGCCTGTACATGAAAAGGGATGTTTTGAATTACTCTAAGAAACCGCGCAGGCATGAAATTTGTTGAAACCTACTTTTATATATACCTGAGAAAGATGCAAAACCATGCCATCACCAGGCAAAACCTTAAGAGGCTCTCCGCATTTCACCTCGACACCTGGAAATCACAGATTGATGAAAATAATTTCACCAAAATAATCTTCACGTAACTAACAGCAGGACGACAATCAATTTTAAAAATGTGAATTAAAGCACAATATGACACAACAACAGCTCACTATGTTTCATACATAAAAAACAAAGCAAAGAAACATGTAAACACAATTGTAAGAATTATTCACTATCACCATGTGCAACAAAAAATTTAAACCTAAAATGCTTAAATTAGAAACAAATATCGAACACCAAATTACAAAATGAAATGCTAACATGCCTTTCTGTTTATCTTTCTTTGATGAATCACAATTATAGCACTCACAAACATGAAAATCAGCCGGAGATGAAACAACCTAAATAAAGCAGTAAAATGACCAAAAACTGAAGGAAATTAAAATTCTATAATCCCTAAATCACCAAGAAAACAAAGAAAGCGGTCATAACAACGATCACTACAACTAAAACAAGAGAGGGAAAAAGATAGACTTACCCCAAAACTCCATGTGAGAGATAGATAGAGAGAGAAAGACTGGTGTTTTAGAGAGAGAATGTGAGTTTAGGGTTTAGAGAGTGAGACAGAGAGTGAGGCAGGGTTCAAGAAATTAATATATATTGATTATTGCAGTTGGCTTGGCTTGGTCGGCTCGGCTTGGCTTGGCTTGGCTTGACTAGGGTTGGAAAAAATGAAATATATATAGAGATCGGGTCTATATATTTTTAATGAATTAAGCAATTTTAAATATTTAATCAATCAAGCCAATTAACTATTATATTTAATTTCCCACTATTTAATTTAATTAGAATACCAATTAAATTATATCTTTCTTCCAAAGAATACATTATCAAAATGTACTCTGAATACAAAACTTAATTTCCAAAGAATAAATTATCACAAACATTTTTTATAATGAGAATCATTTATTTTTAATCATTCTCTTTCATATTTTAATTTTATTTATATTATCAATTTTGTATTTACATAATCATTGTATAAATAACTAACTCAATAATTCAACCTATGACATATTATTATTCATTTGACATATTTAATGAATTTTACAAAAGGTTTTAAAATATATTATAAATAAACAAAAAAAAATATTTTAATTTCAACTGAAAAACGAAATATCCACAGGAATCTGGGCTGGATCGCCGTGGACCAATAAATGGTCATTTAGTTGGGTATCTGGGCCAAAATTGGTCAGGAAAAAGCCCATAGACCTTTTGGGCATTTATCCATGGCAGGAAATAAGCCCAATATATAACAAAACTTGAACACTCAGTTTTAATCATTTGGTGATTAGATTTAATTTTTTTGATTCGGACTTAAAAACAAAAATCAAATCCAATGAAGCATGGGTTTGAATGAATTTTAATCAGAAAAATATGTAATTATTATGGTTGATATGGTTTATTTTTGTTGCAAGATTTTTTTTTTTGTCAAATTCATTAATTTTGACATGAAATTATATTCACAATGATCTTTATTTTGAGCGTTGATGCATTTTGCATTAGAATTTATAATTATTTTAACTTTTAATACTGAAAAATATAGAAAACACTCTTTTTAATTGAGGGTGTTAATTGTCAAATAATGGATGATAAAAAATTATTCTTTTTTCAAGAATTTATTCAATATTAACTAGAATTTTGAATGATTCTTTTTAATTAAAATTTTGTGACACCAACAAATGCGTTTTAAAATTTCTATTCTGAAATATATATATATATATATATATATATATATATATATATATATATATTTAGTCGAGGTTTTCAATCAAGTGGGACCTAATTTTGTATTTTTAGAAGATTGACATCTTCACATTCTATGGAAGATGTTTCTTGAATTAGACTTGAAAGTTTAGAAATGTTACTAATGACCAAATAGATGTAATGGAACTTGAAGTTGTTTAGTATTAATTTTATGAATGTGAGATATGACGAGATGAATTGATCATGATTCATACAATTGACTTCTCTTTTTCTTTATTTGGCTAAAAAAAGTAGCAATTTTTCATTTAATTTTGCACTAATGGCCTTCCTTGGTATATGTATAAATAATTGAATTATGATTATAATATTTATATTCTATTGTATTATTGTATAGATGAATTAAGAAACAATCTTTTTTATATTTGTTGTCACTTGAGAGGCATGAAAAGAGCTTAGTTAGATTTGTTTATGATGCTAAATCACATTCCACCGTTCTTGGCAACATTAAGGCCGTTTGACCCTTTTATTTTCTATAAGAATGTCCAACTTATTTCAAATTAAACTATTTTTTATACAATCAAATTAAATTACTATATAGTTTATTTTTCAATTTTTTTTATGTAAAAAGTCATTTGTATTAACATAACATAACATTCTACATTTGGGAATATGCTCCTAGGGGTGGATGATTTGTGCATAGTAATTACTTTCACATATACAAATATGATATAATACAAATACATAATATGTGAACCTTAAAATTCTAATACTCAAACCTTGGATTTTACATTTTTAATTTTTTAATTAATCTAAACATCATCTATTTTTTCACATTTTGCCCCAAAAATGCTGCATAGTTTCTGAAAAGTCCTTACATACTTTAATTTTTCGTATTTAATACGTATCCCTCTTATTATTTTTTTTTTTTCTCAAAATGATATCCGCTATGTATCCCCACTGCGGCTTTATTCTTTTTATGTATTTTCACATCCAAACATTTCATTATAATCGTTTCGTCAATAAAACTATAGACTCATAATAATTCAATAATAAAAAATATATCAAAAAAATTGAAAAATTTATCGTACTCGATTCAAAATCCCAATAACTCAAAACAACCATAATAAACAATGGATCAAATCCACCGTTTCAAGTGTGGCTCTTGGTTTTACTCAATGGATTCTTTTTAGCAAAAAGTTGCTCTATCCCACGTGATTTTTGTGAATATTTTTTTCTCCTTTTTGACTTCTAACTTCAAAGTTTCGAACTTTTAAACCACCTTGTGATTATTTAGGTGTGCTTTTTTTCTCTTGTTTTGGTCCCAATTTTCACCAACCAATTGGCATTTTCTAAGTGCACTTTTCTTGTAAAATGCAATAATTTACCCCTTTCATTTGATTCCTATATACTTAATAATCTTATATAGTAATTTAATTTACATTAATTACGTGGATTAGGCCAAGCCCAATTCATACAATCCCATTTATAGTAGAAACTCGATAAATTAATACTCGATTATTTAATAAACTCTCTAAGATAATATTTTTGGCCAGTTCCGACTTAAGAATAGGGTGCTAAATTAATAATTCGCTAAAATTATAAGATAATATATTTTTGATAATTTCTATAGACCCCATATAAAATATAAATTAATAATTCCTTATATACTACATATTATATGAATGATTTATGAAGATTTCCTGAAAAATGACTCAATTGTCTTTTTTTTATTGAAATCAGTTTCACTTTGAATCTCGTCTATAATTTTCCTTATAATTAATTGTAAGAACTTCTGGAGTTCTGGTTTTGTTTTCTTTAAGGTGGTGTTATTTTCTTTAAGGTGGGAGATTAAAGGGTTCTTTCAAATTGGGGCCTTCATTTGTTATACGTACATGCATTGTACAATAATTAAGTGGAAATTTGATAGATGTTTGTATATTGAGAATTTCATTATAAATTAATAAAATATTAATTAATATTTAAATTAATAATTATTAATTTATCGATTAATTAATAACTCTATTAATTAATAAATTTTGGCGATCCATAAATATTAATTTATAGAGTTTTTACTGTATTTATAAATATAATATGATAGAGAGTGATGGCTTTCCATCTTGATCTTGGCACAATAAATTTTTTATCATTAAAGTTAATGGGCACATCGATTTCCACCTTGTTTATGAAATCTAGCATTTAAGAATATTGAAAGGTTGCTAATTTTTCAAGATAAAGTATGGAGAGTAAATCTTGTGATTGTTAGAAGATTTTATGCTCTGAATTTCGTTATAATCCAAAATTATTCATATATATGAATTCATAACATCGTTCCACTGTATTTGAACTGTTATCGAGGTAAAAGAAAATAAACTTAATTTCGTTGTTAATTGAATATAATTCGAACAAATCTCTAATTGCGACTATTATGGAATAAACTTGAGCAAGTTGTTTCAGAAAATATATTTTCTTATTTTTTAAAGTAACACAATCAGCTCCGAACTAAACTTTATAAATTTTATCGAAAAAAAAAAATACATGTGTTCAAATTTAATTGATTTTTTTTTTAAATATAAATATCCTGACTCAACAAACTATGCTCTGAACGAATTCATGTAATAACGATCCACATAAACTCTGAACGAATTCAAATAAGGGGAGAACAATACCAAGGAACGATAATTATTTAAATTTGATTTGATTGAATTAATGAAAATAAAATAAAATAACTAAAAAAAGAAAAAGAAAAAGAAAATAATAATAAATATTACAGGCCCAAAATGAATAACCAAAAATTGCTTGGAGGAGGGGTGGATTAAAAGCGATAATATCGGGTGATCCAATCTTCACCCTCTTCTGTATAAATACCCTTCATATTTTTCTTCTTTAGTCCCCACCACACTTTCTCATCTTTGTCTCTTCTATAAATTTATATTCGCTTTTTTCTTCACTTCAGTAACAAAAGTTGTAATCATGTCTTGCTACAAGGGGAAGTACGCTGGTAACTTTTGTTTTCCTTTCTGCTTCGCAGTTTTTTAAATTGAGTGTTACGGTTTGATCTAGTGTGTTTTCTGTTTTGATTTAGTGAAAATTGACTGCTTTTTGTTAGATCTTTGGTCCCTTATTATGTAAATTTTTATGAGTAGGTTTCAGATCTGGATTTTTTTGTTTTGTTGATTTTAATGTGTTCTCGTGGTGATACGTTTTATTTTACATTCTCGTAGCTTTGTTAATTGTTAAAGGTTCATGTTTTCTGTTCTGTTTGAACTAAGATGTTTAGTGATTTTAACCCTGTATTAGGAATGTATAAATTATTTATTCATTCATTCTGCATGTATGGAATTTTTATGCTGTGGTGCGAATTCTTTATTTTCACCTTTCAGATCTTGTTTTTTTTTTTTTTCTTACTGAATTCGAGTAATTAATATTTTCTACTACAATTTAACATGTTGATCTTTGAACGAATAAAGTAAATTTTTTCCCAGTTGTTGTTTTTTGTTGGTTTTTCTTGTTTGATCCATCACTTTTCAAAGTTACAAAATTTCTGTTTGGCAAATATGAGTATGGATCTATTGTCATTGCAGATTTTTTCTAGAAAATATGGTTTCTAATTTTTAACTAGCAAATATCGAAATGAGATATAATGTCAGCTGTTGCTAGGCTTAATTTCTTGGATTATACTGAGAGGCATTACATCCAGATTGCAGTCTTAACTACTGGTGAATTCATATAGTCAAAAAATTAAGCAAATGAAATTAATATTTTATACTTTACCTTAATGGTCGATGTCAGCTTATGTGATGCGAAATTTCAACAGAATAGTTGATTACTTTTTAGGGCTCGTATTTCTTGTTTACGTACATTGCTAGTGAATAGTAGATAGTTTGCTATCTTGATTTTGACAAGCTTGAGTAATTATAGTGAGCCCCAGATATTGAGTTGAATCGTCAAGAATAATAGTTGTCTTTGTGTGCTTTTTTGGCATTTTTGTATTACTAATTTCTGTATAACATTTCTTGGAAAATAATTCGCTGATTTTTTTAATTTACCTAAACGTTTTTCTTCCTGAACTCCTTAATAAGTTTTTTCCCTTTTTTTTTTTGTAGATGAACTTATTGCTAATGCTGCTTACATTGGCACCCCCGGTAAGGGTATCCTTGCTGCTGATGAGTCTACTGGCACAATTGGCAAGCGTTTATCTAGCATCAATGTTGAAAATGTTGAGTCTAACAGGAGGGCTCTGCGTGAGCTTCTTTTCACCACCCCTGGTGGCCTTCAGTACCTCAGTGGAGTTATTCTCTATGAAGAAACTTTATATCAGAAAACAGCTGCTGGTATGTATTGTTAATAACCGTGTTGGCTCTTTACAAGGCTTTTTTTTTACAAATATAAAATAGCAGTGTTATTTGCAATTGAAAAAGGCTATGCTTGGATTGAAGGATTTGAAATTTATGAATTTCAAATTTATCAACAAATCTATTGAATGCATTGAGCTTGGCTAAATGAGTTTTAAGTTACAATGGATTTCAGATTTCCTAGACTCGTTATGAGTTATTTTCGATCATGGTGAATTTCAGACCCACGTAATCTGGAGAAATTTGAAACCCTCCCTCAAAATCCATTGCTCAAATCCAAATCTATTAACCCAAACACAAATTAATCCAATATTTACTTCCACTGTGCTTGGTTGGATGGTTTCAAGTTGCAATGGATTTCAAAGTCCTTTGAATCATTTTAAGTTAATTTTTACAATCATTACGACGAATTTCAGATGACTGCAGTCAGAGTCATTTGAAATCCCACCTCCAAATCTTATACTCAAATCTAAATACACCAATCCTAATTGATACTTAAAAGATAGTAAACTAATATTTCACATATCAACTTCCAGGTAAACCTTTTGTCGATGTCTTGAAAGAGGGCGGTGTTCTCCCCGGTATCAAAGTTGACAAGGGCACAGTTGAACTCGCCGGTACCAACGGTGAGACCACCACTCAAGGTCTCGATGGCCTCGCCCAGCGCTGCCAACAGTACTACACCGCCGGTGCCAGGTTCGCCAAATGGAGAGCCGTCCTCAAAATCGGCCCGAACGAACCGTCACAGCTCGCCATCAACGAGAACGCAAACGGGCTAGCCCGCTACGCCATCATCTGCCAAGAAAACGGGCTGGTACCCATTGTCGAGCCCGAGATCCTCGTCGACGGGTCCCACGACATCAACAAATGCGCTGATGTCACCGAACGAGTCCTTGCCGCTTGCTACAAGGCGCTTAATGACCATCACGTCCTTCTCGAGGGAACCCTATTGAAGCCTAACATGGTGACACCTGGCTCTGACTCAGCTAAGGTTGCCCCCGAGGTTATTGCTGAGTACACTGTCCGTGCCTTGCAACGCACGATGCCACCTGCGGTCCCCGCTGTTGTGTTCTTGTCTGGTGGGCAGAGCGAGGAAGAGGCTACGGTTAACCTTAATGCCATGAACAAGCTCAAGGCTAAGAAGCCATGGAGCCTTTCGTTCTCGTTTGGACGTGCTCTTCAGCAGAGTACCCTCAAGGCTTGGTCTGGAAAAGACGAGAATATCCCTAAGGCTCAGGCTGCTTTTCTGGCTAGGGCTAAGGCTAACTCTGAAGCAACCCTTGGAACTTACCAAGGTGGGGCTTTGAGTGAGGGTGCATCAGAGAGCCTCCATGTTAAGGATTACAAGTACTAGGTTGGGATTTGGTTTACTTTTTTCGATTTTTATGGTTTCGTTGTGGGGAGATTAACTGCGACGAGTATTGTAGATTGGTTTTTCGTTTTGCAGTATAATTATCGGTGTTTTAGGTTATTATTATTGCTTTAATAAGCTTGAGGAAGACTAGCATTGTGAGGTGTTAGTTTTGTTGTTTTGATGAGGCTGTTTTTGTGTGTATTGTTGTTGTTGGGGTGGTTTGCTCTTGATGAGGTGATTCTAATTTGATCCTAGTTTTTGTTCTTTGTTTTGTAGAAAATGTTGCATTATGAATTTATTGGTTGAAGGGAAATTTGCTAATGCTCTAGGAATTTTTCTTAAAACCTTGGGTAATATTGACAACTGCAAATGGCCTCGACTTTGATTTTGCTTTAGCTTTTAGTTGTTATTTTCTTTTTGGTCTTACTTGTGTTAGACAGATTTGTTTCTGTTAACTTATGAGAAGTTACAGTGTTAAAGAGTTGTATATTTCTAATATGAGATATTAATCATGTTAAAATTCAGATCTATATTGGTATATATTTAACAATAATGATAATAAAAATTATTATTATTGCCATAAAGGTTTATTTATGCCAAAGCTCAATAAAAAAATCTAACTATTGTATATACAAATTTCTCAACTTAGTCATCGATAGTACTACATAGGGGTGTAAGTCGAGTCAAGCCGGCTCGAGTTCGAACTCTTAATCGAACCGAGCCGAGCCCGAGCCCACTCATTTAAAAAAAAAAACGCTCGCGATATTTTATTTTTAATATATTATTATTTTTATTATTATATTAATAAATATATATTAAATAATTAATCAAAAATAAATAAAAATTCGAAAATTAAATTTCCCGCAGAAAATTTGAATTTTCAAATGGTCTCGGCTCGAGTTCAGGCTCGAGCTCGCGAGCTTGGGTTCGGCTCGAGCTCGAACCTAAGCTCACGAGCTCGAGCCCGAGCTCGAAAATTACGAGCTCGACGAGCTCGAGCTTGGCAGCTCGAGCTTGGCAAAATCACCAAGCTCAGCTCGAGCTCGGTTCATTTAGACCCTTAGTACAATATAGAAAAATATGTAGTTAAAAACTACACTGAATTTGTTGAATTCAATTTATTTATTTATTTTAGATTTTTTCATGTCCTTCGCCTACTAAATAAGTGTTGAATTTACACTGTGAATGAGGTTTTAACACGTGATATTTAAATAAACATACATAGATTTAATTTATAGACTTATTTAATCGTATATTTTAGTCTAATTACAATGAGATTTAGCTAAACTTGAAAGTTTAAGCTTTTATAATCAGTTAGTAATACATCAATGGACTTAAACTCACCTTCCTAACAATATTTTAGTAGTAAGTGTTAATAATTAGATAAAAATTGTCGGTAACAATTAAATCCTTTTAATTTCTTTCTTTAGGTGTGCAGTTTCCAAGAAGAAGAAAAATATCTTTATTTTTGGGTGCTCTTCACGCGTCTATCTTAGACCAAAATCTCAATGAAAAAGACAATGATCTTACTTTTGTATGATAATTAATCTCCATTGGCCAATAACTAACTAGCATTAATCGGTCAATTCTAATATATTTATTATTTTCTTCATCTCAATTCAACGCGTTAGAGGGTTTAGAATGATCATAAAACGAGTAAATCGACAACTTTTAAGGATGTATTTTGGTAACTTAAAAATATTAAGGGTCTATTAAGGTATAATACATTGGTAAAAACTTATATAATGAATGTGTAATTATAAGAAATTTATTAGCTTGAAGGGTATTTTATCTAATTTCCAATACTTCTTTAAAAGTTGTGTTAACAATTCTCGAACTAATTCTTCATTTTTTACTTATCAGTTATACCGTTTATTAATTACCCGCATCTTGGAATTTTTATTTTAAAAATACGCTTTGTGTTTTACTTTATATATATGTTATATGTATAGAATTTTTATTATTTATATAATATATATATATAAATTATATACATTAGCCTAAGTTAGATGCTTTTGTAAGTTTTGAGATACATGAATATTGTTAGTTAAACAAACTTGTATATCCTAGACATAATTTTCATGCTATATTGAAAATGAGAAGTACAAAATTGAAGATTATAAGCTTTTAACTTTTAAACTTTTGATTAATTAACAATTGTTTTGCAATTTACGCTTGTGCATGCGATAATGAATAAACTGTGAAGAACATGATCGCCATTTGAGAGGGAAAAAGAGATCATCAGAATGAACATAATTTTTGTATTTCAGAATAGGAAATTTAGCTCCCAACGGATACAAACTATGCCTTATATAGGCTACAACATAACTCGTGTTCCTAACTAACAAGCTAACACGCTTTTATCCATATACTTCTAATATTTTTCCTCAAGTTGAGGGTTTATACAAATAAAAAACTCTCAACTTGCCAACAAGAAAATTGAACTATGCAGAATCTAAGGCCTTAGTAAGAACATCTGCTGGCTGTTGTTGACTTGGAATGTATTTTGTTGTAATGATCCCTGCTTGAATTTTTTCTCTCACAAAATGACAATCAACCTCTAAGTGCTTCTTTCGTTCATGAAAGACAGGATTTGCTCCAATCTGTATTGCTGATTTACTATCTGTCATTAAGGTAACTGCATGCAAATTGTTGTATCCCAAATCTTTGAATACAGCAAGTAACCATATAATCTCAGCTGTAGTTTCCCATCGCACGATATTCAGCCTCTGCCGAGCTCCTCGAGACTGTAGCTTGTTTCTTGGACTTCCATGATATAAGAGAATCACGTAACATGATCACATAACCTGTCAATGATCGCTTGGACATTGGACATGAAGCCCAATCACTATCACAATATCCTTTGATCTCCATCTTACTGTCAGATGATAGGAAAAGTCCCAAGCCTGGTCTTCCTTTCAAATATCTTAAAATTATGTGAACTGCATCTAAATGTGACTTCCTCAGCTTATGCATAAGCTGGCTTACCATCTGGACTGCATACGTGATGTCAGGCCGTGTTAAACATATGTAAATTAATTTTCCTACAATCTTTTGGAAGCCAGACATGTCCTGTAAGTATGGATCATTATCTGCATCCTCACTTGAATACTTATTTGACTGCTATATTGAAATGTTGACTGGCTTACTTTCCATCATTCCCGTTTCTGCTAGGAGTTCTAGCACATACTTCCGCTGGTTCAAGCATATGTCACTCTTAGATCTTGCCACTTCAATACCTAAAAAGAATTTCAACTCACCAAGATCCTTCATATAGAAGGTCTTATTAAGATATTCCTTACTTTCAGTTATTAAATCATTATCATTACCAGTCAAAATTATGTCATCAACATAAACTAAAAAATCACCATTTTACTCCCCCTTGATTTAATAAACAAGGAATAATCATTTAGTGATTGAACAAATCCAAATTGTGTAACAACCGATGTAAATTTGTGATTCCATTGCATTGAAGCTTGCTTAAGGCCATAAAAAGATTTGTTCAATTTACATACCTTAGAATGTTTGGAATTAGAAGATATGCCCGAGGGTATTAACATGTAAACTTCTTCATCCAAATCCCCTTGAAAGAAAAACATTAATCACATCCATTTGCCATAAAGGCCAATTATGAATGGATGCAAGAGAAAGAACTAACCTCACAGTCACATGCTTAGCAACTGGAGAGAAGGTGTCATTATAATCAATTCCAGGATCTTTAGTGTAACCCTTGGCGACAAGCCTAGCTTTATACCTCTCTATTGTGCCATCTGATCTATGTTTAATAGCATACACCCATCAACAACCAATGACAGACTTTTCAGGAGACAAATCAACAATATCCCAAGTATTATTCAAATTCAAGGCTGCTATTTCAGTCTTCATAGCCTCTATCCATTTAGGATTATCTTTTGCTTCTTCATAGTTACTAGGGATATATTCTTCAGATAAAGAAGTTAGATAGGTGTGGTTTAATGTGAGCATATGTAACAAAATGAAATAAAGGATACCTGGTTGAATGAACCATATTGGAAGTATCATCATTTGGAGAGATATAGTCCTTGAGCCACACTGAAGGGATTGTGGTTCTACTGGATCTTCTCAAATTATCATGGGAAGTGATATCATTCACTGTAGATTCAGGATTTACAGAATTTTTTTCATTCAATATAGAACCAGAAGTACTGGTAGAATCTGTACTCCTTTGATCATCAATATGATCATGTAAATCAGTCTCATGAGGCTGATCAGTATGTCTAGTCTCAACCTCGGGTATTTGGGAAGGAAAAGATTGAGACATAGCATTATCTTTGTGTATAGAAAAAGGAAAAAGATGCTCATAAAATATGACATCTCTGGATATGAAGATGTTGTTGTTTTCAATATCCAATAACTTGTACCCCTTTTGGACTGTAGAATAGCCAATTACAGCACATGCTTTGGATCTAGCCTTAAACTTATCATTTTGAGTTAACAATTTTGCAAAGCACAAACAGCCAAAGGCTCTCAAATGTTTATAAGCATGCTCATTTCCATATAATACATAGAAAGGAGTTTTACCTTTAAGGATAGAGGTAGGTGTTCTGTTTATGAGATAGACTGCTGTTTGGACACATTCTCCCCCAATATTTGACAGGGAGATAGGATTGAAACTAAAGGGCTCTAGCCACATCTAAGATGTGTCTGTGTTTCTTTTCAACCACCCTATTCTGTTCGGGGTGTATATGCACAAGAGCTCTGGTGTATAATTCCCAGAGAAGAAAAAAAAGCATTGCATTCTTTATTGAAAAAATCTAAGGCATTATCACTTCTAAGATATTTAACATTTTTTGAGAAGTCAGTGTCAACATAAGATAAAAATCTCTTCAAACATTCATAAGTTTCAGATTTCAATTTCAGCATAAATACCCAAGTACTTCTAGAGAAGTCATCTACTAAGGTTAAGAATTTTTTTCATTATTATAAGTGAGCTCTTTATATGACCCCCATATGTCAACATGCACAAGATCAAATATAGCAGAAGTATGACTAGTACTCAAAGTAAAAGGTTCTCTACTTTGTTTAGCAAGAGGACATATATTGCAAAACTTGTCATTATGATTAATAATGATATTAAGATCTGGTAGGTACTGCAATCTCTTAAAGGACATATGCCCAAACCTCCTATGCCATAATAAGACTTTATTGGAAACAACAAATTGTAATTGAGCTCTTGGAAACAACAGAAGTATCAGAATTACATTGTTCAGTAGAATTACAAGAAACTTGCAAAGTATGAGCAACAAATTGTAATTGAGCTCTTGATAGATTATAGAAAACATATAGGCCATTGCAAAGTTTATCAATTCCCCTTATCAATCCAGTCCCTATTTCCTGTATAACACAGAATTTAGGATAGAAAACAACATAAAGTCTTGCATCATCTGTAAGTCTAGAAATAGATATAAGATTATGTTCAAAATCTGGTACATAGAGCACATTTTTCAATTGCAGGTTACCACCTATGATTACAGTACCAGATTTATTAAACTCACTAAGAGTACCATTTGGCAGTTTAACAATAGATTTTGAAGAGTAATCATCATATGATATATATATAAATCTTGATTGGATACCATATGTTGATTAACTCCAGAGTCAATTATCCAAGTATGATTATCATTGTTAGGGATATTAGTCATACCTGCACTGTTAACCTGAGCCATACTGGTAGATGCTTGATTAGGCTTTGTATTATCCACATTCATAGTTTCCAGCAGGTTTGGAATTTGTTGGTATTGATGTGAGGAGATGCTAGGTTGAACATTACCAGCAGTCATGTTTTCAGCTCCTTGGCCAGAACTATTTCCTTGACTTGGAGTAGATGAAGCTGCATTGACTTGTGATCCTCTTTCAGATCCGGATCCTGATCTGTTACCTCCCCTTCTACCACCACCTCTTCGGCCACCACCACGATTCCAATTTGGTGGATAGCCATGGATCTTGAAGCACATTTCTCTAGTATGGCCATTAAAATTACGGTGGTCACAGTATTGGCTAGATTTATCTGTGGCTTTGTTATGAGCAGCTGTTCCTAATAAGGCAATAGAAGATTGTGCAGTTACGTTTGGTACATTAATGCCTCGTTGAGTCTCCTCATTTGAGACCATTGAATACACTTGTCCATGAGTCGGTAACGGAGACATCATAAGGATTTGTGATCTAATATTGCCATAACACTCGTTAAGCCCCATGAAGAACTGTATCATTTTTAACTGTCCACATAAATCTACATATTCTTGTGCTATATGTTCGGATGGTGAGGGAATCAACGAATCATATTCGTCCCACATCATTCTCAATTTGGAATAATATTCCGATACATTGTTAGTACCTTGAGTGATGGTGTTGATCTGTCTATAAAGTGAATACAATCGCGCGTCATTAATCCGATCAAATCGCTCTTTCAAATCAGAACATACTAAATAGGTAGAATCAAGATAAACCACACCATGAATGAGTTCTCTACTTAAAGATCGGTGAACCCAGGACTTTACCAGTGCATTGCATCGCTTCCAGTGCAGATACTGAGGAGAATCTTGATCTGGTTCTTTGCAAGATCCATCAATCAATCCAATCTTGTTCTTCACTTTGAGAGATACGATCATCTCTCTACTCCACATCTTGTAGTTCTCTATGCCACGAAGGACATCAGTAACGAGGTCCAAGTTTGGCGCATAAGAAGGATGAAGATATAACGGATTTTGTGGATTTTTCAACTTTACCGCAACAGAAAAGGATCGTGAATCAAAAAAATGAAAAAGAAGAAGGAAGACACAGATCTTGAATCTATGAACGAAGCAAGGTGAAATTAGCATCGCTCTGGTACCATGTAAAGAACATGATCGCCATTTGAGAGGGAAAAAGAGATCAACAGAATGAACATAATTTTTGTATTTAAGAATAGGAAACTTAGCTCCCAACGGATACAAACTATGCCTTATATAGGCTACAACATAATTCGTGTTCCTAACTAACAAGCTAACACGCTTTTATCCATATACTTCTAATATAAACTATATTGAAGAACGAAGAACATGATATACTCTATCCTTATCTACGTATAAATAAGGAAGAGGCTACAAAAGTGTAAGCTAACCATCATATACTGTTAAATAGGATATACATTACTATGTTTTTTTAAAACGTTTCATATTAATTTTTTTTTATATATATATATCATAGTATGTGTGTTCCTTAATTAAAGAATTAGAGTTTTATTGTATTCTCTCACATGTGACAATTTATAATCACTTTACAAGACAAGTTTCCTAATTAGGTGACTTTATCTAACCTAATCTAACATATATATATATATATATATTTTATTTTTTCGTACAACAATCAATTACATCATTCTTTAATTTAACTTAAGATACTAAAGACTGACAACAACGAACACCTCAAAATCAAAGCACGAAATTCGACAAATGCCCTATTCAGCAACCCGAATTAATTGTTATATATTTTAGTAACTAATGTCTATTTTAATAGTTCAGTTATATCAACTTTAATTCCATATAGCACGAGCGCTAAAATTATGTGTTACTTAGATCACATAATACATATATTATATGTAAGTACTCCATAAAAAGTTTCCACACACCGTCAAATTAAATCACTTCCAAGTCCAACTAAATTTGCACTGTTTTATAGTGTTGGTAATAAATAACACATCTTCTACTAAAATGAACTAAATTAATCACCATCAAAAGGTAAATAAATAAAATAAATTCAGTACTATCGTGGATGTAAACATATGCGTGAATTTCAATATTAAAAAACTCCCCCCGACCCAGAAATCCAACATTCAATCTGTCTTACACCCAACTATTGTTTACAACTGGTTAGCACTTAATTATTTTTATCCATATCTCACTAATTAATCCCATTATATAATATATATATATATATATATATATAGTGCTCTAATTCTTCGAAACTCATCAAAG
Organism: Verbascum thapsus; assembly: GCA_963669365.1. Taxonomy (NCBI): domain Eukaryota; kingdom Viridiplantae; phylum Streptophyta; class Magnoliopsida; order Lamiales; family Scrophulariaceae; genus Verbascum; species Verbascum thapsus. The sequence continues at coordinate 3,335,982 of OY770120.1, forward strand.
TTTGTTCATGCACATGCAACATACAAGCTTCAACAATACATACAATGTCACAATCCTCAGGCAGCGGCGCGTCAGCATCTACCGGCCGCCACCCTGTGTACCGCGGCGTGAGGCGGAGGAAGGGCGGCGGCAAATGGGTTTCCGAAATCCGGGAGCCCAGAACGCCTAACAGGATATGGCTTGGGTCATTTCCGACGCCGGAGATGGCGGCGGTGGCGTATGATGTGGCGGCGCTGGCACTTAAGGGCAGGGAAGCTGCACTGAACTTTCCGAATTCAGCTTCTTCTTTGCCCGTTCCGGTTTCCACTTCGCCTCAGGATATCCAGGCGGCGGCTACCGCCGCTGCGGCGGCGGTGGATGGTTTTGGTGGCGGCCGGAATGTAATGGGTCAGCCGGAAAACCAGGGTTTGAATGACGGGTATGTTGATGAGGATTTGATATTTGATATGCCTAATGTTCTTAGGAGTATGGCTCAAGGAATGTTGATTAGCCCACCTCGACTTGGTTTTGGTGCTGATGATGATGATTATGGTGAAAATATGCATGATTATAAGCTTTGGGATTAGCTTAAACCTCTATTAACACATTCAGTTCTACGAGTGAAATTAAGTTTATTACATTTATTAATCTATAATTTAAAAATAGGTAATATTATATTGAGTGTTACATGTCCGTTAGCAATATTGATGCGCGGGACAAGAAAAATTTGTGGGAAAGATTCATATAATTTAAAGAGGGAAAAAATATTAATTTAATAAATGTATGTGTGTAACCAAAAAAATAAAATAACAAGTGTGTTTGTTTTATTCATGGCATTCAAATATGGGAATGTTATTAAATGTATGTGTGTAACCGAAAAAATAAAGTAATGAGTGTATTTGTTTTATTCATGGCAATTCAAATATGGGAATGTTTGAATTAGTTTATGTTGCTCGAAAAGGATTTTTTTTGTAATTCTTTTTTCTTCTTTTTTTGGTTTGTAAGCTTTACATTCTCAAGGTCTTCGACTCTTGTTCAGAGGAAATGCTAGTACATGCTAGTACAGACCTAATGTTCTTGCTATTATATTATGCTAATTTTTCAGAATTTTGATTTTCTTTTAATAGTAATTAATAATTATCATTTCATAATAAGCTCTCACACTATCTCAACTTCGATAAAAAAATATTATATTTTCACCTTTTAAAATTAAAAAGAAACTATATTTTCAATACACATACATGAGAAAAACTATATTTTCATCCTTCCATAACCAACTCCCCACTTGAAATTACACTTGAGATTATACAATAACTATTTAATTTTAATTTCTTTATATTAACTAAAACTTTATGCCATAAATCCAAATATTTCCTACAGTAACATGCTACACTTCATCCAATGAAGTTTTACAGTTAATGAATATTTATAGGCCTATTTTTTAGACGTACAAAATAGCATTAACTTATTTTGTAAATAGATTATAACACATATACTATTTTAAATATAAAACTGGAATTTTTTTACAATTTAAAAGGATTTCGCTCTTTGTCAGAACAAGGACGAGACACTTTTAGAATGATATGTCGTGATTGTCAGAACAAGGACGAGACACTTTTAGAATGATATGTCGTGCGTAGCACAGGACACACAACGTGTATATATATATATATATATATATATAGCATGGTGAATTTGAGGTTTGATTTAACTCAACTCATACTACACGAAGGGTCGGTTAGGTAAAGAAAAACTATCAGGTTGGGTTATTTAGTCCGTCCGAATCATTTAATCGTTGATTAATTCTAGGGTTTTGAATTTTGATAAAACACTGTTACATTGGTTTTGAAACAAAATAATTTCCCAATAATTACTACAAGCCTCTAAAATAATTTTTTTATACGAAAAATTCATAAAAAATCATTCACAATCTCAAAATTTCATTTTATAAAATCTAATATTTAGAGTGAAGAGATATGCGAACTTAATCGTTTTTATCCTTCTTAATTAAGTATTAATGAATTGTACTTTTATATAGATATTTATTTGTATAGAACTTTTATATTGACTACTGATATTAATTTTGATTTTTTGAATTTTTTTCAATCTTTTTTAAAATTACAAAAATGATATTTTTAGATAATTACCATGTTAAAATCATACATAACATGTAAGAAAATATTTTAAAATTTCAATACTAAAATTTAAAAACCATATTAGACAACTCATCAATCTGAAAAAATTTAATATTAACAAATACTTTTGGTTCAGCCAGGATTAGTGGAGGTTAAGCAAAATGGTATGTGTAATTATCATGTATCTTGACTTGCTAATCACAGTTAATTAGTAAGCCTCTTCTGTTCATGCACATTGGTGACATATGAACAATTTAGATTGCTACTACTAAACGAGACGAAATTTTTTATTTCAAATTCTATAGATGTTTGATACGTGTATTTTACATATACGTTTATTAAGGGATATTTAAAATGTGGAAATATTTTAACACGTATCAAACATCTAAAGAAAAAATGAATAAAGAATATGGAAAAAAATCTTATACTCTACCAACCACACTAATAAATATTAGTAGTAATCTTACAGCAATTACCCAGTAAAAACTTAGTGCTAACTTTTTAATTGCTGCAGTAAATACATTAATTGTTTAGAGATATTATATTAAAATGGTTTAAGTGCACAAAAGGCTGTAATAGGATTTTCTATTTCAAATCACTTCTATCTATATTTAGATATTTGACAAGTGTAATTCATAAATGCAATTATTAAGGGATGTTTAACATATGTAAATATTTTGAAACTTGTCAAACATCTAATATTTACAGTATTCACTTGACAACTCCTGACCAAAAAACCAAAAAATAAAAAATTGAATTTTGGTAACTTATCTTTTTTCTTGCTCTTCCTTGACAACTCCTGACCCTATAACATTTACAGTCTTCACTTTGAATCTCTCAAGCTTAATTTCATCATCACTTATACCTCTATCCATACTCACTTGATCATTAATATTCCCATGTACTTTAATAAATTTCCTTAGGATTTTTTCAAACATAATGTTTGAATCATGATGAGATATTTCTCTGAATATTTTTTCGATCGAACCATCATTTTCAACTTTAGAAATAAATTTCTCCAACATTTTTCGTCGTTTAACGTCGAGTTTTTCCATAAATCCTCTCAAGATTTGAAGTGCATCATCGTTGTCATCCTCGTCGCTGTTTTCTGATTCGATTTTGTAATTTTTTGCAAAATCGTGAAATATATCGAGATATTCGTCTGAAAATGATGTGTTTTCGTAGGCTGCCATGAAATCGATCTCTGAATCATATGTGTGTAATTGGTGTGGAATTGAACTCAAAACTTGGCCACTTGTTTCCATGTCTTTGATTTTGGGGTTTGTATTTGAATTTTTTTTTTTTTTGGCTAAGGGAGAAAAAAATGGAATTTGGTTTGATGATTTGAATGTAAGTTGAGAAATGTGTTTGTTTAAACTGAATATTGAGTTTGTGTTGAACAATTTTGGGTGCAATTTGGATATATATAGATCTTGTTTGTACAGTGAAATGTACATTGGTTGACTAATCTAACATTGGAAAAGTCTTGGTCAAAATTAAGGTTTTCAAATTTCAAGTATGCAAAGATTTACTAGTTCTTTGTTCATGGAGTGCGACTAATCAACATTCTTAGTATTTAGATAATATCAATTATCAATATCTCAAATATTATTTTTTATAGCGAAGTTAATACTTAATACTCACTTTTAAATATATTTTATGATGTGAGTTGTTAGATATTTTATTATGTATACAATAAAGTTTATTATTATAATCAGGAGAGAGTTTTCTTTATTACGAATTTAAATTCCACGTACTCATATTGTTATACTTTTTACTATATAATAATAAATTGTAACTTGTGTTAATTATGATTGTAAGATTTTACTACTTTTTAGATGTTTTCAAACATTCTGTAATGAATTTACTATGTTCAACAACAATTATCAAAAATTAATTGATAATTATTATTAATTAATTTCTCAAAACAACAATGTGATGAAGACGTATTCTCCACGTATTTGGCTGTAGATTCATAGTTGACAGTCTCCAAGTATTATTTTTTTGACTAATGTTGCAGAAAATTGCAAGAATGTTCCTTGCTCAATGGTCATCTGCATTTTGCGTTTTATAATTTAGCTCAAATTTATTTTTAATATTATTCATTATAAATTTTTCATATTTAGTCTCATAATTTTATGTCCCATATTTAATTCTATTGTCTAAAATCTAATAGTCAACGTTAATCAATTTTTTTCCGAAGAATTCATCCGTGAATACGCTCATACATGGATTATATTTAATATTATGATATTATAAGTTATTACTTAATATCATGTGTCTTTTGCATAAAATCTCCCGGAAAAATCTAATGGAGTCGACCGTTAGATTTTAGATGATGTGACTAAAGGTGAGACATTTAAAAATTACGAGACTAAATGTGAGAAATTCTTAATGAACAAGATCAAAATTAAATTTAATATAATTTACAGAGGTAAAATGTAATTTTCTCAATATAATTGAATTTGATTTTATTCGTAAAGATATGTTTAGTATGAGTATTTCATCAAGGTTTTTTTCTCAATGGTCAAGGCATGCATATTATTTAACATAAAACTAATGTAAAGCCAATGAATAGGCCTCAATTGGATGGATATCTATTCCCTCAAAAAAGTATCTCAAAGTAAAAAAACTACGAAAATTTCGATTGTCTGGCATGTCTTAAAAAAATTCTTACAAAAAAATCTCCCAAAATTATAAACAATTTGAAAAAAATTCTTGCAACAAATGAATAATATTGAATTTTACTATTCATGATTTGACCGTTAATACAATCAATTAAAAGAGTTTTTTTGACTATTTTTCAAAGCTGAAATTAAATTAATTAAATATTCTAAAGTAAAATAATGCAACGTTTTAAAATAAGATCCATTATGACTATTTTTTGACGTCTAAATCAACGAGTTTGACTAAACACATTTACTAAAAATAATATTTAACTACCTATCCAAAAACATTTTCTCACAACAAAAAATATATCACATCAACCATAATTATTACCTATTTTTCTCTAACAAATCTCATCCAAACTCATTTTTCAAACCCCATTTCTTATCCCTCAAATAATATTTTTTTCACATTTGTCATGAAAATAAATTCTCAAAGATGGATGTGCCAACCAATTGGGCCCATTCCCACAATATTATTTATAACATTGTATGCATTTAATAACATAACATGACCAACATATTTTCAATTTTCCCATGTTTTTTTTCTCTCATTAAAATTGGAGTGAAGTTCATACAAGAAAATGAGAAAAAAGAACTGCTCAATTTATACTATTTTATTATTACAAATAAAATCTCTTTAAAACAAATGAGTTAGTACTCATAGTACATGTCACTTTATTAGATTGTACATTATTCAAAATTGATATAAAGAATACTAATAGTACATGTTAATTTCAGAAAAATTCTAACTTGGACCAAGTCTCTACACCTGTGCCTACTCAGATAATTTATGTTTTCGCAAAAATTTAGTAATTTATGTATCTCATGCAATTAATGTATACTAAAAAATTTAGTGATTTATGTATCTAAACATGTTAATTTATGTTATCGCAAAAAATTAGTAAAAATAATTTATGTATCTCATGCAATTAATGTATACTAAAAAGTTCATTAACAAAAACATAAATATTATATTTATTATCTAATTAATTAGATTTGGTAAATTTAAACTATAATTCCTTTGGTGCGGCCGCAGACGAGGTTTTTTACTTTTTTTTTAAGGAAAAAGAGTAAATAACATTCTGTAAGGTTATAAAACTAACCTTACATACCATCTACAACCACAAATTGTGGTTGCAAAATAGGTTGCTCTCTATTGTGTTATTTTTATTTAAAATCAATATTTCAAACATTTAAATATTTCTTTGGGCCCATGTATAATTTAAAATCTTATAATTTAATCTCAATTTTCAATTCCTGAAACTACTAATTGAGGAATATTAGACATCTATAGGTACTAATTGAGGGGTATATTGTACATTTAAAATATGTCTTCAAATAATACTTATAGAATTAATATGTTTATAGAAGAAAAAAACTTAAATTTTCCTTATGGAATTCGGATCTATCGAATAATATTCATATATTTGAATTAGACCATATTCTCAATGTACTTCATTTATCCCTCATTTTACTTCATTAATAATATTAAAATTTTGGCAAAAATATAATCATATTTTTTATTTAATATTTGAGAAATATAGTAATTTCTATATGTACTACCTGAGGATATATTATACATTTAAAAGCTATTAATTTTAATAATTTATTAAATTTTTAATAGTCCCGTAATTTAAATGAATAATAGGTGGTTAGTGCCAATAGATAGAGAACATTGACATATCAATTTGATAAAGTCAAAAAATTTGAAATTTAACTTTTTCTTCCTATTCATTCTTCATTATATTCATTTTCATTTGCTTAATATTACGTTGAGAAATTGAATTAAATTATCATAATAATAAAGTTTTCCAAATTCGCAAAAATCTTGAACACATAATTGAGTTATAAAAAGTCTTGATTTCAATCAATAATTAATATAGTGGAATTCTTTAAAATGGGATTCTTTTTCTTTGTTGTCTTTTGGTGAATATAGGAATTAAGAAAGATATCTTTTACAAAATTTAAAATTATTGGACACCGGCTGTCAATTGTTAATCTCACGGAAATCTATAAGATTAGCAGCACCATTCTTTTTATGATAACGATCACCTTAATGGATTAGTAACTAATCATTATTTTAAAGAGATCCGTAACTAATATTAGTTTGCCATAAGCCAACATTTGCTAGAAAACACCAAGAATAAATAAAGAAACATAGTAACTTGACAATTAGGATATTTCATCCCCTATTTTATGAACACAGTTAAATATTACTCCGAAAACATGAACGTCTTGTTTAATTTTAACTTTTACATGCTATAAATTTTTGTATTTTAATCCATCAATTAGAAGAAAAACAAAATGATCTATCTATAATTTGACGTTAAAGTAATACTTACTGAATTGCGAGATTCAATTAGTTCAATTTAAATCAAAATAATAACATAGTTTATATTTGTTAAATTCCTAGAAAAAAAATCAAAAGAAACATTCTTTGTTGTGGGAAAAATAATCATGTGTAGTTTATCATATGACATTCAAATTTCAATGTTTGTATACGTGAAAACTTTTATTTTGACCAAGACATTTTCAATGTGAAATTAGTCAATCAATGTCACTCTACTTTATATATATATATATATATATATATATATCCAAAATATTTGACACAAATTTCATTTAAACAAACTCTTTTCTCACTAACATTCAAATCAGCAAACCAAATTCCATTTCGCTTTTCCATTAGCGAGAAAAGAAAATGCTTCATCTATAACATAAAAAATGCCCACTATTCTATTTTTGTTCGATGTTCGTCATTTGATGTGCCTAAACCGCAAGCGCACGGCTTCGGTGCAGTACAAAAGATATCGTTCCCACGAAAATCGAATAATCAAGTACTAATCTATCACTTATCAGTAATCTAAGCCTAATTAAAAGCACGAGATAAATTGTAAAGAAAACTAAACAGAACGCAAGAAAACTGATTCGAATTATATATGATTGGAAATTCCGGAATTAGGGTTCACCATGATAAACATTATCGACTCAATTATATTACCGATTAATTTACGATCGCTACTTATGAAGGACACTATCCAATTGTAATTACTATCTTCTGTCGAAGTATAACAAAATACCCAAGATAATTAATCAACTACTTTCGTGATGATTAGACTAAACTCAGATTCATTAATCTCTATGATAGTGTATCGATTCCTCAAAAGACCTAAAACTACTTTCGTGATTTAGGATCCTAGGTTTGAATTCTAGGGTTCTGATATAGACGTCACCTTTCAGAATTTTCGCCTAATATCTATGAACATGCAAATAAGTGGCCAGCAAATTTCACATAATTATTTTACATGCAACAGACTGTGGATCAAGGAACTATTCTTTTGTCTTCAATTGTGAGTTTGTCCCATGGCCCATGAAACTATATGACCCAAAATCATTAATTTTTATGTGGAGTTTATTTTTTCTTCAATTTAATTCTCTATTGAATAATTTCTGCTCCCACATCTTTGGAAAATAATGTATCCTTTGATTTTATTTCTAGGAATTTAACAAATTTATCTTTAAACAAAATGAAACAAAAGGAATTTCTTTTGATTTCTTCTAGGAATTTAAAAAATATAACACATGCTGTGATTTTGATTTTAATTAAATTAATTGAATATTGCAGTTTAGTAAGTATTACTTTTACATTAAATGATGATAAACCTCATTTTTACGCTATTTCCATCATTCATTCGACATGTTTATTATAGAATTTGCATCATATTTTTATCCCGCAAATGCGTTTAATGTCACTTTTGAGTGTCGTAGGGAATTTCTATGTTGCAAACGGAAAACAACAATTGTAGGCTGAATTGTAGGCTGAAATCGAGAACAATTTGATCGAAAGTTGCAAATAAACGGCGTACAAGCGCCGTGTTAAACCGCGTACGTGCGACACTATACACGGCGTACGAGCGCCGTGTTAATTCGCGCCCGAACAACGAAGGCAGAGATTTGAGGTCGAACCGCTTACGTACGCCATTCTGAACGGCGTACAAGCGCCGACAAAGCGGCGTACAAGCGCCTTGTTAAACGGCGCACAGGCGCCGGATACATAAGCGTACAAGCGCCAGTCAAAGAGGCGTACAAGCGCGCAACATTCTGATTCAATACGCGTGAAGCCCATATTCAGCCCAAATTCGGATTTATGATCTAGATTAGGTATAAATACCCCTTCCCAACATTGTTTTAGGGTTCGACTTTTATTTTCTTGAATTGAGTTGTAAGGATTGGAGATCGAGAGACGAGATTCAAGATTTTTGTAGACAATTTGATTCGACAACGGGTTTAATCGAAATTATTTTTTTTAATCTCTTTTAATTCTTGTCGTTTTATCATGTTTACATTATTAATTGTTTATCGTGCTTTCGTATCTATGGAGTAATCCATCTTATTCTGGAACCGGGAATAGCCCGATAATATGTTATCGATATAGATTATAGAATCGTTGATTTACATCGCGTATGCTTATGATTTGAATTCTTGATTATTAATGCTTGTGAATTTGCTGGCCACTTATTTGCATGTTCATAGATATTAGGCGAAAATTCTGAAAGGTGACGTCTATATCAGAACCCTAGAATTCAAACCTAGGATTCTAAATCACGAAAGTAGTTTTAGGTCTTTTGAGGAATCGATACACTATCATAGAGATTAATGAATCTGAGTTTAGTCTAATTATCACGAAAGTAGTTGATTAATTATCTTGGGTATTTTGTTATACTTCGACAGAAGATAGTAATTACAATTGGATAGTGTCCTTCATAAGTAGCGATCGTAACTTAATCGGTAATATAATTGAGTCGATAATGTTTATCGTGGTGAACCCTAATTCCGGAATTTCCAATCATATATAATTCGAATCAGTTTTCTTGCATTCTGTTTAGTTTTCTTTACAATTTATCTCGTACTTTTAATTAGGCTTAGATTACTGATAAGTGATAGATTAGTACTTGATTATTCGGTCTTCGTGGGAACGATATCTTTTGTACTGCACCGAAGCCGTGCGCTTGCGGTTTAGGCACATCAAGTTTTTTGGCGCCGCTGCCGGGGACTTGAATAGTCAATATTAGTTTTTATCAGATCTTAGTGAGACTAAGCCGTTTTTATTTTTATTTTTATTTTTAATTTTCGTTTTTAATTTTTATTTTTGTCTTTAATTTCAGGTTTTCGATTTTTCCTTGTATGCGAAGTAAGCTTGATTTCGAACTTGATCCAGAAATCGAGAAAACTTTTCGTGCTAGGAGAAGACAACAAAAACTGAAACAAGCTCACCTGAAACAAATAACGATGGCTGAAGAGAATGTGAATGTAAACGTCAACGCAAACGCTAATGCGAATGCAAACCCGGCTGCAAATGCGAATGCGAACGCGAGATGTCTTAAGGATTTTGCAGCGCCGAATGCACAGACACTTCACTCCAGCATCGCCAGGCCTACTGTAGAGGCCAACAATTTTGAGCTCAAGCCATCCCTTCTGCAAATGGTTCAGCAGAATCAGTTTGGGGGTGCACCTACTGAAGAGCCAAACCTCCACTTGTCCATGTTTTTAGAGTACTGCGACACTCTGAAGATGAACGGGGCTTCTCAGGATGCTATCAGGCTGAGATTATTTCCGTTTTCACTGAGAGACAAGGCGAGAGCTTGGCTACACTCTTTACCATCGGGCTCAATCAGAACATGGGATCAGCTCATGCAATGCTTTCTAGCGAGATACTTTCCCCCGAGCAAGACTGCACAACTGAGGAATCAAATTACGACTTTTGCTCAGAGAGAAGGTGAATCGTTATATGAAGCTTGGGAACGATTCAAGGATCTTCTCCGACTGTGCCCACATCACGGACTGGAGAAATGGCTCATAGTTCATACATTTTATAATGGGCTGATTTACACTCCGAGGATGTCTGTTGATGCAGCAGCTGGAGGAGCGCTGATGAATAAGGGTATCGATGAAGCCTACGACTTAATCGAAGACATGGCATTGAACCACTACCAGTGGTCAAGCGAAAGATCGATTCCACAGAAGACACCAGGTAAGTATGATATTGATGCCATTACTTTACTTTCTGCACAAGTAGAAGCCATGTCTAAGAAATTGGATTCTATGAACATGCATGTCAATTCTGTCACTACCCCACCCCCTATGTGCGAAATATGTGGTATGGTTGGTCATGTTGCATTAGAGTGTCAATTAGCAAGTGTACCTAAAGATTCCTTTATGGAACAAGCCAACTTTGTGAATAACTTCAACCAAAAGAACGACCCGTTTTCAAACACTTTTAATCCTGGTTGGAGGAATCACCCTAATTTTTCGTACAATACAAACCAAAACGCATCTCCACATCCTAACATTAGGCAGCCACCTGGATTCCAACAGAAGCCTTACAATCCTGTTCCACCACAGAAATCGAACTTAGAGTCCCTCCTAGAGAGTTTCGTAGTAGCCCAGACTAAACAAAACGAGATAGTGAATGATGCAATTAAGCAACTAGCAACTAAGGTCGACTCTTTAGCAACTCACAATAAGATGCTAGAAACTCAAATTGCACAACAAGCTAGTAACTCAAGTAGGAATTCTGGTTCCTTTCCCGGACAACCTGAGACAAATCCAAAGGAACATTGTAATGCAATTGCTTTAAGGAATGAAACTAATTATAAGGGTCCAAAAATGTCTACTAGGATTAGTGAAATTGAGTCAACTGAGAAGGTCGAAAAGAAAAAATCGTCTCATCCCGACAACTCTATTGACAAAACAACCGATAAAAGCGAAAACGAACCAATATATGTACCTCCACCGCCATATGAACCACCCGTGCCTTTCCCTCAAAGATTAGCTAAGGCGAAATTAGATAAACAGTTTGGAAAATTTTTAGAAGTTTTGAAAAAATTTTACATTAATATTCCATTCACTGATGCACTTGCACAAATGCCTTCTTATGCTAAGTTTTTGAAGGAAATTCTTTCTAACAAACGGAAACTAGAGGACTATGAAACCGTGGCTTTAACTGAGGAGTGTAGCGCATTAATTCAAAATAAATTAACTCCTAAGCTTAAAGACCCCGGTAGTTTTTCGATTTCATGCGTAATAGGTAACGTTAGTTTTGATCATGCATTGTGTGACCTTGGTGCTAGCGTTAGTCTTATGCCACTTTCTGTTTCACGTAAGTTAGAATTGGGTCAGTTAAAACCTACCACGATTACTCTGCAATTAGCTGATAGATCCGTGAAGTATCCGGTAGGTATGCTAGAAGATGTACCGATTAGAGTAGGAAAATTCTTTATTCCTACAGACTTCGTCGTTCTCGATATGGATGAAGACTCTCAAATTCCCATTTTTCTTGGTAGGCCATTCCTAGCTACAACAGGGGCTATTATTGATGTTAAAAACGGAAGGCTTTCCTTGAATATTGGGGATGAGATAGTTGAATTTAGTCTATATAAATCTGTTGCTAACAGCTCTATCGAGAACTCTTGTTACAGGATTGACGAAGCTATAACCAAGGACAAGCTTGCTAAGAACCACTATAAAGATCCGTTAGAGGCACGACTGGTGAGTGATGGCTTGATCGAGGAGGAAGATGAAATTATCGCTGATATTGCTCGACTATTTGAGGGGAATCCGCCATTGACATATGTGCATGAGAGTGGAAGAACTAACGATGAAGGCATCAAAGTATTACATGACAAAAAGATCTCTCGCCAAAAATTCAAAAAATGGCGATTTGGGTCTCACATTCAACCGGTGCCTGAGTTTTCTTTACCTAAAAATCGAGACCCTAAAGTCGATTGGAGAATTGCCAAGTCGTCGGGTCCAATCCAGGATTTACACTAAGTTAACATGGTAGCGTCGAGCTAAAGACGTTAAACAAGCGCTTTTTGGGAGGCAACCCAAATGTATCCTTTACGTTTGTTTTCATTTCGTTTATGTTTTTCTTTCTTTTTGTTCTCTTTTGTTTCATGCTTTTTCTTTTATTTTTCGAGTTTTGTACGGCGTACGTACGCAATGTTAATAGGCGTACAATCAACGGAGGCAGAAGTTTTTACACCATTCGCGTACGTACGCGAAAACACATGGCGCATGTACGCCGAAATACATGGCATACGTACTCCGTGTAAATCGGCGTACAAACAACGAGGGCAGTGATTTTAAAAGCATTCGCGTACGTACGCAGAAATGAACGGCGTACATACGCCTAAATACTCAGCGTACGTACGCAGTTCAGAATAGCGCCTGTACGCCGAGTCGGGTTTTAAGTTTTTTTTTTTAAAACAGATTCTTTACCTCCTTTACTCAATCAAACACAATCCTTTTGCAAACCCTCGATCCCCTTCTCAACACCTCTTGTATTTTCTTCATAACAGCTACGAGAAGCAACGAAGCACAATCAACTACGAAGATTAAAGCACGAGATCAACATTGTGTTCCAGTGTTTTGTTTCTCTACAGCCCCATCGATACAATACATAGCAAAACCGGAACGGTCGTCTCGACATTTGACAAAGGTTACGTCCCTTTTTACTTTTATGCATGCATACATACACACGTTTATCACATTAGGGACAATGTGCGATTTAAGTTTGGGGGTTGACTACGGAGACATAACACTTTTACTATGGATTTCACTATGGATTATAGCTTTATCTTTGTGATCGTCTTACAACGATTGACTCGGTGATATGAAAACCTGACTGTTTAATACATATAACGCATGATATTTTCTGTCGGCGATATCATCTGCTTAGTTACAATTTTCTGGCTAGTCACTAATACGTAGTAGTCCAAGGCATAGGAGTTGAGTGGATCACCCGTTTTCGAAACACATAGGTAGTGGCCTCCAAGTCTACTAACTTAGAACAACGTCTTCTGGCACAATACGAAAAAAAAAAAAAAAAACTGCATGGATTAGTTCGTTCTGTGACCTTTGACACTTGAGTGATTAAGTCCGAAGGAGTATCTTAAAACTTAACGCCCTATGGCTATCTAGCTTGGGAGTCGTTGACCCAAAGCTCGATAACGGGTGTCATAGAAAGTCTAAGAGAACGAACATTGCACAATCCTGTCAAGTATGAGCTCGTTTGTATAAGTGACCTACGTTAAAAGCTCAATATTGTGAACCAGTTAGACCCTAATATCTGTTAGACTAGTTAGTATGGATGGGCGCCGCTCAAATTGTGTTAGAAACGCCATTCGACTATAATGCTTAAAGATGGCTTTATTAAGTGCTTTCTAGAAGCTTGTCTAACTCTGTGGTGTGAGGTAACCAACGATTAGCCGAATGCACGATTTTCTTCTAACAATGTCGGGTCATTAGTTCACGTCGATTTTTGTACGATTGTATCACATTTTGATTTAGCAAAGATTCATGGATTTTGTGATTTTGTGGGTATATCATCTGCAAACCCTCACGAGACTATAACTCGTCCTTTTTGGGTAACAAAAAGGTTTAAAAGCTTGTTGCACATGCTAAGTGCAATCGTGTACTCTACGAAAATGAGTTTATCTTTAGTTTTTTGTTTTTGTTTCTTTATTTTACCGTTTGTTCGAGGACGAACAAAAGCAAGTTTGGGGGGGTTGATAAACCTCATTTTTACGCTATTTCCATCATTCATTCGACACGTTTATTATAGAATTTGCATCATATTTTTATCCCGCAAATGCGTTTAATGTCACTTTTGAGTGCCGTAGGGAATTTCTATGTTGCAAACGGAAAACAACAATTGTAGGCTGAATTGTAGGCTGAAATCGAGAACAATTTGATCGAAAGTTGCAAATAAACGGCGTACAAGCGCCGTGTTAAACCGCGTACGTGCGACACTATACACGGCGTACGAGCGCCGTGTTAATTCGCGCCCGAACAACGAAGGCAGAGATTTGAGGTCGAACCGCGTACGTACGCCATTTTGAACGGCGTACAAGCGCCGACAAAGCGGCATACAAGCGCCTTGTTAAACGGCGCACAGGCACCGGATACATAAGCGTACAAGCGCCAGTCAAAGAGGCGTACAAGCGCGCAACATTCTGATTCAATACGCGTGAAGCCCATATTCAGCCCAAATTCGGATTTATGATCTAGATTAGGTATAAATACCCCTTCCCAACATTGTTTTAGGGTTCGACTTTTATTTTCTTGAATTGAGTTGTAAGGATTGGAGATCGAGAGACGAGATTCAAGATTTTTGTAGACAATTTGATTCGACAACGGGTTTAATCGAAATTATTTTCTTTAATCTCTTTTAATTCTTGTCGTTTTATCATGTTTACATTATTAATTGTTTATCGTGCTTTCGTATCTATGGAGTAATCCATCTCTACAAATTCAATCTGTCATAATAAATTTTAGTCAAAATAACATTTTATGACATTTAGATTCTATTATAATTTTATAGGATAATCATGGTAATTTTAAAGGTTAAACATTTATTTTTTGAAAATATTAGTTTAACATTTTTCATTGTTATAAAGATGGAACCAAAAGATTTCTCATATTACGTGTTTGTGAGAAAGATATAGGATAAATCAAGTCCACATTAATCTAAAAAAAATGGAACAAGAATTTGAAAAAAAATCTTATACTCTACCAACCACACTAATAAGTATTAGTAGCTAGTAATCTTACAACAATATAATTACCAAGTAAATACTTAGTGCTAACTTTTTAATTGCTGCAGTAAATACATTAATTGCTTAGAGATATTATATGAAAATGGTTTAAGTGCACAAAACGCTGTAATAGGATTTTCTACAATTCTACATACTTAAATATTACACACGTATGTTTAACATGTGTAAAATTTTTAAAACGTGTCAAACATCTAATATATAGAATAGAAAGCGCAACATTATTTAAAATATAAAATCTTATCCCATGTTGTATAAGTGGTGGGCCCAACTGAGGTTAAAATTTCAGTCAAAATTTAACCAGGCCCAATGCGACTATATGAGCTCATTGGGTAGGACAAAAGCCCAAGTGTTGTATGTTAACATGGGCCTATGTGTAATTTCCAAGCCCAAATATTGGGATAAATGTCTCTTCTCGTTTTGGTAAATCATTTGTATATGATGGACTCCATACTGCTCTATAAAACTCCATGCATGATAAGTGTTTGTAATGTATTTGTAAAATAAAATACGAGAAGAGACACTTATTTTAAGAATAAATTAGCAGTCAACAAATATTACGACCCATTTTATAAATTGTAGTAATTAATGAAGTGTAACAAATAAGATATCATGGAAGTAATTTGTACTATATATTAGTTCACAAGTTCGAAATTCATTATTTATGATGTATGTAAATCACAGCCTCTTTTGTGTGAATATTAATCTTTTAGGGTTTAAGGAAAAACTCAACATTAAAACTTTTGTGGTATTATTCATTTGCAAATAATTTTGTGAAAACAACATATTACATTGTGATGGCCATTCAAATTCATTACATAATACAAATAATTAAAACCCCAAGCCCAAATGAAAATGAATGAGCTTATGGAGTAAATTACAAATTTTAAAAAATAATAATTATAAAAAGTTACAAATTAAAATAATAATTCACACAAAAACCAAAAAATAAAAAATTGAATTTTGGTAACTTATCTCTTTTCTTGCTCTTCCTTGACAACTCCTGACCCTATAACATTTACAGTCTGAAGCTTAATTTCATCATCATTTATACCTCTCTCCATACTCATTTGATCATTAATATTCCCATCTACTTTAATAAATTTCCTTAGGATTTTTTCAAACATAATGTTTGAATCATGATGAGATATTTCTCTGAATAGTTTTTCGATAGAGCCATCATTTTCAACTTTGGAAACAAATTTCTCCAACATTTTTCGTCGTTTAACGTCGAGTTTTTCCATAAATCCTCTCAAGATTTGAAGTGAATCATTGTTGTCGTCCTCGTTGCTATTTTCTGATTCGATTTTATAATTTTTTGCAAAATCGTGAAATATATTGAGATATTCATCTGAAAATGATGTATTTTCATCGGTTGCCATGAAATCGATCTTCGAATCATATGAGTATAATTGGTGCGCAATTGAACTCAAAACTTGGCCACTTGATTCCATGTTTTTGTTTTTGGGGTTTGTATTTGTTTTTCTTTTTTTTGGCTAAGGGAGAAAAAAATGGAATTTGGTTTGATGATTTGAATGTAAGTTGAGAAATTTGTTTGTTTAAAGTGAATATTGAATTTGTGTTGAACAATTTTGGGTGCAATTGGATATATATAGATCTTGTTTGTACAGTGAAATGCACATTGGTTGACTAATCTAACTTTGTATAAATTAAAACAAGATTAGCTAAAGTTGAAAGTTTAAGCTTTTTGTATAATCAATTAATAATACATCGACTTAAACTCACCTCCATAACAATATATTAGTAGTAAGTGTAAATAATTAGATAAAAATTGTCGGTAAAAATTAAAATCATTTTAGTTGTCCCATTTTCAAGAAGAAAATAAATAGCTTTATTTTTGGGTGCTCTTCACGCGTGTATCTTAGACAAAAAAATCTCAATGAAAAAGACAATGATCTTTAATTAATATCCATTGGCCAAGAACTAACTAGCATTAGTCGGTCAATCCTAATATTTTCATTATTTTCTTCATCTCAATTCAACGCGTTGGAGGTATTTAGAATGATCATAAGACGAGTAAATCGACAACTTTTAAGGATTAACATTAAAAATATTAAGGGTCTATTAAGGTATAATACATTGGTAAAAAGTTATAATTTATGAATGTGTAATTATAAGAAATTTATTAGCTTGAAGGGTATTTTATCTAATTTCCAATACGTCTTTAAAAGTTGTGTTAACAATTCTCGAACTAATTCTTCATTTTTTACTTATTCATCAGTTATACCATTTATTACTTACCCGCATCTTGGAATTTTTATTTTAAAAATACGCTTCGTGTTTTATTTTATATATGTTATATGTATAGAATTTTTATTATTTATATATAATATATATTATATACATTAGCCTAAGGCTCCGTTTATTTGACAGGGAATGAAATCTAAAATGGGAATCAGATTTCTGGTAATTTGATTACCAGAAATCTAATTCCTTTAATAGTGTTTGGTTATTTATAAGAAAATGGGTAAGGAAATAGATTTCATTCCTTTTTTATATTTGGTTCAAACATATATAATAATGAATGGAAAACAAAATTAAAGATTTTGACTTAAATACCCTCAATTTTTAACCATGTTATTTATTCACATTTTTTGTATGTTCCAAATTATATATTTTTCACCGTAGTAGAATATTTATATTATATACTTATACATGTGCGTATATATACATATGCATATATATAAATTAGCTAGGTTAAATTATACAAAAATATATATTAATTTGGTTCAACTGCAATCTTGGACCTACATATAAGAATGTATCGATAATTATTTTAAGACATAAATATATTATTCTAAATAAATAAAATACGTCAATCGTAATGGACAACAATCATGTCAAATGAACTATAGCCAAAACAACATGAAAAATATTTGAATTTTCTTCAACGAATAAATATCAAATAAAAATGTAAATAATTATCTGTTGTAATAATAAAAATATTCAAAATCAATTAAAAATACTCAATTATTTCTCCATAAATAATCAAAATAAAAATTAAATAAACTTAAATGAAAGGAATAAAAAAAACTATTTTCCTTGATTGTGAGGGCAATAGAGTCATTTAATCACAATTACCTTGACATGAGTATCATAATACCTTCAATAAGTAGGGAATTGTGATTCCTGATTTTTGGAAGGAAGATTCTCATTTTTTAGGAATAAGATTATTTTCCCAAATAGCAAAATATAATACCAAACAATGCTATTTGATTTTTGGTAATCATATTCCATATTTTGATTCAATTCCTTGACAAACAAACATAGCCTAAGTTACATGCTTATTGTAATTTTTGAGATACATGAATATTGTTAGTTAAACAAACTTAGTATAATCCTAAACACAATTTTCATTCTATATTAAAAATGAGAAGAACAAAATTGAATATTATAAGCTTTTAACTTCTAAACTTTTAATTATTAAACAATTGTTATGCAATTTATGCTTGTGCATGCAATAATGAATAAACTATATTGAAGAACATGATATACTCTATCCGTATCCACATATAAATAAGGAAGAGGCTACAAAAGTATAAGATAACCTTTTTAGAATTATCATACTATCTACATCAAATCATCATATATTGTTAAATAGGATATACATTAATATGTTTTTTTTAAAACTTTCCATATTAATTTATATATATGTATCTATCATAGTATATGTGTTCCTTAATTATAGAAGAGTTTTATTCTATTCTCTCACATGCAACAATTTATAATCACTTTACAAAACAAGTATTCCTAAGTACATGACTTTATCTAATCTAATCTAATCTAACATATATATATACATAATTATCTAATCTAATCTAACATATATATATATATATATATATCTAACCTAAGTACATGACTTTATCTAATCTAATCTAATCTAACATATATATATATATACATAATTATTTTATTTATTCATACAACAATCAATTACATGCACCATTCATTACCTTAAGATATTAATGCCTAACAAAAAATGAACACCTCAATATGAAAGCTGAAATTCGACAAATGCCCTATCCTTTAATCTCAATTAATTATTATATATTTTTAACCATAATATTTTAGTAACCAATATATATTTTAATAGTTCAATTATATCAACTTTAGTTCCCAGTACCAAGGAAGCTAAAATTCTGTGATGGTAAAAGTGCAAATTTAGTTCCACACACGATATCACGATTCTAGTTTAATTTTCAGGTTTTATAAAAATTTAAAAACAGTCGCAATAATCTGATAAAGTTGCAAATTTAGTTCCATACACGATATCATGATTCTAATTTAAGTTTCACGTTTTATACAAATTTAAAAACAGTCCCAATAATCTGATAAAGTTGCAATGTTAGTCATTTTTTAAATCAGTGTTGTCTTATACTTTATTTTTATTATTTAAAATTACATTTTGCCCTTAAACTATATAAAATGTATTAATTAAACACGCCCTTGAACAAATATTATTGCCACTTACCCCCACAAAATTAGAAGAAAATAAAAATAGTTGAAAAAAAATAATGATTGGTCCATGTTATGAACGTCATGGCTAAACATATATGTTCGTTTTTTTAATTTTTAATTAAAATTAAAGGGGAAAAATGCAATTTAAAATAACAAAAATATAGTATGTGACTAACATTATCATAAAAAAGGACTAGTATTGCCTAGTGTAAAATATTGGGACGTTTTCTAAAATCTCATAAAATGTAAGTCTAACACTAAAATCACGATATCTCATGAGAGTAAATTTAAGATTTTTCGATTCTATATATGTTACTTAGATCACATGATACATATATTATATGCAAGTAACATAGCATATATACTTCATAAAAAGTTTCCACTCACCGTCAAAATAAATCACTTCCAAGTCCAACTAAAATTTGCACATTTTTTTATAGTGTTAGTGATAATTAAGTAACACATTCTACTAAAATGAACTAAATTAATCACCATCAAAAGGTAAATAAATAAAATAAACTATTGTGGACGTAAACATATGCGTTAATTTCAACATTAAAAAACTCCCTCCAACCCAGAAATCCAACATTCAATCTGTCTTACACCCATTTACAACTGGTTAGCACTTAGTTATTTTTCTCCATAACTCACTAATTTATCCCATTATATATATATATATAATATATATATATATATATGGGTACCTCTAATTCTCCAAAACCCATCAACGTTTTTTCATGCACATGCAAAAACAAGCTTCAACAATAAATACAATGTCACAATCCACCGGCAGCGGCGCGTCAGCATTTTCCGGCCGCCACCCAGTGTACCGCGGCGTGAGGCGGAGGAAGAGCAGCGGCAAATGGGTTTCCGAAATCCGGGAGCCCAGAACACCTAACAGGATATGGCTTGGCTCATTTCCGACGCCGGAGATGGCGGCGGTGGCGTATGATGTGGCGGCGCTGGCTCTTAAGGGCCGGGAAGCTGAACTGAACTTTCCGAATTCGGTTTCTTCTTTGCCCGTTCCGGTTTCTAATTTGCCTCAGGATATCCAGGCGGCGGCTACCGCCGCTGCGGCGGCGGTGGATGGTCTCCGTGGCGGCCGGAGTGTTGGAAATGTAGTGGGGCAGGCGGAAAACCTGCAGGGTTTGAATGATGAGTATGTTGATGAGGATATGATATTTGATATGCCTAATGTTCTTAGGAGTATGGCTCAAGGAATGTTGATAAGCCCACCTCGAATTGGGCTTGGTGATGATGATAATGGTGAAAATGTGCATGATTATAAGCTTTGGGATTAGCTTAAACCTCTATTAATCCCCGGGTTAAGTAACTTTTCTCACACGTTTAGTTCTACGGGTTAAAGTTTATTACATTAGTAATCTATAATTTGAAAATAGGCAATATTTTAGTCTCAACACAAAATTAACAACCAACATCTAAAATGGACTAGATGTGCAATAATTCAAAACTTCAAAATTAAATGTGTGGAACCTACCTTTATATTTTATAGGACAAAAAAAATGTAATTTTACCAATTTCTTTAGACAGTTCTCCACATTAGTAATAAGTAAATATATGTGTGTGTAACCAAAAAAATAAAATAATAAGTGTATTTGTTTTATTCATGGCATTCAAATATGGGAATGTTTGAATTAGTTTATGTTGCTCGAAAAGGATGTTTTTTGTAATTCTTTTTTCTTCTTTTTTTGGTTTGTAAGCTTTACATTCTCAAGTTCTTCGACTCTTGTTAAGAGGAAATGCTAGTACAGACCTAATGTTCTTAAATTGTGTTGATATATATATATATATATATCTTATCTTATTTTGCTATTATATTACAGCAAGAAAGAAGTTATTTTCTATTAAATGCTAATTTTTCAGAATTTTAATTTTCTTTATATAATAAATAATAATTAATTATCCTTCCATAACCAACTCCCCACTTGAAATTACACTTGAAATTATACAATAACTATTTAATTTTAGTTTCTTTATTTTAACTAAAACTTTATACCATAAATTCAAATATTTCCTACAGTGACATGCTACACTTCACCTAGTGAAGTTTTACAGTTCATGAATGTTTATAGACCCATTTTTCAGACGTACAAAATAGCATTAACTTATTCTGTAAATAGATTATAACACATACTATTTTAAATATAAAATTGGAATTTTTTTACAATTCAAAAGGATTTCGCTCTTTGTTAGAACAAGGACGTGACACTTTTAGAATGATATGTCGTGCGTAGAAGAGGCACACGCTAGTGTATATATATATATATATATATATATATATATATATATATATATATTCAATAAAAATATCAGTTATGGGTGTTATGGCTCTGAGATACCATTCTCAGAGTCATAGGCAGCGGAAAAACTAGCGAAGTTTTCAAAATATCCAATCATTTCTAAAATATCATTGAAGTTGATTATATTATAAGAAAAACTATCATCAAAAATATTAATAATATTACATGGAAGTATTAAATTATCTTGGTTTTCAATGAAGAAGTAAAAATATCTATTATAAGGAAGAATTATATAAAAAATCATTTTTATTAACTACTTAGTTTATTTAGTTCCTTATCTACGAATTTTAAAGCGCTTTTTAAGCAATACTCTAAATGTTTATGAATAGCTTTTTGATAATTATGATTCAAAGTATCATATTCAGAACTTTTTAATATCTTTTCCCAAAAAGAAATACTTTTTAGAATATAAACTCTTTCTTTTTGATAATTTTTTATTAAATTAGGGGAAGTAATTTCTTTTATGTAATAAGGATCTTCAATAGGATTAGGAACTCCTATCATTCCATTATATCTATGATGTATAGGTTGTAAATAATAAACATGACAATATAAATTATGTAGAAATAAAGACGGCATAATCAATATGTTTAAAGCTTTTCTTCTACCCTTTGTTCTTAGAAAATTTAATATTTATCATCAGACTGGAAATTTTTAAACAAGGGTCCAACACGCTTCCTTAAATTTTAAAATATTTTTGACCAAATAAATACCGGGTCATATTGCGAGACTTTTACCAGGCATTTCAGCCCCAACCTGACTTTTTCAAAACAGGTAACTTCCCTTGCAATTCCTTCAGTATTTATTAGCACAACCCAAGTTCGTTTTCTACTCAAGGGCGTAGTATTTTAAAATTAAAGAAATATTAAACATTTGTTTTTATTCCAGGTGATAAAAAATATTAATTCTTCAAAGAAAATTGGGTAGAAGAAAATTTAAACTTAGTGTGACATAGAAATCATACCTTGATAAATTAGAACTCTTTAATTGATTTCTAGCAAGCAACTTCTTTTATGGATATCCAGCAAGAATACTTGTTTATCGATATCAAGAAAGCATACTCATATTTGTATAAGAAACACTCTTCTTTTATTGATATTAAACACACTTATTTTACAAAAGTACACACTTATTTTTACATTATTCAACTCTCTACTACAACTTTTTTCAACCTCTCTAACTCCTCTCTAAGGTTTCTACCAACCACTTCTACTCTACTCTTACAAAGACTCCTTATTTATAGACAAACATAGATAGTACAATTATAGATAAGTATTACATCTTTTCAAACTTTGTACAGTAATTTATAAAAATCTACTACAGTAATTGCTATCGTGTCCATAAATAAACAGTAAATATTTTGTCTTTTCCTTTATTCACTTTCTTCGTCATCTCTTCTCGGTTCTTCCTTGACTTTATCTTGTTGTCTCATTTCATTGGAGAACATCTCATACACGTGCCTCTAGCATGTCACCTAAATTGACATAATTTGGCTTGGGCCTCTGGGCTTGATTCAATTATTCCAGCATCTAGCCATTTTATCTTTGTTTGTAAATATCGAGAAGCAGCTTCAGGAGTAGACTTTGCTGGGCTTATCATTACTGAAGAATGCATTTTCTTCCCTCCATAAGTTCTGAATCCTTTCTTGAAACTATTCTCCATAGTTTGTAGAACTATTCTGATTCCTATCGCTCTTCTATAATGAATATCTTTTTCTTCGAATTTAATAAACTGTTTTCTTTCTTCTTTTATCGTATAAGGAAGTGCTTTTCCAACTTGTATAAAATGATAGGAAGGAAATTTTTTATTCTGATGGAAATCAGGACCAGCAGAGTAAAGTTTTAGCATTAAAATATCTTTGGTGGTGACTGTAGGATTATTCTCGTAGTAATCTTTTACTCCTTCATATATCCAGTGTGGTAATAATCTAATTTCTGAAAATTCAGGACTTCTTAAATATATCGTATTAATAGCTCCGAAATCATACCATTTTCGTATTTCTTCAGGAGGACTATCTGGCATATAATTAAGACGTGGATAAATTCCAGAAAAGTCTATATATCTATAGTCGGTATTTGAGAGACTAAAAAGTTCTCTCATTGTAACAAATTGCTGTTCTTCATCAGCAGATATCTCGACTTTTATAGGAAAAACATGTTTTTTACTTCCCTCAGCTTTAGCAGTTTGTGGTCTGAGAGAAATCTCTTCAGTTATAATATCTTCTTTTGGAGTACTTACTTCCTCCATAGATATATCATCTCTAACTTTTTCCTTTTCCTTTAAAGAAATTTGTTTTAATAATCCAGTAATATGTTGTAAATTTAATTCAATATTATTTATCCTATTGTTGATACTTTTTGCTTCGGAAACCAATAAATTAGCTATTTCAGGAATAGTACCGGCAGCATTAGCTATATCTGTTAAAATACTATAAGGTATATATGAAAAATAGCAGACGAAATCACTGGCTTTTCTTGTATATAAACTGAAGAAGAGTGTTATTCACAAGAGAGAAGATAGAGCACTTTGGAAAAACTAGAATGAAGCAAAAAAACCCTAAAACACGGTATATATACCAACAACTATTAATTAATAGCAAGAAAGTCCCTGAACATATGTTCAATTATGAAATAGCCGCCGAGAATCTGAAATGGGCAGAGGCCTTATAATCAAGGATGGGCTGATGGACCGAGGCTGGATCACTTAATTTGTGTTTGGACTTTTCCTCTAATCCAATGAATCTTTTACCAAGGATTGAGGCTTGATATTTGGGCTTAAGACACAGCCCACTGGTCTATTCTCAACACCCTCCCACAACACCCTCCCACAAGCTGAAATCCGGGGAGAAGATATCTATCATCCTTAGCTTTCCAACCAGCTCACTGTGTTTGGTGCGACCCAAAGCTTTTGTAAACACATCTGCAATTTGGTTTCCAGTACACACAAAATTAGTAGAAACAATATGATTTTTCACATAATCCCTAATAACATGACAATCTATTTCAATATGTTTAGTTCTTTCATGAAATATCGGGTTTGAAGAAATGTGAACAGCCGCTTGATTGTCACAAAAAAGGTCAACCGGAGTTAATTTTGTAAGACCAAGATCTTTAAAAATGCCTAATATCCACACAATCTCACTACAAGTAGTAGACATAGCCCTGTATTCAGCTTCAGCTGAAGATTTTGAAACAGTACTCTGCTTTTTGCTTTTCCATGAAATCAAAGATTTTCCCAAAAAAATACAGAATCCAGTAACAGATTTTCTAGAAAAAGGACAGGACGCCCAATCCGAATCACAATAGGCAATCAGTTTATCAGAATTTTCTTTTGGAAAAAATAATCCCCTCCCAGGAGATGATTTTAGGTAACGTAAAACACGTAGAGCAGAATTTAAATGCGAGTTTTTCGGTTGGTGCATAAACTGACTCAAAACATGCACGGAAAAAGAAATGTCAGGCCTAGTATTTGTCAAATATATAAGTTTACCAATTAACCTTTGATACAAAGAAATATCAGATAACAAGGAATCAGAATCATTGGATTCAGTGGTTAATTTCAAATTTTGTTCCATAGGAACAAGTGTTGGTTTTGATCCAAGGATCCCAAACTCAGATATTAAATCTAACGAGTATTTCCGCTGACTTAAAACTAGACCTACGGGTGACCGAGCAAACTCAATGCCAAGAAAATACTTTATACCCCCTAAATCTTTAATATGAAACCGAGAATTTAAAAACAGTTTGACGCGATTAATGTGCTCTTCAGAATTTCCGGTAACAATGATATCATCCACGTATATTAATAAAGCTATAAAAACAGAATTCATGCTCTTGACAAACAGGGAATAATCATATAGACTTTGAACGAAACCAATTTCAGCTAAACTATTCGTGAATTTTTCGTTCCATTGTCTAGGAGCCTGTTTTAAACCATATAGGGACTTTTGCAATTTACATACACGATTGTCATTAGATTCAAAAAACCCCTGAGGTAAAGACATATAAACCTCTTCATGCAGATCACCATTCAAAAAAGCGTTATTCACATCCAAATGAAAAATAGGCCAATCCTTAGAAATAGCCAAAGAAAGGAGAGACCGGATCGTGACCATTTTCACAACTGGTGAAAACGTTTCAAAGTAGTCAATTCCCTCCCTTTGGCTATATCCTTTGGCAACAAGTCGTGCCTTATACCTTTCGACAGAGCCATTCGAGTTATATTTAATCTTGTAAACCCATTTACAGCCGATAGGTTTTCTATTTTTAGGAAGCTCAGTTAGAATCCAAGTTTTATTTTCATTTAAAGCATTCATTTCAAGATCCATAGCAGTTTTCCATTTTTTGTCTTTGATGGCTTCATGAAAATTACTTGGTTCTTTAAGTTTATCAATAAGAGAGGTGAAACATTTATAACTCGAATGGACTTTATCATAGCAAACAACTTGTGACAGAGGATAAAGGCAAACAGAATTACTAAAAAGATATATCATAATCATGTAAGTGGGCAGGAAGTTTAGAGGTCCTAGTGGACTTCCGAACTACCACTTCCGGTGAGGATGAAGGTGAATCAGTATGACTGATATCATGTTGGCCGGACGAGGGTGAGGTAGGGAAGGAGGTCTCGGAGCCTTCATTATCCAAGGATAACAAGCCCTCAGTCCCGGTGACAGTTTCATCGTAAAAAACTCGACTGTTAACACCGATTTTGGGCACGGTCATGTCGTCATCGACCAGTATACCTGATGTAGTAGCCTCAACCTCGTCCGCGCCAGCAGCATCAAATGGCGTGATGGAACCTGCAGAATCAGAACTGTTAGAAAGGAAAGGAAAAACAGTTTCATAAAATTGAACATCACGAGATAGCACTATATCATTTGTTTCAATATCCAATAGTTTGTATGCTTTACGATCTTCACAATAACCAAAAAAGACACATTTACGAGCCCTAGAATCAAATTTGTCTTTGCTACAAAAATTAGAGGCATAACACAGACACCCAAAAGCACGTAAAACATCAAATTTGGGGGTGAAACCATAGATTAATTCAAACGGAGTTTTGCCATGAAGCCGAAAGCTCGGAGTTCGATTTATTAAAAACACAGCAGTTAAAATGCATTCGGACCAATATATAATAGGACAGTTACTTTGGAAGAATAAAGCACGTGCAACATTAAGAACATGACGATGTTTACGTTCTACTATACCATTTTGTTGAGGCGTATTAACACAAGTAAATTGCTGTTTCACACCCAAATTAAAGAGAAAAGTTTTAAAATCAGTATTTGTAAATTATGTCCCATTGTCAGAATGTATACATTTTATCGTTTTTGAAAACTAAGTCTGAATCATAGAAAAGAAACCTTTCAACACATTGACAGTTTCAGATTTACAGGCAAGCAAATATACCCATGTAGCACGAGAGTAATCGTCTACGATAGTAAGAAAATATTTGAAACCATTATAGCTTTCTTCCTTATATGGGCCCCATAGATCAAGATGAACAAGGTCAAAAATAGAGTTACACTTAGAAGTGCTTGTGTGAAAGGGCTCGCGTGTTTGTTTTGACTTGTGACAAATATCACACGGTTTTGATTCAGCAATATCAGTGAAGTGTAGGGAATTTTTTAAAGATTTTAGCACATTATCAGAAGGGTGCCCAAAGCGTTTATGCCATAAATTGAAAGATCATGAAGTAGAGTTAGCTAAATGTTGCTTTAATTGGGAACTTATGGGTAAAGGGAAGAGATACAAACCCCCTTCTTGTTTACCAGTCCCCAACAGTTTTCCGTCCTGAAGGTCCTGGAAAAAACAAACATTCTCAAAAAACTTCAGACAACATGAGCAATTTTTAGTCAATTTAGAAACAGACAAAAGGTTGTAATTGAACTCGGGGACAACAAGGACATCCATAAGGACAATTTGGGGGAACAGTTTTATAGTTCCCATATGAGTTATCTTTGCACTATGACCATTAGGAAGGGTCATAGTCATATTTTGATTTTCAATATCTGTTATATCAAAAAGCATGTGCACAGAAGATACAATGTGATCTGTTGCCCCTGAGTCAATAATCCACCCTTGTGTCGACAGGGACACAGAGTCAGATGAAATACCTGTCATGGCAGATTTGTTCCCATCTGACTCTTTGTGTCCTTGCCCATTTAACAAAGCAAGAAGTTGTGCTCGTTGTTCAGGTGTAAAGTCAAGAATGTTGTTGGCACCCTGGGCAGATTCAGATTTATCAGATACAACACTGTTGAATTTTTTTGCAGTTTGACTCTGTCCAGGTTTCCTTTTAGTTTTGTAGTTTTCAGGAAAACCAATAATCCTATAGCATTTATCTATAGAATGACCTATATTTCCACAATGCTCACAAGTTGGTTTAGAGTTGTTTTTAGGTTTGTCACCATTGTTCTGACTGACGAAGGCAGAAGGATTTTTATCAGAAATATTTAGAGAGGTACAAGATCTATGTGACTCTTCCTGAGAAACTAAACTGAAAGCACTCATGACATCAGGCAGGGGTTCACGTAAGAGAATGTTGCTTCTAACAGAAGTGTATTTATCATTTAACCCCATTAAAAATTGCATGAGTTTCATGTTTTGAGCATGTTTATCAGACTTATTAAAAGCAGCACATGAACAAGGTGGCAAGTCAATCAAGGCAGCATATTCATCCCAAAGCATTTTCAATTTTGAATAATAAACAGCTACAGAATCAGACCCTTGACGAATTTGAGCAATGTTTTGATGTATGGAAAAAATTCTAGAACCATCTACTTTATTATATGTAGCATGCAGTTGAGACCACACATCAGAAGCTTTATTAGCGAAAACCAACCCAGCATATAAATCTTTCGACACAGAGTTCAAAATCCATGATAAGAGACGACAGCATTACACCTGTCCCACTGATTTTGTAAAACGGAATCAGTGGGATATGGTATAGTGCCAAGAACAAACCCAACCTTATTTTTACCAGTTAAGGCGATAGTCATAGCACGACTCCAGATAACATAGTTATTACAACCAGTTAAGGTATAAGAAATAATATTCAAATTACTGTAATCGGAGGCATGCAAATGCAGGGGGTCATTAATATCTAGACTAGCAATAGTCGTGGCAGGGGAAGTAACAGTAATATCAGTCATGTTGATAACAACAATTACAACTAACAGAAGAGACTGTAAAACAGGGAATAGCAATACCGCTGTGTTTTTTTTTTTTTTAAAAAACACAGAAAACAATAGTA
Organism: Verbascum thapsus; assembly: GCA_963669365.1. Classification (NCBI taxonomy): domain Eukaryota; kingdom Viridiplantae; phylum Streptophyta; class Magnoliopsida; order Lamiales; family Scrophulariaceae; genus Verbascum; species Verbascum thapsus. The sequence goes on from OY770120.1 coordinate 3,365,438, forward strand.
CGACTGATCACGCGAAGCGGAAGCACAGATAAAATGCCTTCGGAACACCAGTATCACTGTCAGGTTAAAGAAAAAATTAGAAACCTGAAGAAAGAAAAGGAAACCGAAGTATAAAGGAACGATACGTTGTTTAAAGAACCAAACCGACTCAAGATCCGTACGGATTAGAGTCACCAAAACCAACTGGAGTGGGAAAATCTCAAGGCCTGTTGCGAATGTGAACAGATCTGAGATTTTCAAGTACCAGAGGTAGTAGATCGAGTAAAAAAAAGGAAAAAAACTCAGAGTTTGTATATAAAAAACGATCTGAGACGTAATCCTCAACCACCGGAGAGCCGTGATGAAAAAAAACACCAGATCCGTAAAGAATGCAAGAACCGCACTCAACCAGAACAGATCTGTAAACTGGAGCCAAAAATCTCAAGATTTGTTGCGAATGTGAACAGATCTGAGATGTCCAAGAAAAACAACCGTCGCTCGAAACAGAGATAACACCAGGATGTATGTATCCGATGAGGAACACGAAAAACAGATGAACCACACCAAAAAACACACCACTCGTTACCAACCGAAAATATTACCAAGAGATATGTATCCGGTGAGTGTACGAAGACAGATCACACCGAATACACACAGTGGTAGACAACACGTTCAGCAAAAGACTGAACCAAACACCAGGATCGAAGACGCTCTTGATGCCATGTTAAAATACTATAAGGTATATATGAAAAATAGCAGACGAAATCACTGCCTTTTCTTGTATATAAACTGAAGAAGAGTGTTATTCACAATAGAGAAGATAGAGCACTTTGGAAAAACTAGAATGAAGCAAAAAAACCCTAAAACACGGTATATATACCAACAACTATTAATTAATAGCAAGAAAGTCCCTGAACATATGTTCAATTATGAAATAGCCGCCGAGAATCTGAAATGGGCAGAGGCCTTATAATCAAGGATGGGCTGATGGACCGAGGCTGGATAACTTAATTTGTGTTTGGACTTTTCCTCTAATCCAATGAATCTTTTACCAAGGATTGAGGCTTGATATTTGGGCTTAAGACACAGCCCACTGGTCTATTCTCAACAATATCTAACAAATCTGATGTATTATCTTTAACAGTCTTTATCTGATTTTGAGAATCTTCCACATGTAGAAGTATCTGATTTTTAATTTCTTCCATCCCTGGTTAAAAAATCAGCTAAAACATTAGAATCAGATTTAACAATTTCAATATCGAAATTATATTCTGCTAAAATCGTCTGCCATCTAATTAGTCTTTTATATTCTGGTTTAAAAGGTAAATTATTTCTAATAAAAGCTTTTACTTGAGTATTATCGGTTCTTAAAATAAATCTTTTAGGTAATAAAAAGTAATAAAATTTTTGACAACTTTTTATCACAGCTAATAATTCTTTTTCATTAATATGATATCGACTTTGAGTATCTGTAAATGTACCAGAACAATATCTACATAATGATTCAATTTTATCTTCTTTCTTTTTTAATACACCACCCCAGTATTTTTCAGAAGCATCTGTTTCAAGAATTAGATCATCTGTACTAGAAGGGAGTTGTAATCTAGGAAGGTTAATACATAAATTTTTTATTTTTCTAACTTGATTCTCTAAAGTAGAATCAAAATAGAATATTTTATCTTTCTTTAATAATTGTTGTAAGGGATATCTTAGTTCAGCTAGGTTTTTTATAAAATCACTAGCATAATTTAAAATTCCTAAAAATCTTTGAACTTGTTTTTTGTCTATTAATTTATCAGGGAAATCCTTTAATTTTTCTAAAATATGATTTTGTAATTCGATTCCTTTACCATCTATATTCATTCCTAAAAATTCTATCCTTTCTTGAATTAATTTTGATTTCTTTTTGGATAATACTAATCCATTGTTTTTACATAGGTTATAAAAGTGATTTAAATGATATAAATGTTTTTCTATATTTTCTGATGCTATAAGTATATCATCTATATACACAAATATATAATCTATTTCTTTAAAAATATTGTCCATCTTTCTCTGAAATATTTGGGGTGCATTTTTTAATCCAAAGGGCATTACTAACCATTCATAATGTCCTTGAGGGGTAGAAAAAGCAGTATATTGAATACTATCAGGATGCATTTTAATTTGCCAAAATCCACTCTTACAATCAAACTTAGAGAATATTGTTTTTTCTCGTGTTTGATTTATTAGACTTTCTTTATGAGGTAAAAAATATCCATCAAAAATAGTATTATCATTTAATTTTTTATAATTTATCACCATTCTAGGTTTTCTTCGTGTAATCTCAGCATGATTTCTTACCATAAATGCAGGACAACTATGAGGAGATAAACTATTTCTTATTAATCTTAAATTCATATATATATATATATATATATAGCATATATGGTGAATTGAGGTTTGATTTAACTCAACTTCTACTACACGAAGGGTCAGTTAGGTAAAGAAAAACTATCAGGTTGGGTTATTTAGTTAGTCCGAATCATTTAATCGTTGATTAATTCTAGGGTTTTGAATTTTGATAGAACACTGTTACATTGGTTTTGAAAGAAAATAATTTCCCAATAATTACTACAAGCCTTTAAAATAAGTTTTTTTTATACGAAAAACTCATAAAAAATCATTCACAATCTCAAAATTTCATTCCATATATTTATTTAGAGTTAATAGATATGTGAACTTAATCGTTTTTATCCTTCTTAATTAAGAATTAATTAATTGTACTTTTATATAGATATTTATTTGTACGTATAGAACTTTTATATTGACTACTGGTCTTAATTTTGATTTTTTGAATTTTTTTCAATCTTTTTTAAAATTACAAAAAATGATATTTTTAGATAATTAGCATGTTAAAATCATAAATAACATGTAAGAGAATATTTTAAAATTTCAATACTAAAATATAAAAATCGTATTAGACAACTCATCAATCTGAAAAAAATTTAATATTAACAAATACTTTTGGTTCAGCCAGGATTAGTGGAGATTAAGCAAAATGGTATGTGTAATTATTATTTATCTTGACTTGCTAATCATAGTTAATTAGTAAGCCTCTTCTGTTCATGCACATTGGTGACATATGAACAATTTAGATTGCTAATACTGAACGATATGAGATTTTTTATTCCAAATTATATATACATATATTTGATACGTGTATTTTACATATACGCTTATTAAAGAATATTTAAAATGTGTAAATATTTTAACACGTATCAAACATATAAAGAAAAGATGGAACAAGAATTTGGAAAAAAAAAATCTTATACTCTACCAACCACACTAATAAGTAGTAGTAGTAATCTTACAACAATATAATTACCCAGTAAATACTTAGTGCTATCTTTTTAATTGCTGCAGTAAATACATTAATTGCTTAGAGATATTATATTAAAATGGTTTAAGTGCACAAAACGCTGTAATAGGATTTTCTATTTCAAATCACTTCTATCTACAATTCTACATACTTAAATATAGGGGTGCAACTCGGCCCGGTTCGGTCAAAAACCGGACTGAAATTTCGGTTAACCGAAATTTCGGTTCGGTAATTTTAGAACCAAAAACCGAACCGAAATAGTTCGGTTCGGTTAAAAACCGAAAAAACCGAAATTTTATTTATTAATTTTTTTTTATTTTTTTTACCTATTCTGATTTGTTTTTTGGTTTAAAAAATCAAAAAAGAAAAATTGCATATGCTAGGATTTGAATCCATGACTTTTGGGTGAATGGAGAAGGTCTTAACCAACTAGACTACAATGAATTCTTGTTATTTCTTATCAATTATTAATAATATAATATATTTTAATTTAATAAAATAAAAAAAATTCGGTTTTCGGTTCGGTCCGGTTAACCGACACCACAAACCGAAACCGAACCGAAAACCAAACCGAAATTTTTGGTTTTCGGTTCGGTTCGGTCGGTTCGGTTGATTTATAACACCCCTACTTAAATATTTGACACGTGTAATTCACAAATGCGTTTATTTAGAGATATTTAACATGTGTAAATATTTTAAAACTTGTTAAACATCTAATATATAAAATAGAAAACACAACATCACTTGTAATAGAAAATGTTATCCCTCGTTCAATAAGTGGTGGGCCCAAAATTTCTTAACTTTTCAGTCAAAATTTAACCAGGCCCAATGTCACTATATGAGCTCATTGGGTAGGACAAAAGCCCAAGTCTTGTATGTTAACATGGGCCTATATGTAATTTCCAAGCCCAAATCTTGGGATAAATGTCTCTTGTAGTCTATATTAATTTTTATAATATTTTTAAAATTCTACATGTGTCATGTATTTGTAAGATAAAATACGAGAAGAGACACTTATTTTGAGAAAATTAATAGGCAACAAATGTTACGACCCATTTTATAAATTGTTGTAATTATTTATGATGTATGTAAATCACATCCTCTTTTGTGTGATTAATCTTTTAGGATTTATGGAAAAACTCAACATTAAAACTTTTGTGTTATTATTCATTTGCAAATAACTTTGTGAAAACAACATATTACATTGAGGTGGCCATTCAAATTCAATACATAATACAAATAACTAAAACCCCAAAGCCCAAATGAAAATGAATGAGCTTATGGAGTAAATTACAAATTGAAATAATAATTAATTTAAAAAAATTACAAATTAAAATTAAATAATTCACACAAAAACCAAAAAATAAAAAATTGAATTTTGGTAACTTATCTCTTTTGTTGCTCTTCCTTGACAACCCCTGACCCTATAACATTTACAGTCTTCACTTTAAATCTCTCAAGCCTAATTTCATCATCACTTATACCTCTCTCCATATTCATATGATCATTACTATTCCCATCTACTTTAATAAATTTCCTTAGAATTTTTTCAAACATAATGTTTGAATCATGATGAGATATTTCTCTCAATATTTTTTCGATCGAGCCATCATTTTCAACCTTGGAAATAAATTTCTCCAACATTTTTCGTCTTTTAACGTCGAGTTTTTCCATAAATCCTCTCAAAATTCGCAGTGAATCATTGTTGTCACCCTCGTCGTTGTTTTCTGATTCGATTTTATAATTTTTTGCAAAATCTTGAAATATATCGAGATATTCATCTGAAAATGATGTATTTTCTTCGGCTGCCATGAAATCGATCTCCGAATTATATGTGTGTAATTGGTGTGCAATTGAACTCAAAACTTGGCCACTTGATTCCATGCTTTTGGTTTTGAGGTTTGTATTTGAATTTTTTTTTTTTGGCTAAGGGAGAAAGAAATGGAATTTGGTTTTGATGATTTGAATGTAAGTTGAGAAATGTGTTTGTTTAAACTGAATATTGAATTTGTGTTGAACAATTTTGGGTGCAATTTGGATATATATAGATTTTATTTGTACAGTGAAATGGACATCGGTTGACTAATCCAACATTGGAAAAGTCTTGGTCAAAATCACGGTTTCCAAGTATGCAAAGATTTACTAGTTCTTTGTTCATGGAGGAGTGCGACTAATCAACATTCTTAGTATTTAGATAATATCAATTATCAATATCTCAAATATTATTTTTTATAGCGAAGTTAATACTCAGTTCTAAATATATTTTATGATGTGAGTTGTTAGATATTTTATTATGTATACAATCAAGTTTGTTATTATAATCAGGAACGAGTTTTCTTTATTACACATTTAAATTCCAAGTACTTATAAAAAAACTCAAGTTCCATGGAGTCATTATGTTTAAGTTTATTCCTATTTTAAATATTATCATACTTTTTACTATATAATAATAAATTGTAACTTGTGTTCATTATGTTTGTTTACTACATTTTAGATATTTTTTGAACATTCTATAATGAATTTACTATGCTCAACAACAATTATCAAGAATCAATTGATAATTATTATTAGTTAATTTCTCGAAACAGCAATTTGATGAGGACGTAGTCTCCACGTATTTGGCTGTAGATTCACAGTTGACACAGTCTCCAAATATTATTTTCTTGACTCATGTTGCAGAAAATTACAAGAATGTTCCTTTCTCAATGGTCATCTGCATTTTGCTTTCCATAATTTAGCTCAAATTTATTTTTAATTTTATTCATTATAAGTTTTTCACATTTAGTCTCATAATTTTATGTCCCATATTTAAGTCTATTGTCTAAAATCTAACGGTCAACGTTAATCAATTTTTTTCGAGGAATTCATGCGTGAATACGCTCATACATGGATTATATTTAATATTATGATATTATTAGTTATTACTTAATATCATGTGTCTTTTGCATAAAATCTCCCGAAAAAATCTAATTGAGTCGACCGTTAGATTTTAGATGATGTGACTAAAGGTGAGACATTTAAAAATTACAAGACTAAATGTGATAAATTCTTAATGAACGAGATCAAAATTAAATTTAAATATAATTTACAGAGGTAAAATGTAATTTTCTCAATATAATTGAATTTGATTTTATTCGTAAAGATATGTTTAGTATGAGTATTTCATCAAGGTTTTTTTTTTTCTCAATGGCCAAGGCATGCATATTATTTAACATAAAATTAATGTAAAGCCAATGAGTAACTTTTTTTCCCACAATATTATTTATAACACTGTATGCATTTAATAACATAACATGACCAACATATTTTCAATTTTCCCATGTTTTTTTTCTCTCATCAAAATTGGAGTGAAGTTCATACAAGAAAATGAGAAAAAAGAACTGCTCAATGTATACTATTTTATTATTTCAAAGAAAATCTCTTTTAAACAAATGAGTTAGTACTCATAGTACATGTCACTTTATTAGATTACATTATTCAAAATTGATATAAAGAATACTAATAGTACATGTTAATTTCAGAGAAATTCTAACTTGGACCAAGTCTCTAAACCTGTGCCTACTCAGATAATTTATGTTTTCGCAAAAAAATTAGTAATTTATGTATCTCATGCAATTAATGTATACTAAAAAATTTAGTAATTTATGTATCTAAACATGTTAATTTATGTTTTCGCAAAAAATTTAGTAAAAATAATTTATGTATCTCATGCAATTAATGTATACTAAAAAGTTCATTAACAAAAACATAAATATTATATTTATTATCTAATTAATTAGATTTGGTAAATTTAAACTATAATTCCTTTTGGTGCGGCTGCAGACGAGGTTTTTTTAGGAAAAAAAGTAAATAACAGTCTGTAAAGTTATAAAACTAACCTTACAGACCATCTACAGCCACAAATTGTGGTGGCAAAATACCGGCAACCTGCATAGCAGGTTGCTCTATATTGTGTTATTTTTATTTAAAATCAATATCTCAAACATTTAAATATTTCTTTGGGCCCATGTATAATTTAAAATCTTATAATTTAATCTCAATTTTCAATTCCTGAAAAACTACTAATTGAGGAATATTATACATCTATAGGTACTAATTGAGGGGTATATTATACATTTAAAATATGTCTTCAATTAATACTTATAGAATTAATATGTTTACAGAAAAAAAAACTTAAATTTCCCTTATGGAATTCGGATCTATCGAATAATATTCATATATTTGAATTAAATCATATTCTCAATGTACTTCATTTATCCCTCATTGTACTTAATTAATAATATTAAAATTTTGGCAAAAATATAATCATATTTTTTATTTAATATTTGAGAAATATAGTAATTTCTATATGTACTACCTGAGGATATATTATACATTTGAAAGCTATTAATTTTAACAATTTATTAAATTTTTTATAGTCCAGTAATTCAAATGAACAATAGGTGGTTAGTGCCAATAGATACAGAACATTGACATATCAATTTGATAAAGTCAAAAAATTTGAAATTTAACTTTTCTTCCTATTCATTCTTCATTATATTCATTTTCATTTGCTTAATATTACGTTGAGAAATTGAATTAAATTATCATAATAATAAAGTTTTCCAAATTCGCAAAAATCTTAAACACATAATTGAGTTATAAAAAGTCTTGATTTCAATCAATAATTAATATAGTGGAATTTCTTTAAAATAAGATTCTTTTTCTTTGTCGTCTTTTGGTGAATATAGGAATTAAGAAAGATATATTTTACAAAATTTAAAAATTATTGGACACCGGCTGTCAATTACTAATCTCACAGAAATCTGTAAGATTAGCAACATCGTTCTTTTTATGATAACGACCTTAATGGATTAGTAACTAATTATTATTTTAAAGAGATCCATAAACTTTTATTTTGACCAAGACATTTTCAATGTGAAATTAGTCAATCAATTAATGTCACTCTACTTGTTATATATATATATATATATATATATCCAAAATGTTTGACACAAATTTCAGTATTCAGTTTAAACAAACTCTTTTCTCACTAACATTCAAATCATCAAACCAAATTCCATTTCGCTTTCCCATTAGCGAGAAAAGAAAATGCTTCATCTATAACATAAAAAATGCCCACTATTCTATTTTTGTTTGATGTTTGTCATTTAACGTAAAAGTAATACTTACTAAACTGCAATATTCAATTAATTTAATTAAAATCAAAATCACAGCATGTGTTATATTTTTTAAATTCCTAGAAGAAATCAAAAGAAATTCCTTTTGTTTCATTTTGTTTAAAGATAAATTTGTTAAATTCCTAGAAATAAAATCAAAGGATACATTATTTTCCAAAGATGTGGGAGCAGAAATTATTCAATAGAGAATTAAATTGAAGAAAAAATAAACTCCACATAAAAATTAATGATTTTGGGTCATATAGTTTCATGGGCCATGGGACAAACTCACAATTGAAGACAAAAGAATAGTTCCTTGATCCACAGTCTGTTGCATGTAAAATAATTATGTGAAATTTATCATATGACATTCAAAATTAAATGTTCAATAGGAAGTTTTAATTGATTGGATACAAATTACCTACATATTTACCAACATATATTTGATATAATTTTTAAATTGATAATATTGTAATGGGAATCAAAAAGACTACCAAACAGTGATCTTTGAGTTGCAGTGATCTACAAATTCAATCTGTCATAATAAATTTTAGTCAAAATAACATTTTATGACATTTAGATTCTATTATAATTTTATAGGATAATCATGGTAATTTTAAAGGTTAAACATTTATTTTTTGAAAATATTAGTTTAACATTTTTCATTGTTATAAAGATGGAACCAAAAGATTTCTCATATTACGTGTTTGTGAGAAAGATATAGGATAAATCAAGTCCACATTAATCTAAAAAAAATGGAACAAGAATTTGAAAAAAAATCTTATACTCTCTACCAACCACACTAATACGTAGTAGTAGTAGTAATCTTACAGCAATTACCCAGTAAATACTTAGTGCTAACTTTTTAATTGCTGCAGTAAATACATTAATTGCTTAGAGATATTATATTAAAATGGTTTAAGTGCACAAAACGCTCTAATAAGGTTTTCTATTTCAAATCACTTCTATCTACATATTTATACATGTTTAGATATTTGACACGTGTGATTTACAAATGCGCTTATTAAGAGATGTTTAACATATGGAAAATGCTTTCCTCGCAAGAACTATAAGATATTTAGCCTTACAGTCAATTTTCTTAACCACAAATTTTGGTACTATGTATAATTATAGTGTAGTAGTTTGTCATGTTTCCAAATAAAATATTTAAGATAATCCCACATAATTATGTATAATGATAGTTAGCTTCATATATATTATAAATTTAGATGAATTCCTATTAATTATTTTTAATTTTTATTTTTTGTGTCACGGAAATCCTATATTAATTATAGATCGAACATTAATATTTAATCTCATTTTTATTGTATGAATATCAAAACTGTATAAAATAATATTTTATCAAATAGATGTTAAAATGTTAAAATGTTATAATGTTCAAGAAAGTTGATAAATTCAATACATTATTAACTTTTAAAACAGAAGAAAATCTCAAAATTACACCGGAAATAATTGGATTGGGTCTTTTTTATACTATTGTTTAATTGCTTACTGTACGCATATTATTTATTTATTTGAATTAAAGAATCACCAAATTATACCTTATTTAAGTATTTTAGCTCCAATAATTAATTTTTATTTAATATGATGTAAAGACAATTAATTAAATAAGAAAAGAGGTGGGCTTTATGAATTTTTTCCTTAACTACCATCTGTAGATGCTAATCTCACAAAAATCTGTGAGATTAGCATCACCCTTAACATGTATAAATATTTTGACACGTGTCAAACATATAATATATGAAAATAGAAAATGGAACACAATTTGCAATAAAAAATCTTATCCTCGTTCAATAAGTGGTGGGCCCAAAATTTCTTAATTGAGATTGAAATTTCAGTCAAAATTTAACCAGGCCCAATGCGACTATATGAGCTCATTGGGTAGGACAAAAGCCCAAGTCTTGTATGTTAATATGGGCCTATATGTAATTTCCAAGCCCAAATCTTGGGATAAATGTCTCTTCTCGTTTTGGTAAATCATTTGTATATGATGGACTCCATACTGCTCTATAAAACTCCATGCATGATAAGTGTTTGTAGTCTATATTAATTTTATAATATTTTCTAAATTATACGTTTGTCATGTATTTGTAAAATAAAATACGAGAAGAGACATTTATTTTAAGAATAAGAGGGTGTTTGGCTAAGCTTATTTAAAACATCTTATAAGTTCTTACAACTTATAAGATGTTTTAAGAGCTTATAAGATGTTTGGTCTTATTTAAAAAATAAGCTCTCAAGTGTTTGGATAAAATAAGTCTATTGGACTTATAAGATGTTTTCAAATGTTATAAGAGAGGAATTTGTGTAATAATAAAAATAAAAAAAAAATCGGAGAAGGATATTGTTAGAAAGGAGAAATTAACTAAGGTTGTTATGTCTTTTAAGAATATAAACAAAATCCCAAATCTAAGATTTTGAAATAAGTTGGATTTGACTAACTTATTTCTTATTTGCTTATAAGACTCAAACATTTTATTTTGGGGACTTATAAGATCTTATTAAAAAAAATTATCCAAACACTTTATAGAACTTATAAACTCTCAAACATCTTATAAGATGTTTAAAAGAGCTTATAAGCTTAGCCAAACATCCTCTAAATTAATAGTCAATAAACGTTACAACCCATTTTATAAATTGTTGTAATTAATGAAGTGTAACAAATAAGATATCATGGAAGTAATTTGTACTATATATTAATTCACAAGTTCGAAATTCATTATTTATGATGTATATAAATCACAGCCTCTTTTGTGTGATTAATCTTTTAGGCTTTATGGAAAAAGTCGACATTAAAACTTTTGTTGTATTATTCTTTTGCAAATAATTTTGTGAAAACAACATATTAAATTCAGATGGCCATTCAAATTCAATACATAATACAAATAATTAAAACCCTCAAGCCCAAATGAAAATGAATGAGCTTATGGAGTAAATTACAAATTTAAAAAATAATAATTATAAAAAATTACAAATTAAAATAAAATAATTCACACAAACACCAAAAAATAAATAATTTGAATTTTGGTAACTTATCTCTTTTCTTGCTCTTCCTTGACAACTCCAGACCCTATAACATTTACAGTCTTCACTTTAAATCTCTCATGCCTAATTTCATCATCACTTATACCTCTATCCATAGTCACTTGATCATCAATATTCCCATTTACTTTAATAAATTTCTTTAGGATTTTTTCAAACATAATGTTTGAATCATGATGAGATATTTCTCTCAATATTTTTTCGATCGAGCCATCATTTTCAACCTTGGAAACAAATTTCTCCAAAATTTTTCGTCGTTTAACGTCGAGTTTTTCCATAAATCCTCAAGATTTGAAGTGCATCATCGTTGTCATCCTCGTCGCTGTTTTCTGATTCGATTTTGTAATTTTTTGCAAAATCGTGAAATATATCGAGATATTCGTCTGAAAATGATGTGTTTTCGTAGGCTGCCATGAAATCGATCTCTGAATCATATGTGTGTAATTGGTGTGGAATTGAACTCAAAACTTGGCCACTTGTTTCCATGTCTTTGATTTTGGGGTTTGTATTTGAATTTTTTTTTTTTTTGGCTAAGGGAGAAAAAAATGGAATTTGGTTTGATGATTTGAATGTAAGTTGAGAAATGTGTTTGTTTAAACTGAATATTGAGTTTGTGTTGAACAATTTTGGGTGCAATTTGGATATATATAGATCTTGTTTGTACAGTGAAATGTACATTGGTTGACTAATCTAACATTGGAAAAGTCTTGGTCAAAATTAAGGTTTTCAAATTTCAAGTATGCAAAGATTTACTAGTTCTTTGTTCATGGAGTGCGACTAATCAACATTCTTAGTATTTAGATAATATAGATTATATTATTATTCAATATCACAAATATTATATTTTATAGCACATTTAATACTCCTTTCTAACTATATTTTTATGATTTGAGTTATTAGATATTTTATTATGTTTACAATAAAATATGTTATTATAATCAATAGCGAGCTTTCTTTATTATGAATTTAAATTCCACGTACTAATAAAAAAACTCAAGTTCTGTGGAGACATGATGTTTAAGTTTATTCCTAATTTAAATTGTGACTTGTGTTAATTATGTTTGTTTACTACTTTTTGGATATTTTTTGAACATTCTATAATGAATTTACTATGCTCAACAACAATTATCAAGAATCAATTGATAATTATTATTAATTAGTTTCTCAAAACATCAATGTGATAAAGACGTATTCTCCACGAATTTGGCTGTAGATTCACAGTTGACACAGTCTCCAAATATTATCTTTTTGACTCATGTTGCAGAAAACTACAAGAATGTTCCTTTCTCAATGGTCATCTGCATTTTGCGTTCCATAATTTAGCTTAAATTTATTTTTAATTTTATTCATTGTAAGTTTTCACATTTAGTCTCATAATTTTATGTCCCATATTTAAGTTTATTGTCTAAAATCTAACGGTCAACGTTAATCAATTTTTTTCGAGGAATTCATACATGAATAAGCTCATACATGAATTATATTTAATATTATGATATTATTAGTTATTACTTAATATCATGTGTCTTTTGCATAAAATCTCCCGAAAAAATCTAATGGAGTCGACCGTTAGATTTTAGATGATGTGACTAAAGGCGAGACATTTAAAAATTACGTGACTAAATGTGAGAAATTCTTAATGAACGAGATCAAAATTAAATTTAATATAATTTATAGAGGTAAAATGTAATTTTCTCAATATAATTGAATTTGATTTTATTCGTAAAGATATGTTTAATATGAGTATTTCATCAAGGTTTATTTCTCAATGGTCAAGGCATGCATATTATTTAACATAAAATTTAATGTAATGAGTAACTATTTTTCCCACAATATTATTTATAACACTGTATGCATTTAATAACATAACATGACCAACATATTTTCAATTTTCCCATTTTTTTTTTTCTCTCATCAAAATTGGAGTGAAGTTCATACAAGAAAATGAGAAAAAAGAACTGCTCAATGTATACTATTTCGAAACGTTTCTAGTATTCAACCACCCGAAACTTCAGTTAGTATCGAAACTTTGAACCTTTTGAGTTAATACTCATAGTACATGTCACTTTATTAGATTGTACATTATTCAAAATTGATATAAAGAATACTAATAGTACATGTTAATTTAAAAGAAATTCTAACTTGGACCAAGTCTCTAAACCTGTGCCTACTCAGATAATTTATGTTTTCGCAAAAAATCTAGTAATTTATGTATCTCATGCAATTAATGTATACGGCTATGTTTGTTTATGTTTTTGGAATGAAATTTTAAATTTTTCTCGGGAATAGCGTACTACAAAAATTCGTGTGAAAATGGTAGGTGCTTGTTTATGTTTTTAAAATTAGGTTGAAAGTTGTAAGGGCATCTCCAATGGATATCACTAAAATGGTGTAAGTTTTGCACCATTTTTGTGTCTACTACAGTAATGCTGCTCTAATGTATAACACTAAATCCACATAATATTCCTTTTTAACCCCATTTACTATTATTTTTTATATTTTACAAATAACACCCTATATTAAATTCTTTATTACATATTCATGCAAGTTAATATTTTTTTATATTTTTTATTACCAAACTGATGGGCCCGGCCCAGGATCCCAGGTCTAATGGGCTACGGCCCATAATGGACCCAGCCTCACGGGCTAGGGTTTTGGCGTGGAAGGCACATACCCCATAAGTCCGGCCCGTCGAACAATCTAACAACTATAAATATGACTTCAGTTAATTAATTAATCACGTTCTGATCATTTGGAGAATTACCCTAATTTCTCTGAATTATTTCGAACTACGAAGAGGCTTGATCCTACTGAAGTAGGTACGTAGGCAGCTCGAATTACTCGAGTGCAGCCCAAAATCTAAATACCAACGATGCGGTGCGGATTCAGACTGCATTATTTTGGCGCCGTCTGTGGGAAATCGAGACTAAGACGTGAGTTTTTTACCAATTACGGATGTATTTGCTCCCTAATCTCATTCTTTTTTTGTGGGTTCATATGTCATATGGCATCTTATGACCTTATTGATGCCATCAAAATCAATTGCTGCGGAAAGAGAGCGCTGCTGACGAGCTTACACTTTTTTGCTAGTTTTTAAATCTGTTATCTTTTTGTTTTGGCATATATGATAGCTTTGAAATAGCTTAAGAGTGTCCCCTTTGTTAAACGTATTGGACAGAGGGGAGGAAACTGTGGCTTAGGTGTTTAATTTGTGATGGGCCATTGAGTTTGAGGTTAGGTCAATCATTACTTAAAAAGTACTAGGGCCCAATTCAGTACTACCTAGCCCAATAGTAACCAAACTTGGTTTCCTGTCTTCTCTACAACATAGAGATTAGATTTATGCTCTCTTATTTTTCAACTCAAACTTAATCCAATAGTTAAATAAATATATATATAATATATATGTATATGTGTGTGCCTAATTTCAGTATTTTATTCCTGCAATGAAAAAATAAAACAAGAGTGTTGAGAGAAGAGCGTCCCAGCTGTATGCCTTTATTGCCCTCGTTCACCTCCAAACTCTGGCTGCTGAATCTCAAATACCCATGATTACAAATATTGGATTTATATATACATGTTATATATATAGTTAGAGTTTGAAGGAATCGGGGCTCTTTGAGTAGCTTTCTTTTGGATTTTTTTTTTTTTGAGGTATAATGACTGAAGACATTTGTCTCTTCACTAAGAAAGCCCTAATTATGAAGCCACCCAAGAGATCCCGAACTTCGCTGAGGATGTTAGTGACAGTATTTGCAATGGTTTGTGGTATTCATATGTGCTCAGTCTGTCTAAAGCAGACTAATGTATACACGAATACTAAATTCCCAAACGTCGAAATCAATCAGAGGCATTGTCATGATCTCACCATTGACAAATCTCAAACTCCATATTTGCACTACCCAAAACCCGCCACTTTTAGCCGGGCTGAATGTGCCTGTAATCCTGTACGTCTTTTTGCGATTCTGTCAATGCAAAGATCGGGAAGTGGATGGTTTGAGACTTTGTTGAACAGCCATACAAATGTGAGCTCGAATGGGGAGATATTCTCTGCCAAAAAACTAAGAATTGGCATCAAGTGGATGCTTAATCAGGGGCTGATGGTGTACCATGAAGAAATTGCAGAATATTTCAACGAGAGGGGCGTTTCTGTAATTTTCCTCTTCCAAAGAAATCTTTTGCGCCTGATGGTTTCAGTACTTGCTAATTCTTATGATCCAAACGCTAAACTTCTAAACGGGACGCATAAATCTCATGTTCACTCAGCCATTAAAGTCGAATAATGCTCCCCGAGACCTGCAGAGGCATTAATATCGAATAATGCTCCCCAAGACCTTGAGTCTGGCAGAAGCATTAATATCGAATAATGCTCCCCGAGACCTTGAGTCCGGCAGAGACATTAATATCGAATAATGCTCCCCGAGACCTTGAGTCCGGCAGAGACATTAATATCGAATAATGCTTCCCGAGACCTTGAGTCCTGCAAAAGTATTAATATCGAAAAATGCTCTCCGAGACCTTGAGCCCGGGAGATGCATTAATATCAAATAATGCTCCTTGAGACCTTGAGTATTGTAGAAGCATTAATATCGAATAATGCTCCCCGGGAGTCAGGGGGCATATGATTTCACATGGTTTTACAAAGTTTGCGTACTTCCCATTATCCTAAACATGTGTTGCTGATTTAGAGCCGCTAGAAGTGCATTTACAAGAGCAATACTGCTAGTATGATCGCACCATTCTCGCTACTTAATCCCTAGAGGCTGAGGCTCATCGCCCCCCCTAGCGGATGAGGCTCATCGCCCCACCACTACTTAATCTCTAGAGGTTGAGGCTCATCGCCCCCCCTAGCGGATGAGGCTCATCGCCCCACCACTACTTAATCCCTAGAGGCTGAGGCTCATCGCCCCCCTAGCGGATGAGGCTCATCGCCCCACCACTACTTAATCCCTAGAGGCTGAGGCTCATCGCCCCCCCTAGCGGATGAGGCTCATCGCCCCACCACTACTTAATCCCTAGAGACTGGGGCTCTTCGCCCCCTAGAGGATTAGGCTCATCGCTCCACCACTACTTGATCACTCGAGGCTGAAGCTCATCGCCCTTACCCCATTCTTACTTAAATGTCGGCCTTTATGCATTGCTATTCCTATGCGTCAAACCCATCATGCTCGCTCTATGTCGTCTTAGCCTGCTGGCTTCGACAAAGGGGCATAGGGGCAAGGGACACGGCTTACTCAAACATAAGGACTCGACTTACTTAAACATAATGTCAACACGAGAAAAATAAAGTCGAGATGGACTAAACTAAACAAAGATCAACGGCAAATCAAACGAGTCTTACGAAGACAACACGAAGTGACTAAAACTAAACAGACCCTACATCGCTATCTAACTCTCCTCCGAGTCGCCACCAAGGCCATTGGGACCGGCCCCGGATCCATTATCGTCTCGCACTCTGGGATACACCCAAGTGAAGTCATCCCCAGGGTAGCGCTTGCTAGTCCAAAGGAAATTCCGGCTCCGGCGGACAGTCGGCGTCATGTGCCCCTGAGCCTCCTCCTTCGCCTCCAAGCGGACCTCCTCAACAAAGTCCGCCCCACGTCTGAAGCCCTCGATGGCATCTCTAAGGGCCTTCTTCCCGGCCTCAAAATCGAGGAAGCTCTTGCCGCTTGAGATTTGAGGCTCCCTAATCGGAGAGCTCCCCTCAACTAAACTTAGACTCTAGGCTGAGGTCACCCCTGGGTAACCCTCCCTCGAACATTTGTGAAGTTGGACCCTCGAGCACTTGTGAAGTTGGAGATTCCCAAAGCCGGAAGCCCCACTATATATATACCTTGAAATCGCCCTAAGTGTCGAACCCAACATATCTCGACAACAACGTTCAGGCCTAAAGCATGCCTAAAGCCTTTGACATGGGGGACATAGAACAAAGTTGTCATATTAAGAAGTCAAGGCATTCTCGTATCGCCCCAAACGGGTCCCTAGAGGACGCTCCCGGGTGTTCACCCTAAGGTGCGCACCCCCCAAGGCGCGCGCCCGCGGGGCGCTCGCCCGTGGGACGTGCGCCACCATACGCCAAAAAAAAGGGGAAAAAGAAAGAAGAACTTACCCGAGCTCGTCATGGAGGAGACTTTTCCTTGGACACTTGAAGTTGTCATGGGTTATTATTGAGACAAGACTTTTCATGGGCCATGTTTGAGCAAACTTTCAAGTTGAGACTCATAGAAGCTTGGACTTTTACAGTGCGGACTCACGGGTTTAAAGATGATAACTCTCGATCTCCCCACCTCGAGGAAGATCTCGAGAGTTAGGGGGCATATGATGGGCCCGGCCCAGGATCCCAGGTCTAATGGGCTACGGCCCATAATGGACCCAGCCTCACGGGCTAGGGTTTTGGCGTGGAAGGCACATACCCCATAAGTTCGGCCCGTCGAACAATCTAACAGCTATAAATATGACTTCAGTTAATTAATTAATCACGTTCTGATAATTTGGAGAATTACCAACGATGAGTCTTGATCCTACTGAAGTAGGTACGTAGGCAGCTCGAATTACTCGAGTGCAGCCCAAAATCTAAATACCAACGATGCGGTGCGGATTCAGACCGCATCACAAACCATTATTATATAAATTTCCCCCTTGACTTTTGGTTTAGATAACTCCAAAAATGGTTCAAACTTGTGAAAGTTCTTTTTGCATCGAAGTGGGGGAAAAATGGCTGAAAAATTAGTAGAAAACAAGCAGATTATTTTGAAGAATTACACACAAGAAATTCCAAAGGAGACAGATATGGAGTTGAAATTGGGGAACAAGATTAAGCTGGAAGCTCCAAAAGGATCAGTAGCGTTATTGGTTAAGAATCTATTTCTGTCTTGCGATCTGTATATGTGTGAACGTTGCTCGATTTCCATGGCTCTTATCTTCCACCTTTTGTTCCTGGTTCTGTAAATTCCTTTTCGCTAGATTATTTCATTTTTGAGATTTTTTTTTTATTTTATTTTCAATTCTTGATACTCAATTGCTAGTTTGGACCAAATTGTACCATTTTATTAATACAAATACCAAATTGAAAAAAAAAAAGATAAAATAATTTTAAAAAAAATAAAACCCACAGGCAGTTTGCCGTGGGTGCCCACATATACCGTTCCATTGGAGCACCATTTTGGTGCTCCAACACCAAAATGGTGCTCCAATGGAGATGCCCAAGAGATGTCAAATCAATAGTGATAGGTTGATGAATGATGTGTAGAATAATTATGTTAGTGGTGTATATAATGATTATGTAAATTAAAAATTAAAAAAATATGGATAAAAAATTGTAAAGTATGAAAGAGAAAGTGAAAAAATGATTTATAATAAATGATTTGATTGGTAAATGTGTGAAGTGAAGTGTATATGAGTGATAGTTAGTTATATAGGAGATTGAAAAAGTAGAGTTGAAAAAATGGGAATTGAGATGAAAATTTGGTGGGTTGAGTTTATTTTGAATTTTGTGATTTGAAATCATGAAAATGGATTTTGAAAACATAAACAAACATAGCCTTAGTAATTTATGTATCTAAACATGTTAATTTATGTTTTCGCAAAAAATTTAGTAAAAATAATTTATGTATCTCATGCAATTAATGTATACTAAAAAGTTCATTAACAAAAACATAAATATTATATTTATTATCTAATTAATTAAATTTGATAAATTTAAACTATAATTCCTTTTGGTGCGGCCGCATACGAGGTTTTTTTTAGGAAAAAGAGTAAATAATAGTCTGTAAAGTTATAAAACTAACCTTACATACTATCTACAGCCACAAATTGTGGTTGCAAAATACCGGCAACCTGCATAGCAGGTTGCTCTCTATTGTGTTATTTTTATTTAAAATCAATATCTCAAACATTTAAATTTTTCTTTGGGCCCATGTATAATTTAAAATCTTATAATTTAATCTCAATTTTCAATTCCTGAAAACTACTAATTGAGGAATATTATACATCTGTAGGTACTAATTGAGGGGTATATTATACATTTAAAATATTTCTTCAATTAATACTTATAGAATTAATATGTTTACAGGAAAACAAATTAAATTTCCCTTATGGAATTCAGATCTATCGAATAATATTCATATATTTGAATTAAACCATATTCTCAATGTACTTCATTTATCCCTCATTGTACTTAATTAATAATATTAAAATTTTGGCAAAAATATAATCATATTTTTTATTTAATATTTGAGAAATATAGTAATTTCTATATGTACTACCTGAAGATATATTATACATTTAAAAGCTATTAATTTTAACAATTTATTAAACTTTTAATAGTCCAGTAATTCAAATGAATAATAGGTGGTTAGTGCCAATAGATACAGAACATTGACATATCAATTTGATAAAGTCAAAAAATTTGAAATATAACTTTTCTTCCTATTCATTCTTCATTATATTCATTTTCATTTGCTTAATATTACATTGAGAAATTGAATTAAATTATCATAATAATAAAGTTTTTCAAATTCGCAAAAATCTTGAACACATGATTGAGTTATAAAAAGTCTTGATTTCAATCAATAATTAATATAGTGGAATTTCTTTAAAATGAGATTCTTTTTCTTTGTCGTCTTTTGGTGAATATAGGAATTAAGAAAGATATCTTTTACAAAATTTAAAAATTATTGGACACCGGCTGTCAATTACTAATCTCACAGAAATCTGTAAGATTAGCAGCATCGTTCTTTTTATAATAACGACCTTAATGCATTAGTAACTAATCATTATTTTAAAGAGATCCGTAACTAATATTAGTTTGCCATAAGCCAACATTTGCTAGAAAACACCAAGAATAAATAAAGAAACATAGTAACTTGACAATTAGGATATTTCATCCCCTATTTTATGAAAACAGTTAAATATTACTCCGAAAACATGAACGTCTTGTTTAATTTTAACTTTTACATGCTATAAATTTTTGTATTTCAATCCATCAATTAGAAGAAAAACAAAATGATCTATCTATAATTTGACGTTAAAGTAATACTTACTGAATTGCGAGATTCAATTCGTTCAATTTAAATCAAAATAATAACATATTTTATATTTGTTAAATTCCTAGAAAAAAAATCAAAAGAAACATTCTTTGTTGTGTGGAAAATAATCATGTGTAGTTTATCATATGACATTCAATGTTTGTATACGTGGAAACTTTTATTTTGACCAAGACATTTTCAATGTGAATTAGTTAATCAATTAATGTCACTCTACTTGTTATATATATATATATATCTCTCCAAAATGTTTGACACAAATTTCAGTATTCAGTTTAAACAAACTCTTTTCTCACTAACATTCAAATCATCAAACCAAATTCCATTTCGCTTTCCCATTAGCGAGAAAAGAAAATGCTTCATCTATAACATAAAAAATGCCCACTATTCTATTTTTGTTTGATGTTTGTCATTTAACGTAAAAGTAATACTTACTAAATTGCGATATTCAATTAGTTAAATTAAAATCAAAATCACAGCATGTGTTACACTTTTTAAATGCCTAGAAGAAATCAAAAGAAATTCCTTTTGTTTCATTTTGTTTAAAGATAAATTTGTTAAATTCCTAGAAATAAAATCGAAGGATACATTATTTTCCAAAGATGTGGGAGCAGAAATTATTCAATAGAGAATTAAATTGAAGAAACAATAAACTCCACATAAAAATTAAACATTTAGATTCTGTTATAATTTTATAGGATAATCATGGTAATTTTACTTAGTTAAACATTTATTTTTTGAAAATATTAGTTTAACATTTTTCATTGTTATAAAGATGGAACCAAAAGATTTCTCATATTACGTGTTTGTGAGAAAGATATAGGATAAATCAAGTCTACATTAATCTAAAAAAATGGAACAAGAATTTGAAAAAAAATCGTATACTCTCTACCAACCACACTAATACGTAGTAGTAGTAATCTTACAGCAATTACCCAGTAAATACTTAGTACTAACTTTTTAATTGCTGCAGTAAATACATTAATTGCTTAGAGATATTATATTAAAATGGTTTAAGTGCACAAAACGCTCTGTAATAGGATTTTCTATTTCAAATCACTTCTATCTACAATTCCAGATATTTAGATATTTGACACGTGTAATTCACAAATGACTTATTAACATATGTTTAACATGTGTAAAATTTTTGACACGTGCCAAACATATAATATATGAAAATAGAAAATGGAACACCATTTGAAATAAAAAATCTTAGCCTCGTTCAATAAGTGGTGGGCCTAAAATTTCTTAATTGAGATTGAAATTTCAGTCAAAATTTAACCAGGCCCAATGCGACTATATGAGCTCATTGGGTAGGACAAAAGCCCAAGTGTTGTATGTTAACATGGGCCTATATGTAATTTCCAAGCCCAAATATTGGGATAAATGTCTCTTCTCGTTTTGGTAAATCATTTGTATATGATGGACTCCATACTGCTCTATAAAACTTCATGCATGATAAGTGTTTGTAGTCTATATTAATTTTATAATATTTTTAAAATTATACATGTGTCATGTATTTGTAAAATAAAATACGAGAAGAGACACTTATTTTAAGAATAAATTAGCAGTCAACAAATGTTACGACCCATTTTATAAATTGTTGTAATTAATGAAGTGTAACAAATAAGATATCATGGAAGTAATTTGTACTATATATTAATTCACAAGTTCGAAATTCATTATTTATGATGTACGTAAATCACAGCTAGGGATGGCAATGGGGCTGGGTAATGTAAATACCCGTATTAGACTCGTCCCGATGGGGCCGGGTCTGAGTCCAAAAAAATTGGGTCGGGTCCGAGTCCGGGTATCAAAAATCAAGACCCGGCCGGGTCCGGGGCGGGTAGCGAGTCTGGCATATACCCGTCCCGGACTCTTACCCGGACTCGCCCCGATTGCTTATCTATATAGTTTATATACTTTTTTATTATTATAATATAATAAAAATTAAAATACTAAAATTAATAGTTAATTTTAGAGTTTTATTTGGTAGTGGACTACTTGAAAGTTCCAATTTCAACAAAACCCTTCACCTTATTCATCACATATATTTAATTTTTATTTCATTGATGTTTATGTGATATTTGATTTGTTTTCAAATTTGGAGTAAACTCGAATTATTTTACCTATTTAGATTTGTCTTTAGTATGACTGATTAAGTGTGGTTGATTTTTTTTTAATGTATTTTAGGTTTATATTATTTTTGTATTATTTATATTAGTTTTAAGTGTATTTGTGATTAAAAAAATTGGAGAAAAGTTCAAAATTAAATATTTTAATCGGGTCCATCGGGTAGGACCCGGACTCGCCGGGTACCCGACGGAACTGGTGCGGAACGGGGTATCAATGGGTCTGGGGCGAGTCCGAGTCCTAAAAAACCTAATCGGGGCGGGTCTCGGGTCTAGCACTGCCCACCTCAGACCTGCCCCATTGCCATCCCTAATCACAGCCTCTTTTGTGTGATTAATCTTTTAGGGTTTATGCAAAAAGTCGACATTAAAACTTTTGTTGTATTAATCATTTGCAAATAACTTTGTGAAAACAACATATTACATTGAGTTGGCCATTCAAATTCAATACATAATACAAATAATTAAAACCCTTAAGCCCAAATGAAAATGAATGAGCTTATGGAGGAAATTACAAATTAAAAAATAATTAATTATAAAAAATTACAAATTGAAATAAAATAATTCACCACAAAATAAATTGAATAAATAAATAATTCACCAAAATAAATAAATAATTTGAATTCTGGTAACTTATCTCTTTTCTTGCTCTTCCTTGACAACTCCTGACCCTATAACATTTACAGTTTTCACTTTGAATCTCTCAAGCCTAATTTCATCATCACTTATACCTCTCTCCATACTCATTTGATCATTAATATTCCCATCTACTTTAATAAATTTCCTTAGAATTTTTTCAAACATAATGTTTAAATCATGATGAGATATTTCTCTCAATATTTTTTCGATCGAGCCATCCTTGGCAACAAATTTCTCCAACATTTTTCGTCGTTTAACGTCGAGTTTTTCCATAATCCCTCTCAAAATTTGCTGTGAATCGTTGTTGTCATCCTCGTCGCTATTTTCTGATTCGATTTTGTAATTTTTTGCAAGATCGTGAAATATATCGAGATATTCGTCTGAAAATGATGTATTTTCATCGGCTGCTATGAAATCGATCTCCGAATCATATGAGTATAATTGGTGTGCAATTGAACTCAAAACTTGGCCACTTGATTCCATGTTTTTGTTTTTGAGGTTTGTATTTGATTTATTTTTTTTGGATAAGGGAGAAATAAATGGAGTTTGGTTTGATGATTTGAATGTGAGAAATGTGTTTGTTTAAACTGAATAATGAATTTGTGTTGAACAATTTTGGGTGCAATTTGGATATATATAGATCTTGTTTGTACAGTGATCAAATGTACATTGGTTGACTAATCTAACATTGGAAAAGTCTTGGTCAAAATTAAGGTTTCCAAGTATGCAAAGATTTACTAGTTCTTTGTTCGTGGAGGAGTGCGACTAATCAACATTCTTAGTATTCAGATAATATAGATTATATTATTATTCAATATCTCAAATATTATTTTTCTTATAGCAAATTTAATACTCCTTTCGAAATATATTTTATGATGTGAGTTGTTAGATGTTTTATTACGTATACAATAAAGTTTGTGATTATGAGTATGAGAGATTTAATTTTCTCTATTACGAATTCAAGTTCCACATAATAATAATAATAAAAAAAATCAAATTCTATGTAGACATTATGTATACGTTTTTTTAAATATTTTTTTAAATATTTTATATAATATTTAAACCTTATATTATATAATAATAAATTGTAACTTGTCTTACTTATGTTTGTAAGAATTTACTACGATTTAGATATTTTTAAATATTCTATAATGAATGTACTATGTTCAACAACAACTATCAAGAATAAATTGATGATAATTATTAATTAATTTCTCGAAACAGTTGACACAGTCTCCAAATATTATCTTTTTGACTCATGTTGCAGAAAAATGCATGAAGGTTCCTTTCTCAATGGTCAGCTGCATGCATATAATTGCGAAAAATTGCATTTTGCCTTCCCTAATTTAGTTTAAATTTATTTTTAATCTCATTTATTATAAGTTTCTCATATTTAATCTCATAACTTTATGTCCAACATTTCATTCCCCTGTCCAAAATCTAACGGTCAACGTTAATCAGCACTTTAATAAACTTTTTTCGAGGAATTCATGCGTAAATATGCTCATACATGGATTATAATATTTAATATTATGATCATTAGTTATTACTTAATATCATGTGTCTCTTTTGCATAAAAAATCCTTAAAATATCTAACAGCCAATAAAACATCTTGAAAAAATCTAACGGAGTCGATCGTTAGATTTTAGACGATGTGACTAAATGTGAGATATTTTAAAAATTACGAGACTAAACGTGAGAAACTCTTAATGAACGAGACCAAAATTAAATTTAATATACTTTACATAAGTAAAGTGGAATTTTCTCAATATAATTGAATTTGATTTTATTCACATAAATATATTTAGTATGAGTATTCATCAAGGTATTTTTTTTTTCTCAATGGTCAAGCCATGCATATGATTTAACATATAAAATCAATGTAAATCCAATGAGTAACAATATTTATTATAAGATAACATGACCAACATATTTTCAATTTTCCCATGTTTTTTTTCTCTGGTCAAAATATATGTGAAGTTCTTTTGAACAAATGAGTTAACACTCATTGTACATGTCAATTTATTACGTTGTACATTATTCAAAATTGATATAAAAAAATACTAATAATACATGTCAATTTCTGAGAAATTCTAACTTGGACCAAGTCTAAACCTGTGCATACTCAGATAATAAGTGATTTATGTTTTTGCGAAATAGCAAGGTCCTAACAGTTGGTTTTAACACTATAGAACTCATTTTAAGTTCCAATTATGACCATTAATTACAAGATTATATGTGCACATTTCTGATCACATAATAAATTAAATAATATACACCTATTTTGTTAGAGGTCCTTCTAAATAGTATATCAATTTCAAAATAATATCAAATATATTTAGGTAAATAAATTTTGTATTCAATCAATTAAAACTTCATATTGAATATTTAATCTTGAATTTAATATGATAAATTCAAACAAACACATTGAACCTTTTAGAACTAAATTAGAAAAACTCAAAGAAAGAAAGTCAAAATTTTGCTGCTAATTTGCATGTAATAGTGAGTAGAAACTGAAGGGCAAGATGGCAGAAAATCCGAAATCCAAGATAATTGTAGTTTCAATTAGCTAAAGCTTGGAATAGAGAATTTTTGGAAAACAATTCCTGTTTTTTATTGTATTCCCAAAAAACGTAAAAGTTACATTAATGTAATAAAAATGTAATTTTCCTGATTACGAATTTTTCGTGACATGAGTCAAAAAAAGAATTGGAAGACTGTGTCAGCTGAATTTGTGATGAATACATACAGATATTATTTAGCGAGTATTAATTAATTGATTCTTGATACTTGCTAAACATCCACTTATATCCAAATAAATTAATTTTAGAATATTTTAAAGATTTTAAAAAGTAGTAAATTCTTACAAATATAAGTGACAAAAGTTACAATTTATTATTGTAGAGTAAAAAATCTAATAGCATTTAAAATATAAATTAGCTTAAACATAATGTCTCCATTGAACTCGATTTTTTTTTTTTGGTAGTTATGTGGAACTTAAATTCCTAATAGAGGAAACTCGCTCCTAAAATTATTATAACAAACTTTATTGTCTACATAATATATATCCCAATACTACCAACATAATTATAATAACAAACTTTAATTTTCTTATTGAAGAATTTCTCTTTCCCATTAGCCAAAAAACAACCGAAATAAAAAAAAAAAAAAAAAAACAAAGACATGAAAACAAGTCGCCAAATTTTGAGTTCAATTTCACACAAATTACATGCATATGTTTCTAACATTGATTCCATGGATGTTGAAGAAAACAGATCATTTTCAGATGAATACCTTGATATATTTAATGATCTTGCGCAAGATTGCAAAATCGAATCAGAAAACAGCAACGAGGACGACAATAATGATTCACTGCAAATATTGAGAGGATTAATGGAAAAGGTCGATATTAGACGACGAAAAATATTGGAGAAATTTATTTCCAAGGTTAGTAAGATGTCTCAATCAAAAACAAATTCAGGGAAATCCAAACATTATGTTTGAAAAAAATCCTAGGAAAATTTATCAAAGTAGATGGGAATATTAATGATCACATTATGAGTATGGAGTTGAGATATAAATGATGATGATGGAAGAGCAAGAAAATATATAAGTTACCAAAATAAAACATTTTATTTTTTGGTTTTGTGGTGAATTACTATTATTTCAATTTGTAAATTAAATAATTTTATAATTAAATATTATTCAATTTGTAATTTCCACATTAAATTTTCATTTGGGCTTGAGGGTTTTGATTATTTGTATCATGTATTGAATTTGAATGGCCACCTTAATGTAATATTTGGTTTTCTCAAAATTATTTGCAAAAGAATACAAAAGATTAATCAGACAAAAGAGGCTATGATTTACATACTCCATGAATATGAATTTCAGAGCTTGTGAACTAATATCTAGTAGAAATTACTTCCATGAGATCTTATTTGCAACCAAAAAATAAATAAATAAATAAATCTTATTTAAATTGAGATTAGACACACTTCCAAGAATTTGATGTTTTTTCTTATAACTTACTTGATTTGTAGAATGCTATAGTATTAATTTAAATTATAAATGATGGTTCGCATTGTTTTGAATGATTTTATGATAATGTTCAAGTGATTGTAAGACTTATTAGAGAATGGTTAGAATTGGGTTAAATTTATTTGTTATTTGACTACATCAAATTATTTAGAATGAATAAATTTAATTTTAATAGTGATGAATTTAAAGATGGATCAAACTTTGGATTAGAGACGAATCAAATCATCTTTAGCGACAAATTTTGAGTGGGAATAAAGACGGAATTTAAATACCGATTTTTCTATAAATAAGTTGTGAAAGTTGTGACAAATATAATGACAGCAATTAATCCGTCTCCAAGCGTCGAGCTGGTAAGTATCAGGTTATAGCGATGGAAATTTTTGTCACTCTAAACTTTAGCGACTGAAAAATGAATTTTAGCGACGGATATTTCTATCTCTAATACTCAATTTTCTTGTATTGAAAGTATTGAGCTACCTAAAAATTAAATTTGATTATCCAAGTAAATATGTCGACAACATAGTCATCTATGCAAGTGCACTAGAACAAGGTCATGTAACCAAATACGACTCGAAATATATATATACCCGATTATGTATACATCACCAACATAATAACTCAACTCAACCCAATATGTAATTTTCACATGTATTTAGGAATTAGAATATATACATTTAGTAATTTAAATTTTACAATATTGGACTTGCAAGAGCTTGGGAGCCAACTCTATTCACGAAACAGACATCCTAAAAATATTATTTTTGAATTGTGCTCCAATGACGTGTGAATTGTTCAACCCTTTTAATAAGTGTTTTACGATTAATTCACCAAAAAGAGTAAAATTACAAAAAAGAAAGTATTTGCATCAATTGAGTTTATTCTAAGTAATCAATTTGTATATCAATTATACTTATATCATAAACATAAATAAATCACATTGCAAATCTCAATTGATTATTCAAATCTAATGCAGAAATTGAATCGATCAATAATTTTTCTTCATTTTTATTCAAAAAGTATGATAGAACCTCGAAGAAGTAAATCACGTGACAACACGTGAGTGAATACATGGGATCGTCGCGTCGCGTGCGTGCCGACGTGTAGCGTCATCTATTCTTTTCAGAAAGAAAATGAAATTATAAACCAAAGGGGTAAATCAAATGTATTATCTACATAATACTATATCTAAATACTAGCAACATAATTATAATAACAAAGTTTATTTTTCTTATTAAATATTAATAGATATTAATTATCTAAATAGTCAGTAGTGAGCAGTCCTCCATGAACCAAGATCCGGTAAATCTTTGTATACATGGAAACTTTTTTTTTTGACCAAGACATTTTCAATGTGAAATTAGTCAATCAATGTCACTCTACTGGTTACATATGTATATATAGGGGTGTTCACGAGTCGAGCTTGCTCACGAGCTCGGCGAGCCAGCTCTAAAAAAGCTTGATTCCAGCTCGAGCCGAGCTTTTCAATCGAGTCGAGCTCAAGCCCAAAAATGCATGTTCGCCAGCTCGCGAGATGGAATAAAAAAATATTTTTTAATTAATATATAAAAAATAAATATTTATTCATATATTTTTATATAACATGATATATTATAATAATATATGTATAAATAATAATATTATTGATATTAATTATGACTATATTTAATAATATATGACTAAGTATAAAACTAATAATATATTTTTACCAAAAAATATTTATAAAAAAATTATTATTTTATTAAAAAAAATTATTTTTTTAGTTCGAGCACACTTTCCTGCAGCTCGCGAGCTCGAGCTCAATATCCTGCAGGTCGCGAGCTCGAGATCGAGCTCGAATTTTTGGCCCAGTTCGGCTCGAACTCGACTTGTGAACACCCCTATGTATATATATATATCCGAAATGTTTGATGCAAATTCAGTATTCAGTTTTGTTAGATTTTGTATTTTCTGTTATTCAGTTAAGATCAAGTTTGGCGGCAGTTATGATAGTTAGGGCATAAGCGTGTTTACGCTTTCTTCTTCTGTCTTTCTATATAAAGGGCTTATGAACCCTAATTGTATATTCATTCAATATTCTTCAATTTTCTCTTCAATAAAGAAATATGATTTCCTCTATCTTTTAACATGGTATCTAGAGCCTTGAATTCCTCTTGAAGATTCCTTTCATCTTCAAGCCTTCAAACCTTCATATCCAGATTCAAGTTCTCTTCTGCAAATCTGCAGATATTTTATGCAGTTATCTGCATTCTTCTATTCATCTGCATTTCTTCTTCCACACCATGTCATCAACTGATACTACCCCTTCATCCACCACCAATCTTGGACCCTCATCCACCACACTCGACATCAATGATCCATTATACGTACACCCATCCGATACACCAAGTTTACATCTGGTGCCACATGAGTTAAAGGGTTCGAAAAATTATAGCATTTGGTGCAAAGCCATGCGCATTGCCCTTAACTCCAAAAGCAAGATAGGGTTTATCACAGGCCAATGTCAAAAGCCAGAACCCACTTTCCCGTCGCTTATGCAATGGGAGAAATGTAACTCCTTGGTGCTTTCTTGGATCCTCAAATGTGTAAGTCGAGAAATATACAATGGTCTAGTTTATTGCGATACTGCAGCCGACGCAAGGAGAGACTTGGAAGAACAATTCAGTAAGACAAATAGGGCAAGAATCTTTGCGCTATTCCGCGAAATTAATTCACATACTCAAAGTGTTTCCACCATCACGAATTATTATTCAAAATTACGGCACATGTGGGAAGAGTATGATTCTTTAGTGAATTTACCCACATGTCAATGCAGTGCCTCAACGAAGTATTCTGAATTCATTCAAGAACATAAACTGCTACAATTTTTTATGGGGCTGAACGATTCATACGCTGCTTTGCGTTCTCAAATCTTGATTATGGTTCCTGTACCATCTCACAAACAAGCCTATTTTATGGCCTGCAATGAAGAATCACAACGCGCAATCCAAAATCCCATTAGTAACAATCCGTCTGATCCTATTAGTTTCTACTCATCTACTCAAGATGACAAGAAACCCATCTGCGAGCATTGTGGGATTCCTGGGCATACCAAAGAGAAATGTTTCAAAATCATTGGCTACCCACCTTCTAGGGGGCGAGGACGAGGAAGAAACGGATCCAACCGAGGACGAGGACGGTCATACAACTCAAATCAAGCTGAGCAGATAAACAATCAGCCCTCAAATGGCCCTTCTAATTCCATTGTGCAGTCGACTCAACAGAATAATCCTACTTTTCAATCGTCCAACATTGGCCAACCTTCGTTTTTTACACCACAACAGTACCAACAATTGTTGTAGATGATTGGATCAGACCACTCCAATGGAGTTCTTCCTTCTAATGGTTCACATATTGCAAATACTACTGTTGCCAACAGCAATGTTTCTATCACTGGACCTCAAACCGGTATCCCTAACACCTATGCTTTGTCTACTACTATTCATAATGATAGTTGGATTTTAGACAGTGGTGCTAATCACCACATGACCTATGATATCACTCTCTATAATGACACCATGCATGACACTGCTGCTTATACTTCAGTAAAATTACCTACTGGCACTATCACTCAAGTCACAAAGATAGGCAATATTAAGCTATCTAATGGCATGATTCTACATAATGTATTATATGTGCCACAATTCCAATATAATCTTCTGTCTGTAGCCAAACTAACACAAGATAATCATTGCTTTGTCACCTTTTATCCTTTTTTTTTGTATTTTTCAGGGCCTGTAGAATGGCAAGATAAAAGGGATTGGTAAAGTTAGAAATGGCCTTTATTTTTTGCAATCTCCACATGACTACACAAATCTAAAAGATTTGTCCAATTCCATGTTTAGCAATGACAGAATTTTATCTTCAAATGTTGATCATTACTGTAATAAAGACAATGTACCTTCTGATTCAGATTCTAATGAAAAACATCTTACTTCTTACACTGCTCCCATTACCTGCTTTACTTCTGCTAAAACACATTTGTGGCACCTAAGAATGGGGCATATCTCTTATCCTAGACTTAAGCTTTTACCTAAAATAGGTGAATCTATGACTATAAATGATCCTATATGCCCTACTTGCCCCATGGCCAAGCACAGCAGAACCAAATTTCCTACTAGTCATCACACTTGCCAAAGACCTTTTGAGCTCATACATATAGATATTTGGGGACCATACAAAACCCCTACATACTACAATGAAAGATATTTCCTCACTATAGTAGATGATTACTCTAGAGGGACTTGGGGATTTCTCATGAAAAATAAATCTGATGTGTTACCTTTAATTCAAAGTTTTTTCACCTATGTTCACACTCAGTTTGACACCAAAATCAAGATGGTTAGGACAGATAGGGCCTGGGATTTTTTTAGCAACAGTTGTACTTCTTTCTTTCAATTTCAAGGTGTCATTCATCAAAATTCCATACCTTACACACCTCAACAGAATGGCCTTGTTGAAAGGAAACATAGGCATATCCTTGATGTTGCTAGGGCCCTTATGTTTCAATCCCACACTCCTATCCAATTTTGGGGTGATTGTATACAAACTGCCATATATTTAATCAATAGAACCCCCTCCTTTCTTTTAAAAGGAAAGACACCTTATGAGATTATCTTCAATAGGATCCCTGACATTGATCATCTAAGGGTTTTTGGTTGTCTTTGCTATGCCAAAATATTACCTAATATGGACAAGTTCAATGTCAAGTTCAAAGTTTGTATCCTGATAGGATATTGTTCTACACAAAAGGGATATAAATTACTTGATATGCATACCAATGATATTTTGATCTCAAGAGATGTTATATTCCATGAAACTATTTTTCCTTTTAGCATTGTTACTTCTGTCTCTAATGATTCTTATTTGATACCTGAGACACAAAGTTTCTATGATGATTTGGTTTTTCCCTATCAAACTGCACCTATGCCTACTGCTGAACCTCAGACATCTACACCAGAAAATAATGATTGCCATAGTTCACATTCACCTAATGAATCTGAACATGTCACTGGTTCAGAAGATGATCACATACAAATTAGAAGATCACAGAGAGTCACTCATCCTCCTGCTTGGGCCAAGGATTATACCTGCTTAAGCACAGATACACAGTCCAGTTCTGTGACATATCCTTTGTTTTCATATGTTTGTTATTCTCACCTTTCTCCTATGTATCAAAATTTTATTTGTTCTCTAGCCAATGTGCAAGAACCACAAACCTTCTCTGAAGCAGTTAAGGATCACAGATGGAGGAAGGCTATGACTGATGAAATGTCTGCTTTGATTGCAAATAAGACTTGGACTGTGGTTGATCTTCCCTACGGTAAAAAACCCATAGGTTGTAAATGGGTTTATAAGGTTAAACTGAAATCAGATGGAACAATATAGAGGTTCAAAGCAAGATTAGTAGCCAAGGGCTACACTCAGAAAGAGAGATTAGACTACCATGAAACATTTAGTCCAGTGGTTAAAATTGTTACTGTCAGAATAGTGCTTGCCTTGGCTTCTATACACACTCATGGCCATTATATCAACTTGATGTGGCCAATGCATTCCTTCAAGGTGACTTGTCTGAAGAAGTCTACATGAGCATTCCAGAGGGGTTTTTTAATCAGGGGGAGCTTGGTACAAAAGTGTGCAGATTGCACAAGAGTCTATATGGTTTAAAACAAGCATCCAGACAATGGAATGCTAAGTTTACATAATCTCTCCTTAAGGCTGGTTATAGCCAATCTAAACATGACTATTCTCTTTTCATTAAACATCATAATTCTGACATTATGATTCTTTTATTGTATGTAGATGATATCATTATCAAAGGGAATAGCTTGGACATGATCAAGGAGTTGAAGAAATATTTGCATGACAATTTCTCTATTAAGGACCTTGGAGACCTGAAATTCTTTCTTGGGATAGAAATAGCAAGGAACAATGATGGAATATGCATGCATCAAAGAAAGTATGTTTTGGATCTGCTACAAGAAGTTGGATTAACAGCCTGCAAACCAGTTGAAACTCCTATTGAACAAAATCTGAAGTTAACCAGTGTGGAATATGATCAAGGTATTCATGAAGCTGCTGATGATCTGCCTCTAGAAAATGTTGGTGAATACCAAAGGCTAATTGGGAAGCTTATTTATTTAGGGATGACTAGACCAGATATAAGCTACTCTGTGCATTTACTATCTTAGTTCATGAACAACCCCAAAGTGTCACATATGGAAGCTGCCTATAGAGTGCTACGATATTTGAAAGGGACTGCTGGTGTTGGAATATTTATGCCCGCAGCAAGTAAGCTTGAATTAATCACACATTGCGATGCAGATTGGGCATCCTGCTTGATGACAAGGAAATCGCTATCAGGTTTTCTTGTACAGATTGGAAGTTCATTGATCTCTTGGAAGACGAAGCAAACCATTTCAAGGTCGTCATGTGAAGCAGAATATAGATCCATAGCGAATGCTTCTTGTGAAGTAATATGGATTCTCGGAATACTTAAAGACCTAAGGATAAAAATCGATGGACCTTCGCAGATTATAAGTGATAGCAAGAGTGCGATGAGTATTGCAAATAATCCCGTATTTCATGAAAGAAAAAACATATTGAAGTGGATTGTCACATGATAAGAGATTTGATTCAGCAAGGTGTTATTAATACGAGATACATTCAGTCCAAGGAACAGCCCGCCGATTTGCTAACAAAAGGATTATCGAAGGATCAACATAAATATCTGATGTCTAAGTTTGGATTGTTTGATATTTTTAAAGGCCAAACTTGAGGGGGAGTGTTAGATTTTGTATTTTCTGTTATTCAGTTAAGATCAAGTTTGGCGGCAGTTATGATAGTTAGGGCATAAGCGTGTTTACGCTTTCTTCTTCTGTCTTTCTATATAAAGGGCTTATGAACCCTAATTGTATATTCATTCGATTTTCTTTAATTTTCTCTTCAATAAAGAAATATGATTTCCTCTATCTTTTAACAAGTTTAAACAAACTCTTTTCTCACTAAGATTCAAATCATTAAACCAAATTCCATTTCGTTTTTCCTTTAGCCATTTAGCCAAAAAACAACTAAACAAAATACAAATAAAAAAAACAAAGACATGAAAACAAGTTGCCAAATTTTGAGTTCAATTTCACACAAATTACATGCATATGTTTCCGACATCGATTTCATGGAAGCTGAAGAAAATAGATCATTTTCAGACGAATATCTTGATATATTTAATGATCTTGCACAAGATTGCAAAATTGAATCAGAAAACAGCAACGAGAACAACGATAATGATTCACCGCAAATCTTGAGAGGATTTATAGAAAAAGTCGACATTAAACGACGAAAAATATTGGAGAAATTTATTTTTCAAGATTGAAAAGATGTCTCAATCAAAAACAAATTCAGAGAAATCCAAACATTATGTTTGAAAAAATCCTAGGAAAATTTATTAATGTAGATGGGAATATTAATGATCACATGAATACGGAGTGAGACATAAATGATGATGATGGAAGAGCAAGAAAAAAAAATAAGTTCCCAAAATACATTTTTTTTTATTTTGTGATTTTTGTGGTGAATTACTATAATTTCAATTTGTAAATTTACTTTTTTATAATCAAATATTATTCAATTTGTAATTTCCTTAATAAGATTACTCATTTTCATTTGGGCTTGAGGGTTTTGATTATTTGTATCATGTAATGAATTTGAATGGCCACCTTAATGTAATATCTGTTTCTCAAAATTATTTGCAAAATAATAATACAATAAAAGTTATAGACAGAAAAGATTAATCACACAAAAGAGGCTATGTGTTCTCATGGGCTCCTGCAAGTCCAATTTTGTAAAAGTTAAATTACTAAATATATAAATATATATTCTAGTTCGTAAATACACATTACATATTAGGTTGAGTTGAGTTATTGAGTTAATGATGTATATAATCGGATAATTGGAGTTGTACTTGGTTACAAGACTTGAACTGATGAGAGTTTAAGGTTGAGCAAAACCCTACTTATAATTATGACCACGTTGTCGACATATTTACTTGAATAATCAAATTTTTATGTAATTCAGTACTATCACTACAAGAAAATTGAGTATTATAGACGGAAACATTTTTTGTCGCCAAAGGTCATTTAACTACAGAAATTTTCGTTGCTATAACCTGGCATTAAAATGCTTGATGGTTAGAGACGAAACTAATTTATGTCACTATATCTATTGCTATTTTCACAACTTATTTATCCACAATCAGTCTTTAAATTCCATCCTTATTCCGATTCAAAATTTGTCGCTAAAGACAATTTTGATCCGTGTCTAATCCAAAGTTCTAATTCATCACTATCTAAAAAACTTACCAAAGTCCAATAATAGACAAATTTTACATATAATTCTAACCATTCTCAAACAAGTCTTAGAATCACTTATACAATATTATAAAATAATTCAAAACAATGCAAACCATCATTTACATAATTTAAATTAGCACTTTAACATTCTATGAATCAGTAAATTATAAGGAAAAACATCAAATTCTTGGAAGTGTGACTAAACTCAATTTAAAAGAAGATTTATTTATATATTTTTTAGTTACAAATAAGATCTCATGGAAGTAATTTCTACAAGATATTAGTTCACCAGCTCTGAAATTCATATTCATGGAGTTGTAAATCATAGCCCCTTTTGTGTGATTAATTCTGTCTATAACTTTTGTTGTATTATTATTTTGCAAATACTTTTTTAGAACAAAATATTACATTAAGGTGGCCATACGAATTCAATAGTCATTACATGATACAAATAATTAAAACCCTCAAGCCCAAATGAAAATGAAAATAAATGATCTTATTAAGGAAATTACAAATTGAATAATATTTAATCATAAAAAATATTAAATTTACAAATTGAAATAATTGTAATTCACCACAATAATCACAAAATAAAAAATTGTATTTTGGTAACTTATCTCTTTTCTTGCTCTTCCATCATCATTTATGTCTCACTCCATACTCATGTGATCATTAATATTCTCATCTACTTTAATAAATTTCCCTAGGATTTCTTCAAACATAATGTTTGGATTTCTCTGAATTTATTTTTGATTGAGATATCTTTTCAACCTTGGAAATAAATTTCTCCAACATTTTTCGTCGTTTAATATCGACTTTTTCCATTAATCCTCTCAATATTTGCAGTGAATCATTATTGTTCTCGGTGCTGCTCTCGCTGATGTTTTCTGATTCGATTTTGCAATCTTGTGCAAGATCATTAAATATATCGAGGTATTCGTCTGAAAATGATATGTTTTCTTCAGCTTCCATGAAATCGATGTCGGAAACATATGCATGTAATTTGTGTGAAATTGAACTC
The DNA here is from genome assembly GCA_963669365.1 of Verbascum thapsus. NCBI lineage: Eukaryota > Viridiplantae > Streptophyta > Magnoliopsida > Lamiales > Scrophulariaceae > Verbascum > Verbascum thapsus. The sequence continues at coordinate 3,402,259 of OY770120.1, forward strand.
AAAATTTGGCGACTTGTTTTCATGTCTTTGTTTTTTTATTTGTATTTTATTCGGTTGTTTTTTGGCTAATGGAAAAACAAAATGGAATTTGGTTTGATGATTTGAATGTTAGTGAGAAGAGTGTTTGTTTAAACTGAATACTGAATTTGTGTCAAACATTTTGGATATATATAGATATTTATAACCAGTAGAGTGACATTGATTGACTAATTTCATATTGAAAATTTCTTGGTCAAAATAAAAATTTCCACGTATACAAATATTTACCGGGTCTTTGTTCATGGAGGAGTGCTTAGTATTCAGATAATTAATACCTATTAATATTCAATAAGAAAAATTAAGTTTGTTATTATAATTATGCTGGTAGTATTCAAATATTATTATGTAGACAATAAAGTTTGTTATGATAATTAGGAGCGAGTTTATGAATTTTATTTCCACATAATTATCAAAAAAAAAAAAAAAATCAAGTTCGATGGAGATATTATGTTTAAGTTAATTTATATTTTAAATACTATTAGATTTTTTACTCTACAATAACAAATTGTAACTTGTGTTACTTATATCTGTAAGAATTTATTATTTTTTAGAATCTTTGAACATTCTATAATGAATTTATTTGGATACAGGAATGTTCAACAAATATCAAGAATCAATTAATTAATAATCGCTAAACAATATCAGTACTTATTCTCTGAGTTTTCAGTTGTAGATTGACACAGTCTCCGAATTCTTTTTTTGACTCATGTTGTAGAAAAATTTTCATTGATCAGAGAAAATTACATTTTTGTTACATTAATTTTGGCTTGTACATTTTTTGGGATACAATAAAAAAATTAGGAATTATTTTCTAAAATTCTTTATTTCCAAGCTTGAGCTAATTGAAATTGCAATTATCTTGGATTTCGAATTTTTGACTATCTTTTTTTTGCCTTCAGTTTCTACCCATTATTACATGATACTTAGCAGCAAATATTTTGACTTTATTTTTTTGAGCTTTTTTTTCTTCGCTAATTTAGTTCTAAAAGGTTCGATGTTTTTGTTTGAATTTAACATATTACATTGAAAATTAAATATTCAATATGAAGTTTTAGTTGATTGGATTCAACTTATCTACATATTACCTAAATATATTTGATATTATTTTAAAATTGATATACTATAAATAGAAAGGACCTCAAACAAAATAGGTGAACATTTTATTTATTATCTGATCAAAAATTTGCACATATAATCTTGTAATGGTCATAAACTGGAACCAAAAAGACTACAAATACAGTGATCTAATAATGAGCTCTATAGTTCTAAAACCAATTGTTAGGAGCTTGCTATTTTGTATGAATATATTATGGACTCCCAACAAAAGTGAAATTAAAACTTATTTTTAAATGTAATGATAGAGTTCCAGTTGTAAGATTAGAACATGGGTCATGATAAATTTTAGTCAAAATAGTATTTTATGGCATTTAGATTCTATTATAATTTATAGGATACCAAACTTAATTAAACATTTATTTTTTGAAATATTAGTTTAACATTTTTCATTATTACAAAGATGGAACCAAAAGATTTGTCACATTGCGCGTGCGTGTGATAGAAAGAATAAAACAAGATTATGAATGATAAGTTTTGTATATTATAATTATTGATTTTTGGTGGTTTTCAAACGTCTAATAGTTATTGAAAACTATAACCTCAAAATGTATTAATAACACTTGAGATCCACAATGAAATTTATTAATATATGTATTGTTAATTAATTATTCAAGTTTAGGCTCTTCGGACTTCAAAATTGATAGAAAAAGAACTAACAACACATGTCAATTTCAGAAAAGTTCTAATTTGGACCAAGTCTCCAAATATTTGCTACTCAGATAATAAGTGATTTATATTTTAGCAAAAGTATAGTATACTAATTTATGCATCTCATGCAATTAAAATATATTAAAAAACAGAATATAAATATTATATTTGTTATGTAATTTATTAGATTTGGTAAAATTGAACTAGAATTCCTCTTGGAACGGATTTGTAACTAATATTAGTTTGCCATAAACCAAACATTTGTTAGAAAACACCACAAATAAATAAATAAATCAATAAGCACAGTCAATTGACAATTCGTATTTCATCTCCTATTTTATGATGATCGTTGATATTGCTTTGAAAACATGTACGTCTTGTTTAGTTTTAACTTTTGCTATAATTTTTTTTATTTCAATTCATCAACTAAAAGAAAAAAAAATGCTTCATCAATAACATAAAAAATGCCCACTATTCTATTTTTTGTTATTCTATTTCTGTTCGATGTTTGTCATTTAACGTAGAAGTAATACCTACTGAATTGCAAGATTCTATTTGTTCATTTTAAATCAAAATCACAGCATGTGTTATTTTTTTTTTTAATTCCTAGAAGAAATCAAAAGAAATTCCTTTTGTTTTTTAGAGATAAATTTGTTAAATTCCTAGAAAAAAAATCAAAGGAAACATTCTTTTCCAAAGATATTGGAGCAAAAATTATTCACAGAGAATTAAATTGAAGAAAAAATAAACCCCACATAAAAATTAATGATTTTGGATCATATAGTTTCATGGACCATGGGACAAACTCACAATTGAAGACAAAAGAATGGTTCCTTGATCCACAGTCTGTTGCATGTAAAATAATTATGTGTAATTTATCATGACATTCAAAATTAAATGTTCAATAGGAACTTTTAATTGATTGGATTAAAATTACCTACAAATTTACCAACATATATTTGATATAATTTTAAAATTGATAATATTGTAATGGGGAATAAATTGGAAACAAAAAAGACTACAAAATAGTGATCTATAGTTGCAGTTGTCAGATTGAATTATGTGTCTTAATAAATTTTAGTCAAAATAATATGTTGAAAAACAGGTGTAAAGAAAACTATAACATAACTTTATTGATTGAACAAAATGTATGGAATTCTTGAGAGAGGAACTCAGAGCAACAGAGAGAGTTAGGGCTTATTGTTTGAGGCGGCTATACAAAATGAGAAGGATATGAATAATACAAACAGAAACCCTAAAGCCAAGCTTATATAGTGAAACCCTAACAACTAATTGCAGAATGATCCCTCCGTGTTTTATCCTTATTATTTTAGCCCCTGAACATCTTCGAGTATGGGCTGGAGATTGGGCTTTGAACTTTGGACAGCCCAATTGGTCAGCTTCCAAGGCCCAAGATCTGGTTGGGCTTCAACACCCTCCCACAAGCTGATATTGGGGGAGAAGATATCAATTAATCCTAACAACTTCACGAGATGCTCATGTTTTACTCTTCCGAGAGCTTTTGTGAAAATATCCTTGTTCATCTGTACGAACAAAAGATGTAGTCACAATATTTTTCTTTACATAGTCACGAACTATGTGACAATCTATTTCAATGTGTTTAGTTCTCTCATGAAATATAGTATTAGAAGATATATGTATTGCAGCTTGATTATCACAATAGAGTTCAACAGGAAGTAAGTTTTCAATTCCTAAATCTTTAAAGATCCCTACTATCCAAATAATTTCGCTACAAGTTTGAGCCATGGCTCTATATTCGGCTTCAGCCGAAGATTTTGAAACTGTTGTTTGTTTTTTACTTTTCAAAGATAATAAGGTATTCCCAACAAAAATACAGAAACCCGTAACAGATTTACGGGACATTGGGCAAGATGCCCAATCAAAATCACAAAAAGCTTTTAATTTCAAAGATGAATTTTTCGGAAAAAATAGACCTTTTCCAGGACAGGATTTCAAATATTTGAGCACCCGCAGTGCTGTTTTTAAATGTGATTCTTTGGGTTGGTGCGTAAACTGACTTAAGACATGGACTGAAAAGGAGATATCAGGACGACAATTTGTTAAGTAAATCAGTTTCCCAATCAATTTTTGATAGACAGTAATATTGGATAAAAAACTATCTGAATTATCTTTTTCAGTAGTTAATTTTAAGTTTTGTTCCATAGGGACTAAAGATGGTTTAACACCTAATTGTCCAAAATCAGCTAATAGATCTAAGGTATATTTGCGCTGACTCAGAAACATACCACGGGAGGATCTAGCAAGTTCAATCACTAAAAAGTATTTTAGTTCTCCAAGGTCTTTAACATGAAATTGAGAATCTAAGAAATCCTTAACTTTATTAATTTGTTCAACAGAGTTACCTGTTTAAATAATATCATCCACATATATCAAAAGAACAAGAAAAACAGTTTTAAAATTTTTGACAAACAACGAATAATCATGCGGGCTTTGTTTAAAACTGATAGATTCGAGACAGTGAGTAAACTTTTCATTCCATTGGCGTGGGGCCTGTTTTAAGCCATATAAGGATTTACGTAATTTGCAAACCCTAGTTTCATTTATATCAAAATAGCCTTGAGGGGGTGTCATATACACTTCTTCGTGTAAGTCACCATTAAGAAAAGCATTACTGACGTCTAAGTGAAAAATAGGCCAATCCCGAAAAATAGCTAACGAAAGAAGCGACCTAACAGTAACCATCTTAACAACAGGAGAAAATGTTTCGAAATAATCGATACCCTCCCGTTGGCTATATCCTTTGGCAACTAAACGGGCTTTATAACGTTCTATGGTGCCATTGGAAAGATATTTGACCTTAAATACCCACTTGCAACCTATTGGCTTTCGGCCAAGGGGCAAGTCGGTAAGGGTCCAAGTATTATTGTCACTAAGGGCAGCCATTTCAAGATCCATGGCCCGTTTCCAATGTATGTCTTTAATAGCCTCGTGAAAAGAATTAGGTTCTTTTATTTTGTCAAGTTTAGATAAGAAGGCTCTATAAGATGCGTGAACGTTTTGATAACTAATGTAGTTTGCCAAGGGATATAGACAAGAAGAGCTAGAACAAGACATATCATAATCATACAATTTTACAGGCAATTTAGAAACCCGTCTAGATTTACGAATATTAGTATTGGATTCGGGATCCAATAAGGGATCTGCTGCTGAGTTTGGTTGAGCTGCGGTTTCGGGGGGTGCCATAGGAGAAGTGTTGTGTAAAGGTTCGGTCTCAGTTCCTAGGCCGATGTTAAGGGTCCCTAACATATCTGAAATAAGGAAATCAGCATCATTACCGGGGGGAATTTCCTCCAGTTCTGCTGTGATCAATGTTGGGGAGCCCTAACATATCCTGAGGGGTATTGACAGCGTCCTGATTGGGAGAAAAAACTCCAATTCGGCTGTTAATACGCCCTCTAGACTCAGCATTTTCATCATCGACACTCATACCTGTCTCGGACTCTGGCACCCCTTTGTCAAAGAATCCATTTCTTTCTGCAATGTCAGAATTGTTAGACTGAAACGGGAAACAATTTTCAAAAAATTTAACATCATGAGACATGCGAACAGAGTGATCATCTAAGTCAAGAACTTTATATGCTTTACGGTTTTCACAGTATCCCAAGAACATACATTTGCGTGATCGAGAAGCAAATTTAACGTTACATGAGAAATTAGAAGCATAACAGAGACTGCTAAAGGTGCGTTTTAATTTTCATTTTGTTTAATAAAAAATTGGTGGATTTGGAGGGAAAATTAGAAATCCCCAAATTGGGACCAAAAATCCCCAAATTGGGAGAAAATCCCCAAATTGAAAGTCACGTGCCACGCACGTGACTTTCTCCGGCCAATTTATGATTTTTCGGCGAAATTTGTATTGAAATTGACAATTTTTTGAATATATGGTACCCAAATTGAAAGTGGTCCAAATTAAGGTATCACATTCGTGTACAGGCCAACTTGAGGTACCAATTATGCAATTTTCCCTTATCAACAGTGGCTGCATTAGACATTTTGTTTGACTGTTGACCAGGTTTTTTCTTTTTAAGATTTTTAGGAAAACCAATTAATTGAAAACATCTATCAATTGTATGGCCAGTTTTTCCACAGTGATCACACAACCTGTTCGGGTTTTTATTCACATTGTTATTGTCAGAATCAGTACTTTGAGATGCAAAGACAGAAGCATGCTTAACCGTGTTATTGTGTGCAGATATGGATCGGTGAGATTCTTCTTGTGAATAATATTGAAAGCACTCATAACATCAGGTAAAGGGTCACGAAGAATAATGTTACTACGAACAGCAAAGAATTGATCACTTAAGCCCATTAAAAACTGCATAAGTTTTAGGTTTTGAGCATGCTTTTTAGTGTCAACAGAAGCAGAACAAGTACATGGAGGCAAATTAATGATAGCAGCATATTCATCCCATAACTTCTTTAACTTGCAAAAATACACAGAGACCGAATCGGAATCTTGACGGATCTGGGATATTTCTTGATGTAATGAGAAAATCCTAGATCCATCAATTTTATTATAAGTACAGTTCAATTGCGACCACACTTCAGAAGCCTTAGAGGCAAAAACAAGACCAGCATAAAGGTCTTTACTAACAGAGTTTAGGAGCCATGACAGAACCACAACGTTGCACCTGTCCCACTGATTCATAAGCACGGGATCAGTGGGATATGGCACTGTTCCTAAAACAAAACCGAGTTTATTTTTTCCTGTTAAAGCAATAGTCATAGCCCTACTCCAAATAGCATAGTTTTCACAGCCAGTTAGGACATATGATATGATGGACAGATTGGTATATTCTGATGCATGCAAGTGCAAAGGATCACTGAGATCAAGACTAGCTATGGATGTGTTGTTAGAGACAGGTGTGACAGCAGAAGCAGTGATATCAGCCATACTCATGTAATAAAAAAAAAAATGCACTACACGAGATAAATGCACACCACAACAGTCACACAGATCAGCAAAAAAAATTGCGCCGCACAAGATAACAGCACACCACAGCAATCACACAGATCAACAGAGATAACCAAAACGGAGTCGTTGATAAACACAGATCAACGAACAAAGGAACAAGATAAAAAAAATTAGCCAGCAATACCTCTGTATTTTTGTTATCAAAAAATACAGAAAAAAAGAACAAAACCAGAGTTTATTCGGCAGCGGAAACAGTTGTAAACGAGGTTCTTCCCAGTATCTGAAAACAAGAAAAAAATCGTGTTACACAGTATAAACCGAAAATATAAACAACGGTAAGTATATAAGAACGATACAGATTGGTGATTTGTATGAAGTCACTGAAGGATGCATATACTGGTGGCAAAAAACGTCTAGGCGGAGTACAACCGGGCAGGTGCATGTACAGCAGTAGTCAGATCTGGGTAAGATCCGTAAGAAAAGAACCGGAATCGACCAGATCGGAGCAAAAGAGGCCCGATCTACCTTCTAAGAGGTATAATAAAAACAGATCGGTAAAGAACACGGCTACTGGTCTACCCTTAAAGAAACATCCACCAAGAATCCACACAGGCGCACCCTTCACACAATGCTTATATTACGGTTTATAACACATCGGTGATGATTAACACAGACAATGCTCCGGCGAGATGTCGAAGTTGAGCAAAGAAAAAATGTAACAGACAAGGGACGCGAAATAGAGAAAAAAACCGCAACAAAAAAACACCAAGGATTTTAGGCTCTTGATGCCATGTTGAAAAACAGGTGTAAAGAAAACTATAACACAACTTTATTTATTGAACAAAATGTATGGAATTCTTGAGAGAGGAACTCAGAGCAACAAAGAGAGTTAGGGCTTATTGTTTAAGGCGGCTATACAAAATGAGAAGGATATGAATAATACAAACAGAAACCCTAAAGCCAAGCTTATATAGTGAAACCCTAACAACTAATTGCAGAATGATCCCTCTGTGTTTTATCCTTATTATTTTAGCCCCTGAACATCTTCGAGTATGGGCTGGAGATTGGGCTTTGAACTTTGGACAGCCCACTTGGTCAGCCTGCAAGGCCCAAGATCTGGTTGGGCTTCAACATAACATTTTATGACATTTAGATTCTATTATTATTTTATAGGATCATCATGATAATTTTACTTAGTTAAACATTTATTTTTTTGAAAATATTAGTTTAACATTTTTCATTGTTATAAATATGGAACCAAAAGATTTCTCATATTACACGCACAAAATGTGTTAACAAGTAGCGGCATATTTATATATATATATATATATATTAATAATATACATAAATTATGAATCACATGATACATATATTATTAACATGTTTTATGTTTGTAATTATTTGAAAATTGGGCTCCTGCGAGTCACCAAAATTCACTTAATTATAATGTATGTATGATACTTGTCCTTCATGGACTTGATTTATTCTATATCTTTCTCATATATAGTTTCTTCATAATTGAATTTTCGAAAACCACCAATAATTGGACACCTTTAATTACTTAGTAATACACGTGTTAGCACATGATTTACTTCTTCGAGATTCTATCATATTTTATTGAATAAAATGAAAAAAATTATACATCTAAAAATCAATTCTGCATTAAATTCAAATATGCAATTAAGATTTATACTGTAATTTATTAATGCATATGAATTCAAATATCCAATATTTGAATATCTTTAGGACATTAATTTTTTTCTTTAATAGTGTAATGAGCTCATGCAAGTCCAGTCTTGTATATTTAAATTACTATATATATTTCCTAATTCTTAGATACTTGTAAAAATTTCGTATTGGTCGAGTTGAGTTGTTGACTCAACAAAATATATAATCGGATACATATATAACTAAATTTGCACTTGATAGCAAAACCCTATTCGAGTGCACTAGTATAGGTTACTATGACGTCGACATGCCTCTTTGAAAGATAAAATATAATTCAATATTATATAATATATATATATATACAATCTATTAAAGTGATACCTAATCCAAAATGTGAGTTTCGAATTATAAAATAACTGCGTTGTCTCTATAAAATAAGTATTTTAGATGGAGATTACGTTTAATAAGAAAATTAAAGAACAAAGTATTTAACTTTTTTTGGGTGCATATTTTTTAGAGAATTAGAGTTTTTTTTTTTTTTTGTTGAAAAAACATGATTAAACAAAAATATGCTACCTTCTTAGAAGGCTAAAATCCAAAAATAAAATAAATCAATATACTTCCAAAATTATTTTAAAAAAAAATCCAAAACCACTCCTCATGTAATTACCACTAACCCTAAAGCAGATTACCAATAAGACCTACTAAACTGAACTTTGACCATAAAGGAAACCTCGTGATTATCATTATCAGGTCATTACCCAATGCACATAAAAAATAACTACTCTTATCTCTGTAAATAACACCTAGAGACCCAATTTTTTGTCTCTCTGGACCAAGCTATAGAATATCTTGGAAATTGTAAATTAAATTAAAAAATAATAATATAAAAATTGCTAGCTGTACTTTGAAGAAATTAAAAAAAATACCCTTCTCTCTTGGGGAAAGTTATTTAAAGTAATTAATTAATGGTAATAAAAACTCAAACCAAAATTCCAAGTTTAAAGAGCCTCTTGCATGTGTCAACATGAACAACCAATCATATATAATATTCTAGATGCAATGTATGATATCACATGGGCTTGGTTAAAATTTCAAAGTAATTTTTTTTTTAATTTAGTTTATAGTTTTAATTTAGATAACCAACCCCACACTAACAATATTATACCTTAAATAGTGAGATTATAGAAACTGATAAAAGGGTCGTAATATTTAAAATTTTACGAGTGAAGAATTGAAGTAATATATAGAGTTAATGAATTAAGTGAATTTAATCCACTTTAAATTAAAATATAACTATTGCATGATTACTGTAATGTACGTAACCCAAAATGGACATGCAATTCTAACCCTATTATTCAAAATATGAAATGATGTGCAGAAACTATACTAAATATTGTGCCTATATATGAATGGCCATGCAATTTAATTTTTATGAAAAATGAGCAATATATTTCTGATCAGATATTGAAAATTACAGAAGACAAGAATCTGGGAATGGAATTTAGCAGTGTCAGATCTTTCATATATCTTTCTATAAAATCCATTTCAGTTGTAGTTTCTGATATATATACAGAAAAAGTTGTTCATTTGAGGCAAATAAAAAGATTATTGGCAATATATAAAAAAATATATATATAATTATATATTACACTATGTACATATAAATTTTTTGCCTCGAAACCCTAATATATCTTAGATGCTGCTACTGCTTTTTTTGTTTGTTATATTCCCAATGAATGCTGCAGAGACAGCCTGCAGGCTATACCCCCAGCCCCATTCATCCTTTACCCTTTGTTTTTTTATTTTATATATTTTTATTTATTTATTTATTATTATTATTATTATTATTATTATTATTATTATCTTTTTTAACCTTTTATTGCTACAGTCTTGTCTGTCTTTCTCTCAAGTACCCTCGTCTTGTCCAGTGTTCTTAGTCACTATTCCTAGAAACTCATATATATATATATACATATATATATACATGACCCTTCTTGTTTCTTTTAGATAGAGTTAAGATAACATTTTTTTCTTTCTTTTAAACTCATATATATATATATGTATATATATACAAGACCCTTCTTCTTGTTTCTTTTTGATAGAGTTAAGATAACATTTTTTTTTCTTTTAGATAAGTTTGTGATATGTACGTAATTATTATCTCACATTGAATGAGACGAAAATGAGGACTTTGAGAGATTTATAAGCTATAAATTCACATCTTTCCATTAAGTCATATTCTAAGGACAAACTTGTGCAACTCTAATTAAATTGAACAATATCTCGTGTAACTTGTAAGAGCATCTCCAATGTTGTTCGCTAAAATGGTGTAACTTTTTCACCATTTTAGTGATTGCTACCATAATCTACTCCAATGTATATCACTATATCTCACTCTAAAAGTATATTCCACAGAATATTCCTTTTAAACCCCATTTACTATTATTTCTTATATTTTACAAATAAGACCCTACATTTAATTCTTTATTACATATTCATCCAAGTTAATATTTTTTTATATTTTATAAACTTATAAAATTATACAATGATTATTTAATAATAATAATACGTAGTATATATATTTTTAATATTTTATCGACGAAATTAAATATCAATGAAATTAAAATTGTACGTAATATATAAAGCTCGAATTATATTTAATATATCCATGTTTCAATTAATATTTTTATATATTTTAATTTATATTTAATATTATATAATCAAATATAAAAATAACATATATAAAAAAATAACATATATCTAATCGTAACATTTATAAAATTTAGGGGCTTAATTGTAAATGGACCAAATTGTACTAAATCATAAATATATATACTAAATTAAAAACAAAAAAAAGGAAAAGAAATAAAAAAAAAAAAAAGCAAAAACCCACGGCAAATTTGCCGTGGCCCCCCCCCCCCCCCCTTTTGCCGTTCCATTGGAGCGGCATTTTGGCCCTCCAACGCCAAAATGCCGCTCCATTGGAGTTGCTCTAAGTCGTTCGGAGTAAAAAAAACAACTACAATATATGCTACGTTATATTGGTGTTGTCTTAGGGTTTTCACTATATATGAAAATTCTGAGAAATAAAGGAAAATATAAAATAATATTCAGAATTCACATAATATGACCTCTTTAGATTTTTAATGGTTTTAATTAAGAACAAAGGGAAAGAGAAATCACCAACCTAGTTGAAAATTTAACAAAGCCTTTGATCAAAGTGTAAAGGACACTTATGCTCATGCCTTTATGTATTAAGCTAGATACGTCTTAGATACGAAGCTAAAGTATGAAATATGATAAATTTCAAAAAAAAAATTATGCATTTAGATACATTTGTATATATGCATGCAAACTATATAAAAATAAATTTAATTCAATAGATTCACTGACATAAATAAAATTCGATTTCTCAATCATTTGTTTAACTTATGTGTTTAATTTTTAATGAAAGACCAAAAATACTATATTGTTTCCTATTTTAGCCCAAATATTATTGTTTAATATTAAAAAGAAATACAATGTTTAGGATTAAAGTGGTGCCATATACTTCACACTTTGTGTGAATATTAGGCATAATTTTTTTTATTTATTTTTGACAATTTAAAAAATGCATCAAACATAAGTATATTCATGAAGGATACGCGTACAATACGAATATGAAATGTTAGGAGTATTCATGCATTGTAATTTATAATTTATGTAATTATGTGAAATTTTTTTATACTGAAACGAGATTTTTAGAAATAATCCGATTATGAATTTTTATGTTGCATCGAGAGCGTTACTCAATGCCCTGATCAAGCGATCGTGAAGTGTTGAATACAACTTTATTGATACATTATTAAATTATTTATTCGAACCGAGTTTCAAATGGTATGTGAAAAAAAAAAAAAAGTAAAAAAGAAAAAGATATATAAAGTGGGCACATAGAGAAGCTTTTCACCAACAGCATGCTCATATCTAAAACACAGCCAAATATCTCTCTATCTCACTCTTCCATGGATTTCAATCTCAGCCAATGGAGAAATGACCCAGAAGAAGATGATCATCAACAAACACATAATTCCTCTTCATCGTCATCATCATCATCATCATCTCTTCTCCCATTGTTTAGTGTTTCTGAACCGTTCAATAACCTGTCACCATTCTCTTCTGATTCAGCTTATGCCTCCAAATTCCCTAGTATATTTCTCTCGGTTTCGCTGTCTGTAGTTTTCTATTGTCACTTTGTATGTGTATTGAATTTGTGTATGGTGTGTGCAGGAATTGGGAGCTATTTCAGCTTGCAGCAATGGCAGGAGCTAGAGCTGCAGGCTTTGATCTTCAGGCATATGATTGCCGGAGCGACTGTTCCTCATGAACTTCTTCATCTTGTCAAGAAAAGCCTAATCACTTCTCCATATCACCAGTTCTATCCTCAGTACCACTCACCTTGTGAGTTAATCCGATTATATATTTGTTGAATTCGATCTGGTTTAAGAATCGTTGCAATTTTCCGATTTCGAGTTTAGTCGATTGATTCGCAGATCTTTACAGTAATTACTAAAATCAATTACTTCGATTTGTCAAAATAAAGTGTTATGTGCTTAAATTTGAGTACGCATTGTTTGTCTATTTCTTGGTGCAATTAGGTTATTGGGGGAAAGGAGCGATGGATCCTGAGCCAGGAAGGTGCCGGAGGACCGACGGAAAGAAATGGCGGTGCTCGAAAGATGTGGTGGCGGGGCAGAAATACTGTGAGCGTCACGTGCACAGAGGCAAAAATCGTTCAAGAAAGCCCGTGGAAATCCCCACACCTTACGGTGGCAATCGTGGCGGTGGTGGAGCTCTCAAAACTAACAACTCTGTTACTACACAAGGGGCGGCTGGCGGCGGCGACACCCCTCATTTCACTCTTTCGATGCCTTCGCGTTCCATGGATGCCCTTCAACCCAATCAAAGGTATTTTGGCTAATTAATCTATACTTCATATTTAAGAATTTCTTTAATTTGATAGCTGAAGCATCAAAGTTCTCTTAAATTTAGGCTTTGTTTGTTTATGTTTTTTGAGTTAAGATCTGAAATTTTTGGGCCCAATTGGTTGGAATATCTATCTCAGAGAAATTTTTTTCATGATAAAAATGAGAAAATATTATTTGAAAGATAAGAAATGAAGTTTGTAAATTGAGTTTAGATGAGTTTTTTTAGAGAAAAATACGTAATGATTGTGGTTGATGTGATATATTTTTTGTTGTGAGAATTTTATTTATGTTGATATTTAATGATACTTTATATTAAATATTTTTAGTCAAGCTCTTTGATTTAGACTTCGAAAAATAGTCACAATGGGTCTTATTTTAAACATTACGTTATTTTGCATTACAATATGTAATTAACTTATTTTTTCGCTTTGAAAAATAGACGGAAAAACCATTTTAATTGATGTATTAACTGTCAAATCATAAATAGTAAAATTCAATTTTACTCAATTTTTTGAAGAAAAAAATTCAAATTATTTATGATTCTGAGAGATTTTTTTATAAGAAATTTCTTATGACATGCCAAACAAATGAGTTTTTCGGAGATTTTTTCTCTAAAACACTTTTTTGGGGATATAGATTGCCATCCAATTGGGGCCTTTGTTTTCCAGAAAGATGTATGCTACGGATATTTAGGTGAGAATGATGTAAGGTGTGTGGAGTTTGTAGTTTTGTTTAAAATTGATTGAAAGTTATAAAATGTGTCAAATTAAAAATTGATTAGTTAAAATATGATGATATAAATAATTGTAATGTATGAAATAGAAAGATCAAAATATTAATGAAGTAATTGATTATTGATTGGTGACGGATGTTTTGATATGTAGTTAGTTATATAGGAAATTGAAAAAGTAGAGTTGAAAAAATACGAAATTGGTTGAAAAAAAATTGTCTTATGGTTTTTAGAATTTTATGATTAGAATCTTTGAATATGACATTAAAAAAACATAAACAAACATGGCCAATTGATTTAGATTTCAAATGATTTCTAAGGATAATTCAATGCCCTATAGCTTGTTTAGGATTGTTCTTAGTAATCTATATTATTATAAGTTTCGATTTAACTATTGTATTTCATAAAATAAGTGAATTACATGAATTTCTGATGTGCACTAGGTTTGGCGGGTTTTCAAGTTTAATTCACTTGCTTTGTATTTAATCAAATGAGAATTATACTTGAGTTCGACTAGATCATATTTGAACATGAACTTTTCATGAATTACACTCGCAGTATAATTGATTACAAGACAAGTGAATTACAGGTGTGATCGATAAAATCTTGTCCGAGCTAATATTCAGCATGTATTAAATGGCTACTATCGTTTTGCCACAATTTGTATCGAGACTTTTGTGTGTAGATGTACATTAGCGGGTGTGGATATAGTATTAAATTCACCTTTCTATGCTACGTTGAATGAAATTTCACTCGACCCTTGACTTTTAGGAGTTCTAACATCGAAGGATCCTACTTTGTCAGTTTGGAATGAACCAAAACATTTCAATTATTTGACATATGAGGTCCACGGAATAATTCTATGATATACCAAGTATAATAATCTTAATATCTATTTTTTTTTTTTTCATATAGTGAGTTATAGTTTTTACATATAATTAATTGAAAGAGATAAATACAAATTCTTGTTCCCCAAAAGGAAGTAAGCCCTAAAAATTAATGAACAATTATGAGTCATCAATTGGTTTGATATTTCTCAAACAACCTTTTCTGTGTTGTTTAATTGATGGGACCTCAAAAATGAATTCACTTTGGATTATTAGTGACTCAATGGAGCAGAAATAGACCCACCACTGTCCTCTTTGTAGGACCATGTTTGGATATTTTGTTGATTTTGGCCAAAGCAAAGATCTTCTAAAGCTTCCTTATTAATATTCCACCAACTTTTTTTTCTTTTTCAATTTGATCTTTTGTGGTCCTTTATTATAATTTATTTTTCATGTTACACGTTAAGTATATAAATTATGTCTTTTTAAGTACACATTTACCATGAATTATATACATTTGACTTGTAAATGTTGCAAGATGGATTGAATAAGATCTAAAAATTGACATGTATTTTCTCTCTGACTTTTATTTATGTTCGTAGACATTCTAACTTCGAAATCGAAACAAAAGACAAGCATCATGGCCAAACACTTCAACGTTTCTTCGATGATTGGCCTCAAAATCATGCCTCGGAAAATTCAGCCAACTCAACCAACTTGTCCATTTCGATGGCCGAAAACCCGCCATCCGACTTCTCGCTAACACTTGGCACTGGCAGTGAAAACGAACCTATAACTGAAGTAGTGAATGGTGAAAGGGGTAAACCTCGATTGAATTGGGGTATGTCGACATGGGAGACTAATCATGTGGGTTCAATGGGTGGACCCTTAGCCGAGGCATTGAGATCTTCGTCCATGTCGAGTTCATCACCGACTAGCGTGCTACATCGATTGGCACGAAGCCTCAGAAGCTAGCTATGGCAGCACCTAGCTATTGTTATATCAGCTTTATGGGCTGCTAAGATGTGTTTTATCTGGCTTGTTTATTGCTTTTATTCCCATGGGTTTTTCTTGCTTTATTTTACACTTTCTTTTAAACCTTTTGATTTCTGAGAGATTACCTTTTCTTACTTCAATCTTGAGAAGATAATCATGTGTTGTATAAACTGAGGTTACAAAGCGAGAAATCTATAGCTCGCCAAGTGTTAATTTACTTACTTTGTGAATTACCGATTAGGTATGGACTATAATTTTCCTTTTGTTGTAATAGCAGTTGATGCCTTAACCCTAACCTAGTGTTAAATGCCAGAACATGGGACACCACAAAGTGGATCCAGGCTTTGATCCCACTCTAAAGTTTCCAATAATCTTAGCACGTGCTTGATCGGTCAAACCTATCATTTTTCTAATGATGTAGATAATTTATAAATAGTATTTTAAACAAATGTAACCAAATATTAATATTTGAAAGTTCTCTTATTATTAAATTACCAAAAGAATATATATGTGTAACAATCCAACAATTTGACTCTTTTCCTTGACCAAACTGCTTATAGTTTATACAAAAAATTGGTATAGAAACCATCTTAGCCCGGGACTCCCATACACCTCAAATTTCATTATAATCGCAATCAATCATGTATATACAGTAGAACTTAAAGCGAGTCCAGCAGTATCAATGATTGTGCTCGTGTTTACAACTCTGGATCGTAAAAGTTCATAAGAATAACTATAATGTAGTATTTATGGTTAGCTGAATAAACTCTCTAAATGCTCAAAATTGTAAATCAAGCGATCAATTTTATGGGAAAACCAAAGGTCAGTGAAATTGAAAATTTGAAATGCTAGTTCTATCTAGAAAATACTACTTAGATCTCGTTATTCAACCAGAGAAGATAATTAGGAAGCCATGTTCAAGAAAATCTGATAACTCAAGGAAATACAGTCGCTTACCGGGGTTACGGGTCTGAGCCCATAGACTCACTAGATTAGATGTATTGCCTCCATTTCAAATTTTATAGTCAACTTAATTACACGTCTAAACTTCTGTACAAATGCATAGATCATAGCACAAAATTGTACTGATACCCAAAGGGTAATATTCTATTACTACCCCAACTTTGTTAACTATGCATACCTGGCCTCCCAATATCTTGTACATCTTTCTCGTCTTATTTGCTTCTCGAATCGCATATACTGGTCATCCAACATTGCCGGGATACACCCAGTGCCATAACTCAGGAAACTTCATATAGATTATTTGAACATTTGCTAAGTCAAGTTATCAACTGTTTCCACCTCATTCTCTACTAAGGCGTACACCATTGCAGTTCTAGAAGGTGTATAGATGAAAAAAGAATGAGGTCGATCATCATGCCACCCATCCTGCCGGTAAAAGAATATAATTCGGTCAGGTTGACAAGTTTTTAAATATAAAATAATTCCTCAATAATCAATATATATGATGGAGATATACGACTGTAATGGTGAAATAGCTTTTACATTTATGTTCCGCTTCTCAGAACTAATCAACAACTATTATTTGTTCCTAATAAAATCTACATTTACTCAAAGACCATGAATCTGATGGGACATATTATTTGCCGTAAATATACACTTAAAATAGAACTTTATGGTTAAGAAATCTTCTTGCAACAATGTGAGTACGATATGTGTCGATTCTCAAGCTTCTTTCTTCTAAATATCCTAGTATTTTCTTTACATGTATAAAGAAACTATTATTTCTGCTACACATTTTTTTTAAAAATCTGTGTACTAATAAGCCACTTAAGTGATACTTTTTTCCAAGTACACAGGCAAAAGTTAACTTATAAGCATTTTTATGCTTTTAAATCTTTTCTCTGCAACATTTGCAATTGTATCATCCTAGCAAGCTTTAGCAAATAAACATCTTTACAAAAATGTCATAAATTTTAATTACTGGCAACAATTCACCGTCCAAAAAATCAATTTGGCAAAACTTTTCCTCTTTGTTACCAATAAGAAACATTCCAAAGAGGAATTTGGCACTGCCAGGTTAATTGAAATAACTTTGTGATGCATGCCACAATTTGAAATGAGTTATTGACCTACTCAACATAAAAATAAATGTTTATGCATTTTACGCAAGAAATTTTTCTCTCGAGTCAATGGTCTATGTTGTAAATAATCAAAGTTGGTTGTTAGAAATTATATTAAATCGAGTGAGATTTTTAATTCATAAAATATCAAAATAAGAGGATTGACCACAATTTAGCAGTCCAGGCATTAATTCTAAATCTGAGGTAGATCATCTTACAGATGTAAAATACTCTGCCTCATGACTAATCCTTCCGAATCCTCCAAATAGTTGATCATCTGAATCTAAAACTACCTGCACAACGTAACACTGGTAAGAAACTTGGTTTCACCAATACAGTAAAAAAAGAAACTTGTAATGCTATTCTACCTTATATTTTCCTGGCTTTGAGCAGCCGACCCGATAATCTGAATAACTATTTGCCCAATGGAAATTGAAAACAAAGACTAAGTTCCCCCGTTCGAATACAATCATCTTATCTCCTTCATCCTTCCTTGATATATATTGGTGCTCCGAAGTCATGAACTACAGAAACATACTATTCAGTTTTATAACAGTAAAGATAAAAGGGACAACTACGTGCACATTGCCTCATTATGAGGCAGATCTCTGATGTTATAAATTACCAAGAAAACCCGTGTCCAACTCTGACAGTTCAAAACATGGGTGATGCTTTTTAATGCTTTTACTAACAGAGTAAGTGATGTGAATTTCTCAACCTTAGGGTACTTTTCCTAAATTAGGATCTAATGCAGGGGGGTTTCTATGTAATTTACCCAAGATCAAACGATAAAAGAAATTCCAACAACAATCTTGGAATGAGATAGAACGGGAGGGTAAATTTATTTTTGCTTTATTAGACTATAAAGCTTCACAAAAATATTGTGAACTAGCTTATTTTGGTTCATCTACCAACCAATTATTCAATTATAATTGGGACCCTGCTCGAATACCACAAGTCATAATTCTTACCAGTGTTCCAAATATGCTGTTAAAAAATTGTATATGCGTGTCATATTCAAGACCCAGAAGGAAACAACTAAGCAAGACTTGCTAATATATAAGAAGGTGTAAAACAAATATTATTCACGGAATACGGGATTGCTTCAGCATTTAAAGGACAAAAAATTAATATTTGGGGTTATTTTCCAGCATATGGATAACTTGACATCGACTTTACCGGCTTACACTCTATACTAACCCAATATTAATTTATTAACACACTCAATGAGGAATAAATCACTTAATTGAATTGATGAAAAGAATGGTGAAATAAATACATACACCATATCTTTCTTCAAGATGTTGCATTGCCTCGTCAAATTCTTGCAGTCCATGATACCTTAAATACTCTGCATCACCCTGAACATGGAGAAAAATTATATTGGGGACAAAACGATGTGGAACTTGGATAAGAAAAGTATGTCACAGGATAAGGAAAAAATTCATGCCTATGAATTCTGATATCACATACATTGAATTTTCATCTTAATATTGTCCCCCCCCACAAAAAAAAAAGAATCTTAAGAAAAATGAGAAAAGTAAACAATTTCCATTTCCGACAAAATTACCCTTTTGTTTTTAAATTGACAACTGTACTAATTTATTCAATTAAGATGCATAAAAGTTTTTTTGGGTAATGTTCATAAACTTGATAAGATTTTTTAACCACTAAGAGTGAAATTCTCGCCATCTAATCGTCTAAACGGAACCCCCAAAAAAAGGAGAAGAAGCAAGTAGAAAGCCTACAAGTCAAAGACCAACTGGCACACGATAACAGACTTACCAGATCAAATCTACGCCGGCACTTGTCATAACTATTATTATTTCCAGTAATAACTCTGCCATCAGGGAGATGTTGATCCCCTCTAGGAAAATCTATCCACTCTGATTTTAAACAGGGGGAAAAAGGATCAACAACAGTTGCATTATATGTTTGAAGCCTAAAATGGTTTCGTAGATATATAAAATGTAAACGACATATAATTCACTTCTAGAGACAGATATAAAAACGGTTACTTACCAGGATGTCCAAATTCATTACCCATGAAGTTCAAGTATCCTTCTCCACCTAAGCTCATTGTAATAAGCCTAATCATCTTATGTAACGCTATTCCGCGATCTACCAAGGGAGTAGATGGTCTATCCAAAGCCATGAAGTCATACATATCCTGAGAATTAGAATATTAGATTAAGATAACATAATAAGGTTAAAGGTACAAGAGAAACACATGTTAGTTCTCACAGGACTTCCTTTTATGGACTATGATCCTATCATCAGGCAAATTGATGAATAAAAACTGCAATATTTCCATATTAAACTGGTTTCTGAGATTTTTTATTCCCAAGGTATCTTAAAGTGTTAAGAAGGAGATGAGATCTGTCTTCAGTGATGGGAGACCAGTTATAAGTATAACCTTATCCATCAACCAGAATGCAATAGTTTTATCGCCAACCAGTGCTTGATCATGACTTTCGGCATAGGTAACACATTTTTCCAGCCATCTTCTGTTTTTAAGAGTGTGAACAATATCTCCCATTTGCCAATCCTCGTCCCTTTTCCTGCATCAAGTAATACGGGAAAAGAGATTATTTTTGAAACATAGCCATTATAAGCAGTGTGCTAAATTAAGTTAAATGATACTTATATGAGGAAAATTCATGTTTTACAATGTTAAGTTAAAAAGCAGTCGGTTCAACCTAGATCAAGAGAAAGAAAAGAACATGGAATTAACAACAATATTATTTAGTTTGGGATTAAATACAAAGTACACATTGAACTATTCTCACTGTCACATGATACCCCTCTAAGCTTTCTAAAGTAACAAAAATTGTCCTTTAAAAACGCCAGATTTGATTTTGATGAACGATGAGGGACTATTTTGTAACCTTAGAAAGTTCAGGGGGCATATGCGACAATGAAGATAGCTCAGGGGTGCATTTTGTTTTTAACCCTATAGTTTTAGTCTTATATCATCTTCATGCTACTTTCATATCCTACCATTTTCACTAATCTTGTTTGAAGCGGCTAATGGGGTGTAAACTTCTACCTCAAAAAATAAATCAAGACATATTAATTACATCATAATATCCACAACCCATTCCAGGATTTCAAAGGGAAACATACTTGAGAATTTCAATCCACTTATCAGCAACTGCCATGTGAAGGCGGTAGTCAAATCCAACACCACCATCTTGAAGAGGAACACAGAAAGTTGGCATGCCACTTACCTGAAAATTGTAGAAAATTCTCTAGTGAGATAGTTCAGTTAAAATTTAAACAGTACGGATGAATTAATGCTGGAAAAGCATTGCTGTAAAGTGATAGATGATGCCTTTCCATTTTCCACCAGAGAAATGGTTTAAGGAAGCACCGAATGAAAATATTTATTGTTAGGTCTAACCAGCAAAATCGAAATCTACAAAAAGTACCAATCGTGGGTTCACTACACGATGTGAATAGCATGGTTGGGTATACCTTCTTGGGTAGTAACATGCATTAGAATGAAACAAAGTTCTATCTGCAAATATTTCAATATAGGATGTCTGGAGCAATGAAAAAGAGAAATTACACATCGTACAAAAGGAAATTTGAAACATTAGCTACTGGGGAGAGTTATAACCAGAAGTCCATTCAAATCTGAAGGAAAAAAAATTATAATGTGGGTTCATTTCTAAAGAGGAATAAAATAGGACAGGCCCTGAAGGATGTCGAAAAACATAAAACCCCGTAAATAGTATTATTGATGATGGAATGTATATATAAGATTACAAGAGAATCTACCCATATCATAATTTACCCTAACCTACCTTATAAATAAGGAAATAAAATATTATTAACCTATAAATAATATATCACTATATATCTAAATATACAACAAAATATGGAAAGATATTAATCTAAAATATGAAATATATTATCTAACACTCCCCCGCAGTCGAAGCGTGAAAAGACGAGACTGGAACAAAAAACGTTGAACACCAAATGATACCATATGCCAAACTCAAATGGAAGGCATACAAACGCTGAAAAATCAGCCCAGATCAGCATCACTCTGACAAAACGCAGAAACGAAAGCAAAGCCCGAACAAAACGAATCCAGATCCATACACCTTACAACTTCACAAAATTGACTTGGTAAAGATGTAGATCGAAGTCGGGCGATGCCTAAGACGAAAATCAATTGCCGGAAAACGGGACCGAATCGAGCCTCCCTAGGGCGGAGGTGAACGATGTGTTACAAAGGTGACCTGAAGTCAGAAATCATGAAACCCTAGAAGTTGCGAAGGACGGTCAGCGACTTGAACATGACGAAATCAAAATACCACGGCCCGAAACCATGGCTTTGATACCATTGTCGAAAAACATAAAACCCCGTAAATAGTATTATTGATGATGGAATGTATATATAAGATTACAAGAGAATCTACCCATATCATAATTTACCCTAACCGGTATTATAAACAAGGAAATAAAATATTATGAACCTATAAATAATATATTACTATATATCTAAATATACAACAAAATATGGAAAGATATTAATCTAAAATATGAAATATATTATCTAACAGAGATCTAATTGACAGGTGATGTACGAATCCTTCTGTCACTTTTACAAAATAATCGAATTTGTCTCTCAGGCCGTGATGCTTACCCACTTCCTATTTTCATAGCTTAATTACTTAACTATATCCACATGATGGTTCACTTGCGCAATATTCTTCGCATCCAGCTATCTATATAATTCTTTCTAACCATAAAGGCTGCTAAACTACTCCTGCATGCAAGACAAGAGGATTGTATATACTAACACCGATAACTATGCCTACAAATTCAAAATTAAAACATGAATAGTATGTTAACTTGTTTAGTATTGGTGGAGCAGAAGAAAAATGGGTTTATGAAAAAAGAAAAACAAAAGCGAGCAATTGAATTTTCACTAAGCTTCTAGAATTCAGATGGATATACACACATATTAACAAGAACTTTAGAAAGTTTGTGGACCAAGGGGGAAGTTAACTTTCTCTATTTCATTTTCTTTTTCCCTAGACTTTCAATGACGTAAAGAGAAGATTTCAACAACTCCAGCTTGGTATCCGCCCTTAACCATCAGAAAAACTTACAGAATTAAATAAAAAGGTGCCACATACGCTGTTCTATATAACATAGACATACTCACATCTTCACCAATGGTTATGGCTTCAGGAAAGAGTCCATGAATGAGATCATTAACCAGCATCAAATAAACAACTGCATCAACATCTGTTGCATATCCAAAGTACTCATCGTAGTTCCCAGTAAATGTCACCTATTAACAAACAAATATTAGTCAGTATATCTGAGGGATACGATGGAAGGGATAGAAGACACGAACGAAAACAAAATATGCTCAAATGTTCAACTGGATGATCTATCACTGATTCACTGCTACATCAACTCAGCATATACATTAATCAAGAGACCATTTGCCACTTGATGTCAATCATTTCATTAACGACATTTATGCAACTAGTCAGCAGAACACTTGGTCTAAATGGCAAATAAGATAGTACCTGTAAACCATGGTGAGTATACATCATTGATGTAATGCCATCAAATCTGTAGCCATCAAACTTGTATTCATCCAACCACCATCTTGCATTAGAGAGAAGAAACCTTAAAACCTATAATCAAAGGCATATTAGATGCGACTTATGCTGATTTTATTCTGAAGAATAAAATTATTAACGTATTCTAACATAAAGTTTGATTCCAAAAATTACATACTTCCCAGTGTCCATAATTGAAAAGACGAGAGTCCCACATCCAATGGTAACCCCGAGATCCAGAGTGAAAGTAACAGCTATCAGTTCCGTCAAACATGTTCAGTCCATCTAATGTATTATTCGACGAATGGCTGCATATATTGAACTTTTTCAGTAAAGCAGTTCACTAAAGACAAAAAGATTTATTCAACCATGACATATAACTTCAAGATAAATAATATTCACTAAGGGGAGAAGACAAGAAAAAAGAAACAAAATGTAGAGTAGCCATCAGATTTAACCATAGCAGTACAAAGAAATTCTGAATGGCATTCTATTCAAATCGAGCAACAATCAAAAATGTCACAACCATGAATTAAGATATTTGACAGGCCTTTTATGTGGAAGATAACTTGCACATATGCATCAAGAGCCAGCTTATATTCCCCCCCTCAATCCTCACTCTTCTCACACCAAAAGATAAAGTTCCAAGTATCTTAAGAGGAACTCCATATAGTTCAAAGACAAGAAACAAAAAAATAATTCTATAGTATCTAATGTGGTTATGTTATCCAAACAGTTAGGACTGGTTGTTAACAAAATTAACCTGAATATCATGTTTAGCATTAGAAATATTTTTAGAAAGAAAATGATATTACAGCTCAACTCTATGTAGAACGGAACGAACCTTAAGAGTCAAAAGAGAGGGTCTTGACTGCTTGGATGGGAAGGTTTATATATTACCAGGCTTACCATGTATCTTTCTGGACTGAATAAAGTGATCATGGACATTCAATTATTACCTGTGCACAATATCCATCAGAACAATCAGGCCTAACTCATGAGCTTTATCTATCAAAGACTTTAGATCATCTGGAGTCCCGAAGCGGCTGCTTGGTGCAAAGAAATTTGTCACATGGTAACTGGGGCATGCCAATGAAATACAAATTTGTTTCAGAAGTCGAAAGAATTCAATAAAAAGGAAGGAGAAAGGACAGTCTTTACAGTAGCTTATAAGTATTTCATTTCTTGACAAAACTAAACTAAATAAGAACCAGAGTGAGGTGAATACCCAAAACTGGCATAATATGAATGCTCCTGAATTGCCATTATCTGAACAGCATTATAACCAAGTTTCTTGATTCGAGGTAGCATTTCATCCCTAAAGTTGGCATAGGTATTGATAATAGGCTCCTGTATTCAAACTAAAGCATATTACAGGACCCGTATTAAGTTATTAAGTAGACGAATGGAACATCACATGCTGCCAGAGACATGAAGCCTATATTCTTCATAATAAGTAAAAAATGGTTGACAACTTTAGTTATTTCTGCAACTGATTTCTCGTTGGCATGATGAAGCTTAAGAGAACTACAGATGCTTTTCTTCCTTATTTGAATATCGCATCAGCACTAACATTATGTCAAGTGCTTATCCAGATGTTGTTTATCGAGCAGCTTGCTTTGTCCCAATTACAGTTATAGATTAAACAATTTATAGTATATATTTTATTTGAAATACAAGGTTTTGCTGCTTATTTATAACCGATGAACATAGCTAGAGACGCTTATTTCCCCAGTTTATGGATCAGTAATGGAGAAATCTCCTCGGCGCTCCTCTCAGTAAATGTGTTTAAAGCATATTATGGCATTTCAAAATTTTAGTTCAACCAGATCAACGTTAATTAATTTCTTATAGTAAACTGAATAATAATAATAATAATGAATTAATTTCACTGTGCACTATGGAAATTTTGTGATAATCGATTCAAAAATGCAACTATGTTGCTGATTTATTGAAGGTTGGTGGTTCAATTCATTACATGAAAGAGAATAGATGCACACCGTACTACTCATTCCAACATGAGATTCGTATATTCGAAGTGATTCTGGTTTCTTCGGCCGAGGATGTTTAAAAACATACTTTTCCTGCAAATTATTATAAAGAGAACAAAAGGTTGAGAAGAATAGATGATAAAAAAAACACCAGGTAAATCACCATTCATTACACAGTACACACCAACTAAAAAAACATCACGACTTTTCAAGTGAGGATATATTTTCCTATTAAACCCATAAATTCTCACATTCAAGAATAATGAACCTCTAAAGTCACATATGAATACATAGCAGAAAGGCAAGAATCAAGAAGCCAATGTGATATGCATTAGACGGTATCCATCATTTAAAATCTAACAGAACTTGTGTTCCTCTACTTTGCCAGTTCTGCAATCATTCACCAATATTCAAAACTCTATCATAATCTCCATAATGTCAACACAAATGTACAGGTATAGAAATTTGTAAGTACCTCTTCTGGTGGATCATAGTATATTCCATTATATGGAATTTCTCCAGGAGCCTGAATCGAATACTTGATCCAAGCTGGAATAGAATCTTTCATGCCAGATGGAGTATCCATACGAATCTACATTCAAAGCATACATATATTACTGTCACCACCCTGTCATGTTAGTAGATATCATAAAGACCTATTGATGCAGTCAATTAAGATATCAGTTTGGTCATTGCTATAATTTCAGTTCTGTTAAACATTTCAAAAGTGAAGCAGCGGAAAGCGAGTTCTTCCAATAACTGAAGTATCTATATTAGAGCTCATCAATTTTTTTTTAATCGAAGTGTTGTACCATAAGAACAAAAAATTCATGCAGCAATACCCTAGACATTAAAGAGCATTACCTTCACTGCTGAACCGTGAGGGATAGCTGGAGAACCATCTGAATTATTTGGCAAAAATATCTCCCAAATGCCAAATTCATTCTGTCAAAAAAGCTTAATGAGTCTAACCAAGTGATAAAAGTGGATATTGCAGATTACTAAGAGACATGCCAATGAAAGGAAAAACCAGCAATTACAAGAATGCGTACAAGTGAAACAAAATATGGTATGTGGTTCTCGCATTACTAAGCCATCAGAATAGAGAGAAAAAAGCATGACACTAGAAAACTTTGAGTTCATAAGCAAAAGAAAATTACTACTGAAGTGAACGAATACACTAACTTGAGGGCTTCTCCAGTAATCCATGCAATATATGAAAATAGAACTTGGAGATATTATTCCAAAAGATTAAATAAAGCTTACGCAAGTCATAACATCAGCAGTAGGATTCCAATTGTTAAAATCTCCAATAAGTGCTGCCCCCTGCCGGTCATTAAGAAGAATGATAAGAATATGTGAATCATACAAAATACTGTATCTCAAGTTTGTAAACGCATCTAAACAAACAGAGATAATTGGAACATAAGATATAGCATCATTCTGGATCGAACATAAAACGTAATGTGGAACAGGTTAAAAAATGAAGCCAATTTGTCTTTTTACATTAGTTTACTTTTCAGTACTGCTTTAGAAACTTTAGCAGATTTCACAGTTGATTCAGAAATTTTTGACGATAATGGATTTCAGTTGGTAGAGGTGATTTTCTGTTCTTTGATTCCCCAAGGAGAGGGGTTATCTAGTCATAGACTCATAGTTCAAAATTTATGGTTATGTCAGGATTTATCAGTCTTTTGATTTCATAAGAAAGAAGTTACTGATTTGGAGCACTCAGTACACCATAACCTTAGCTGTGGAGCACAAGGGTTTCCCAAAGTTCTTTCATAGGGGTTTCCATGGTTCCAGAACTTCAGCTTCAAGGATCAATTAGAATAATGAATATTTTCTTGGAATGTTTGTCTCCATTTTACAATCATTAAATTATACACATCCATCACTGTTTGTAGGTAACAGTGCAAATAAAATAATGGTTGAATAATTATTTAAATAGGCAAAACTGCTAGCTAAGGTTAAAGCATCCCATTTTGTTTCAGACCAGGCCACTTTGTATCGACAAGCCTACAGTTCTTATCACATGCAGGCATCACACTATTGAGAAAAACTATGTTGAAGAAGTAGGTAAATACAGAGGACCTGAATTTTTAGTTGGTTAGCATGTTTGAGATGCTAGCATAACTCACTAATTTGCAGTTCATTAGCATGTCTACTATATCAAAACAATGAAATTGCACTAACCTTGGCCCCAGGTGCCCATTCCCTGTACGTGATACCTGTCTCACTGACAATACAAATTTAGAGGAAATCACTATTGAAGTACCTCAAAATGGAGCTTGATAATAAAATAAAGCTAAGGATTTTGCATAAACAGGACCGCTCTATAAGCATTACCAAAATTGCTAATATAATATGAATAAAAGGCACAATAATTCTCATAAATCGACACAACAGCATAGATACTTCAAATACACTTCATCATTCACTAAGGCAATTCCGAAAAACATCAACAAATTCCTGTCTTAGCACTGACGATTATCAAGGAAATTAGCCTCAATTCAGCAAAAGCATGGCTACCAGATTTGAATTGTGTATCTTATTCGATATGTCTGCAGTCCTTTTGCCACATAAGCTCCTACTAGAATTTAATATGTGTTCCTTTCTCTAGAAACACAAGTACAAACGCATAACAGGAGACATCTATAGTGGCATTTTACCATGTTAGTAATGGATCACTATATTTTCTTTGGCAATGGTAAGAGTCTATAACAAATCCCAATATCTAGAAAGTGGGCCTTCCAGAGACTTGTTTGAGGATAGTAGGAAGAGAAGCTTCTTTCTACCGCTAGTGGCAACATTACAAAGACATATGCATTCCTTCGATTTATACAGTTGGGTGTCAAGATTCAGAAACAGTAGGAACTATCAAATTCAAGGAGAGGCCTCTCAACTACAAATCATATTCTCCTAAGCAACACGTGAGTCCTAGAAGTTCACATTAGGAATAGAAAAACGATTCCTAAGATACATGGAGATGTTAAACTAGGATGACTTAACGAAACTTTAACATACTATTAAGTGGAACTGCCATACAGTAAATAGCACACCTGCGAGTAAAACCGAGTTTCTCATAACCACGCGAAAACATATCTAGTCCACCCTCATACTTGTCAATGGCTTCGCGCAATCTTTTATACTGTCCATACCTGTGATGAACAACTTTAGTAGTGAGACAAACATATTAACTACTGATTGCAGCTTCCAGGATCTACTTCAAGAAAGGAAAGAGACTTTCAGTCTTTCAGAAACTTCTAATGTATTAATGAATGAAGGGGATCCTAAACTGTACTAAAATAAAATAAATGCAAATAAGAAGATCCAAGTTGCGCCAATTTATTCTCGCACAAGCACCAAATTACATACCGATAATCAAGATGTTCGCGGTGATTGCTCAAAAATGAATCTATCTCGTATATCCTTTGGCCAGTTCCAGGTGGAGGGATGGTCCTCTCTCTGACCCTAACAGACTCATCTATTATTTTATCATATGTTGTGTCCGAGGTTCCTTTAGATTTTTCAGAGGCAGAAGCTTCCCCTCCAATGGCTTCACTGGAGCAACTTTGCTCAACCAAGTTCTTTTGATCTTCAATCATGACTCCATGTTCCCTTTCTGAACTTTCTACATCACCTGCTATCTAGGAAAAAAGAATTAGAGGGAAAACAATTAATGAACACGGAAGATATTACCATCTTAATTGCTCTGTAGACAATGTCAGCGGCAAAGTTACAATGCAGGTTCAATGAACATGATTTTGGAATATGCACGAAAAAATTAAATAAGGCACAGAAGATAAATGCAAGACCACAAAGAACTTGTAGACTATGGTCCCAGTCAGTTGCGCTGTCTAATAATGTTTCAGCTTATGTTGTGCTCAAGACAAAATAAGACTTGGAAGCCTACGTAACCAAATCATAGTACACTAAATATTAAAGTTTCTGTCTTATAAGAGGAAAACGGGATAAACCAACTAAATTAGAAGCAAATGGAAGAATCACCTAATTACAACGAATTTGGATAAGCTTGAGGTCAAGTTGGATGATATATCAGAACTATGATCAAAGCTTTTGTACCTCAAGGCTTTGCAAAATCAGGAATATTACCTAATAACTCATTAACGTATACTTGGATAGTGATCAAACCACCATTTTTCATTATTACCTTATATATGTATCTCTTTTCTTGTATTATTCTTTTTCTATTAACTTTTCTTTTTAACTCATTCATATGGCCAGAGTAGAAGTTCTTTTGTTTTCTTTTATCATTATATTATAAATTTCATTTGGGTGGGGGGGGGCATATATTATCACAAGAACCTTCAAATTCTCTGTTGACGATGAGGAGTCATCACTCTCTGTGCCTGGAATGAGGACCTTATCTGATGCAGTTGCTGTGGAGGACTTGGGAGCAGGCTCCTTAGACTTTCCAGAATAAATCTTCCCTACAAACAAGCACCAAATGAGCTAAGATTCTAGAACAGCGATTCACATGCTTTCTTTAAGAGGAGTACGTTAGAAACAAAGGGAGGAAATTTCTTTATGTAATATGTACTCAGACAGCAAGAACAAAAACAATAGTAATAGAAAAAGACCAATCTTGAAGCCTGATCCGATTGTACAATTTTTTGCTCCACTTAACTAAATTACACCGAATTCCATAGCGCGGATAATCAAACTCAACAAGAAATCCTTTAACTTAACGAGCGAAGCAGGAACCCACTCAAAACTTGCAGCTAAACTCCATCCATAACAAAATTTAACATAATAAACAAGAATAATCCTAAACCAACGGCGCAAAAACCTCAATCGCTTAAATACACTATACACTCAAAATCAGATGTTCATAAATTTCAGAAAAATCAAGAAAATGATCAACTTACATGTACGCGATTGATTCTTCATAAAAAACGAAAGATTAACATTCCTCCGATCACCAGCGTCCAGTCTCGATCCATTACTCCCGAGCTTGTGAACCGTTGGCAGATTAGGCATTCGCACGCCACACAGCGTATACACCATAGCTTTTTCCCGTGATTTTGAAAAATTACCTTTGCAAAAAAAGGTGCAATGGCCGTCAGATCTGCACAGATTTCGAGGTACGAAGAATTTATTGGATGAAAAGGTGAGAATAACGGTGATGAGTGTAAGCGACGTGTTGTTGTACTTGTATCAATGCATGGGGCAATGTGGGCGCGGGTAGGGTCAGTTGAAAATATCTTGATTTGTGGGGTGGGGGCACCAGTGGGGTCCTCTGAGCCTCGGATCGGATTGCACATACACTTTAAAAAATTACAATGTGTTTTGTCGTATATTTGATTGGACACATCACTCGACCGACACTCTCTAACACCGTGTTCAATATGAAAATAAATTTGTTTGCTTAAATAAAATGAAATAAAATAAAATATAAACACGTAATGGACACAGTTATAAGGTATATCTATCATGTATGCATTATTTGTGACAATTGATATTATTTCACTTATTTTTTGTAACTTTGAAAGGTGAAATATTTATTTTTCTTTCAAACATATATAACTTTACAACTCAAATACAAATTTATGATGTACAATACTAATTTTTATAGTTTGTTTCTCTAATCAGTCATATTTAAGTTAGAATAAAAAAATTAATTTATATATTTTAACGTAAATTAATGAACATATATATGTATATGATATATATACACATTTAATTAGTAGTATCGAGGCCGTGCCGTGTCCTAATATTTTTGAATGTCGTATGTCGTGTATGTGTTGTATCGTGCGCCGTGTCCCATGTTCGTGCATCATATGGTATAAGTAAATCGAGTTGAGCCGACTCGCGAACTGGGTTGGCTCGGCTCGAACGAGCTCGACTCGAGCTCGAAATGCTAAGCTCGTGTCCAATTCTCTATGGCTCGCGAGTTTTTTTTATTTTTTAATATATTATTATTTTTATTATATTAATAAATATTTATTAAATAATTAATAAAAAACTTCAAAATACAAAATTTTCCGTCACATTATTAAATTTCAAGTGGCTTGGCTCGAGTTCTTGCTCAAGCGCACGAGCTTGAGCCCAAGCTCGAAATTTTGGGCTCGACGAGCTCAAGGTTGTACAAATCACCAAGCTCGGCTCGTTTACACCCCTAATTGGACATGTGATATTTTTCAATTAGATTTGGTAAGTGGTTTTCGAAAACCGAAGATATCTACATAATATATATATATATATAGGATCAATGTATTTATATAGATATATAATGTGAATCATTATGAAATTCCAAATCTTGTAAACTTTCAAATATTATTCAATTAAATGTTTGATTGGGAGGATCTAAAGACGAATAAAGTAAAAATAGTTTTAAGTTTGGGTCTGATGGTAAAAATTTACACTAATGTGCTAGTTTTTTTACTTGAGTCTTTTGGATATGTTTATCTTTATATATGAACATACATTCTAGATCAATTTTTGAGGAAAAATATCCAAAAGAACTTAAGAAAAACTAGAAATAATACATTAGGATTTAGGATGGTAATATTAATTTTCGATTATGCAAATTATATATTAGAACATCTTAGTCCATTGCCCCCTATTGTATAAAATTTGGTATTTTACCCCCTTTAAATTTTGTTGTAGAACACTCTTGGGAAAATATACCATGAATATTCATGGAATATTGCCCTGAAAGGAAACGGGTGTTTTGGGTAAAGTGCAAAAATTCAAGAAAGGTAGCAAAAGATTTCAAAATTTCTTCTTTATACTAAAATTATCTTCAAGAGTTTTAGCAACAATTTCGAACATGATATGTGGCAATTTCAAGAAACACTAGTGAAAATAAAACTTGAAAAAGAAAATATATACAATATATATTATATATATATATATATATATTTAGTATACATTTTCACCTGAATTTTCCCTTCAACACTGGTCGATATCAAAATTTTGATCTCATGCTCCTGCAATAGGTACGGAAATATGCACAAAGGGGTTTTAAAAAAATAGATAACTAATTATTTAAACATATAACTTAAGAAAAAAATATATTCAACCACATAAAATGAGGCTTAAAAGATGTCTCGATCTTCAAAGGATGAAGAATTTAGAATTCAAGAAAAAATAAATATTTTTTAGGGGAGAAAGGAAGAGTTGAAAAGGGCAATTTTGGATTTTTCAATATTAAAGTAAAATAAGATTCGAAAATATATATTTGTATCTTAAAAGAAATAATAAATCGAAAAGGAAATTCAATAATTTGGTCATAATTCTTGCTCTTTTTGCATATATACTATAATACTATGCTACCATTTCAATTTCAGCCATATTGAATTTCCATTTATGTTAGTAGATTCTGATTTTTGCCCTCTTATTTGTTACAGTTTATGATCCATTTTTTCTCCTTTCGACCATATTAAGATATATCAATAATATTAACAAAGAAACTAATTCTCCAAATCATAAGATTTACCCTCTATTGATAACTTTATTTGGTAAGATTTAATCTAAATAATTAAGACCATTAAATTAATACAAATCTGCAGCCGCTACCTTAGGGTGCGGATAAACTTGACTTTTGCAGTACATTTAACTGTTTTTTTTTTTATGACAAGGGAATCCGCAGCCGCTACCGTTAGGTGCGCACTGGGTAAACCCCGCTCTTGTGCAATAGCCTGCAAACCACACAAGAGAGGTAAACCAGCCTAGGTTGGCTATGACAGACTCACAGTAGAAAAGGCAAATAGGCATTCCCTCATCAGGATTTGAACCCGTGACCAAACATTTAACTGTTTTAGCATTATAGAAAGTGGTCTTAACGGTGGGCTCAAGTTTGGTTTAATTTATATATCAAATCAAGTTTACAATGAGCTCACGTCCTTCATTTTTTTCACCTTTTTGCTCGTTTTTCTATTCTCTATTAGCATTTTTGGGATCACAAATTATTGGTGAAAAAACTTGTATGCAAGCATTCAAGGTCTCGATCAGATGATAATTCTATCGTAAATAATCTCTTGTATAAAAAAACACATGCAAAATACTTTATTATGTGAAATAGATAGATATAAGAAGGGGTGCACCAATTTTAGAATTTCCAAATTTATAATCTACCACACACAACATGAGAAAGTATTAAGAAATCAAAGAATAAAAGTATTAAGCAAATAAAGAATCCATTCTTTGCTATTTCCAAACTCACTCTATAATTTATTAACATTTAAAAGCCGGAAAAAAAAAACCATAACAAATCTAGACTAAGAGTTAGGATTTTTCTTAAGAAAAAAAGACCTACTCTAACCAAAAAAAGAGAATTTTTCGATAAATAAAAGAGCCCGCAAAGAATATGCTTAGGTACGAAAGGGAAAATTCTAACTCAAAACCAAATCCAAGTGTATTTTAAAAAGAGAGTGACGCGCCTTATATTGGAAAATGAATTCAGTTAAACCGCGTTCGGTTTAGAATTAAAATAATTTCTCAGTAAGGACTATTAAGCTCTCTTTTATCTCCTTTGGAAGTTTAGATACTTGATGCTAAAGGCAAACACAACGGCAAATAGAACGACAAAAACGAGATGCATAACACCAACGACCGGAAGGAAACCATGCTCAAAACCCATGCTTTCTTTAAGATAATCCTTAACCGTCATAAGCCCTTCTCCAGGCACCACAATTGAGGAACTTAAATCGCCAAATTGAGATGCCACGAGCCCGTATATAGTCCACCCCACCGGTGAACCCCAGTAGTACCACCTCCACCATATTGGAAGTTGCTGCATTAAACAACAAAAAAACATGTCAAAAATAGACCAAAAACACTAATGGTGTGTTTGGATTGAAGGATTTGAAAACTATGGATTTCAAATTCATCGACAAATCCATTTAAGTTCGTTTGGATGAATTCATGTTACGATGGATTTCAAATCCCTTACCATTCATTTTGAGCTCTTTTTTCCACAACTATGGTGGATTTCAAATGACTCAATTTTAGGTGTCATTTCAAATCCTTCCTCCAAATCCATTTCCCAAATTCAAATCACTCGATCCAAACACACCTGGTTTGGATTTGGGGAGGGGATTTGGAGGAAGGATTTGAAATGACACCTAAAATGGAGTCATTTGAAATCCACCATAGTTATGGAGAAAATAGCTTAAAGTGAATGTCGAGTGATTTGAAATCCATTATAACTTGGATACATCCAAACGAACTTCATGGATTTGTTGACGAATTTGAAATCCACAGATTTCAAATCCTTCAATCCAAACATATCCTAACATTTTGAGTTCACATTGGCTTACGATTCTTGGGATGAGGAAACCGGAGAACAAGTTCCAAAAACTGAGAAAAAACCCGGATACAATGGCGCCAATCTGGATATTCGGAGTCAACGCGATGAACATCATTCCGTAGAGCGTGAAGTACACAAACGACGTGAATATGAAGTAGTAGAACCAAAAGAATTTGGCTATACTCCATTCGAAGCCAATCATGGAGTACAACAAGAGAGTGTATACTAGTGTTTGAATTGCCACGTATATCGTCTCTATAGCCACCTACACAAGACAAAATATATATAACATATTGTTGTGAAATTCGACATAAAAAAGATGTTTTTTTTTTGTTACAAGAAAAAGGGTACCTGAGCAAATGCATAAGGCAGAGGTGAATACATTCCAGCAGCCTTTTCCCGATAGAAAACTGTTCGTTCGATAGAAACGACACCTTGCACAGCAGTACTATTTGTGGCTCCAAGGAAGAGAACTGCAGCATAGATAGCTCCTAATAGGTTTTGAAGCTCTTGTTGTTTTTCTCTGTCAAACGGATTGTAAAACGTCAAATTTCATGTATTGCAATTGTATTTTACAAAAGGGTATTTTCAAAAATTCACCAAAAAATTTCTAAAAAATCAGCATTTTGCTAAACATAGGCTTATGTGTGTAGTTATACGAAACTTTGAACCTTGGTTATACCTATATTTAATAGCCTCTCTTTCTCGACTTTATGTTCAAGAGGTAAAAACATACAAAAGACTTACAATTTTTGTCCCTTATTCCAGAAAATGGCTCCGAATATAAGACCAATCGCAATTGTCATGAAGAAACGGATAGCGTTATACTGTGGATTTCTCCAGTAAGACCAATACTGCTTCCAAAAACAAGCTTTACATTGATCAACAAATGGTTGAGAGTACTTAGTAGGAAAATATAGGTCCTTGGAACCGGCCCGAAGAGTACTAAGTTCCTTCATAACTTCTTGATTCCTCCTGAAAAACGAGACTCGTATATATAACTTCATAGACAAGTAATTTTACAAACAAGTAGCAAATTTTTCCTCTGTTACTCACTCATAAAGGGACGATTTGGCATAAATATCCGCAAAGTTGACTCCTAGTCGACTTTCGACTGCTGTAGTGCTGATATCGAGCATCCATGTAGCGGGATTGTACCCCTCGTTAATCTTAGGAACACCAGGAACAGCCTGCAATGCATAGTTATTAATGGCGAATGACGCCTTTTCGAAGACGAAATTATAAAAATAAAATAATTTTATATATTAACATAATCGATAATATTCGAGCTTTTTAACAATAATATCTATTACTGTAGTTAGATAAACCATAAATAACAGGTTTTCAAGAAACAAATAAAAAAAGAAAACGAACTCATGTCAAACATTTCAATGCACCAATAAACAAACAATCTAATTTTAGAGATAATACTCTAATTATCTAAATCTAAATGTGCTAACTCAATTTTGGCAGCAAGGTTTTTTCTAATTTGGAACCAAGATGTTAGGGTTTGAGAGGTTAGATTTTTTTTTTTTTTTCAGTTTGGTGCCTAATTTTGAAAGTTTAAAGGTCGTATATCCAAATTTATCCCTAATTTACCTATTTGTCAAGAAAATTATTTAATTTTGAACTTTAAAATGACGTGCAATTTCGGTCCTTCAAGATGCACGCCACGGCAAGAATGGCGTGCACCATATCAAAGATAGGCGCCATGCCACGGTTCACGTCATCGAGAGTGCACCATGAACACGGCGCGCCATTCACAACTATGCTACAACGTCGTAAAAATAATATATCTAGAATCAAAACGACACGTTAAACAAATTGTGCTTGATATTTAAATTCTACCTCGAAATATTCGATAAGCTTTTGCGACTGCTGACCGAGTTCCCCTGCGTAAATTACGCTCCCTCCTCTCTTCATCAAAAGCAAC
This sequence comes from Verbascum thapsus, assembly GCA_963669365.1. Lineage (NCBI taxonomy): Eukaryota > Viridiplantae > Streptophyta > Magnoliopsida > Lamiales > Scrophulariaceae > Verbascum > Verbascum thapsus. The sequence continues at coordinate 3,439,083 of OY770120.1, forward strand.
TGCATTAAACTCTAATTATTAGCGAAAGATAAAAATCGAAGCCCAAAAGAATGAATTTTTATCGAGATTTTTGGACCATACTTCATCGAAAGCTTCAAATATATCTATGCTCGGTTGGTGAATCGTGCAGACAACGGTTCTGCCCGTGTCCACAGTATTTCTGACCGTACGCATTACAATAGCCGCGGCTCGAGCATCGAGCCCAGACGTTGGTTCGTCCATAAAAATGATCGATGGATTTGCCACTAACTCTACAGCAATTGTTAACCTTTTCCTTTGTTCGGTCGAAAGACCGTTAACCCCAGAAAGCCCGACTAATGAATTTCTTATCGGGTTAAGCTCGACCAGTTCCATTACTTCTTCGACAAACATCTGTAGTCGAAATAGACGTAAATTAGAACAAAAATAACGCGTTTAATCAAGTGAAAAAGAGTAAAGGGATAAAGATAGTACATTTCTAGTGTCTTTGTTTACTTGTGCTGCAAGGCGTAGCCATGCAGAGTATAGTACAGATTCGTAAACAGTGACATTAGGGGAATGAATATCGTTCTGTTCACAGTATCCGCTGATTCGGGCAAATGTTTCTTGATTCTTTGGGTAGCCTGAAATGTCGATATCGCCCTCGGTGTATCCACCTGTCTTTCGGCCAGCTAAGACGTCCATTAAGGTTGTCTTGCCGGCCCCACTAACACCGACGAGTGCTGTTAACACTCCTGGTCTGAAAGATCCACTTACGTCGCGTAGTAGTTGAAGACGGTCTCCATCAACACCTTGAGCTTTCATTTCCTGATAAAAAAAACTCGAATCTCAATGGGATATATATATATATATATATAAAAGTTTCGTTTAATCGATTAAAAATATACTTACAGAGGGCATATCCACATAATAGTTGATATGGTTGAACACAAGTGACAGAGGCTGAAAGGGTAAAACCATTCCTTTCTTAGCTGTATGATCAGAAGATGAGTCTAAAACACCTGCAGTTAAGTAATTAACAAAAAAATGAAGCACATAGATTGTATGCAAATCGGTTAAATTTTTAGTGCATTTCATATATACCGGAAATGGGATTTTCAGATTTCTTGTTTTTACTGGCATCATCATCTGATACTAAAGTGTTTGAATCGCCAAGAGCTGAAAAACGAACAACCAAAAAAGCCTCATCAAACTCGAGTTCCATCTCCAAGCAATAAAATTATAAACGACGAAATTCAGAAAGGGTGTGTTTGGATCGAGTGATTTGGATCTGAGGGAAGGGATTTAGAGGAAGGATTTCAAATGAGTCTAAAATGGAGTAATTTGAAATACACAAAGAGCTCAAAATGAATGACAAGGGACTTGAAATCCATCATAACATGAATTCATCCAAACGAACTTAAATGGATTTGTCGATGAATTTGAAATCCATAGTTTTCAAATCCTTCAATCCAAACACAGCATAAGACTTACGATTCAAGAAAGTAAGTGCTGCAATAAACAGAAGGTTGAAGAGAATAGAAAATCCTATAAGTGCAGCAATACATATCCAAAACCAATAGTCGTCTGTGTAGAAGCCTCTCGATTGGAGTAGGACTTTCCCTACAGTAGGTGCACTGAACCGGGGATCCGTATTAGGCTGCATCAACCAATCAAGAAGGAAATGTTAACATTTCAATAACGGGTTTCGACAATATTGAGCAGAAAAATGTGAAATCACGAAAACTTACAGCGCTCCATCTTTTATCAAGAAATTCATTCATGACTATAGCATTCTGTCCATAACTCATTGGTGAAATATAATAAGCCCATTTCATCCACGGCGCCAGGTCATCTTTCATCAAGAACGAAAATTTGAGTACATATATATATATTTTATATATATATATATAAATATATATAATCAAGCGAATTCGTATAATTAAAATATATATAGTAGCTTACCCTTGGCTACTATAAATCCACCGAGGACGAAAACAACAAGCAAAGTAAACGTCCCTAACGTGGATGCAACGACTTGTGTTCTTCCAACTGCAGCTAGAAACCGGAACAGACTAAGCGCCATTTGATGTATACCAAAGAACGTCAAGAACTGCCGGAAGAACCTAAAACACGCGAATAAAACGTTCGAAAGTATTCAACTGACTGATAAACTGTGATGCACGGACACTTCAAAAAATCACAACGTGTCGTGTCGAACACCTGATCGGATACAACACTCGACCGACACTGTGTCCAATATGAAAATAAATTTGTCTGCTTAAATAAAATGAAAAATAAAATATGAACATCGTAATGGACGCATGTCTACTATGTATGCATTATTTGTGACACTTGATGTTATTTCGCTTATTTTTTGTGATTTTGAAAATTAAAGTATTTATTTTTCTTTCAAACATATATAACTTTACAAATCAAATACAAATGTATAATTTCAGTATTCATTCTTATAGTTTATTTCTCAAACCAGTCATATTTAAATTAGAATTAAAAGACTAATATATATTTTTTAACGTAAATTAATGAATATATATATATGTATATGATATATATATATACACATTTTATTAGCAGTATCGAGGTCGTGCCGTGTCCTAATATTTTTAAAATGTCGTATTTCGTGTCTGTGTCGTGTCATGCGTGTCCCGTGTCCATGCATCATAACTGACAAACAATCGATAAAAAGAAACTTCAAAAAGAATTATTACCTTCCAGCAGAAGGAGCAAACCCGATCGTGTAATACGTAAGAACGATCCATATAGCAGATTCAAGCAAAGACAAAGGGATTCTAAAAATCCAAATAGGCAAACAAAATGCCCAAGCTGGGTAAAACATGAAATCCCTCTGTTTAAAGAAAACAGGCAGCCTAAACACTGTCATTGCAAGTTCAGCCATCCCGTTAAACATAACGTTAACGAGACTGAAAAAAAGCGCCCCGAAAAACTTGCCCCCGTCTGTCAATCTACCAAACGGCATCTCTGTTCTCAAAAACACCGTAAACGCTATAATCGCCATAATGGTGATTTGCGTAGTTTTAAATATGTAAACAAACGAGTTTCGTTTAATCAACAACCATTCCCTCGAAAAACACGCTCGAAAAAGCTCCCAATTCGATATACCGTACTTATCTTTCACCAAGGCCGAAGGATGAGCTTTAGACTTATCGTAAGCAATATTAAGCTCGTTTACAAGGTCTCGTCCTATACGAAACGATTTAAAAGCTTCTGCAAATTCAGGGACCGATATATATCGATAGGGCTCGTGTTTTTTGTGCCAATACTGTTCTTGATCCTTCTTAGACGTAACTTCTTGAAGAAAATCGGCTACGCCTTTACGTTCGGGGCATTCGAAGCCTAACTGATAGAAAAAATCTTGTACGTTATCGCGTGGGCCCTGGTAGACGATTTGACCTTCCGATAATAGGATGATGTCATCGAAAAGATCGTACGTCTCGGGGGCGGGTTGTAATAAGGAGATGATCATGGTTACATCGGCTATGTGAACCATTTGACGCAGGTATTTGATGATTTGGAACGTTGTTGAGCTGTCTAGTCCGGTCGAGATTTCGTCCATGAATATGGCTTTGGCGGGCCCCACCAGCATTTCGCCTGTAGTTTTGATCGATGAAACTTGTCCGAAAAAATTGAAATTCATTGTTCTTTAGGGTGTGTTTGGATTGAGTGATTTGGATTTGAGGAGGGGATCTGGAGGAAGTATTTGAAATGACACCTAAAATGGAGTCATTTGAAATCCACTGTAGTTATGGAGAAAATAGGTCAAAATGAATGACAAGGGATTTGAAATCCATCGTAACATGAATTCATCCTAACGAACTTAATTGGATTTGTCGATGAATTTGAAATCCTTAAATCCAAACACACCCTAAATGTCCTTAAATTGCAAAAAATTTGAAATCTAGGCGACAAGTTCTACATTTTTACGTATGCTGAAAACCCGTAATCTCAACAAGATAAAAAGCTGTCGGAAAAACGTACCAGTAGTAACGCGTTTCTTTTGTCCTCCTGAAATACCCCTTCTCATTTCATCGCCAACCATAATGTCTGAGCATATATCCAACCCAAGTATCTGCAAATTGAGGTTATAACATTCTCAAAACTCACAAACATAAACAAACAACCTTAAAAATGGGAAATAGCAAGTTAAAACCTTGAGGACATAATCCGTGACCAAGCTCGTTTTTTGACCCGAGATCGATATAGCTTTCATGAACGCATCGATTTCAGGGTCGGGTTTGATTCCAGCCTCTTTCTCACGCCTCGACAGTTCTGCAAACATATCGTATCTCGATCCAACGCCCAAACAGCGTGCTGAGAAATCCAGAGTCTCTCTTACAGTCATCTCTCCGTGATGAAGATCGTGCTGGCTTATATAAGCGCACGTTCTTTGAGGAACGAATTCGCTAAATTCATGCCCACAATAAGTGATTTTCCCAGATTTCTGTACGAAAACTTGTTTATCAGTTTCTTGCAAAACTAGAAGCCAAAAATGGTGGTACACAAAACGAAACCAAACGTACCCTTAAGGTGTCATCGAGCTTTCCAGCAAGCGAAAGAAGGAACGTCGTTTTTCCTGCACCAGGGGGTCCCAAAAGCAAAGTGATCCTGAAAAAAAGGTAGTCAACGACTATTTTTGTCGAATCGTTCTACAAAACTGTTTTTCAAAACGCGTTAAACGAAAACGTGCCAAACAGACCCTTAAATACGTCGAAAAATCCAGTTATCAGCAATTTTTGTGCTTCAAAAACTGTTCTGTAGAAGGGTGGTATAAAAACTACGACGACTATTTTGTAGAATCGTTCTACAAAACTGTTTTTCAGAACGCGATAAACTAAAACGTGCCAAACAGACCCTTAAATACGTCGAAAAAAAACGAAGAATACGAAAAGAACCTGGATGGTTTGACAATCCCACTGACATCTTTAAGTATCTGAATCTTTCTCTTCTTCGAAGGGGCGAGTCGCATTAGTCCAAGAACACTCTGTTCATCAATTGAGAAATCAACATGAATCCATTTTGCTCATTTGAAAGCACATTTATAAGTTGATCTGAAAATTGAAAAATTACCTCTATAGAATTCATTGTAGCATTGAACAAAGTAGGCAATGCTCTATTACCAACATACACATCTCCCTCCACACCCAAATGCTCATATCTAATTTCGATTTTCGGGGTCTCAATCCCCACTCTGCATATGAAATCAACACACTTGGGTTAATCATTTAATCACAGTTTTGTTTCTAACAAGTGTTTCAAGCTCGGAAATATTGAAACTTTTTCAAAACCTTTCGAAAACTAACATAACAAATTTGTGGAAATCAAAGAAATATGTTGAAAAATCATGAACTAAATAGAAATCGATTACTTTTGCTATATAGTGCATTAGCTTTTCTTTTCAGCCATCCATGTTATATAGTTTCTGATATTATGAACAATCAAAGCTAAAGATTTACATATTACAAATAAATATCAATAATTACAATTAACTATATTGAATGTAGTGCCTCAAATAAGTAAATTACAAACAAATAGTTACATTTTAAGGCAATTTATCGATTGCTATTTAATTTCATAAAAAAAATATACATAAATAATTATAAATAAGAGTTGCATCAGATTACCTGAAAACGTTAAAAGTAGCCATGAAAAACCCTAAATTCTAAACCCTAAAATATATCTTGAAAAAAAAAAAAAGTATTTCACAGAAATTCGAAACAAATACCGATCAATGCGATTCCTGAGCCTTTGAAGAAACTTTTCATTATCTTCTTCAACAACATTAAGTGTTTTATCCATCAAATGCTTCTTCTCATTGATTCCAAGTTTCGTTAAATCTATCTCCGTGGCCTTGGCGTTAGTCTGCGTAAGAATTAAACCCTTGCGCATCCGATTGTACGTCGGAAGCCGCTCAATCGCCGCCCACCGGAGCTCCGCCTCGTCGTCCTCCCGCTCCGACGCGGCGGAGGCGAAACTCCGGCGGCCTCTGCGCGCTAGATCGTCATCAGCCAATGCTGTCGCCATTATTTTTGTTTCTCTTTCAGTATTTAATTAATTATTAATGAGGTTTGATTGTGGTTTTGTGAGGTTTATGTGAGATTATATATATATCATATATATATATATATATATCTGATTGAGATTTTTGGATTGATTTTAGGAGAGATGGATGGAGATGAATTAAAGAGAGACAGCACAGTTTTGAATACGTAGAGGTTGTAGAGATCTTACATTGTAAGTATAGGTTTCTAGAAGAACTGTATTTCTAGAATCATTGTATATAGATTTATAAATATTTACTATATTAGTGATGGAAGCTTTCAAAGCCATGCATGCAGAGTCCTCATCCATTGAGTAACCAATTTAAGAATATTTTATTCATCTTCTAGAATACTAGATATTGAGTTATTTTAGATAAAGTTTGATGATTATATTTATTTTAATTTTAAAAATATATTATTTATTCAATTTTGTTTATGTAAAATCATTTACATTTGCATTAATTTGAACTGTCTCGAATATTTTATTTTATCATGTAGGTTAACTAGATAGTTTCTTTATGATGTTAGATGAAGCATAATTTGTGCTTGACATTTGACTATATATGGGAATTCAGTAATATAATATGGGATAAATGTAAATAACCCCGTGAAATATTTTATTGGCTGAAAACTCTCTGTGAAAAAAATATAGGCTAAAAACCCCCTATAAAATTTTTAAACTGCATGAAACCCCCTGAAAAAAAATATAGCATAAAACCCCCTGTGAAATTTTCAAATTGCATGAAACTCCATGTGAAAAAAATATAACCTAAAAATCCCTTGTAAAATTTTACCATTACGAAATATAACTACATTGAAAATTAATTGTTGGATAAAATTTAATTAATATCCTAAAATTTGATTATTAGTACTATTAATTAATTTGTAAATTTAACAATTTTACAGGGGTTTTTAGGCTATATTTTTTTTTCACAGGAGGTTTCATGCAATTTGAAAATTTCACAGGGGGGTTTTTAGCCAAAATTTTTTCACAGGGGGTTTTATGCAATTTAAAAATTTCATAGGGGGTTTTTAGCTTATATTATTTACACAAGGGGTTTTCAGCTAATAAAATATTTCACGTGGAGGTTATTTGCATTTATCCCTTTTTTAAATAAAAAGTAATGTACTTTTCAAATTTAATTAATTTTTTTCAGTTGGAACTAGAGAAAATTAGGCCCTAATTGGATGGACAACTATGTTTCCAAAAAAGTGATTTAGAAAAAAAAATTCGGAAAATTCGTTTGTTTGGCATGTTACGAGAATTTTCTTATAAAAAAATCTCCCAAAATCATAAACAATTTGAAAAAAAAATCAAAAAATTGAGTAAAATTGATTTTTACTGTTCATGATTTGTCAGTTAATACAATCAATTAAAATGGCTTTTTCGTCTATTTTTCAAAGCCAAAAAATAAATTAATTACATATTCTAATGTAAAATAACGTGATGTTTAAAATAAGATCTATTGTGACTATTTTTCGACGTCTAAATCAATGAGTTTGACTAAAAATATTTCATATAAATTATAATTAACTATCAAAATAAATAAATTTCTCACAACAAAAAACTATCACATCAACAACAATCATTACTATTTTTCTCTTAAAAAACTCATCTAAACTCAATTTCCAAACCTCAGGGGCCAATTGGATGGTCACTTCATCCCCAAAAAAATTATTCATAACAAAAAATTCCAAAAAGTTTTAATTGTTTAGCATGTTACAAAAAATTTCTTCAATAAAATCTCTCAAAATTTTAGATAATTTTGAAGAAATTTTTGCAAGAAAAGAAAAAAAAGGCCCCAATTGTATGGCTACTTTGTTTCCAAAAAAAATAATTTCAAAGTAATTTTTTTAAGAATATCAGGGCCCAATTGGATGGCATATCCATCTCCAAGAATTTTTTTCCAAGATAAAAATGAGAAATGTGATTTGGAAGATGAGATTTTTAAGAGAAAAAATAAGTAATGATTGTGGTTGATATGATATGTTTTTTATTGTGAGAAATTTATTTGAGTTGGTATTTAAATATATTTTTTATTAAATGTGGTTAGTCAAACTCGTTGATTTAGACGTCCGAAAATAGTCACAATGGATCTTATTTTAAATGTTGCATTATTTTGTATTAGAATATGTAATTAAATTAATTTTTTGCTTTGAAAGATAGTCGGAAAAACTATTTTAATTATTGTATTAACAGTCAAATCATGAATAGTAAAATTAATTTGTTAGAAAAAAAAATCAAATTATTTGTAATTTCGAGAGATTTTTTTGGAATAATTTTTTTAAGAAATGTAAAACAAATGTATTTTTTATAGTTTTTTTCTCCAAATTTTTTTTTTGAGGGAGGAGTAGGCCATCCAATTGGCCCCTCATTATTTGGTAGGTTAGAAAAAAATTCTTGTAAAAAATCTCCCAAAATTCTAAATAATTTTGAAGAAATTTTTGCCAAAAAGAGAGAAAAAATATTCTTACTATTTATGATTTGACAGTTCACACAATCGATTTATAATGTTTTTCTGACTATTTTTCAACTCAAAAAATTAAATTAATCACATATTCTAATGTAAAATAATACAACGTTTAAAATAAGATCCATTGTGGCTAGTTTTTGACATCTAAATCGACAATTTTGACTAAAATGATTTATTATAAATTATGTTGAAATAACAATCCCCACATTTTTTTCACAACAAAAATCATATCACATCAATTATAATCATTACATATTTTTCTCTTAAAAAATTAATCCAAACACACATCTCACCTCATATTTCTTAACCCTTAAAATATTTTTTCCTTACTTTTATCATGAAAAAGAATTTTCAGAGATGGACATGCCATCCAATTGGGCCCAAAATTACTCTTACTATTTATGATTTGACAGTTTACACAATCTATTTGTAAGATTTTTTCGACTATTTTCAACTCTAAAAATTAAATTAATCACATATTCTAATGTAAAATAATGCAACGTTTAAAATAAGATCCATTGTGGCTATTTTTTTATATCTAACTCGATGATTTTGACTAAATAATTTATTATAAAATATATTCAAATAATAATCTCAATAATTTTTTCACAACAAAAAACATATCACATCAACCATAATCATTACATATTTTTCTCTTAAAAATTTCTTTCAAAGACACATCTCACAACATATTTCTTATTCATAAAGATATTTTTTTCTTACTTTTGTCATGTAAAATAATTCTCAGAGATGGATATTTCATCCAATTGGGCCTCATTTCTTATCTTTCAAAGAATATTTTCTCATTTTTCTCATGAAAAAAAATTCTCTTATATGAATATACCAACCAATTGACCCCTTAAGATTCTTAAGTTAATAGCAGCATCAACAGCTCTTAAGAAAAGAAATAATAATAATAACACTAGAATACTTATAGGTCCAAACTTAGGAGGTAAAGTTAGGTAGGTAACCCATATTGAAATAAAGCCTTTGTTTTGAATTAGAAAAAACCCTCTCGGTTTGCATTTGTAAATTATTATGTGTGTATTAGTGTATAGCTTAAATGAATCGATTCGAATTGAGTAAGTTATTATTCAAGATTATTTTAAATTACTATATATCTATATAATTTGTTTGAGTTTGTTCGATTATTTATCGAGATTGTTTATCGAGCTGTATCAAGTGAACTTTTCTCTAACGAAATACAAGTCGGGTTTGATAACATAATTCAATTGCATAAATTTTATTCTTTTTACTAATAAAATTGAGTTCGAGCTGAGTTTCAAATTTATCAAATCACAAAAAAATTATTTAAATTTGGTTTTATATATTAACAAACGGAGTTAACACAAGCTTTAAGTAATCAATTTCAAATTGAGTATTGAATAATTTGATTAACAAAAAAGCCCAATACTAGTAACGTAAAAACGTGTTACCTTAAAGCGCTCCGTTCCTAAGTCGCTACTTTAAATTCTGTATATATACCGTCTTCTTTAGCTTCTTACTTTTCGATTATCGAAAATTCCCCTTTCTGTGCTCTGCTCTCTATCTCTCTGACCGGAGTTTAAATTCTTTCTCACTACCGTCCTCCGCCGTACGCTTCCACCGTTGCCATTGCTTAGGGAGGCCAGCTCTAACTAGTTCTGGTAATTTCATCACAATCAATTGGATTAGAATTTTTCGATTTCGAATGCAGGACAATATGTACACAAGTTACTGAATTTCTGTTAGTTTAGTGTTTATTTCGTAATTATTCATGCAAATGAGTTGTTTCGTTGTTCAGAGTCAAGATCGTTGTGAAATTTGTGTTAATTGGCTTTATTAATTTTGGTCTAGGGTTTTCATGTTTTCTTCAATTAATTTGCTACTGGTAGGGATGACTGTGATAGTGGAATCTGATTGTTCCCCTATTTTTCCATGTTCTGTATTGGTAGTGTAGAGACGTTCAATTGTGAAATGAGACCAAATAAAATTAAGAAACAGATAACTGAATAGAAAACGGGAAATTACTACCTTGTAAGATGTAAAACGGGATGCTTAGGTCTTTCTTAAGCTGTTCCTTTTTTATCGACACAATTGAGTTTGCAGCTCTTTTATTAAAGAGACAAATTTGTGTAACGTATGAGAAGCAGATTAAGCTGACCATCAGTTTAAATACTGACACCGTATGCCTATCCGCTCTTATGACGAATATCCAAATTCAGAATAGTTCTTTCATATTTAGGAAACTCTTTCATAATGGTTCACTTATCAAAGAATTCTGTCATAATTAATATGACCCACAAACTGCTACTTATTTACTTTCTGCTGGAGGAACACAAATCAGTCAGCAATGGTGATTAACCCTGCAAATGACCACTTGTGGTTAATAAAATATTGTTTACCTAGTAGCAGCGAGTGGGCTTCTAACAGCACTGTTGCTATTTTATGGCAACAGATACATATTTGCAGTATTAACTGAGAAATATTTGTGGAAGGTCACCAAAATTATCACCTAGGTTTGGGCTTGAAATGAGGGATTAACTTTTCCTTGTTCTTTTTCAAGGCAAAACTCTATCTTCATCATCCAATTAATGCATCCTCATTAAAGTTAAAGTCAACCTATTCCAGTTATGATATGTTTCAGGTTGTTTAAGTTTAGAAGTTTTGAATTTCGCACACATTAGGTTGATGACTATGATGTGGCACAGTTTCTGTGAGATCCGTCGTTGATATCCGGTCGAGGCTCTTACTTGGAAACAACTACTATCGTGCTTCTCTTCATAATGAAGTACTTAAACTTTGCAGTTTAAAGAATTAGGAAAAGTGAGAAATTTCTTAAGATATAGGAAAAAGCCACCTAACTTCAGAGATGCAAAAGTGAACTGTTTCCCAGACAATCATACTTGTGATTAGTGATACACTTGTAGAGCAGATGGCAGTATTCATTTTTTCAACAGAATTTCTAATCTGTACATTTCGATGGCTCTTGCAGAGGAAACATGCCTAAGGTGAAGACGAATCGGGTAAAGTACCCAGAGGGATGGGAGTTGATTGAACCCACTCTGCTTGAACTACAGGCAAAGATGAGAGAAGGTTTTTGATCATGTCATGCCATACACATTGAGTTTTTCTCGCTTACTGTCACTACTGTCATTTTTGTTCTCTATTTCTATGATGTATCTATCTATGAGGTAGGAGGGAAGTAATAAAATTTATTTCCTTTTTTTTTTTTGCTGTGGCAGCTGAGAACGACCCAAATGATGGAAAAAGAAAATGTGAGAGCTTGTGGCCTATTTTTAAAATAGCCCATCAGAAAAGTCGATACATTTATGACCTTTATTACAGGAGGAAGGAAATTTCCAAGGAACTGTATGAATTCTGCTTGGATCAGGGACATGCGGACCGTAACTTAATTGCAAAGTGGAAAAAGGTTTTTTCATATTCCTTAAGATGCTGCTGCTGCAAATATATGATCATGCCATGTTTCCTTTCTCGTGTTTTTATTCAATTAAATCCATGTCTTGGGATCCTCCTGATTAACAAACTAGACCTAGGCAGTATAACTTTGACTGGAATTAGGGTAAATTACATGTACCCCCTCCATGAGACATACGAAAAACATCTCGGGATTTGACAAATTATAAAACAATACCTTATTTGCTTTTACTTATTGTGACATCAAATGAACTTATGATTAATTTTTTGAATGGCAGCCTGGTTATGAAAGGCTTTGCTGCTTAAGGTGCATGCAACCACGGGACCATAACTTTCAAACAACATGTGTTTGTCGAGTCCCAAAGCATTTACGAGAGGAGAAGGTTATAGAATGCGCGCATTGTGGTTGTGGGGGTTGTGCCAGTGGAGATTAAAGTGTACCATGCAAACAGCTACATAAAGAGGCTTGGCATCTTCACAACAAGGGTATGAAGGTTGTTTTTGGTCTTTAGAATAGTACTTTATTCTCTCATGCAAGCTAAGCTCGATTTCTTCTTTTTGTCATTTTGGATTCTGCTCACATGACAATGTATTTGCAATAGAATTTGACATATAAACTTTGTCCATTATCTATTTGTAATGTTTAAAAAGCCTCAAAACTCTAAAATGTAGTTTTATTGGTGTGTTCTAATTTTGAAATACTCTTTAGTCCTATTAAGAAGATAATTTTGATGTTGTAAATTGGGTGAATAATCCCCCTCTTCTGTCCGGAAAATTCTAAGGTGGTCAGAGACGTCTCTGGTCCTGGACCCTTATAACCACATATTTCAAATGTTTGGGGGGGGGGGTTTCATTTGTGGGGTGGGAAAAACCACCCACCACCCCCAAATGTGTGGTTGTCAGGGTCCGGGACCAACAGTCCCGGACCAAGATAGAATCACCATCTTCTGTCCATTAGATGCTACACTTGACGATGAGTGGCTAACTGTACGACGTTGAGTGGCTGAATGTTCGACGAAGTGTCTTGATTTCACAAAAAAATCAAGTTTTAAAACACTTCTATATTCAATCACGGAGGATTTGCTTTGAGATTTTATTAAAATTTCCAAGTATTTATGTGCACTCTTTATTGAACATCATTAAAATTTAACCACATGACTACTTTTAGTTAGATGCTATGTAATTTCGATACTTCCAGTTGTTGGTAGTTGTATGTTTTCGCATCAAATGAGAAATTGTAAAGATGATAAGGTCACAACAATAATTGAATATCACAATGAAGAAAAAATTGAAATACAAAATATCAAGTTTATTCAAGATAATATCTTGAAAATTAAGAAGCAATCACAAAAATCTCGTGTAAAAGATTACACTCTTATTCAAGAAATACGAAACCTGCTCTATCTTCATTTCCCATTTTTTTTAAGCATCTTCATTGTTCAGTTTCATCTAATCATATTTGTATCTTTGTCTTATTAGATGAATCTCTATCTCATCTGATTTAAAGTTAAAATATATAATTTTTCCATTCGATGAAAAAAAAAAAAAAAAAAAAAAAAAAAAAAAAAGAATCACAATTTTTTTGAAGAAAGGCGATTACCACCTGTATTAATATAGCATTTTAATTTTGATTCGGAACTCATTATATACCTATTTTTGTGGCTATCACATTATAAATGAAATTTTATTTGCCTTATAAATTATTCAATAGTTATACATTTATTTGACGAGACGGGATTTAATTTGGGCCATAATTTTCCAATTCTCCGCTTACAAATATCATTTATATTATATGGGAAAATGCAAATAATCCCCACGTGAAATATTTTATTAGCTGAAAACCCCCTTGTGAAAAAAATATAAGCTAAAAACCCCCTGTGAAATTTTTAAATTGCATAAAACCCCCTGTGAAAAAAATTTGGCTAAAAACCCCTTGTGAAATTTTTAAATTGCATGAAACCCCCTGTGAAAAAAAATATAGCCTAAAAACCCCCTGTTAAATTTTTAAATTTACAAATTAATTAATAGTATTAATAATCAAATTTTAGGATATTAATTAAATTTTATCCAACAATTAATTTTCAATGTAGTTATATTTCGTAATGGTAAAATTTTACAACGGATTTTTAGGTTATATTTTTTTCTCATGGGGTTTCATGCAATTTAAAAATTTCACAGGGGGTTTTATGCTATATTTTTTTTACAGGGAGTTTCATGCAGTTTAAAAATTTCATAGGGGGTTTTTAGCCTATATTTTTTTCACAGAGAGTTTTCAGCCAATAAAATATTTCACGTGGATGTTATTTGCATTTATCCCTTTAAAAAAAGAAAGAAAGAAAAAAGAAAGCCAACAAGATAAACAAACGTAAGCAAACAATTTTTTACTGTGTTTTTCTTTTCTTTTCTGAAAATAATGAAAAGAGATATTATGTAAACAGTGAAAATATTATTTACAAAGATCAACTCTATCATGGAATTTTATAATTAATAGAAGAAAAAAAACGATGATATATAGCATTTTACTTCCATAAATTTAATAGACATATGACGATAATACATGACATTCGCCAACCAGGTACATGTAGTTATTATTCTAAACAATCGAAAAATTCTCATGTTTAAAAGACTATAATCTTTCCTGTACCACTGTTGTAGTAAGTTTTTCACTGTTCCACACTAGCACCAACGTCTCCTTATGCACCGAGGTTCTACGAGCCTCCACGTTGTGAATGTCTAAAGTGCATTTTCGAAGCTTACATCTCGCGATTTTAACAATACTTAGGAAGTATCTGTCATCAAACTGAATGGAAAATCGATATTATTTGGAGGGCTCTTAGTATAATCGCGTTATGATGAACAATTTTCACTTTATGGAACCAAATTAGTATTCGAAGAAGATGAAATTTTGTAACTTACACTTGGAATGTCAAAATCACCCTCCTTGGCGTCGCATATATCGACTGATATTTTTCGAAGCATTGGCAACTGCAGTCATCATAGAAACACAATTACGAATAATGTTTAATCATGAATAAAAATATTCCACATATCGAACACTCTTACCTTTGAAGCAGTGTGAGTGATGAAGTTTTTCGCGATTCCACAGCCCTATGATTTCAGAAAACGGACTTTAGAATCAGAAACTGAACTTATAAACCGAGAAAGTTTATGGCCTTTTCAAATTTTGGATATAATACGAATTTGAAATTATAGAACGTGCTTATCCAATAGAAGGCAAAGTATGGAACTAACAGTGTGACGCAGGGTAAGATCTTCAAGTGCATGACAATTCAAAAGATGTTTAACACCATTGGTTGTTAATTCACCACATTCCTGTAAAACAAATAGAGAATGTGAAATTAACAAAGGTAGATAAGCCATAAGAAGATATGTACCAACAATGTGCCACATATATAAGAGGGTATTCAATTTAAGAAAGAAAATATCTAGTGTGGTTATTTGGTTACTAGGAGAATAACATATGACTGGGATATATATTTTATTTAGTCAATTTTGCATACATTTGCCCTTCATTTCTGATATGGGTGATATGGTTCGTGATATGGACCATATGGGTCGTATGCTTGAGAGCCGTACAACCCATAATGACTAGGAGAGATACGAACCAGGGGCCCAGTCAGAATGCTAGGGCCCACGTGGACCAGAATTGCACCCCAAGTTCCTATTAGTCTTTTATTTACAGAACACTACAATACCCTCGTGTTTTTAGTGTACGGGTCAAGTACTGCCAGGGACGCAACAGATCCCTCCCCCACATCCAGGACACATGTACGGCACGAACACGTGCTCTGATTCTGTCCGTATAACATGGACTTTCTATAAATACCAGCACTGTTCATCAGAAAAGGAGACCAGATTGAATAAATTTGTTAGTACGTATCCACTCTACTGCCGAGCTATCGTGCCATCATTACGATTCTCGTTACTATATTTGAACTACGTTAGACTTGATCCTTAAGAAAGGTATGTAAGCATCTTGGGTCAACCCTTAGTGCAGTATATAATCTCTCTTACGGTTGGGTTGTACTTCTGTGGCTCGGCTTGATTTAGATCGTTTATTTCGACCTAGATCAATTTCCTTTATCAAATTTTTTGAACACAATGCGGAAAACAACACAGAGAGAAAAACGTGGCAGCAAACCTCGAGATGGAGAGATGTCAACCCTGGCCAGCCACTTGAAATAACAGCTTGTGATTCTACAAACGATACAGAAAGCAAAAACAGAGAAATCATTATATTTTGAACCATCAATAATGTCAAGTTTGTTGACTTTTGAGCCACCTCTCACATAAAATGAAGCACGTGAAGAATGGAAATATCGCAATCCAAGACATCAAATTGGAAGAACTCAAGAAAAAAGGTTAGAAAACACAATTTTTAGTTAGTATAAATTTATTCAGAATTCTTCGTAAAAACAAGATATTCACCAGAATCAAGCAATGTGCATCCTATCAATGAAAGTTCAACCAAATTGACACAATTCTCAGCCAGAGTAGCCAATTCAGCATTACTCATCCATGGTGTTACTCTTTCAAGTTTCAAGTTCCTCAAATTTGGCATACTGAACTTAAAGCTCAAAGAGGATATGTCACCAAAGCAATAACAGAGAGCCAAGACTTGCAAGTGTGGCAAGGTTTTAGTAATATTGGTTAGGGAAGCATCCGATATCACCTGTAAGCATATGTATATTAGATGACACTTACTAATTGGCTTGTGGCAGTTACCACAATAAAAACCAAAAATTATTTTACAAAAATATATAGAGGACAATTGAGAAATTCAAAAGCTGGGAAGGAGATATCAACATATGTCAACATTCTGACTACGTTTACTAGGAGATGTTTTATGTTCTCAGCAAAAATTTATTTATAGGATAATATAGAAATATGATGCCATCTAGCTACCGTATAATATCACAATCCTTTCCTTTAATCGTTATAATTGTATATCATTTTTCCATTTGTGAAACAATTGAAGATATTAAAAGTAAAATTCAAACACTTTAAGCATATATATATACTCAGTTATGACCATCAGTAGGAGACAAACTGCTGTTGAATACAATTAACAACACGGACGTGATATTATGGTACTATTATGTTACCTGAAAATAAAGAATCAATTTCTCGAGCAACGGACAGAAAGTGGGTAACTTCTCCAAACCGTTATGGCCAAAAGATCCACCTAAACCAACAACTAAGGCTCTTAGTGTTCTAATTGCTGGTTTAAGGGCTCCAAGAGATAAAAAAGAAAATCCCCATCCAAGTTCAATGTCATCCAATTTGCAGGACTTGCCCAGCTCAGAATATAATTCTTTTGGAGTATATAATGGAAGATGCGGTTTTGTTTCTCTGGTTTCAACTTCCTCTTGTAACATATACCTACAGCCTCTTATTCTCAGAGACTTCAGATTAGGATTTGTGCAAATAACATGAGATAAAGCACCACACGAAATCTGAAATTTCAGAAGCACAATAGTTTGGATTAGACAGGCATCAATACCTCACTTAACTCAGGTTCAGTTCTGATAATAGTAAACTTGATAGTAACTTGAATCGACTCATTCCTCGAAGATTCATTGAACCAAAAAGAGGACGTTAAATTTATTTAAATTGTACATAATAAATTTACATTTCTTCATAGACGAACACAAAAAACCATTTCTTCGGAACAATATTGTCAAGAGTTGAGACAAACTATGCACCTTGGTATCTTTAAAATTTACAATGACACATCTAAAAATTAAAATAATATTTTAATTTTGTACAGTACCAGAGAAAATTTCCATTAGTTTAGTCAGAAACAGGAATCACAAATTATCATGATTTAGCATTTGATCGAACTGTAGAAGGTAATCAAGGATATGCAACCCCAAATGCTATACTGTGTATGGTTCATGTTTTTTAAATCACATTTTCATTTTTGGATCACCAAAAAATGCAAATACTCACATCGCTGAATTATACAGAAAATATCTTAATTTCAAATCCTACCACATATTCCCCTATATAACTCATCATTCAATCATATCATACTCTTCATAAATTACAAAAAGTTCAACTCTCCGATTCATTCTTTTTCTTACTTTATCATTAACAAAATATTATTCTTATGTTTCCCCTGACATTATTACATCAATAACTAATTCGATCAACTTACATAACATCTACAACTCTCAACCATTTCCCAAAAACACATTCGAACAAACAAAGAAAAGGCAATATTTTCACACAAATTTCTATAATACGTATTCTCCAGTAAAACTCGAAATTCACTTTCAAGAACACAGCCATAGGAAGCCTATGATTGTAATTTTTGAATCCATATTTATTATTTACACATATTTGGCCCCTTATTGATAAATGGAGCAACCCAGGTAGGACTCATTAAATAGTGCAGGTGATTTCAAACCAACTATCTAATAGTAGAAAAGCTTGAGGTTCCTTTCTACAGTCTCCCTACCTTGGTGTCAGAAACATCAAGCATCTCCAAGGAGGTTCCTGAAAACTTATAAAGAACATCATCTACAACTTCGATTTCCCTGAGACAGAGACTCCTCATATGACCGGCTCCAGACATAAACTCAGACAAAGAAATTCCATCTATTCCTGGCAAAAGTGAAAATGGAGTATTCTTGAGAAAATTTCATATAGAATAGCTGTTCACCTATGGCATTTGCAAGATTCATCCCATGAGAAAAATATTCCTCTAATTGACCATGATGTTAAATTTGTCTGTCATTATTATTAGTTAATATGGAACATTACGAAACTGATAAGCATCTTCATTTTGACTTATCGAAATTCAGTGCACCATAAATATTTGAAACAATAAAAACATGATCAAGTCAGTTGCATGTTTTATGTGATGCTATGGAACATGTGTCAAGAAAGAATAAGCAGTTCCACATATAGGAGAACGGATTTTTCAGAAAAAATCTCAGAGACACTTCATCAGTAAGACCAACTAAATCATGCAAAGGGGACAACCGAAAAGGAAGAGTTGCACTTCTACTCTATGCCCGAAATTTAGTGAATATTACGATACTCAAAACGAAAAGGTAAGCAATTACAAACCAAAGCAGCCACCGATGTGCAAAGCTAGAAGCTTATAAGCCCTCAACTGACACTGCTTTTGACCTTGTTGTCTTTCGCCGGAAATAACCGAGCAAAGCGCCAAAATTGAATTGTTCCCAAAAGAAGTATCACATGCCAAAACTGATTCTAGCATTTTGCATTTCAGAATCATTTCTGATATACCACGGTCTGTGACTGATGTACAACCTTTCATGTTAACATGACTCAAGGAAGGGCAGGCTTCTGAGATGATAAGGAGATCAGAATCTGCAACACATTGAAATACTGATTTAAGGCTTGGTCTATCACACAACGTGCAAAACAAAAGAAAAGGACGAAATTTTAAAACCGTGTCAGAAGCGATGACGTATCAAGACAACTGTACTTACAAAACGTTTACTTCTACAAAAAGGAAAGCAATGTGATTAAAGAAAAGTTGTTTCAACATTCCTACTGCATGAGCATTTCCGATCTAGCTAATACAACAATAACCCATGAATGGAAATTCTAAGTCTTCTTTGTTGAATATGTTCTTTTTTTGTTTTTTTTTCCAGGAGGGGTAGTGGTAGAAAAAGGATCTTACCCCTGATATCTGTTCGACCCTCCAAAGTGAGCTTTGTGATGCACGATGGCAAGGACCTGGATACATAAGCCCATGAGGGGGCAGTATGACAATTATACATGTCAGATGATGTTGATCTCTTTGGTTTTAGTATCGATGAGGAAGATGTAATAGATACTTGTGCAGGTATAACAGGATTAACATCTAAAGTTAGGTCAACATTGGTGAGTAGAGGAAATTTTTGGACCAATTGACACAACTTCTTTGTTTTGAAATTTATGAAGTAAGACGCCTTTAATGTTCTTAATGATGGAAACGACTTGCGAAAACAATCCATTGAGACTGAATCCAGGGGAAAAGACGGGCAATTAGAAATATCCAACTCCTGCACTGCTTCAAAAGTCAAAATCTGCCCCAAAGCTTGTGAGATCTGGAAATCAGCTATACCAGTACTTGCATGATTAATGGGAGACTTGTTATTGATCTTTCTCAACATTGAATCTGCACTGCATGATGGAAGCACAGACAGAAGAAATAGTGTGGGCGTAATTTGTGGGCAACCGGAAAAATCCAATTTCTGTGTAATTCCATTGGAAAAGTAAGTAAAATTACCAAGTTACGCAGTAAAATATGCATAATAATGCTTAAAAGAATAGACACCATAATGACTTTGTGCATGCATGATCATAATTTGAAGACACAAACTCAGAGATAGTACGAAAGGACAACTGGGGTTTTAAAGAGATTCTGAACAAAATTAACCAATTCGTTTTGATAAAAAGAATGCATCTACTTTGAGGATAGTGAGCTATAGCTGTCTTTTACAAATTAATCTCAATTGATAAATGCTGAATATGGTCCCAATGAGATAAAGATGTTATAGTCAAAAACCTGTGTATATTTTGTTAACCGGATTTTGAGTTGACTCAAGTCACCATCTATGGAGATTTCTGTCAAACTCGTACAAGGATGTCTCGCTAGACTAAGGATCATTTCAGTTGCTTTACCAGCAATTTTTGAAAAGAAACGGCAACTTTGTTTTCCTGAACATAGAAAGGGTTAATATATTTGTAGATAGGTTATAATACCGAGGCATTCAGAGCATCGTTTGGCTAGTAAAGAAAAAGGTTTTCAATGAATACAAGAGGGCGTACCAGCAGTAAACCACAGGGGAAGAAGGCTTGTACGTATCTGTTCAAGACAAACATACATGTAAATATAAACAAAATTGATATTTTCCAATTCTACAAATTCAGAAAAATGGAAAGTTTTACGCCCTTATAACATTTTCCCACTGCTTTCCTCTGTACCACTACCAGGTTCTTTTTCAAGCATAACGTGCTCAGAAAATATATATATATATATATATATATATATATACGTGTGTGTGTGTGCGCTTTACTAAATAATTTGAAGAACTCCATAATTTTTATTATCATGATTTAGCTCTCCAAGCATGTTCTTGAATCAAAGATATTAAGATGTGGTGCCACTTCGAGTGTACACAAGCGGAACAAGATGGTGGGGCTGAACCAAAGTGGCTAATTAGTTATTTCTATATTATTGTTTGCATATTTTCATTTGTTAAAGTCTTACCTTTTCCTTGGAGTCTAATTTCATGTTAATAGGGTAGAGTTTCATTTTCGGGTTGTTGAACAATTTATGAATTGGGAGCTATTTTAGCTTGGCAAGAACAATATTTTTACTCTTGAGGTTATTTAAATTTTCTCATTTACGTTCTATACTTCTATTAAATCTCTAACATAATTCAACATACAAGTCCCAATGAAATCACATGTTATATTACTACAAGCTTCCAGCAAATGAATCAACTACCAGCATGGATACAAAAACTAGAACCAAGTTGCATGGGAATTGATTTTTGACATCAATAATATACAGTAGTTCAAATTGTATAGACTGGGCAAGTGAAAGCTAGGAAGAAAATTTGCCTATCAAAAAGGGTAATTCAGGCATAAGAATTATGATGCAACAAAGTAGTAGCGAATGTGATGAAATTTTATTTGACTGCAAGCTATGCAAGCGGATATTGCAATCCTCGTGTACCATAGTATTTGATCTACCAATGATAGGCTCACTATTGGGTAACTTAAACCCAATTGCAAAAAAAGTAGAAACTTAGTAATAAAAACATCATTTATAAAGACAAAATATTGATGATAACACAGTCAAATAAGAAGTATATGACTGTTAACAGCATAAACTAGTCTACTTGCAGTCAAAAATCCTTTTTGCAGAAATTCAATGGCCCATCCACGAAACATCCCTGGGACATTCCAGTATAAACAAGATAGGAGCATGCTCCACCAAACTAGCAGAAAATATTTACTATCTTACTATAGAAGGGTCCACTACTGAAAAATATCAACAAGCTAAGAAACCCAGTCTTAAATGTCGGCGTGTTAAGTGCTATTTTGTCATTGTAAGCTGTGACATACACAAAAGACATCTCACTCATACCTTAAGACACTCAAAATTGCTACTCCAGCACTCCAATTTTTCAGGGTTTGCAGTGATCCAAACTAGAATCGCATTGCAAAGATGCTTCTCACTGTGCAAGCAATGAAGAGTAGCATTAGAAAATGACATTTCATAATAAGTAGAAAGAATAAATCACCTATAAATCACTTCACCTGTCTACAGTCAAATCACGATGCTGGATACATGAGCAGAGTAGTTTGTCTGGGATATCATTGTAAGAGTTACACGATAATGCCCACATCTGCAAAAGTATCGAATTATATATCTGATTTCAATGAAAAATAGTGAAGGGGATAACTGACTGATTTTAAAAGAAAAAAAGATAAGAGAAAAAATATACACCCTAATATATCTTATCTGAGAAAATAATACTTTATCTGGGACCACCAATATAATGATAGAAAAAGTAATGAACATCCAGCACCTACAAGCATGATCCACTGAAAATTCTAGTGACCATAAGCGGGAAACCTTAATTGCAGTTACCGTAATTTGCAATAACCATGAGCATAAAATTTAAAACAGAACCAACAATCCTTCTTATACAAGAGCAATGATACACCACAACTCAGACAAGAAGAGCTGTCTCAAGGCGAAAAAACTCACAAAGTTCCTTGCCAGGTAGCTTGTACAAAGCTGTAGAATGAAGTCATTTGCTGCAACATATTCCACTTCTATCTATAAGAACGAATTCCATAATACCATTGTTCAGGAAATAAGTAAAGCTTGTAATTTTTTAGCATATACATCTTTATTATATTCCTCTAGGTCGAATGGAATAACTTTACCATGATCTAAACCATACTTCCAGATACGAATCAAGTCATCGAGATACAATTGTGGTGATTGAAGCCCTCTGAATGTAGTTACTTCATCCAACCAAACTCGACACTTGAATAGAAGTGCATCCACCCCAAAAAATAAAGCTGCCTGAGTATGTAAAAAGGCAAATTCAGATATTCGAAAACCTCCCATTATAACATCCTTCATGGACTGAAATTGATTCCAAATAAAATCACTAATGACTATTCCGATTTAAATACTTCGAGTTAAAGGTGGAATGAAGACCACAGCCACAGACAACTAAGCTTTGAGGAGTTTAAAGATAGATATAAAGATGATTGTGCATAAAAACACTATTGCTCCAAAAGTACTGTTCCAAAAAGAAACCATTTAATTTGCTAATTCAAAAATTAGAAACTAAGATGTTCTATCAGATAGAGCTCAGTCTTATCATAGTTGTCAAACCAAATCTACCATGCACTGTTAGTCTTGAAATTATTCCCATGGTCCATTTCTGTAAGGAGTCGTTAACCATTATTAGTTTACACACTAGTCGTCAATAACCTCAGAAAAAGAAACGGAAAATAATTGATATAGCATAATCTGTACAAGAATCTTTGGCTCATAAAATAGCTGAGTGGCTTAACCAACCTTTGGAGCACAAATGGCAAAAGCTCGTATATTTGGATCATATACCACAAAGATGATATACCCCGTAGGGTCGTTCTACATAAGGTATTGGAGAAAGATCCCTATGGATGCTCATATTTGCATTACTTAGACCTGTAGTCATGTTAGCTTGGTGTTTGTCCTAAAGACCCTAGAGTGGGATCTTGAAAACATAATAGTAAACCAAAGTAATTCCAATTACTACTATACGAAATACAATGGACGTATATACTTGATTTGAACGACGTTAGACTAGATCCTTACTGATACGTAGGCAGCCTGGTCTTTCCGGGTGCAGTCAATAATCTTGATTCAGACCCGTTCTGCTCGTAGTTGAAATCACTTGGACTGAGTTATTTTATCCCAAATTAGACCCAAATCAATAATAATGAATAGCGTTTCACATACTAGGTAAAAGCCTGCTCTAACCATATGCTCTTCGATGGTTTATTATCTTAGCTTGATTAAACGATAAATTTTGAACTTAACGGATATTTTCCCCTTCCTCTTTAAGCTTATTATAACACACTCAACTCCTAGATCAAGAAACACCCCAAAAAAAACTTCCAGAGGTAAAACGAGGGCATATTTTCACATTAAACTCAAGGTAACCATTATCCATGACTACATAGTCTAAACTTTACCTCATTCAGGGGAACAAAATTATTAGATGAAATTTCCACGTGGCAGCCAAATATAACCCTCAAGACACTCACAAACGCCTCCATATTCCACTGTATTGATACAGAATCGAGCCTAGACTCACTGAAAAAAGGGCAGAATAAAACAATAATAATTAAATAGCAAATACAAAAACCCAACAAGCTTCATCAAATATGTGAACTTAAACAATCATTTTAACACTTACCTAAAACTTCCACTTAAAAGTCCGCGAAAATAAGAAGATTCTTCAATCAACCTGCATTTTAAAGCATATTAGCTCAAAATTTCTTGAAAAAAAGTATGAGAATTAAGCTAATTTCATTTGCCTGTTGCGATTGACTTCGATTTTAAGCATTTTGTGAGCTATAATTGGAGGAAGGTCACAGCTACTGATTTCAGCAGTTGAAATCACGATCTCGTCGAAATCATCGGTGTTCTCGTCCGAATCTGAACCGTTAAACTCGCTACATGTGAGAGTTACGAGATCATCGGAATCCAGGTCGTGTCCCATCGACGCCATTGATATGATTTACTTCGGTTGTGAGAGATTTCTTGGTAGTCTTATATTATAAAAGACCAGTTTGGAGATTAAAGCCGTTAAGATAATAATACTTATTAGCCAGATTTAACAATAAAATAAAATATTAGAGATTATTTAACTAATTATTATTTATAACTTTGTCATGAGTCGTGGAAATATCAGTTTAAATTATTTTTTTTTTATTCTTTTCATAACTTATCATAAATTCAAGAGAATATGTTAAAAAGTAATTAAAACTTAATAAAAAAATATAAAGACGAGTCAAATTATTTAATACTCGACTTATTTTATTTTATTCTTTTCATAACTTATCATAAATTCAAAAGAATATGTTAAAAAGTAATTAAAACTTAATAAAAAATATTAAGTCGAGTCAAATTATTTAATACTCCACTTGAAATTGATAAAAGATTGTTGAGTACAATTTAAAAAATAGTATTCACTCGGCATACAAATTATTATTTATAAAGCTAAACAAGTTTTGATTAGGAATTAGCAATTATAGAAACTAAAACATGTACAATATGTTCGAGTTGGGGAAAAAGAGGCCCAGCAATAATTAAAAATATTATATATTATAATTAAAATTTAAAAGTAAAGGCCCAATTGTGGATTAATTGAAGAAAGAAAATATAACACTATTGAAATTGGACATAAATTCATAAGAGCCCATGACTCAATTACACCAATTTTCTATCTCTTGGAATCAACTTTCCTATAATTCAACAAAGCATTGTTTTAAAAATAAAGAACATCCAATAATGGTATTTATTGCATAAATGGAGGGATATATTGGCAAAGAAATTGATAATTATTACAGAAAATTATGCTTGGTAGTTATTATAAAAATATAGGGACATATTGGTAAAATAATTGTTTGATTTTAATGTAAAGAACTATGTTGGTAAAAAACTAGGTTAAATATTTTAGATATTTTAAATGTTTATTATTATGAGATAAATCAGTAATTACAATTATTAAATTCAGTTTGATACAATCATGTGATAATAGATACCAATAGTATCTAATATCGTAAGTTTTAGAAACTACAATTTAAGCAACATTTTGAGTTTAGAGACGAAAACTCTCAAACGAGAGAATAAATTATTAAAAAAATTATTAAAAAATAAGAAATTTGAAGAAATATAGTGTGACGACCGACGTTATCACCATAAAATCCAAATTTAAATGGACAAATTTAGTCAAATTCCATCTTCTTCAATTTAGAGATTCAAAAGAATAATTAAAGGTAATAGGAAAGAATATATATTAATATGAAGTTAATCAATGTACTTATGGAATATAAATAAATAAATATGCATTTTGCATGTTGAAAATATGTGGTTAATGATAGTGAGTGAATTAAGAAGTAATTTAATGCACCTTAAATAGTATTTTTAAGTATGAAAATGTAACCTCTTATTTACCATATTTGATGTTACTTAATATTTTCTTCCTTTATTTTGTTTCTATTTAATGGGAATAAAGAAGCCAGTGTCCTCTATAATGAAGAGGAGACGGTTGAATTAATGACAGTGTGGTTGCATAATATAATTCAACTGAGTAATGTTTCATTTTATACTTCACGTTACATATATATATATATATATATATATATATGTTAAATATACGATCTATTTTCTAAATATTTGTATATATTACATATATACTAAACGTATATAATATGAAATCAAAGATATTTCAGAGATACAGTAAATTTGGTGAAAGTATACGTGGATGAGTTTATTTTGGAGAACAAATTTCCATGATAAGGGGTGGTGTAATAATTATATATGGTTAATTTATTTATTTATGGTGAAAAATAAATGTAATAATTACATATGATTTATTTATTTATTTTTTCTTATTAAATACCAAAGAATAGTGAGTTTTAGAGATGGTGTAAATTTTTGGTTATAACTTATAGGGTGATGAGATGTACCTTCAATCAAACATGCATTTTCTAAAAAGTATTATGTATAATATTATATCGAAAACGAATTAACCTACAAAGAATCTTTTGAAATTGATCGCTAAAAATTTAAACTGAATTCAATCCATATTAAATCAAATTTAAAATAAGTTTTTATTCTTTTGAACCTAATTGATTAGCAAAAAGATAATGTATAAAAAATTAAATTACTTGATTTCGACTGTAAAAAATATTGTTTGAACTCATAATGAATTGACAATAAAATCAACTTCAAACGTAAATTTTAAAACATAAAAATAATTCAAACAATATATACTTTTATTCCACTCGTTTTTTATTTTCTAACCAAATTATAATCAGTAACTTAATATTGGAATTATGAGAATATTAATACGCGATGTAATAGTTTGGAACAAATAATAATAATACATTTTTTTTTATATGGAAATAATCAGAAATCCATCAGTTTAATCCAAAAACAAATTACAATTACTGAGACAAAAAGTCTTTTTCAACCAATCAAAATACAGAAAAATAAATATTCCAATACGTCTAATTAATCAAGAATAATCACGAATAGGAATTTCATATTAAGCAAAAAAAATTCTAGGCTTTCGAGAAGCCATGGCAGAAGCTAGCTATCCATTTAACGCACAACCTTCTTGTGAAAACTCCGGTGACAGCTGCACGCCGCACATCTCAACGCCGCCGCGGTTCCTTCTTCTCCGGACGGCATGAACTCGCAGCAGCCGTCGACGGCGTACTTTCCGATGCTCGCCGCGTGATTTTTCCTGCACTCCTCGTAAGTCACCACTCTGTCCTTCGAAATCTTCCTCTCTCCCTGCAGATCATTCATGTTCGAGCACATTTTCACGTCAAAATTGAAAGGAAAAAAGAACGATAATTTGTTAAAATATCGAAGTTTGAAATCAAAGCTTGCTCTCTTTCTGCAGATCGTTACTGCTCAAGCACATTTTTAGATCTAAACTCGAATTCGAAAAAAAAGTAAAAAAATCTCGAATATATTAATAGTCGGAGATTTGAAATGAATTTATTGTGGTGAAAAATTGAAATAGTACTGGATGGTATGCATAATGGTGTAGTAGAAGTAGCATTATTTAGAGAAAGTATTAGAGCTGTACAGCTGCAGAAGTGGTTGGTATGAGTAGGCTGCGATAGGTGGCGCCGCCGATTTTGATTGATTTCTCGCCTGCAATTGTAGATCACCATCAATATAATGGACATTCGAACAGAAAAGTTAGGTCTCAATAATGGTGATTTCATTATTCTCGTGCCTGGATTTGGATCTTTTTCTTTTTTTTTTTTTGGTTACAGAAAGTTTAGGTAGGGGTCGGCTCCGGTCGCCTACCAGGGTCAGGGCATGCCTCCAGGACCAAAGGCCACTTATAGAGGTACTTACAGATCACCCACCAACACAGCCCTCACGTCGGCAGCGGGAATCGAACACACAACCTTCTGAGGGGAAGTGGCCCGTCCTTACCAACTGAGCCAACATGTGTTGGCGATTTGGATCTTTTTCACTTTTCATCTTCCATCACTTTTTTTTGTTCAATTTTTCTTTTTTGGATAGCCCGGCTGACTCTTTACTAGTATAGTCCCTACATAGTATTCATTTTTTTTAATTAAATATTAATTATTTTATTGCATAGGATAGCTTGATTGGGGTAATTTTTTATTGGGACAGGTAAATAATTTGTGTGCATTCATGATCATTGAATGGTGATCGTGATTATTACATTTAGAACCATTGGTATGAGATTGATATAGATTTTTTCATATGATAAAATGGTCAAAACGTACTTAGGATAACATTAAATCAAAACTTAGTAAAAAAAAAAATTATGACTTGGAAAATAAAATGATCTGCCCTTCTCACAAAATCAATGTTTGGATGAAAAGTTGTCGGTATCTCAATCAGTCGATTTATAGGATTGAAAATTATTAATTACTTCTAATATACATTTCAAGTATGCGTGAAAACGATTTTCAAAAATCAAGCTTTTAAATGAGAATTTGTGATAGGATTTTCTTTTTTTTATTTTTTTTGAAGAAAACTGATCTAAATAAGAGATGATAAATGATATGTATGAGTATGAGGTTATAAACGGACAAATACTAGTTTGTGGTTGAGGTACCGACAAAAGTCCATACAAGAGTTGTGCTTAGCATAAATTGCTACACATTTTATGTTTATATGTAGTCTCGTTTATGGATCTGTGAAGGATTCAGTGCAAAACTGAAATACAGGCGTCTACGAATAGGCTGATATAGGCTGCGTATATAGACTTGGCCCAACTATATACACATACATATAAATTAGTATATAATATATTCCTCTATAAAAACTCCCATCCCAAAATAATAATCCTAGTTCGACACTTGAGTGTAATTTATACACATTTCTCATACTTTATTATTATATACAAGCAACAAGACTGTGTTAGTACGTTCTTCCAAGAAAAGAAATAGTAACATGTGAAAATTATATATACTCCGTAATCATAAGATCAAAGGCAATGAGAATACATTCCTTCGTATTCAACGTGTGTCCCCATCATGTGAAATATCCAGTGTTCATAACTCATAATAACATCCAGCAGCACCAAGTTTCAACACTAACACGTTTTGCTGGATATATATGATGTTACAAGATGGTTCATGAACAAAGATATAACCCTATTACCTTCATCCCAGTACTAGGTACACCTCTTCAGACTTCAAGTACGTGGGGCCCAATCACACGGAGAGCGATGATCTCTTCGTCTTTAGCCGCCGGTGAGTCCCAATAACCCACAAATCATACCTCAAATATAGTTTAATCAATTTGTGAATTACACTTTTGTTCCAAACAATGATATTTCCTTAGAACAACTCAAACTCCAATTGCTCTCCATTAGCACCACACTCCAGAAACCTCTTCCCCTGATGTGAATCTACATACACCCCCGGAATCTGAGGTGGCACAGCGCACCGTACGAGCGCCCAATTCAAACCCTCGAAGAACGGGTGCCGTTTGATCTCAGCTGCTCCCGTTTCTGTCCCAAACCGATTCTCGGGCTCCTTCACCAACAGCCCTCGGATCAAATCCCGAGCCCGAGAACTAACAATCGGGCCATCGGGAAATTTCAAATCCCGCAAAACCACATTACTCAACGTCTCTTCATTTTCACCTCCTCTAAACGGCGTTTTCCCATAAAGAAGCTCGTACAGAAAAACACCAAAAGTCCACCAATCCACCGCACTCCCGTGCCCTTCACCTTTGATAATCTCGGGGGCCAAATATTCGTGGGTCCCAACAAACGAGTTCGAACGAGCCTCGGTTGGCTCAGCCACGAGCTGAGGCAAAGATCTGGCTTGGCTTAAAGCATCAGTTTTTAGCTTCCTAGGAAAGACTCTAGGGCTAAAGCACGAGACTTTACATGAGGGTCCAGAGCAGAATGGGTCGATGCAGCCGGACCCCACGCATGGACCCGAGACCCTAGGTGGTTCGAGTGCTAATGGAGATGATTTCAGTAGTGTTGGATTTACTGAACATCTGAGTGAGAGGTCGAAATCTGTTAGCATGATGTGACCGTCTTCGCGGACCAGAATGTTTTCTGGCTTGAGGTCACGGTATATGATCCCGAGCATGTGGAGATATTCTAGAGCAAGAAGGACCTCAGCTACATAGAATCTGCAATAACCATATGTTATTAGCTTAAATATCGAAATCAGGCATAAAACTTGAAGTCAGTCCTATTTCATTCTTCTTATTTTTATAAGAAAAAGGAAAATAAATGGAGCCCTGAATTAGATTGATTCTAGTTCAAGTGGCTCGATTAACATAATCAACATTATTAATCCACTGGATAATATAGCTGAGCATCATCAAGGAGATTATTAAAAAACTAAGCATTCAAGTAATCTAAATCCTTGGTAATTAAAGCAATCATTTGGTTTTCACATTAGTTCATTTATGATAAACATTTTATCAAGCTTTTTTCACCTAAAACTCGTCGATTTATTTAGAATATTTTTCAAAGTTCACTAGAACTCCATTCTTATGATATTAAATGATTTCACTAACATACCTTGCTGCCTGTTCAGGAAAATTTCTACCAGGCTGCTTCTGTCGAAGCACATGTAAATCTCCACCGGGACAAAACTCCATAACCAAACACGACAAATTATCCGATGTAAACTGTGTATAAAGCGTAGGCAAAAACGGATGATCAAGCATTCTCAGAATTTCCCTTTCGGTTTGTGCTCTAACCATCTTCTTCCTTTTCGCTAAAAACTCGTTATCCATTACCTTCATTGCAAATCGACAATTCGTCCCTGCCAGCTCAGCAAGATATACCGTACCAATATCCCCCGAACCAAGTTTCTTCAGTAAATTAAAATGACTCAGTTCTAAATACCCATATTGTTTTCTTACATGTTCGATTGCTTGCCACCTCGTATCCTTTGACATGTGCGGTTTGTGTCCGCCTGTCGATCCACTTAGATTGCTATCGTCACTTAAGCTAGTTGTGCTACTGCTAAAATCACTGCTTTTTGAGCTTTGTGAGATTTCAACTTCATTTTTAATAATAGAAGTATCTCTATTATCAGAATCTTTCTTAACACTGCTGGAATCTTTACAAGTATCCATCAAAGAACATTGACACTTCTTGCAGATCAATTCATTCTTACCACTATTTACTTCATAAGAGGCTTTCGAATGTACCTTCTTTGGTCTCCTTATAATTAGATTCCTGTTTCTGATGACGGGTCTGATTCGTGTTGACTTCACGTGTTTTTTCCCTTTTACCGCACTTGACGAAGATACATTTTGTAGCCTAGATTTCCTTCTCGGTGCTTTGCCCACTACTTCCATCTCTTTTGAACCACAAATTATCTCCTCTGGTTTTGAAAAATCACCACATCCATTATCATGAGGAAGAACGGAATCTAGAAGGGAATCTACTTCATGTGGGCCCGTCTGTATATCAACTTCTGAAACAGGGTCAATATCATCATCGACAATACATTCAGAAAGTGGACGACCCGAGTCACTAGAAGTACATCGTGTATTGTTTATAATTGGTTTAACACCAAACCTCGAGGAAATTGATGAACTCAAGGTACTTTCTTGTGGGGCCAAAGAGATCTCAAATCTCGATTGATTCGATTTTTCACTTTCAACTACAACAGACTTGTGAATATATGAAGTTTTTGCAGCTTCTGAAATCCTAGGAGATGCAGGCATGGACGAACGTTTAACAGCAGCCATTTCTGCTGCTTGAGAAATGCACATTCCTCTTAGAGCCTGTTTCAGAGAGACGGGCTCGGAAAATCCAGTTACGGGTGAATTACCACAAGTACCCCTCATAGGCTTCTTTGAAGGATTTCGCCTAGTCTCTGAAAGATCGAAACTTTTTGATGTTCTTATGTTGACTGATTCGAAAAGCTTGTTGATATCATCTTCTAGAAATTTGTTAAATCCTTTTTTCATAATAGGAGGCTTTTGATCCTTATCATTTGCTCTTATGGGTCGACGAGTTGTACTTTGCTCGTCTTTTACCTCAATTATTTCACAATTTCCATTAAAAGAACCCATTACTCGGAAATTTATCGATCACTTAGCACCACATAGGAAAGAGGTGTAAATTTAGAAAATCAATGAAAAATGATCACAACATATTTTCAAATCTATTTCCATACTGTTTGTATAGTCGATATATTCATCATATCCACCTGCACCGAATCAGGTGTAAAATGGGTCAAATCAATGGTAATGTTTTCTGCAATCAGATTAATGCATCATAAGTAAATGCATTAGATTTTTCCAGTATAAGATGAACAAGATAACTCAAGAACATACAGATTATTTTGCATAAACATTATTTATGTAATAAAAATTAATCATGCTATCTATACACTATTCAGTAACAAAAAAACACAGTAATTACACTTTTTTTTCTAAATTATTAATGGATCGTCGCATCCAAGAACTTATAAAATGTGTAATTACTCAACATCCTTCTATAATACATCAACTAGTCAATATATGTTAAAACTCATTCATATATCAAATTCACAAATAAAAATAATAAACACTAGAAAAGTATTATTTTCACAAAATATTAAAAAAGAACAGATTTTCCCAAGAAATGAAGCATACCAACTGTAAAAAGATTGAAACTTTAACTAGACAAAGAAATCAACTGCAAGAAAATGTGCTGAAAAACCAAGCTACCTGAAGTATCCAGAGATCTACTGCTGTGTAATAAATCAAATTATTCTCCTTTTATTCCATAAATACCCATTTTCAAACCATTTTTTTTGTGAATAAAACTTTGAAAATGAAGAAGAAGATGAAAACCCTAATGGAAAATGTGGGCTTTTTTTCTTCTGATTCTCAGGGGAGATGGACAGGGATGTGAGGAGAGAGATGACAAAATAGTACTGTCTCTCTCACATCAATCTCTCTCTCTCTCTAAAACACATTTCTTTTCACAATTATTTTTTATCTCTTTCTGTGTTTTTTTATTTATTTATTACAAAAGTTGTACTAATTGGAGCCACTAAAACGTCTTTGGATTCGGATTTGCATGTGTTTTTGTTTTCAATTTCATTTTTGTTTTGATTTATTATATTATTTTGTGTCACCAGCAAGATCTGATACGTCAACTTACAGCAATAAATTATTAGTCAGTAAATTGCATTCAAAAACCTAATCGTGTTTAATTAGTAGTAATTTTTTAATTAATGGGATTGATGGTGGTTAAGGGGGGTATTAAGAGGTTTTGGATAAGTTAATTGTTTTCCAGTCTTGGCCATTAATTTTTTTAAATGATCCGAGTCTAATAAAAATGATTTATTATAATTTGTTATAGATCGTTAATGAGAAGGTATTTTAATTAAACATTATTATTAAGTAACATTTAACGAGCTAAAATTGACCGATTTCATTGAACGGGATCCATTGTATCGTTAACTCATATTCATGGATCGAATTTCTTTAGGATATGTTTGGATTAAAGTATTTAGATTTGAGTAATGGATTTGGAAAAATGATTCCAAATAACTCTAATAAAAAAAAGCTCAAATAATTTAAAATTTATTACAACCTAAAATTATCCGAACAAATTTAATTGATTTATTGATAAATCTGAAATCGATTGGCTTTCAAATTTTTCAGTCCAAGGTCATTTTCTTTCTACAAGTTTGAGATATTTATGTAAAAGGGTTTTCATGGGTCATTTCAAGGAGTTAGATTTGTTTGTAATGTCAAAATCACAATTACTCATCGAAGTTAATTTTTAAAATATTATCATTTTGTTTTTATTATATGATATATAAAGTATTGAACTTTTTAAGAATCATTCAATATACTCACAAATATAGACTTTTTAAATAAAGCTATTAAAA
Source organism: Verbascum thapsus (assembly GCA_963669365.1). Classification (NCBI taxonomy): domain Eukaryota; kingdom Viridiplantae; phylum Streptophyta; class Magnoliopsida; order Lamiales; family Scrophulariaceae; genus Verbascum; species Verbascum thapsus. The sequence continues at coordinate 3,473,176 of OY770120.1, forward strand.
GTATCATAAAAACCAACTTATCAAACCAACTAATAAGTTGGTACATAAATTAAAACAACACAACCAATTTTGCTACTAAATAACAAAAGTTTGGTAGTTGAAATTTTATCATATGCCTTTTTTTTTTATAACTATCTTCAATATTTAGGATAAAAATTCGAGAGTTTTTATATTGGTCTAAAAAACTTGTATCCAGTTCATTGGGAGTATTATAATTTGTTGAAATTTCACAATCACAATAATTCATCCAACTTGATTTATTATTAATATTATGTTGTTGCTATTACATGGGATATAAATTATAATATATATATATATATATACTTCCTAAGAATCATTCAATATGATTGCTGATATATACTTTTAAAAGCTATTAAAAGTAGAACTGAAAAATAACTTATCAAACCAACTAATGAGTTGGTGCAGAAATTAAATCAACACAACCATTTTTGCCACTAATTAACATAAGTTTGGTCGTTGAGATTTAATCATAAGGATTTTTTCATATAACTATCTTTCATTATTATATAGTATAAAAGTTCAAAAGTTTTTATTGGTCTAAAAAAATTATGTTCGGTTTTCAATTATATAAATAATTGTAATTATTATGACTTAATAACCAGACTACCAATATAAATTATTAATATTCATGCATTATTAAGAAATTAGAACTAAAGATACCAAATCAAGTGTTTACAATCACACAAATTAAACATAGAATAGTTTGATATTATGTCATATCAGATTTTAAAATAAGAAAAGATTGTGTCGGGACAGGTTTCAAATCAACAACTTTTGTTTTATATAGTCTTTTTCCTTTAACAAATTTAAAGTCCATTCTAATATATATATATATATATATAATATTAAAATGATGTGATAATTAATAATGGATCAAATCAAATTTGAGTTATTTTCAGAATAATTTATGTCATATCGTGTTTTATAGAGGAAAATGTTATATATCACCTAAAATTATGTCACTTAATTTTCACTTTCTATGTGTCAATCCAAGTCACCATCCAATTTAGAATTAATTTTTTTTATTTTTTTATATTTATTTTCTTTAATATTTTATTTCTAAACATTCTCTAATTTCCTTAATTCACGCTCATAGATCTGAATTCATCAGATTTAATTTAACTATATTAAATGAATTTTATTTCTTTCTCATAGTCTTGTTATTCATGTCTACATTTTTCTGTAAATTTCTTTTTTTATTTTTTATTAAGTTATCAACTATATTTTTTTGTCTTATTTTTGCATTAAACATGAAACGAATTTTAACTACCTAATAAGTTTTTAATCAAATTTCTTAAGGGACCAACACGAGATGTTTAAAATGTATAGATAATAGTACCATATGAGGTCTAAGTTTGCTTTTATTAAGAGGGTATTTCGATGAATTGAATATTTTATAAATGATTACGATCTTTTTAAAGTTTAGTTTTGAAACAAATAAAAGATAAATAAAAGTAAACTTTGATCTTGATTTTTCTGAAGTAAAAGAAAGAGTTTGATTTTGGATAAAATTTGATTTCAACATCAATATATGCGTGGATAGTGGATAAGGCAAGAAAGTATGGAAAATTTTGGGAACAAAACAAAAAGATTAGGAAGATAAAAAAAAAAAGAAAATGTAAATATTGAGCTGGAAGATGACTAGGATTTGAGTTGAAAGATGATTAGAATAGCCACATAGGAAGTGAAATATAGGTGACATATAAATCAGTGTGACATACATTATATATTAGTTAATTTTACCACTCATACATCAAAATTGTAGTGTATATCACATTAAGTATGTTCAAAATATGTGTCATAATCCCATCCCTTATTTCACCACAACAAAAAGAAGGAAAAAATAATAATACAACCATCCTTTAAAAAAAGTTAAAAATATTTGTATATGTAAAAATATTCATTACGAAATGTCTTTTTAATTGTGTTTATAGTATTTGGAAAGATTAATCTCGAATTTTCATAAACCACGGATACATGGAGAATTAGAAACACAAAAATGTATGCCAATATTGTGACAGATTTTATGTAACAAATAATATATGAATCATACATGCTACTATCAAATCCAAAAATATCACCTTATTCGAGAATTAGAAAAGCGTTTGGTTTAAGTTTAAACAAATATTTCTTACTATAATATATTTAAATAGAAACAAATTTTTAATAATCAATCTTATTTCGAATAAATGGATATAAGCTTTAAATCTAGATACATGCATTAGGTTTCAATAATCATGTGTCTCATGACCCTAATTTCGTACCTACTTGACAACAACCCTTTATGGGCCGCAAATATTATTGAAATATCATTTTTTCTTTCTTTTTAAACAAAAAGGTAAATCTACAAAATTGCTAAAAATAAGAAAATACGAAGAAAAAATATTATGCACAAGGGGTCACTCTATATTTATAAGTGAATTGCTGGCTATGTTTGTTTATGTTTTTGGGATAACATTTTAAATTTTTCTCTGGCGTACTATAGAAATTCGTGTAAAAATGGTAGTTGTTTGTTTATGTTTTTAAAATTAGGTTGAAAGTTGTAAGAGATGTCAAATCAATAGTGATAGGTTGATGGATAATTTGTAGAATAATTATGTTAGTGATGTATATAATGATTATGTAAATTAAAAATTAAAAAAAATATAGATAAAAAATTATAAAGTATGAAAGAGAAAGTGAAAAAATGATTTATAATAAATGATTTAATTGGTAAATATGTGAAGTGATGTGTATATGAGTGATAATTAATTATAAAAGAGATTGAAAAGGTAGAGTTGAAAAAAGGGGAATTGATATGAAAATTTGGTGGGTTAAGTTTATTTTGAATTTTGTGATGTAAAATCATTAAAATGAATTTTAAAAACATAAACAAACAACGTTTTACAACTTTACTTAAATTTGATTTTACAACTCTATATAATTTCTTATTTTCTATCTAAAAATAGGTGCTCCTCGTTATATATTTTTAAATAAAAAATATCACTAAAATATTATTGAATCCAAAAAAAATTATTGAAAAAAGAAATCCAAAACATCATTTCATTGACTTCTCAATCGAAGAATTCCTAGTTAACTTGCGATATTTAAATTTATATAAAAGAGAGATCCTCTAATTAAATGATTTAATCTTTGACATTGGAGTTTGTGATATTTAAAAGGGGTCATAATTCAATATTAGATGTGTACTTTAGGTCTATTCAAGTCTTAGGTTCATACTCATAGGCATAATAGTGACAAACGGTCCCCCTTTTAAGGTGGTCTAGCAAATTTATTACACTATTTGAGTTTGCCTAAATTATATTTATTTAATTCGAATTCGATTTAAAAATCAAGTTATAGAATTCACTGTTTTGGTTGAAATGGAACTTGTTTTGATCTCAATTTGTTTCGCGTTCGAATTGAATTCAATCACATCTAATCCAAAGTGAAATTCGAACTATGCATATTTAACTCGATTTATTCTTTTACAACTTTGAAATTCACTAGTAAATTTTAAGTAGTAGCACGTTATACTTTTTTTTTTTTTTTTTTATGACAAGGGAACCCGTAGCCGCTACCGTAAGGTGCGCACTGGGTAAACTCCGCTCTTGTGCAATAGCCTGCAAACCACACAAGAGAGGTAAACCAGCCTAGGTTGCCCATAGCTGACATGCTCACAGTAGATAAGGCAAATAGACATTCCCAGTAGCACGTTATATTTGATATGATAGATTGAAATAAGCATGTAAATCGGTTGGAAACGAGGATGTTCTAATTTAATCAGAATTTCGAGTTCGAGTTTTAAGAATATAGTTATGTTAAATTCCGCTCAATCTGGTTCTATCCGACTCGGAGTGGATGCTCATTTGACACCATTTATGTGTAACTAAAAAAAAATGTTCACTACTTTAAGATAGGATTTGAGCCCATAAGATATTGGGCCTGCTAGAGACAGTTGATATTTGTTATTGGTACACAATTAATGTGGGCTAGCGGCCCACTAGACACTCTTGTATATTTTCAATTTTTTATTCTTTTCTTTCACCTTTTATTTAATTTTAAATTTACGAAATTATTTATCATCATTTATATGTTTGCAACGCATCGAATTTGCCTTATTTAGATTGAAAGGAATGAATTTGTTTTAGTGTTTAAATATTTAATCCCATTTGACATTATTTTAAATGAGCGAGCATGTGAAAATAAAAATAGACAATTAGGGTAAGTTGTAAATTGTAATGGTGGAAGAAGAATAATATTTTCCAATTCAAATTTTTTTATTTTTTTAAATGAGGTGTCGTCTCTGAAATTGAAGTGAAAAATCTAATTTATTTCTAAATAACCTTTCTTTTAAATAAAAAATAAACAAATACATACACGCTCCCTCAATGTATATTCAAATATAATCTTTTGAAAATATAATAATTGTCAGATTTTTGTGCAGTAATGAAGGTTCTAGATCTTGCGTGGAGGCACTACAATGTGAATAGAAAACGATTCTGAGTACAGAAGCCAAAGTATAAATTTATTATTTTTTAATTGAAAATCACATCAAATGTGGGCCACTTATTTTTTCCCTTTAATTTTTATTTGAGAGATTCATATTAAAAAATCACAATTGTGTATAGATAAATATATGAGAAGCATAAATTTATGCTTCTAGAAAAATGGAATGTTAAGAAAAGTTATATGTATGCCAAAAAAAAAAAAAGGCTTCAATTTGTTTTCAAAAGTTACTAGAAAAAAAAAAAAAATACAAGAGGTAGAGTAAAAGTAGTATAGACATGTTTCTAGAGAAACAAATTGGAAAATAGCTTAAATTCAACATAAAAATTTAATATCACTATTTTTTATTTTTTTGCAAATAAGGCTTTTATACTCATTAGCGCATTTAGATCCAATTTTTTTGCCCCGTTGTACAAATATATAAGATCAACAATAACTCTTTTTCTCGCTCATTGACACAAGCCTATCTAAGTAACAATTACATATATTATATGTTTACATGGTGTAAATATTATAACTTGCGCTTTCTAATACTAGAAAAACAAAATGAGGGCATATTAATTGCAATTAGTTCTCTAATTAGAACATTAGCAACAACATGAATAAAAAAATTTGAAGTTCGATTCAACGTTTGAGCAATAGCCCTGGCTCAAGTTAAATGAGTTCAAATTTTAACGTTCGAGCTCGAGTTAAACATAAACGAATCAAATTTGAGATCGAATTAAAAATAAAATTATTTAATTTTATATTGAAAGATAAAATAGGATTGATTTTAATATTAATTTTTATGATTAACTTATTAAAAATATGTTAATCAAAACGGTTGGCCCACCAACCAGTCGGCTAGCATGCGTTGTGCAATGTTTTGCTACGGCACTTCACACGTGTGCACCACCACCTACCAGTTTGGATGGGATTAAAGAGACTTTTTTTTATAAAATTATATTCTTTCATATAATCTAAATAATTAAATTTAGCCTAATATAAGTCATTTAATTTTATTTTTTGTACGAGTATTCTGGATGATGGAACTTGAAGTCAATTTTATTTGAACGTGACAACTATCTTTTTTTCAAAATTTAGATAAGCCTAAAATTATATTGGTTCAGTTTGTAAGAAACGAATCACTTTCTTTTAGATGGTTATAAATTTGATTTTTTTTAATATACGACTTGAAAATTATATCGATGAATAATATATAAGTGATTTTCTAAGCAACTTTTGATCTTGAATACACTTATTAGGATAAATAATCGAAAACGAGGCTAACAAAATTTTTTTATAGAAAAAAATATGAAGCAAAAATTCAAAGCAAAATTTGGACAAGCAAACCCTCTGTCGTGGCGATTGCACGGTCAGCAGATTTAACGGTAGATCTTGCACCACGTGTAAGCATCTTATTGACTACATCAAAATTCAATCCTTAACCAATCGTTAGTACCATCTGGATGCATGTATTCATATATATGCCCCCCAAAACGTCTCAGTGCTCAGCTAAAAATCCCCCAAACTGAAAAAGAAACAAAAAGCTATAGTCATAATTTTTGCGATTTTTGTTGATAATTGAATCTATTTCTATGGCGGAGCAATCGTTCAAGTACGTGATCGTCGGTGGTGGTGTTTCTGCCGTGAGTGTGATTCTCTTCATCGATCGTTTTTAATCACTTGTTTTGAGCTTAGATGCTTAGATTTCGACTGATCATTTGTTTGTTTGATTTTGGTGTGTTCTGATTGAATTCATTGCTTTCGATGCTGAGATCGGTTTTTTGTTTGTTCTAAATGGATGAGAAAAAATAAGAAATGCTATCTGTACTTTTGCTAACTGGTTCTATCTGCTTAATGAAGTGCATCTCCTTGTTATTCATGATTTCATTTGTGTTTGTTGCTGGTACAGTGATACCTACGAGATCTAGAGTCCTCTTTTATGAGTCGATTTAAGTGCCTCGATCTAGAATTTTTCTGCTATGTTTTTTTTTTCTTTTAATGTTTTATGCGATGATATGATTGTCTTGTTTTAGTTTCAGCTATTGGTAAATGTCAGTTCTATGGTTGTCTTGTGTTGTTACTTTTATTGACTTCAAGAAGTGAAGGTTTACTACGACTCGGAAGTTGTGATCAAAGATCAGCCCGATTAAACTAACTCCAGCATGCTTTGCCTTGACTATGCATCTGTTTAGTATCTGCAACAACCTTATTCAATAGAACAAGCAAAACATTTGTGAATTTGAAGTTAAAAGTAGTGTATGCACTGTATAACAGCAATTCAAGTTGACCCAAACTTTATGTGAAATTTATCTGCTGCAAATTGATATATGATACCAAAAATTGTATAAGAATGGTCACTGATATAAAATTGTTCATGCTTGCAGGGGTATGCTGCTAGGGAATTTGCCAAACAGGGAGTTAAACCCGGTGAACTCGCTGTCATTTCCAAAGAGGCGGTATGCACTGGAAGCTATTTATCAAGCAGTATTTTTATTTTTCTTAAAACATAGTTGATTGTTCAAGCTTTTGATACAATGAAGTTCCCTTTGTCTATGTGTGTGTCAAAATATTACTGAATTCTTCAGAGATTGATTTCCCAAAGCTAACGTAGTCATATATTAAGTTCTTAATTGGTTATCGTTTATGGAGAACAAAGTACTATTTATACACCTCTTCTCTTCCTGTTGTCCTCCTAGCTATTTGAACATCGTAATAATATCTACAGCATATGTAGAAGTATCACCATATATGTTGACAGTAATTACACTTGTTGCATTTTCTCAGTAATATTGCTCAACACTTGTATGAGTAGTGACCTCAAAGAATCTCAAAACTTCACCAGAATTTGCGCACGGAAAAGAATACTATACTACATGTATATTTTATTCACGAATACTGCTTTTTAGTGTACTCATACGGTACATGTAAATATCTGTATAGAACTATTAGAGTAACATTAAGACATTCATTGTGTATCTTCAACTCTACATAGAACTAGTTGAATTGGGAAGTTGGTGGTCTTATCTGTGATTTCTTTATTCTAGCTTCATTTCATCATGTCTCACAATTCCATTTGATTCTTACACTTTGTTTATATCAAGGATCTGGCGAGGGAAATTGAAAAGGGAAGCAGCTTCAATATAGACCAATTTTACATGTGCACTAATATACAAGCTTCTTAAATGCAATTGGATGTTATAAAAATAAATGAAATAACTTATCAAACAGGAAATATCTTCATAACTTACTTGTACATAATTGTCATTTTTATAGTGAACATTTTACATCAATGCATTTGTAGTTTACAAAGTTGCCACTTGAAACGAGCAATATCTTTCTATGTCATATTATTTTCGTACTGAAGAGCAAGGTTTTAATGAGCATCTATTGGATCACTAATCTGGAAGATGAACACATTGATAGCTTCTTGCTTTCTTGACTTTGTAGGCTTAATTTTCTTTTGTGCTTTCTGTGTCAGTTTCACTGATGTTACTTTTTTGGTTCCGTATTTTTGGTGCCTTGGATAACGTTGAAATGCTCTTCTTGTATCTCTTACGTCAAATGGATCTCTCCAGAATCTTTTATACACGCTGGAATACCCTAACCTCCTGGATTCAGGATGATGTTTCTTTTCTATGTTGAACATTAATGCCTATACTTAATGATGGTTTCAGGTGGCTCCTTATGAACGCCCAGCACTGAGTAAAGCATACCTATTTCCCGAGGGTAAGTGCAAAAACGAACCTGTATCCTGGCGAAACTGTTAGTCTCTAATTGATAGGTTATAGATGTCCTGGTTGGGGCAAAAACCAGAAAGGGAAATGGGACACCTATACTCGTAAGATACCGTGCATGCACAAGCAACATTAGAATATGAGCAAGGTTATGTGTTACCTTTATATTTCAGAATAAAAAAGAAAAACAATTACAAATTTTACCTTATCCTACCTGGGTTTCTTAGTACCAACTCTTAAGGAATGATTATCGTGAACTATCATCTTTTAGCATTTTCTGTCATGCTTGAAACATTTAATGATTTTGCAGTTTGAGTTTAAAAGCCTCTAGTGTTAAAAGTTTCCATCCGGTCCCAAAGAATTGTATATGATTTGTCAGGTGTTTGTGACAAACAACTACCTTTAGTTAACATTGTGTTTCCTCCAGGAACTGCAAGACTTCCAGGTTTTCATGTGTGTGTTGGAAGTGGTGGAGAGAGGCTCCTTCCTGAGTGGTACAGTGAGAAAGGTAATCCCTTCTTCCTAGTTATATATATAATATATATATATACACTAAATTAGCTGCAACTGTCGGACATCTTTTTTGGTGAACCTATACATAAATGGGGCTCTTTTCTCAGACCTCCCTCAAGATATTGCATGAGACTCACTTACATGACTTTATTTTGATGATTTGCAGGGATATCTTTGATACTCAGCACAGAAATCGTCAAAGCAGATCTTGCTTCCAAGACTCTTGTCAGTGCAGCTGGCGAAACTTTCAAATACCAGACGTTGGTTATAGCAACTGGTTCTACTGTTAAGTATCATCTTTTGGGAATTTATAGTGTTATTATCTTATACTTCTCTGCTTTATTGTAGCTAGCCACTGTTTCTGATTGCGTGTATTACTTTTGTCAGGTTATTAGATTGACAGACTTTGGTGTACAAGGGGCTGATGCCAAAAACATCTTTTATCTGAGGGAAATTGATGAAGCTGATCAACTTGTAGAAGCAATCAAAACAAAGAAAAATGGGAAGGCTGTGGTTGTTGGTGGCGGATACATAGGGTTGGAGCTAAGTGCAGCTTTGAGAATCAATAACCTTGATGTCACAATGGTTTATCCAGAACCTTGGTGCAGTAAGTTAAACTAGCGACATTTGTCATTTCATCAGTTGATTTAATTATTTGTGGTTGATGTGAAAGCAACCAAATGATATATGAGCTTTCGTACTTTAGACATGCCTCAAAGGGTGTTTGGCTGAGCTTATAAGCTCCTTAATACAGTTTATAAGCCTTTTGAGGTTTTACAAGTTCTTATAATTGATTTTGTTATAAGTTCTCAAAATAAGTTGTCAGGAGCTTATAAACTCCTAAAAGATGAGTAAATTTATCCCAACATATATTTAAGAACACATAAACTCCAAAAAAATCTTATAAGCACTAAGAGCTTATAACCTCTTCAAAAATAAGCTGTCAAGCACCCGCTTAATCTGTGGTTGAGTATTATGGTCTGCCTTCGTTTCGGCTTACATGTATGATTTTACAGTGCCCAGGTTATTTACTGCCGACATAGCTGCCTTCTACGAAGGTTACTATGCAAACAAGGGAGTCAATATCATTAAGGGCACGGTAGCTGTTGGATTTGGCACCAATGAGAAAGGGGAGGTGAATTTTCCAGCATATAGAACTTTACAATTTTTCGTCATTAATTATGTCTTGACAGACTTTTAACCCATGATATTACTTTTTTGGTTGTTTTAGGTTACTGATGTGAAACTTAAGGATGGTAGAGTGCTAGAAGCCGACATTGTTGTTGTTGGTGTAGGTGGAAGGCCACTTACAACATTATTTAAGGGCCAGGTTGAAGAGGAAAAGGGTGGCATCAAGGTATGCGACTTCACAATTAGTTTTGTTTCTAAACTGACCTCATGTACTTGTTATTAATCTCATTAGTCATGGTTTGGCAAGTTGAGGCAAAACAGTGATAATGCAAAATCAATACACATAAACCAGAAACCACGAAGAAGATTTAAGAACAAAACATTCTGAAAATAATTAGTATTTTGTGGAACTTCAATACCACTTTCATATTTCTTAGAAGATTTGCAACTAAATTTTCTCAACTCAAAATTCGAGCTTCAACCTTTTTTAACTTCTAGTTACAATGACCAATCACTTTGTGCTATATTATATCAGCAAATGCAAAAGTGAATTTAACATTGTCATATGGTTTTTATTTGCAGACGGACGCTTTCTTCAAAACAAGCATTCCTGATGTATATGCTGTGGGTGACGTTGCTACGTTCCCCATGAAATTATATAACGATATCCGAAGAGTCGAACATGTGGATCATGCTCGCAAATCTGCTGAACAGGCTGTAAAGGTATGTCATACGTGATGTTTCTCATATGCGTATTTTCTGTATTTTCAATCTATAATAAGACCCTAAGTGCTAATGGTTATCCTCGCTCATCATTACGACTGAAAATTTTGACCAACTTGGATTAGAGATGGTAATGGATTCGGGTTAGACCTGTAATGTACCAACAGTTCCGGTTCTCTCATGGTAACCGGTTCCGGTTATGGTCCGATTTACACGGGTTTTGGCGGTTCTGGTCTAGGTCCTACCCAATCACAACCCAAATGAATTTTTTCTCCTCCTTTTCTAATCACAAATCTTTATAAATATATCGATGGAAGTTTTATAATATGATACTAATTTTGAGAATTTTAACCATAAAATTTAAAATTCAAATAATGATTGCATTTCTATATAAAAAAATTATTGTAAGTTATTGAAAGTCAAAAAGCTTGAGTTAAAAATTGTTGTACCAATTTAAACATTTTGTAATAAATTCAATATTCAAATACCAATTTTTGTACCAACATGCTAAATAAAAATACCAAAAAAGCAAAGTATGGTGGGTACTGGGTACCCCCGGGTTGGCTCCGGTGGTTCTGGGTCCTAATTAGGGGGCGCGGTTCCAGTTCCAGGTCCTAACAAGGGGGACTGGTCCCGGTTCCGACCCGGAACCGGCTTGTTGCCATCCCTAACTTGTATGCATGAATCCAACTGCTGAAATCAATTAGTCCTCGTATCCGCCTACTTATAAGCAGACTTGGACGTATTTTAAATTTATTAGCATTCTGGTGCATATTAGTATTTCTTCTTCTATTTATAAAGGCTGTAAACAGAAGCTTTGTATTCAAGCTTCCACTTCAAAAAATACACGCTCTGATACACACTTAAAATAGTGAATGTCTTACTGGGGATGCACAAAGGCAAAACTGCAATTTTAGTATAGGATCATTTGGAAATTTGTTCTCATTGTGTATAAGCTTGTAAAAATTAATCTCATATGATGTAATATTTTTACAATTTTGGTCCCATCTGTTAAAAACGGATTCAGTTTACACGCCTACTAAATATAGTACTGACTGCGAACAAAGCACAACATCAAACTAACGGTTCCATTTGTTTTTAGTGTTTGGGACTAATAATGCGAAAAAATACCCTATGAACAAATTGATTCTGCAAATTTCTCTTTTGCAAATCTCGTCTTGTTGAGTGAACCCCCGACTGACTCAGTTTCTATCCTGCAGGCAATTTTCGCAAGTGAACAAGGAAAATCAATAGACGAATACGACTACCTTCCATTCTTCTATTCCCGTTCCTTTGACCTGTCATGGCAATTCTACGGTGACAATGTAGGCGAAACCGTGCTGTTTGGAGACAGCAGCCCAACATCTCCAACACACAAGTTCGGTTCATACTGGATCAAAGACGGGAAAGTCGTTGGTGCGTTTTTGGAAAGTGGTACCCCAGAAGAGAACAAAGCGATTGCTAAAGTTGCAAAGGTCCAGCCTGCAGTTGGCGCCTTGGATCAACTAGCCAAAGAGGGTCTCGCCTTTGCTAGTAAAATTTGAAAATATTGTTTTGAGAATATTCTGAGTAATGTTTCGTCGTTGGTGGTTTTAAGAAATTGTATTCTGATTGTTGCAGTAATAAGTCCTTAATAAGTTGGTGTATTAGTGGAGTGATTAGAGTTATATTATGTGAAGTTTGGCCAGTTCATTACTAAACAATCATCATGAGAATATGCACTTTTTTTTATCAATATCATGAGAATATACACCAATAGATATATTGTTTGACGATAAATTTTACATAACTCATGATACAACATTTCCAGTATTTTTTTGTGTTTATATCTCTTTCATGAATAGTACATCGAATACACGAGGGCTGAATATGCAGCCTTTTATGTTGAAGAACAACATTTGGGGGATCTGTATAATCTTTAGTTATAATTTCCCTCGAATTAGTCCTATTCGCTAGCTAAATTACTTGAACTCTATTTTTATTTATCATTTTCATGACATTCTTAACTTTTTGATAAAATCTGTTATTCTTATGTAGAAAAATGAGGAACAATTAGATCGAGATATGGTATAGACTTGTAGTGTTCACTTTTTTGAATGCATGGTCTAGTTTCATAAACAGAAATACATGGAAAATCAACATTAAACCATAATCTCCAAATAGTTATATGTTATTCTAACCAAATTTAGAATTAGTCAATACTTGTCGGAGTTAGCACAAGTCGAGCCGACTAGCAGGAAGAACCTTGTATTAGTTGTTCATAAACTAACGAGTATGCTCGCATGGTTTTTTATATGTTATAGTGGATTTTTTTTATGACGGGGGAAGCCCGCAGTCGCTACCCTTAGGGTGTGCACTGGGTAAACTTCACTACTCTTATATGTCACTTAGTCCAGCAGGCCGATGTGGCATACTACACATATTTGGATTGTCGTGGGTGTTTTTCACCAGTTTATTTCTTCAAATGTATGATCTATAACATGCTGGATCTGTTGACCGGTGACCAACAATTGCGAAGGATTTATATTTTCTCTTTAATCTAATTGTTTTCATTTAATCTCATTTGTTTTTACTTGTTGATTTATACTTTCTGCCAATAATGTCGGAAAAATATGTTATATTTTCTCTTTAATCTGATTGTTTTCATTTAATCTCATTTGTTTTTACTTGTTGATTTATACTTTCTGCCAATAATGTCGGAAAAATATGTTGGATACAAGCTAAGAAATCATGGCAATGTTTGGTTTCGTTTCCAGGCCCTTTTGGCCAAAAATTTTGGTCCAATAACGTTTGGACACAACATTTTTTGGTCAAAAAATATTTATATATTTGGTCCAAATTTTTTTTTTTGGCCAAAAAGACATTCATTTTTCTCTCTCATATTAATTACTCACATCAATCTTATCAGATTTTGTCTCCGTTCCTTTTCTCTTTCCTCCTTTTCTTTCTTTTCTCTTTCCTCCTTGTTTAATTTTTCCATCAACAATGTTTGGTACTAATTTACACCACTCTTCTATTCAAGATTTGTGGTTAAGAGTCTCATTATACAAAACATATATATATATATATATATATGTTAATTTAAATTTCATAATAGTCCCTATTTTAATGAGGCTCGGTGACCCCAATTTAAAGCAATTAGAGGTGGCCACAATTTTAAAATAGAAATCATCTCGTTTATGCTTATAATTGGGTTGTATATGTGCAATACTTTTATATATAAAAAGCATGAGGATGTAACATTATGAGGATATATATATATATTATATATACATCATACATATATATATAATATATATAATTATATAGATAGTATATATATTAAAATTTCTCTTCATACATATATATATATAATATATATAATTATATATATAGTATATATATTATAATTTCTCTTATTTTGATTAATAATAATTTAGATTAATAAATAATTTCTCTTATTTACATTCAATAGTATATATTAACTTAAATCATTTATATAAATATTAAAAATTTATTTATTTTACATTTATATACAAATAAATATTCATCTATAATATAATTATTATAATTTTAATATTATAACATAACTTTTAATTACTCTTTAATCATTATCAGACAAAAACTGTCATGATTTGACTGCTACAGTAATTTATGTTCCCTCTCAAAACAAAACCAAACACTATCTCACAAAAAAAAATCCAATCAAAAATTAATTTTCCAATTAAACCAAACACTATCTCACCAACAATGCACGTGTCCCCAAAAATTTCTCACCAACAATTCTCACCAAAATACCCAACCAAAACAAAACCAAACATATCCCATATTTTTCTAGTCAGGTTTCTAACATTTGTCTTATTGGAATGTATAGAGATGTGTCATATAAACGTAGATAAAAATAATTAGTTTTATTTTTACATTATTTTTTATTAAATATATTATATTATCATTCAGAAAAGGCTATTTTCATTGCAATGCATGTTGACACAATTTTCTATCGCCTTTTTTTGTTTGAAAAAATACATTTTTTCTTAGCGATTCATTTATCCTTATATTTTTTGAATTTTTTTTATATTTGCAATACTGTAATTTTGTTTGAACTAACGATTAGGATACAATCTGTTCAGACTTGTTGGACTCGTGTGTTATAGAATTTTCGATGTTATATATACACAATTATATTGCTTTATATTAATCAATTGAAAATTTAGGCTGTGTTTGTTTATGTTTTTGAGATGAAATGTTAAAATTTTATCTGGAATCGAGTACTAAGAAAATTCGTATGAGAATGATAGGTGTTTGTTTATATTTTTAAAAATGGTTGAAAGTTGGAAGACATGTCAAATTAGTAGTGATAGGTTGATGGATGATGTGTAGAATAATTATGTTAGTGGTGTATATAATAAATATGTAAATTAAAAAATTAAAAAGTAATGGATTTTTAAATTGTAAAGTATGAAAGAGAAAGTGAAAAAATAATTGTAATAAATGATTTGATTGATAAATGTGTGAAGTGATCTATATACAGTAAAACCTCTATAAATTAATAATTTTGAGACCATGAAATTTTATTAATTTAGAGAGATATTAATTTATCGATAAATTAATATTTTATTAATTAAAAGAGAGACTTTTTAAATTCAACAAATTTAGTACATATGTATTGAAAATAAATGAATTCATATATGGTTCATTGATTATATTCATGCATCAACCAATTATTTGGAACTAATTAAATATATTCATGTATAATATCATTTCATTGTATACAATTAAATATTATATTCATGGACACATGTATCAACTCATTGGAATTACTTAAATACACATGTTTACATTAATTCGTTGCACTTCAAGGAGGCTTTGAGTGCGACAACCAATGTTTTGAAACCCAACCCGGTCATCGAACCGAAAAATTAACCGGGTCACGAGTCACTGGTTCAACCGTTGGGTCAATACCGGTCGAACCAGTGATGTCATAATTACGCAATAAATATTAAATAAAATACTAATATTTATTATAAAATTTTAAAACATAAAAATTTGATATTTCCTATTTTCAAAATTATTTTTAGTTCATATATTTATATCAAAATCATGAAAAAAATTGAGAGTTTTTTAAATAAATAAGCAAATTATGTTCAAGTGATATAATTTTCGAATTCATGGAACAAAAATCAAATGTACATCATAAATGACATAATTACTACATCATTGTATAATAAACCAACAATTTTGAAGAAAAAACTTAAAATCTTTAATAATTTACAAATCAACAAAAACTAAAACGAAAAATACTAGAGTTTTACAAATAATATATTTTGATTTGATTTGATTTGTTCGAATGAAAGATTTTCTTGAGAAATTTTTTTTGAATCATGTTGGATGACCAAAATAATAGAAGGTTGGTGATTTTTTGCGAAAAAATTAAGTTTTAAGCTTGAATTTTGGTATTTATAAAAACCGAACGGTTCGATTGACCCGGGACCGGTTTTACCGGGTCACCGGTTCGACCGGTGGGTCGAACGATTTTTGACCAAATTGACCGGGTTTGAGCCAAAAACGGTTTTGTGGGTCTAACCGGTTCGTTTTAATGACTGGTTCTGGGTCAAACCGGTTGAACCGGGCGGGCCGGGCTAGGTTTTAAAACATTGACGACAACAACTCTTCACAATTTTTTGTTGCAGCTAGAGAACTCAACACCGGAACTCTTAGCTGCAATTAAAAAAGTTAGGGATGAAATCCAATTAGATTTAAATTTTAAGAAAAACAACATATTCATATTTTAGCAAATTACCATAATATTTATCATTGTAATATTTATGAATTATTAATTTAGAGTTTTAAAGGATCTAATATTTATAAAGGGATTTTTCGAAAAATTATTATCTTATTATCTTATCGAATTTGATGATTTTTTACAAAGGCCCAAGTTGGGACCAGAAGATTTTATTATTTTAGAGAATTTATTAATTTATAGAGGTTAGAGTTGAGAAATTGAGATGAGAATTTTGTGTCTAAGTTTATTTTAAATTTTTTAATTTAAAAACTTGAGAATGCAATTTGAAAACATAAACAAAAAACGCCCTCATTTAGCCTCCCTATTTCTAATAGCTATGCAGATAGAAAGACAGAGAATAAACTATAGGGGCAAAAGTGAAATATACAGAAAATAAAGGGCCAATACCAAAACCCTAACTATATAAAGCCCATAATCCTATATCGACATTTTTAGTTCATAGCTCCACACTCTCGTCCCACCTCGTCTCCTCCCAGTCTACGGCGGCCGATCTACAGAGTAATTTTCTGTCACTCGTACACAGTATTACCTTGTTTACATGCCTTAATTTATCTATCGTTTTGTATACGTATGTATTAATTGCTGCTTTTGATATTTACAGTAGGAAATGAAGTTAATAGCAGCCTATTTGCTTGCCGTTCTGGGAGGCAATGCCACACCTTCCGCCGATGAGTTGAAGAACATCCTCTCCTCTGGTAATAATAGTGTTTTTTTTATCTAATTTGTTTTATTTTTTGTGCAATGGGTTATGTCACTCTCCGGATGATTCTGTAGTATTTATGTGGTTTAATTGTTTTGGGTGTGCAGATATAATGCGTTTATTGCTTTATTTAGGATTTTTTGTTGATTTCGTATGAGATGTAAATGTGAAGTATCGTTCATCATGTGCTTGGATTTGGATATTTTTGGGCACTGCTTTTTGTTGGGATTAAGTTATCTTAGTGTGTGTTTTTTTTTTTAAAAATTTGGATACAGAGATTTAGAGAGCTGATTATGTCTAGTTTCTGTTTTTAGTGTTTTAGTAGGCAGTAATTGCAGGTGATTGTCCGTGCATTTTGCGTACATGTTCAAGGTAGGTGGAGTGATATGTTTTAGGAGAATCAAGATGATTCCAACTTGTTATTTGTTCCAAGGAATGATATCTAATAGTTTAATTTTGTTAAATTATTCCAATGTTCTTCTAAACTGATTTAACATTGTTTTATGTGCATATAAATTTCTCATAGTGCGGAACTCTGTGTATGTGATGAAGCAGCAGCACATATTGAATGCTTCATGGGTGATAACAATTAATACCTAATACCTATGGAGCTCAAAAATCGTGCTTTATCAATTTTAATTTTATGTCCTCTTGATTTTTAGGTTTTAATTTACCAAGAAAATTCAATACTGAATTACATGTTCCCTTTTATACATCTAAGTATATTCTGAGATATTTTTTGGAATTCTTTTTTGTGTTTCTGAAAGAAGGTAACTTAATTTTTAGATTAGTTTGACTCAATGAGAAAGTTCATAGAATTGTTTCTGATAAGAAATTATAATAGAATAAAAATAATGGGCCCAGACCTAGACCCAGAAATGTGGGTCTGAGTATATATGGACCTAATGAAGAGACCCAGTGTGTCTTGGACCAATCATTGGATTTTGGTCTTGGCTTAGCCTCTAAGTAATCCCGACTCATTGATCGGCATAATTTGGCTGATGGAGTTGGTTTTCACTACATGCGAGGAACAAAATAGTCTGGCATTTTGTTTTAAAGGCTGTTACTTTTGATAATGCTTACCATTTCAACATTTCTAAGCACTGTCATGTTTTTCGACAGTGATAAGCTCTTGTGTTTAATTGTTTTCAAATTCGTTATATCTGCTTTGCAGTCGGGGCCGAAGCTGATGAGGACAGGATTGAGCTTCTCTTGACACAAGTTAAGGGAAAAGATATCACCGAGCTCATTGCATCTGGCCGTGAGAAATTGGCATCTGTACCTGCTGGTGGCGGTGCTGTTGCAGTTGCTTCATCTGCATCTGCAGGAGGTGGTGGTGCAGCTCCAGCTGCTGCTGAGACCAAGAAAGAGGAGAAAGTAGAGGAGAAAGAAGAATCAGATGATGTAAGTATTTCTATGTGTATTTATAGGGTGTGTTTGGATCGAGTGATTAAGATTTGGGGTGGGGATTTGAAATGACACTTGAAATGGAGTCATTTTAAATCCACCATAGTTATGGAGAAAATGGCTCAAAGTGAATGTCGAGTGATTTGAAATCCATTATAACTTGGATACATCCAAACGAACTTCTTGGTTTTGTTGACGGATTTGAAATCCATAAATTTCAAATCCTTCAATCCAAACACACCCATAATGTCTAGTTTAGATTTTGTAATTTAATGTGGATATTCATCACAACTCATTTCAACTTTTGTTCTTCTATTTACTGCAGGATATGGGTTTCAGTCTCTTTGATTAGAGGGTTGTGGTGCCTTTATGAAACGTCTTATGGCTTCTATGACCCGCCAATAGGTAGCTCTAGCTTTTTTGTGTTGTGAAGACTGACCTTGGCCACTTTGTGTTTGTTTTCCTTATGATGCTTGTTTAGTATATGAAAGTCACGTGAAGCTAAAAGCATCTCAAGCAGCTACACTCAATTGTTGGATTAATTTTTTATTAATAGATGTGAGTTTTGCGTTGCTTAAATATTTATTTGGATGGTACTTAAAAGTATGTTTTTGTTGAAACCGTCAATTTTATTAGTATGGCCTGAACCAGTAATTCAATGTCTCTATGTGGAAATATAGTGGATATATCTCTCGTTTTGACGAAAAAGATGGATAGCATCCACATATACTAGTTGTGGAAAGGTTCTGTATGTTAGTTCCTCTCCGATCCCATCCCAAAACAAGAAATTTCTGGGAATTATGTTATGATCTTCATTCCTTCTCAAAATGTGTTCATTGTTGAAGCTAGATTATGTCCCAGGGTGTTAATATTGGAGTATGCATTTGAACTAAATTTGGGTGATCTATGTTCTAGTCTTGGGTAAGAATAGCATGGTGACTCTACATGTGGATTCAACTTGTAAATAACAATCATAAAATGAAATACAATACTGAGGTTGGGCCATGTTAGAGCATTGCTCACAATTATACTTGAGACTCGCAATGTTTGAGTTCAGTTTCATTGTTAATCGAGTTGATCTCAAATGAGTTTTAATTGAATTGAACACGAGTCGAGTTTGAATAATTTGTACATATTTTTGGTATTTTTTAATTAATCAAATCGAGCTCGAGCTGAATTTTAAGATTTATGAATGCAGAAAAGTTGTATTAGCTTGATTTGTCAAGTTATGGAATTGAGTTCAAATTAGTTTATATCGGTCGATCACGAGTTTAATATCAAAAAGCTTAGTTTGATTTTTACTCCTAAGTTTGGGGATTAGATTTCGGTATGAATCTCCATCATCACACATTTAATACATGTATATTCGATAGTGATTGTTGAACATTCACACATGTATTAATATATATATATATATACATATATTTACTACTATATTATAGCAAGGATTCGGTTAATTTTTTTCTTAATGTTAATTTTACAGAATTTTGATTTTTTTTAATTAGTAATTATGGATAATTTTATTTTGAATTTTGAATTTAACATAGCTTCCATATGAACAAAAAAATGAATCTTATCCATAATATCCTCAGTTATCCAATAACTTTCCCAATCAACAAGACTCTACAACGCGTAATTAACAAAACTCTACAACCTCGTTTTAAAACAATTAACGAAACAATCGGTGGAACAATTTTGTGTTGTTGATTATCGAATAATTCTTCGTCCAGTAAACAAATATTAATTGATTAAATATTAATCAATCCATTTACATGATTGATTCATATTATGTTTTTTATGATTCAATTTCCTTGATTTTTCTACAATATGTTACTGCATGGTTTCTATGGGCGTTTAATTTCTGAATTTCATACATTTTTATTTGCAGGCTTTTTTGGCACTAGATAATATTAGCTCACTTTTTACTGCACTAGATATATAATTAGTATATCATTAGTTTTAGAGCACTCACAATGAGAATTTTCATGGGGCTTTTTAGTTGCAATGGGGATTTTGGAGGGCTGCTTAGGAGCATCCCCTTTAAAGGGGCTGTTCCTAAACAACTCCTCCAAAATACGCTGACTCAGCATTTAAATGCTGAGTCAACATTATTTTTAAAATTTAATTCAATTAGTTTAAATAAAATAGTCCAAGTAACCGTTCGTTGGTTGATGTGTAGTTATTGTGCAAATAAATACAATTCTGCTTGCCATTAAATTTTTGCATGCTATTAAATTTTTGTCTGCTATTAATTTTTTCACTTTCGCATGTCATTAATTTATGCAATAAAATTTTGTCCAACTTTGTATGCTATCAGCCCCTCAAAGAACAACATGCAATTTATTATTTTTTTTTGTTTTTTAATTATAATAAATTTTGTCTATATATACTCCCATTACACTATTATTTTTACATGTTATCAAATCTTTTACAATTTTACATATCTTAATATTTTGTCAATCAATTTGTTATATTTTATTTGGTATGGATCCAAATAAACACAACTACTATCAAAATTTATTAAATTCTCCAAATTCTGCAAACACACCAAATATTTTCCAAAGCTCAAATCGTCCAAATTTTTCGTACAATTCTAATGTACCATTTATTCCACACTTGCCAATTGATCCAAATTTTCTCATCAATTCACAATTTTTTTACAATCAAAATACGCAAATTGGTGTCGATTCACTTGGCACATTTGTTCAACCAAATACATCTAGCTCGTGTTCCTCAAATAACAACTCTACATCTTTATCACTCCCAAACGCGATTCCAGAATTTTCTACACAATGTGGTCTTGAGGATATTAGGCCCGATGGTGATAAAGTTCATGATAACGTAACTACCGAACCGTTATCAAAGATTGAGTGTACGAAGAGGCAAAGCTTTTCTGTAGTAGAAGATAGACTTCTTATTAGTTGTTTCCTTAATACGAGTAAAGATCCAATAGTTGGAATTGATCAATCGGGATCAACATTTTGGAAAAGAGTATCAAAATTCTTCAATGAGAATTGTGTTGGTGAAATTACTAGAGATGCAAAGTCGTGCAAAAATCGGTATCATTTATTGAATCGTAAGGTATCGAAATTTGTAGCTTGCTATACTCAAGCTTCAACTCAAAAAAGAAGTGGGCAGTCGGAAACTGACGTCATCTTTATTGCACACAAAATATATGAGCATGATGAAAATGAAAAATTCAATTTGAAGCATGTATGGCACAGTTAGTTAAAAATGAACCGAAGTGGCAAATGCGTAAGGATGGAGAGTCTTCAAAAAGGACAAAGGTTAATGAGCAAGGTAATTATTCATCATCATCGAACCTGGATACTCCTACTACAGATACAATTGGAGATGAACATATCGTGCGACCTATTGGTGTGAAAGCGGCTAAAAGAAAACAAAACTCTAAGGCAACATCGAGTGTGCCGGAAGATGTGGTTGAAAAATTTACTAAACTAGTCGAACAAGAGACTAAACGAACATTGATGATGGAAACTTTTATTGATAAACATGAGAAATTGGCCCAAACAATGGAATCTAAAGCCCGGGCCATGACAGAGAAAGCTCGTACTAAAAAGCTAAATTTATTGTAATATTTTACCTTTGAAATGAATTATTGTATTTTTATTAGATTAAATTATTCTTAATCAATTAGTGTATTTTTATTAGATTAAAGGAGTTGATTAGTTTCAGCAATGAAAAGTTTTCTGTGAGTTATTTTCATTTCTGCTAATCATCAATAATAAATTTATTTAATTTCTTTAGCAACTAATAAGTTACATGCATGTGAGTATTAAATAAAGAAATTTCTAACTTGAACCCGACTTGGTTGAATACATGCATGTGAATAATTCAATCTCTTTGTAAAATAGATTTATATACCCCACTTGACACAAACTTTTCGCGATTCATTCAAACAATTTTTCATTCAAAATTAAACCGCGACATTTAGGTTATAAGTTTATTCTTAGTCATCTTAATATTAATTTTATTTTAAGAAACATATATGTGATTTTATTGGAATTGAAGATTAAGTAGTTATTTGTAGACTAAGCATTATAAATAGGCGTTGTAAACTAGCCGTTAAAAACTAACCATTGTAAACTAGCCGTTATGACTAGTCTTTATAATGCTCATCTCATATCACTTCATCATGCTTTTCATAATTCATAACAAGTAAAATTCATATATTATTTCAAATGTCTTTTAATCAATATTCATTGTCATCCACTTCTTCTTCCGATGATTCCGATGAAAACACGGAGGATAAAACTACTACATTTAATTATTTTATTTCGGAAATGGCAAGGCCTAGTATGCTACTTGAGAATCGATTTTTAATTGAAAGCATCTTTTCTGGTGTTCAAGAGCATCCACATCGAAGAACCCATATAAATAGAGGGCGTGTTGAAGGTCCCAATAGGCTTTTTAGAGATTATTTTGCAGATGAGCCAGTTTATACAACTACTCAATTTCGTCGTAGATTTCGCATGAGAAGACATGTATTCCTTCGAATAGTGGATGCTCTTTCTAATAAATTTCCATATTTTCAGCAAAGGGTCGACGCTGCTGGCAAAATGGGACTTTCTCCTTTGCAGAAATGCACTGCGGCTATAAGAATATTAGCATATGGAGTATCCGCTGATGCAGTCGATGACTATGTGCGTATTGGTGAAACCACTGCTAGAGATTGTCTTTCTAACTTTGTGAATGGAGTTATTTCATTGTTCGAAGAAGATTATTTGAGAAGACCAAATGTCTCGGACATTCAACGTCTTCTTAGTGTAGGAGAAAGGCGTGGCTTTTCGGGGATGCTAGGTAGCATTGATTGCATGCATTGGGAATGGAAAAATTGTCCATCAGCATGGAAAGGTCAATATGCAAGTGGAAATCATGAAAAACCAACGATAATTCTCGAAGCTGTCGCATCTTACGATACATGGATATGGCATGCATTTTTTGGTGTTCCAGGTACCTGCAATGATATTAATGTATTAGATCGATCTCCATTATTTAACGATATTTACAAGGATAAAGCTCCACATGTTGAATTTACGGTTAATGGTAACCAATATAATCTCGGATATTACTTAGCCGATGGTATTTATCCAGATTATGCTACTTTTGTCAAATCTATCTGAGTTCCACATACAAAGAAAGACGAATTGTTCTCAGCTAGGCAAGAGTCCATAAGAAAGGATGTAGAACGTGCATTTGACATCTTGCAATCTAGATTCGCAATTATTAAAGGTCCGACGCGAATGTACCAAGTAAACCAACTTGGACAAATAATGCGCTTTTGTATTATCTTACACAACATGATTGTGGAGAATGAAGGGCATACATATATGACACAGTATGATGTTTCACAATATGATCAAGTTCAAGACGATGCCTCTGATTTAGAATTTTCCAGCAGGGCAACTACAGATTTTAGAAGTTATGTACAAAATAGGGGCCGCTCGGGATAAACAGAGTCACAAACGCTTACAATATGATTTAGTTGAACATATATGGCGTTTTGAGGGCAATTGAAACAAGTATCTATTATTTTTCTCTATTAATAATGCAATCCTTATTTTTATTTAATTGTTATTTTACCATTTTATAAATCAATTTGAAAAAAATATATTATAATTTTATTACAAATTATAGTTCTTGTTTATAAAAATTTATTATAATTTTATTTAAATGAAAACTGAATTTACAATAATGTATAAAAATATACTATATTTTTTATGATGATAATATTTTTCATATTTATTTATATATACTATTAAATTAAAGTAATACATGGTGGAAGATGATGTGGCGTTGTGAGTCCAAAAGAAGGGCTTTACCATTGTAGGTAAAAATTTATGGGGCTTCTTATTTTGGAGGAAGATGACTTGGCATATAGAAAAATGTGAAAATCCCTTGGATAAGGGCTTACCATTGTGAGTGCTCTTAGAGAAATTATATAAGTACCCATATTTTCACAATTGAGGTTTCAAGTGATGGGCTATAGTAGTATAGGTGTTATGAATTGTAGGTAAATCATATTATGGATGAATATATAGGAATAATTTAATATTAACTTTATATTATTTTAATTAAAGTTAGCTAAACATTTAATACAAAGAAAAAGTCAATTGTGTTAAACAATATTTTTTAGATATCTCATGCAGATTCAATTTGTTTCTATTATAAGCATTAAATATTTAACCGATTACCATTTTAATTTTAATTTTTATGATCTATGATACATTATTAAATATTGCAGTTCTCAAACTCTTGCAATCTCGCAGAAAGGATACTAAGATTTGCTATAAGTCCATACACATTTAAAATGAGAAATAATTATACTTATCTTAGAAGATGTTTGACTAAGATTATTTGAAAATATTTACATACTCTCACAAGTCACAATCTATAAATAAATATAATTGGTCTACTTACCATAAAAAAACAATGTTTTCAATGTTATGATTTTTGATTAATTATGACTTTGGTTTTAAATTTCCAGATTGGGATATATCCCAAAAATATAGCAAGTTTTGTTTTGATGTCCACTAACATTAAAAGAACTAAATCTAATATTTTAATAAACTTTGAGATTTGAGGATATGGTATGCAAAAACAAAATAGCTCACACTTGATGCTTGATAATACATAATAATATTTCTATACCCTTCATATAATTAGTTTTAATCTTATATCTCTTAATATAAACAAGAATCGAACTATATGTTCTTAAAAGAACATTCAGTGCAATTACCTACAGGTAACCAATAATAATTATTAATCTTTGTTTAATGGTTAATAAGATTTTTTTTACGGCAGCTGTGTTTGATAGATTAATGAGCATCGTCGGAAGAAAATGCAAAACACAGGTACTAACTATCCTTTAATTTTCTTTTATTGGTTACCTCACTTAAGCAAAATTCTCATTTACCACAATTACTCTCTACGCCTTTAGTTGGTATTTTTTCCTCAATAGAAATACTATATATGTCTGCAAGACAAAACAAAGACAAAGTAGTTAAACATAGAATAATTTTAAGAGGAATCGATTTCAATGTTAATATATTTTGTCTTCAATAATTACGAGTTTATATAGAAAAACTAATGGCTTCAGATTGGTAATTTAATTATTAATTTCATTTGTAATGGTTACAAAATCTTTTTGGTCAATTGTGATTTTAATTAGATTTTGACATCCAAGTTATTCAAGTGAGTATTTAAAATGAATTATTTTCCTATTCACGTGATTATTGTTGTAAAATACTATTTAATAGTCAATATATATAAGCAATTACATAATGAGATACTGCACGTTTCTATTTATATTTCCTTCTAAATTATTATCAACATGTAGTTTTTTTTTTCCTTTCAATTTTGTAAAGAATTTAGTTCTTAATATATATTAAAAAGTTAGGAAATTAGTTATTAAATCAATTTATATCATTGTAAGCACATTCTAGCTATAAAATGATGTCATCTTTGTTTTATTTGTACTTTAATAAATTCTTTGTGTTGTAAGTCTACTTCAATCTCCAATAACCAAAGTTAAACTATTTGATCATTTATCATTTTATGAACACAGACGGTACTACAATTAACTGACTCTAATTTTCTTCTTTATTGGGTGGGAATATTATCTCATACTAATTCACACTATTAATTTTTGGTATCTCAATTTCCAGCTATTTTTTTAAATATACATGAATGAATAGTAAACATAATTGTAAATAATGATAATATGGTTTTGTTAGTTTAATGTATCTATGTTTATTTCTTATGCATATTATTAGTGATAAGGTTGTATTTTAGTTTTGGGCATTTACAATCTACATCAAAATTTTGTGATAAAAAAGATTCAACCCTATCAAATATTTTAGAATTCATACTTTTTGTAATGTATTTTTTATTTAATTTTGTCGTGCGTAGCACGGGTTACACGCTAATATATATATATATATATATATATATATATATATATATATATATATTTCAGGGTTGTCTCTGACCTGTCTTAACCATCTAAAAGTTTTAAAAACCCAATTCTAATTTTCTATAAATTTATTATTAAGAAAAAAAAATTATTAGTTAGTTTTCCCCAACCATCTCAACTCACTTGGGCACTACATAAGCGGTTATCTATCCATAACTAAGGAGAGAGGGTTTTAAAATTTGAATAAAAACTGTATTTATGCAAATCCCAGAATCTGGAAAGGATTCAAGGCAGTGAGTTTACGGGTTTACTTACTTGCAACAATTGTGACTTGAAAATTTCATGATTATATCTACAGTATCTATTTTGTGATCGTTGATTTTAATTTCTTCAACCCATATGAATTTTGTGATCGTTGATTTTAATTTCTTCAACCCATATGAACTTTTAGTTGCTATAAAGTTGAAGAAATAAAAATGGATGAAATTGATGTGACACTCGAGAGTAAAATGAGTTGAAAAACGTAAATGGCTGGGTGCAATGTATTCTATTCTTTCAGTATTTATTTTCTTTCTTTTCACTCTAATTATTATAATCCACTTGCCAATGCTCTTCAATTTTTTTTATCTTATTAAATTATCACATACTTCATATCAATGTGTATTATCCCCCAATTTTATGTAATTTCTGTGTTTGCAAATGAAGATGTTCATTTAGTGTTTTTTTCTTTTATGTAACACCATTATAGGAGCTTTAATCTACTATATCAACATGCAACATCTATATAATTATTAGTATATGTGCATAATGATACATCTCTTATGTTTTTAATAATAGTTTCAAAATATATGATATGGATCATCACACATTATAAAACTTTTTTTATTTTTAAACTTCTATATTAGAAACGTTTTTAAATGATTTGATTGTGCGTAGCATGGGGAACACACTAGAGAACACGTTAGTATATATATATCAACTTCCCAACTTCCCTTATCCTTATCTCACGTGAATAACTTCCCACTATATCAACTTCCCTCACTTTAATAAATAACTTCCACCATATCAACTTCCCTCTTGAATTTTGTAAATAAAATCATTCACATCATTATTGAAATTTCTTTAGATTCCGAAATTTTGTCCTTCTCCAGATTATTTAAAAAAGATTTAGGAGCCCCATTTTGTAGTATATATTTAGTGGATAACTCATCTTCAATTCACGGTGAAGGTAATTTCGATGAATATGATTTTACATTCTTTTCATTTTTTTCTTTTTCACTAATCTAATTTCGATGATGCAGATTGAAAAGGCATGGATTATTTTAATTTGATAATTCAATCTTCAAATTCACGGCGAAGGTAATTTCGATAAATATGATTTTACATTCTTTTCATTTTTTACTTATCTATTTCGATGATGCAGATTGAAATGGCATAAATCATTTTAATCCTGAACATTATAACTTTACCCTTTTCTTTAATCTAATTTCAACCTTTTCTTCAATGGTTGTCTGTAGTTGTAATATTATTAGCAATCAAACAGTTTGTCTAACTATTCTTAAATCTTCATTTTGATATAGGTGTTCATTGAGGGGTCAAATTTCCCCAGTGTGGAAGAGAGCCCCATTGCATAAGAGATTATCAAAATTTTATCCATACATTACTACGTTTGTGACACGTTCAATTAATTCACTTATGTATTATATAATTGTTTATTGTAATTCATTATATTTGTGCATAATTTATAATGATGATGCATATAGATAGTGATAATGTTGCTTTTATAAAAAAAAATCTTTAAAGAATATTAATGTTGTTCTAAATAAAAAATCATTCATTTCACTCAAATCTAAAAAAAATTGATATAACAATTGTTGTAAGTTATATTTATTTTTTCTTAAAGCAATCGAGTTATCAAAATTTTAAATTTAACTTACGTCGTGCATAGCACGGATTATATATTATATATATATATATATAATGGAGATGAATCGAGTGCAATATTCCCTAACCCTCCAAAAACCACCACACTAGGTACCAACCAAAGAGTATGTCTATCATAGCAGTCTCCTAGCTATCCTGTCAAAATTAATTGATTTCATACTCTAGATTCTTAATTCTAGAACCATCTAATGTCTTTTTTCCCCTTCTTTTTGGCAATTATAAATCAACTTATTTTCAACTATAATTGTAGTATATCTATAGCCTTTCTCAATTACCAGAATTATAAAAATAAAAGATGCTATTTGGTCTGGTTAAGTGTCTCACCTTTTTCTTTTGACAATTCAATTTGTAGAAAATTTAGTTAATGTATTTTCTTAATTGTTGACTATGATCTCTTATTTACTTATTAGTTCTATATTCAACAATGTATATGCTCAAATTAACAAGATATTATATTTACATTGATAATTAAATAAATATTCACAAATAAATAAATGAGTAGTTTTTGTTGAGATATTTAGAAAGCTTTTATTAGGAACTTTGTCACACAAACGATATTTTATCAATTAATCTCCATATTATATTATCCTATATTTAAAAAGAATTAAAAAAAAATTATAAACTCTTTCGAAAACTATAACACTTTTGCCAAAAATTCTTTAACGAATTAATAATATTTTGAATTTTTTTCCATATTTTAATACCTAAATTACCAAAATATCAGAAATTTACTTGAAAGGCCACTGGACTACTGACTCATTTTTTGACGCTTGGGGGAGTGGGAATCACAGTGTGGGTCCACCGTCCATACGCCCAATATGTATTAGACACGTGGCAAATTACTAGAGGTGTGTCACTTGGATGAATTGGCATGCCACGTGTCCAAATCTTGCAAGCCCTAAATCTCTGCGCTTTTTATTCTATTTATAAATGTTTTGTTTCTGCTCAAAAAATATCCCAGGAATTATTGAATACACACACAGTCCCCAACAATGGAGATGTGTGAATCGGAGGAACGTGATCAGATGATGGTGACGTGTGAGTTCGAGGCGGCGGAAGTTCTCGCCGGAATGTCTCGTGTGCGCGTCGGCGCTTCGTTTCCCGGCGATTCGGAGCGTGCCGGCCGGCAAATCGAGACGGAATCGATGATCGCTTCCTCCAGTCACTCTCAGGTTTTGGAGTTAATTTTGTTACTTGCTCAAAAAATCTTAAGTTCGTTGCATTTTGCGATATTCAATTTCTCGCAACAAACGTCTTTTTTTTTTGTTAAATCACACTTTGTAGGTTTTATGGTGCTTGTGGTTTTACTGGATTTGAGATTTTACCAGCCAGTAGGAGCTTTGGAGTCCAATTAATTTAAGGTGTTTGATTATTCTTTTTGTCAACATTAGGGGAAAATTGAGGTATTTGCTCTTTGTAGCCTAATATTGAACTTTTGAAAGATTGCACCGTTAAAACAAGATTTTATTGCCACTTGACCTCCAATAATTTTTTCCACCAGAAATGAATTTGCACGTAAAATGGACGGAAGTTTTTGTTCATCTAAGTCGTTTTCCTTGAGAAATCTTATGCTGAGATGAGATGGGCATCAACTGTAATTTTCAATCACATGATTTTTCGAACAAAAAGACCCGGAGGGACGAGAATGCCTTCCATTTCTTCTTGATTCCAGTGGAAAAATTCATTGAAAAGTCTCTCACAATGCGAAATATAAAAATTTCATATTTTAAAATTGCAATTTCCCAAGAATTTTAGGATGTAACATGCCGACTGATCCTATTCGGTGCAAAGTGCTAATTACCAGAAAAAGGAAAAAGAATGTTGGTCTCTGTGTGACTTGGTTTTAGATGTTTGCTTAAAAGGACATTGATGCTAGATCAAATATGAGTGTCATGTGAATAGCACGTGGGATGGGATCCGACCCGACTCACGACAGACTAGATAATGTTTTGTTGGATTAGGGGCTGCGCTCACTTATTTCGAACTGCCTACGTACCTACTTTGATAGGATCAAGCCTCTTCGTAGTTCTCAGATATTGTACTCCTCAATCTCGTAGATTGAGGAGAGTATTCAGTAGTTCTAGTTTTTAGAGTGAAAACCAGATAATGATCAGTTTAAGTGATTAAGATGGTATTTACAACAAGCTCTGGTGGGCCATGGGCTCGTCTTATTGGCCGTGGGCCCGAGACCCATTGTGCGGCCCACAATCATAACGTATTAATGTTGCTCTTAAAAGAATTATAATATTGAATTACGGTAATACCCCTATTCATCATTGGGGACCCATCATATGCCCCACTCCCGAGTGCTCGTGGGTTCTCGGGAGTAGAAAGTCGGAGAGATGGAAACTTTTTTTTTTTTGTGACGGACTGAGGCGGCCTCGAAGCCTTGGCCTCGACCCATCGTCTTGACTTTTGGGGTCAAGACCTAAGCCTCGACCTAAGCTTCCCCAACCCACACTTGGAGCCTCGAGCCTCGTATTTCGGGGGCTCTCACACTCGAAAGCCTCGAGCCTCATGTTTTGGAGACTCACACTCACGAGCCTCGAGCCTCATGTTTCGGGGACTCTCACACTCCGAAGCCTTGAACTTGATTTATGAGGGGCTCTCACACTTGGGAGCCTCCAACTATATGTCCTCATAGGGGAGTAACACGGGATAACCTCAACCTAGAGTCTAAGTTTTGTTGAGGGGACTTCTCACACTTGGAAGCCTCAAGCCTCATACGTGCTCGTAGGGGGTTATACGGGGTAACCTTGACCTAGAGTCTTAGTATTGATGAGGGGAGCTCTCACACTTGGGAGCCTCAAGTCTCATACGTACTCGTAGGGGGGTTACACAGGGTAACCACGACCTAGAGTCTTAGCATTGTTGAGGGGAGCTCTCACACTTGGGAGCCTCAAGCCTCATACGTGCTCGTAGGGGGGTTACACGGGGTAACCTCGACCTAGAGTTTTAGCATTGTTGAGGGGACCTCTCATAGTTGGGAGCCTCAAGCTTTATACGTGCTCGTAGGGGGGTTACACGGGGTAATCTCGACCTAGAGTCTAAGTTTTGTTGAGGGGAGCCCTCTCACTTGGGAGTCTCAAGCCTCATAGGTGCTCGTAGACACGGGGTAACCTCGACCTAGAGTCTTATTTTCGTTTAGAGGAGCTCTCACACTTGGGAGCCTCAAACATTTTATATAGGGGCTCTCACACTTGGGAGCCTCATGCATGCTATTAGAGAGGTGAACTTAGGGTCATCCCTGACCTCTTGTTGATTTTAGTTCAGACTATCCGGATGGGATTTACTTATTTCATTGTTTGATACTCGTGACTTGAATGTTTTTCTATTACTCGAATATTTCCATTGAGTTTTATGATATTGCGTTTATGTACTCTATTGCGAGCTCACACGTGTTGTTATTCTTTAGCTTTCTTAATGTCATTCCCCCGTCCTATGCCCTCCATGTTGAAGACATCGGCCGTGAACGTTACCGTTGGGGCATGATGGGTTCGACATTGAGTGTGGACATAAGGTTTATATTTGTGTAACTTGTGTACGCTATTAACGCGGCCCGTGGTCCGTGAACTTTTGGCTGGCTACGAGTCAAAGTGATAGGGTGTTGGGGCGCCTCAAACCATAAGTGGTAGGGGGCTCCCAATGTTGGGCGCCTCGAACCTCAAGTGGTAGGGGGCTCCCAATGTTGGAGCGCCTCGATCCTCAAGTTGGAGGAGGGCTCCCAGTGTTAGGGCACCTCGAACCTCAAGTGGTAGAGGGGCTTCTAATGTTGGGGCGCCTCGATCCTCAAGTTGGAGGGGGGCTCCCAATGTTGGGGCGCCTCGAACCTCTTGTAGGGGGATCCCAATGTTAGGGCGGCTCGATCCTCAAGTTGGAGGGGGCTCCCAGTGTTGGGGCACCTCGAAACTCAAGTGGAAGGGGCTCCCACCGTTGGGGTGTCTCGAGTCTCGAGTGGTAGGGGGCTCCCATTGTTGGGGCGCCTCGAGCCTTAAGTTGTGGGGTGGCTCTCCTGGCGGCCTCCACTCTTTTTCCCAGACGTCGGAACGTAACGATTTAAAGAGCGTTACGAAGTTAAGATCAAGGGTTACCACTTTGTTGTCCAATATAACCTCTAATTTGGACCTTATTGGTCTGTAATGGCCTCGAGGTTGTGCCTTGAGGTAGCCCCGGCGGTCTCTGCTCTGTTGCCCATAACTTGAGCTACGATCGTCAGAACGCAACGATTCAAAAAGCGTTACGAATCTAAGACTAAGGGATACACCTTTGTTGTTCATGACAACCTCTAATTCGAACTCTATTGGGTCCGAAATGGCCTCGAGGTAGCTTTGGCCTCCAGGTAGCCCTGGCGGTCTCTTCTTTTTGCTCATAACTTGAGATACGATCGTCAGAATGCAACGATTCAAAAAGCATTGTGAAGCTAAGACCAATGGCTACAACTTTGTTGTTCATAACGACTTTAAATTCGGACTTTATTGGGTCCGTAATGACCTCGAGGTTGGTAGCCCTGGCGGTCTCTGCTCTTTTGCTTATAACTTGAGCTACGATCGTTAGAATGCAACGATTGAAAAAGCATTGGGAAGCTAAGACCAAGGGCTACAACTTTGCTGTTCATAACAACTTTAAATTCGGAAATTATCGGGTCCGTAATGGCCACGAGGTTGGGCCTTGAGGTAGCCCTGGCGGTCTCTTCTCTTTTGCTCATAACTTGAGTTACGATCGTCAGAATGTGACGATTGAAAAAGCGTTGTGAAGCTAAGACCAAGAGCTGCTACATTATTGTTCATGACAACCTCTAATTCAGACTGGATTGGGTCCATAATGGCCTCGAGGTAGCCCTGACGGTCTATTCTCTTTTGCTCATAACTTGAGCTACGATCGTCAGAATGCGACGATTCAAAAAGCATTGTGAAGCTAAGACCAAGAGCTACAACTCTGTTGTTCATGACAACTTTAAATTCGGACTTTATTGGGTCTGTAATTGGGGGAGCTCTCATACTCGAGAGCCTCAAGCTTCATACATGCTGTAGGGGGGTTACACGGGGTAACCGAACCTAGAGTCTTCTTGTTGGTGGGAGTTTTCACAGTTGGGAGCCTCAAGCCTCATACGTGCTCGTAGGGAGGTTACACGGGGTACCCTCGATTTAGAGTCTTCTCTCTATGCCCCTGACATTCGAATGCCTCGATTCCGGCCCCGTGGGGTTATAGAGCTCTGACCTCTGCGCGGGGATGAGGGGTCGCGGGGTTCGCTCGCATACTCTATGCCCGGATGCCATGCGCTATCGTGGGGCTTCGCTCCTTTGGGTTCCTTGTCCCTAGAGTGGGTACCTGGTGTGCCACACGAGGTCCTCCCCTTGGAGAGGAGTCTACTACTATGCGGTGAGTCTGGGATTCCGCTGGAAGGGGGTGTTGTGTAGCATACTGCTGGACTGTCTGCATCACAGCACTGACAGAAGCGTCCTCCACCAAGGACAAGAGTGGCTCTTGAGTGATCTCAATCGCCCTTTAAAGGGTCAGCAGTTCTAGTTTTTAAAGTGAAAACCAGATAATGATCAGTTTAACTGATTAAGATGGTATTTATAGCAAGCTCTGGTGGGCCATGGGCTCATCTTACTGGGCCGTGGGCCCGAATCCCATTGTGCGGCCCACAATCATAACGTATTAATGTTGCTCTTAAAAGAATTATAATATTGAATTACGGTAATACCCCATTTTCATAATTGGGGACCCATCAGACATCATGAAAGTAGTTTTTGGTAGGAATTTACGATATTTATCTTGAAGTGAAATGAAATTAAAAAGAGCACAGAAGAATATAGCCTTCTTGAAGTAGATACGAATGGTAAAAGCAAGAGAATTGCGTCTTTGTGACAAGAATATCTTTCTTTTTTCTTTTTATCCCTTGCCCTTTTTTTCTCCCTTTCTCTTGGTGGTAAGGTTGTTATTTATGCTCATGGATTGCATTATATCTGATTTGGGTCGTTTTCTGATAAACTTTTTGTTATTAGACTTATAACAAACTTTTTGTTGTTAGAACTTGTTCATGAGATCATAATTTTTCTCAAATCACTGATGTGTTGAATTTCTTAAATTGTTAAAGAATGGTATTTTGTTGCCAAGTTATTTCATACTCTCTGGCGGTATTCAATGATGTTTTTGTGTATCAGGATCAGGAAGTAGCTGTCCAAAATTTTTGTGGAAATACATCGATCACGACCACAAGTGCTTTAAACACAGAGGAAACTGTTAGAACTGTACCCAATCAAAAATTTAGTTCAAGTTATCAATCAAATACCGAAAGCAAGTTAAGGCATAAGTCAACAGAGGTAAATGAGACTTGGTTCTCTTTTTGAATTACCTAACTGTGCTCCTTATCTTATTAGTTCTCGTCCACACAGGCTGAGAAGGAAACGAAGAGGCTTCGTCGTGTCTTAGCAAATAGAGAATCCGCCAGGCAGACAATTCGTCGCAGACAAGTAAGTGACAGAGCCAAGGGGGAATTGGTGGTATCAGCCCTCCCCTTCATCTTTAAATGTTTTTTTGGCCTAAATTTTTTTGATATTTAAAATTTTGTACCCCCACACACCCAAAAACAAATCTAAATATATCAAAGGTTTTCCTCCTTTTTGCTTTCGTTCCCCACTCCCCATGCCAAAAATCATGGCTCCATCCCTAAATGGATATTATTATTATTCTTGGACTTGGAGTTCCGAGACTCGATGACCATCAGTCGGTGATTGACTGTTCTTGCCAGCAGAGACAGAGCTGCAGGGAGTGATGGTGGTGGTGGCAACTGCCTTCCCTCAACTTCAAAATTAGTTTCGCCTGCCCGTTTTTTATATTCAAAATTTTGCCCTTCAAAAAATTAAAAGTATCAAGCTTTGCCACATTTTCTTTTGTATTCACCTCCTGACCAAAAATCTGGCTCCATCCCTGCTGCTTGCGATCTTATATATGATGATAAAATTATTTGATTTTTCATTGTAACACCTAAATGCGCGAGTCCGTTGGACATGGATGTGCCTCCAGACCCACTGTGTGCAACCTGAAATCGGATACTTGAACCACGACTCAAGAGAGATATCCAATATTACACTTAGATTCTTCGGCATTTGTTTATATACAATACCATTTCCCTTATCTTGCTGATATGAGAAGTAGTACATTGTTGCTAACATACTATATGGATTGTCCTGTCAAACAATCCAAACCATAACGTCTTGTAATGGTTATGAAAAGTAGTCGAAGAAGGGTGCTTGTGTTAGACTGAGTATAAAGATGCTTGTGTTCTGTATTTCTGTTGTCTTATTGAACTTCACTATGATCTGATAAATTAATGGTATTCAATATTTTAATTCTTTTTTTTTTCACTCCGCATCAGGCTCTGCACCTGGAGTTGACCAAAAGAGCAACCGATTTATCTGAGGAGAACAAGAATTTGAAGAAGGTATGTCTAATTTCTGTTCCTACTTTATATACGCGCTAGCGACTTTGCATGGTAATTGAGTTGAAACAGTGCATGAAGTTTCTTTTAGATTTTCATTTCTTGTTTATACCTTCCCTGAGATTTTTTCTTTGTTTTTTTGTTGATGGAAAACTAAGGAAAAGGAGGTGGTGGTGGAGAAGTATAAGTCTCTGAAAGATAGAAATGAATTTCTTAAAGTACAGGTATGGCACACACTTTACATATAACTTCCTTGTTCTGGAACATATAAATGTATTATTGACTCCTCTGCCTTTTCAGATGGCTAAATTAAAGAAAATCGAACCAAGAAATATTCAAGAAGAGGCAAAATTGTCCCAAGAAGAGATATCTACAACGAGCAGTCCAATTTATTTATATAACCAGCCTTCTTTAGTTCCTTTCTACTGGCCAAATGCTTTCCAGTTTCAATATCCGTCTCGTTCAGACATTATGTTTTCATCACAAATTCCAATGCAACATAGTGATGTACCCTCTTTAGTACTGCCGGTACCTTGGTTATTTCCCTTCTTAAGTCATAGCAATCAATTTAACTCACAATCTGGTAATAACGAGAGACGAGGTGAAACTTCATCTACTCATCAATGGATCACTTCATCTTCAGACAACCATCAGATGCCATCAAACCAAAACACGGGGATGAGACCTCAATTTAAAGGGTTAGGCTGTGATGGGCCCACAGAAAGTCTCGAGCCTACTAGAGATCTCGTGGGAGGAGATATTTATAATCACAATGCCAATTATGCCCCTGAGAGTAAATCGCGAGGTTTACTGAAGACGAATAAAGAGCCGAATATCTGCTGCGAAAAAACATCAGAGTATGCCTTAGCAGCAACAAAGGCCAGGAGAAGAAGGAAGGAATTGTTGAAACTAAAGAATATCCATTAAATGCTTTTGTATCTATTTTTTCTTCGTGTATGTGTGTGTGTGTTATTTTCCTGACAACTTAATTGTATGTAAAGTTCTTTGGAGATAGATAGACACTTGAACACTGTAGTTTGTTAATTTCAGTGTGAAGTTTATTTCTTGAGGAAAACTGACCATAGTGATTAAGGATGTCTTTTGGGATTCTATAGAAAATTATTGATTCAATTATTTGTTTCTCAATTCTATTCTTTTATTCATTTCTGCTTGTACAGTTTAGAATGTTAGAATGACACTGATCTGCTACAATCTAAAGATCATTCTTTTGCAGATGATGAACAGCAGTGAACTTGCCATCAGAATCAACAACCTTTTGATCTACATTTTGGATTGGGTTTCTGACATTATGTCTTGAGTTGCTCCAGATAAACGACCACCCCGGGATGTACACGAGCTTTACTGTTGCAACTTGCCTTTAGAAATTCATTCAAATGACTTCTGCTGGTTAAGGCTGATCAAATGTCTAAACATTGGTTGGGAGTGAAAGACTCACGGGCCTCGACTTTTGCCTTGTAAGTTGATCTAACCCCTAACTTTAGTCACTATACAGTAAAATGCTCTGGATATGGGAGAATCAGTATTGTTGAGTTGTAGATGTATTGACAGATAATTGAGGGCAGTTAGATCCTTCTGCCTGTGGTGCAGTCGAACTTTTTGCTGCCTGTTAATAGAGCAATCTGTTCACTTTTGGCAGTAGCCCCCGAGGCTTGATCATCGATTACAATTACATGATTTAAGATAATTTAACAAGTATCGGGAGGTGAATTAAGTTGTTAGTTTAGGTTTGATAGACATGATTAAATTGCTTCATAGGAATTTAGCATGAAGCTATTTAACAATTTCGTCGAAATCAATATGGATTTAACAGTAATTAATTTCGTTAGGTGCTCATCGAGATATCGGGAGAGTATTCGTGTAGTTTAGAAAAATTTGGTCTTTAATGAAATAAGAATTACAACCCATTATTGAAAGTCATATATCCATGAAAAATACCTTGATAAAATTTTAATCCCTTGGATTTCCGTATCTGGATTAAAAAAAAAAAATCCGACTTCATTTAATTCTCCTTTAATTTAAGTATGTTTAATTGTTCTTTAGCTTTTTGTTACTTGCAATTGACCAATCCAAGGACTAATCTGCAAAGTTTTCCATAATAAATTGGCTAGTTTAACAGATTAGAGAATCAATTTTAACAGTTACGGTTAAGTTTTTAGTTATAAATCCAATCCAATCAATAAATATATGTATGTAAATATTTAGTTTTGTAAACTGAATAAAGATATATGAAAATCTATAAATTAAATCTAGATTCCTAATGAACATAAAAAGAAAATTTGACTTTCATTCTTCCTTTTTTTTTCTTTCTATATAAGTTGGATTATTAGAATAAGTTATATAAAAGGAAAAAGCTTTTCTCAAAATTTGTGAGATTTACTAAATAAGTGTATTAGCTACAATAAGTTTTTACCTAATATGATGTAAAGTAAATTAATTAAATAAGAAAAGCTAATAATTAAAAGACAATTTTACCGGCTGTAAGTAAAGATGTCAAATTGGCCCTGACGGGCCGAAACAGGCCCGTTAGGGCCCACTGCTCTTAGGGGCTTGGCCCCCTAAGCAAGCCATCCAGGCCTAAAGGGGCCCAGGCCGGCCCCTTTAGGCCTGGCAGGCCATTTCGGCCAGTTCCGAAATGGCCTGTGGCGGCCTGCTCCAATTTTTTTTTGTGTGTGTTTGTTTTTTTGTTTTCTTTTTCTTTATTTAATTTGATTTTTTTATTTTAATATTTAAAAATAATTATAGTTAACTTTTATAATAAAAGTTTTATCTAACTTGTAAAAATAATTTTTGTGTAAATAAATGTTTAGTAACCTGTATTAAATTAAATTAAAAAAAAATCATTACAAAAAAATGAGAACTAAATTACTAACTCTATTACAAAGTACTAATGAAAATGAAAATCAAAATGTCCTAATATGGATTGTGCAAAGCCTCATAAATATCGTCTGCAATATATCTGCTTTGATTTTAATATATTACAATATATATTATAATATATATTATGATATTTATAATTTAGTTATATAATTTAGTTATAATATATATAACTAAATGATTGAATACATATTATAATATATGGCTACAAAAATATTGTAAATATTAATACAATTAAGTTATATTATATAATTATGAAATTAGTATATAATTTAATGATATAATCAGTATATAATTATTTTAAATATATAACTTTGTATAATAGTATTATAATTTTAAATATTAATTTTATTAGTATAATATTATAAGAATTAATATTTATAGAATAAAAAATCACAAAAAAAAAAAACAATTTTTTTTTTAATAATGGACCAGACTGGCCCATTCCCTATCATGGCATGGGCCGGCCTAGGCCTAGGCCGGATGGCTTTAAGGGGCAGACCTTAGCTGGCCTGTTAGGCCCGTGTGTCAAGCAGGCCTGCTTGACACCTTTAGCTTTAGCTGTAAGAGCTAATCTCACGAAAATCTGTGAGATTAGCATTACCCTATATAAAAAGTATAAAGTGAAGATTATCACAATGTATATAAATATATATTGTATTAAAAATGTAATGTGAAGATTATTATAAATGAGAACTGTTATAATAAATAAACCCCTGTGAATTATATTATTGATAAAAGAAGGGTATAAATAGAGTTATAATAGAATCTAATGAAATTGTAATCTACCTAGAAACATGGAAATAAAATAAAGCTAAATAACTACAAGATTATAAAAAATACGATATGATACGATATATTATAAACTAATCTAAATATTATTTAACAAGAACGATAATATTTATTAAAACTTTTTTTATAATAACACATCCTATATATATATAATTATATATATGCATATCCTCCCAAAGAACTCAAAGATAAAAGTAGGTAGAAAACAATGGCAAAAGAAATGGATAGTTAGATTTTCCGAAGATTAAGGTTGGTGGGATTCTATGCACGATATGCCATTATATTACATTATAATTTCTAGTGCTGAAATAATTAAGGCATTGATAATGTTTGATTAAAGGTAGACATTAGATATATAAAAAGTTTATCATACATTTAATCTAATTTGGAATTTGGAAACCATTTAATCATTTAATCTAACTCCTAATATAAACTTTTAAAGTGGTGAAATCAAATATGGCATCTCGTGTAATTTATTCAATTCATCTAAAGTTACCGGCTCTTGTTATCCAAAAAGATTACAAATATATTTTCAATATAAATGAATTTAACATCCGTTAATTAGATTTTATAACAAACCAAATTCATTATAATTGATATATTAAAAAGTAAAAACCATTTGAGAAAAAGGTGCTTTAATAAAACATCCGCCTATGTTTGTTTATGTTTTTGGAATAAATTTTTGAAATTTTCTCGTTAATGATAGATATTTTGTTTATATTTTTAAAAATAGGTTTAAAGTTGTAAGACATATCAAATCGATAGGATAGGTTGATGGATGATGTGTATAATAAATGTGTTAGTGGTGTATATAATGATTATGTGAATTAAAAAATAAAAAATATACATAAAAAAATTTAAAGTATGAAAGAGAAAATGAAAAATTGATTATAATAAATTATTTGATTGGTAAATGTGTAAAATGATTTATATATATGATCGATAGCTAGTTATGTAGAAAATTGAAAAAGTAGAGTTAAAAAAAAGAGAATTTGAATGAGAATTTGGTGTGTTAAGTTTATTTAGAATTTTATAATTTAAAATTTTGAAAATAAAATTTGAAAACATAAACAAACAAGTTCTTAACATATTCAATAGATCGTTTCAGTTAATCTCAACCACTTATCTTCTTTATGTTTTAAACATATAATCCAAACTACTCCTATTATAATGAGATGTGCTTCATATTAATTAAACTATATAGATTATAAGATCACGTGTAGGGTTCCGTACGCCATACTGTAATTTAATGATTAATCGAAGAGGCCAGAAGAATGATTTCTGATCATTTAAAGAAAATATTTCAGATTTTAATCATTAATAGAGAAAATAAATTGGCCGCATTCAATGTTAGATTCAATTGCATAAATCAATATTTAATAAACAATATTCATTTATACACATTTTTATTATTGCATGAATCAATATATAATAAATAAATATTGAACTCACTTATACACATTTTTATTATTATTTTAATTGTGTTTTAGCCCACACCCAATACACTCGAGAATATTTCTCGTAAGAACAATTATGGTTAAAAATATGTGAGAAATTTAAAAATAAAATAAAATAAAAG
The DNA here is from genome assembly GCA_963669365.1 of Verbascum thapsus. Taxonomy (NCBI): domain Eukaryota; kingdom Viridiplantae; phylum Streptophyta; class Magnoliopsida; order Lamiales; family Scrophulariaceae; genus Verbascum; species Verbascum thapsus. Next base: position 3,514,250 of record OY770120.1, read on the forward strand.
CATGATTAAGGCTTGGAGGGATTCATTGTAATTATGTGAAATGATTAGAATTACCCCCTCAGATAATAGAGGGGTTGCTTTTGATTGTTGATGGAATTCATTGGTTAAAAAACAAGAAAGTAAAATTGACAATTAATTAAAGTTATGTATTTCTACTCAAAAATATACATAACTCATTCTCACATGTAACAATAATGGCCAATGGGATTTCATGGTTGAATTTTGGGGTAACTGTAATCATCTGCATTTATGAGTTGCAACTTTACAACTTATACATAATTGTGAGGATTATTGGAATTAATGATCATTTGGAGTGAAATAATTAAGTCTATTTAATTAGGTTCATATAGAGGAGTATTTTACTTTTTATGTTACAAATTGTTTGATTTTTTTTTTTTTTGATGACGAGGGAAAACCCGCAGCCGCTACCGTGAGGTGCGCACTGGGTAAACCCCGCTCTTGTGTAATAGCCTGCAAACCACACAAGAGAGGTAAACCAGCCTAGGTTGCCCATAGTTGACAGGCTCACAGTAGAGAAGGTGATTGTTGTGTTAATTAGAGTTTGGACTTAGCTTGGAAAATTAATATATGAGTTTTAACTTGTGATCCGAGTTTTCCAAATCTCGTATTTTCTTTAGTTCTATTGATAAGATAAAACTCGATTACATGTAAAAGACTAAAGATAACATGTCAATAATAAAAATCAAACTATTTTCATGCTATAAAATTTGTTAAAAATGAATTCACAAAGTCGAAGCATCATTTATTTCTTTAAATTGTTATGTATTGGGAAAAAAAAAATTGAAATGAGACTATGTATGACTTAAGGGTTTTTCTAGTTTAAACTTTATAGCCTGTCCTTGAAATTTGAATTCTTGTTCATGAATCATGATTATATTTACGTATTTTTCCATATTAGTTTTCACTTTTTATTTCATATGTAATATAAACATATGTCCACATATATATATATATATATATATATTAAAAAAGTTTCAAACTTAACATGGGATTTTCGAACTATATTTGTGTACTCGAATTGTTTTTTTTTTTCCCCTTGTATATTATTGATTTTTGGTTAATGAAGGGCTTTTGAAAGAGAGTTGGGTGGGTGAATAATTGCAGTAGTTTTATGGGCAATGCAGATTATGATGAGCACTCAAAAAGCAATACCAAACACATTGAATCATGAAAAAAAAAAACCCAACTTTTTTGTTTCAAAAAAAAAAAAAAAAACCCAACTTTTGCTTAAAAATAGACTAAAAATGGCTGAAAAAAAAAATTAAGAAATTTATTTTTAGAGGGTTGAAGAATTAGGAGAAAGAAATCAATAATTAGTAGCCTTTGCAATCATTTAAAATTTTCAGACAAAATTTATAGCAAAAGAAGAATCTCATCAACTTACCCAATTATATATAACTCTTTTCTTCCATAGATTTGATTGGGACCAAATTGTCAACCAACCACGTGTTTATGTCGTGGAGGATTTAAATGGATGGATAATTTGTTTCAAATAAAATAATTTTGTAATTAAAAAAATTGGAGATGTTTTTCATATTGATGAGGAGTTTTTTTTATGGAAAAAAAAGGAAAATATACCGATACCAATTTTTTTAAAACAATCCCAATCAAATTCATCACTTTAGATACTAAAAGTACGTTTGTTATTGTTTTGAATGAAATACATAGTTAACTATTCTAATTTATGACTTTTGATTCTATAATTTCGAACTCGATATTATGAATATCCATTAATGTTTAGATAGAATTGCTCATGTATATATCACATGTATATTTTATAGCTAAAATCATAATCAATTCCGTCCAAAAACTAACTAATAAGATCATAAGTCCACATTTTTTATTTCTATCAAACTCAAAAATCAAATTTCAAAAATACAAATCAAAAGTACTTTTTGCAAAATCTAGGACAATTATAATTTCTCATGACTTTATATGAACTTGAACCACAGTTAATTTAGAAAATAATTTTAGAGGCAAACGCACATGATACATGCATAAAAAGAAGTAGCTATAAATAAAAAGCTATGATGTTTCACGTTTATTGCACTCATAACCAATTATTTCAAATTACTCTTAATTATATTTCTAAAGGAAAAAAATGCTTACCTAATAATGATACAAGGCAAAAATATTAGGGTCTGTTTGGATGACTGTTTTTAGAGTGTGTTTTTGTTTTTGCAAAACAAAAACTTGAAAAATGCGTTTGGTTGGGCTTGTTCTCACTTTCTGTTTTTGAAGAACAAGACTCCAAAATCTGCTATTTTGCAAAACAGGTTTTACCTGTTTTTAAGTTTTTCAGAACACTTTTTCACTCTAAACTAGAAAAATACGGCACTTAACCCCTCATTAAAAAATAATATATTTTCTCTCTCCTCATTTGATTCCTCATTTCATCAAAACATATAGAGAAAGAAGAGAAGCAAATTTTTCCAAAATAGTCAACCAAACAGGATTGCAACACTATTTGTACTGCAAAATTGTTTTGATAAAACTGTTTTACAAAACTATTTTACAAAACATTAAAAACAAAAACAATCCAAACAGACCCTTACTATTTACTATTATTATTATTATAACGTAAAACAAAAGATCATCATGGGGGCATCTATTTTAGGTAATTTTAGGGCTGAATAGTCATTTTGCATATATTTTGTGTGGCTCTTTGATTATATCCAAGTCAAGTTCATTTTAAAGAGTTTATAAGTTGTTAGTATTATTTTTAATAAGCTCTTAGAAGAATAAATGGGGGTTTCCTTATTTATCTTTTAAGAATATATAATTAATTTATTGTAGAGCTTATTAAATAAATTAGGAGTTAGTTTTTGGGTAACTTTTGTGCAGAAAAATGTGGATACTCCAAACGAAATGTGTATAAAGTGTGTAATATCTGAAAAAATAGATGACGAATTTGAAGTAAATATTTGTCTTTTGCACTCTACAACTCCAATTCATGAATGACAACAAATTCGAATTTTTATATATAAATGTATTATCCAACTAATGGCACAAAATACAAAAATACCATGAAACACAAATTAAAATCGACGATCTAATATTAAGGTTTTTTGTGGGGATCGAAGGTTGTGTTGATAGGCGTCATCGTCATGGTCTTTATTTCGTATTTTTATATATAAACATGTTATCAACTAATGACACAATATATACAAATATCAAAAAACATTTGTTCCAAACTTAGATTAAAATTTGGAACATAGATTAAAATTACCAATTTAATATTAGAATTTTTGTGGGGATCAAAGGTTGTGATGATGGGCATCATGGATTTTTCTCTGCTATGTAAAATGACTAAAATACCCTTATCATAATTTTGTGAAATACCAAGAATGCCCATGATTAGAAATCATTCTCATGACTCCATCCCCCTAGAAAAATAGTAATCATAGTAAATTGGAAGAACATTAAAAATTAAAATCCTTGCATATAGATCCAATCCAAGCCGCCATAATTCCATGCTTACAAATTATGCACCATCATTATAGTTGCACAATAAAAGGTAACTTTAAGGGCATATTTTTATACATATTTTAAATTTTTTTTTCCACTATATATATTCATCTGCCCTTGCAATTCGTTACACACATTTCTACAAAAACTTCCTAACACTTCTTTCACTTCAATAAGTACATAAAAACTCTTCTTCTCCTTCTATAATAGATAAAGGTAATCTTATTTATTTATTTGTTTATTCTAGATTCTCCTATTATATTATTTTTTGGTTTGCAATTTTATTTTACTTTATTTTTATCCATTAAACTATTTTTCCTTCTCATTCTTCTGCACAAAACATTTTTATTCATGTCCCTTAGGCAGTGAACAAATTAAAAGGTAAAAATCCAATTATAAATTGAATACACATTTGAAAAATGTTATTATAAATACCCTTTTTTTTATATAATTTAATGACTAATAATAAAATGTAAATATTTATGTGTTTTTTTTAATATCAGAAATGGAAAAGATGAACTCAAAGCTGTACATGGAGAACTACTACATGATGCAGGAGAATGAGAGGCTGAGAAAGAAGGCTGAGATTTTGAACCAAGAAAATCAAACTCTTCTGAATGAGCTTAAGCAGAAGCTTAGTGGCTCATCCAAGTCCAAAAACAAAGCTCATTCCAATTCCAAGTCCAAATCAACCATGAAATGACATTTTTTGGATATTAATAGTTGAGGAAATTAATTAGTATAATTAGTAGTTAATTAGTAGTGGTTGTTTAGGATTTCCTTTTTTTTCTTTTAGTTTTTATGTTTTTGTGGCTATTTTGTCAGCATATTTTCCATTTTTGTTAATTAGGGTGCGTTTGTGAACTTTTAAACTTATCAAACTTTTTTTTAGAATGAACTTTAAAATGTTCATTTGTCAAATATATTGGATGTGTTTGGATTCACTTTTCAATTATAAGTCCATTTGTAAAATGGATTTTTTTCAAAAGGACATTTTAAATAAGTGCTTTTAAAATTTTAAAAATGTAAAGTGTTTGGTGGGACTAACTTCTTATATAACTTCTTAATAAGTGCTGGAATAAAATTTTCAAAAGTCACTAATATGCACTTCTCCAAAATGGGCTTTTGAAAAAAGTCACTTATTCTAAAAGTCCATTTGAATTTTTCACCAAACAACTAACATATTTGCAAATGGACTTTTATCTCCAAAAGCCCATTTGAAAAGTGCTTCCAAACACATCCATTATCTCTTTGATAATGGTAACCAAGTGAGTTTGAATATATATATATATATATGTATTATTGCTATTGTTTCCTTTCAAAAATACATTTTTTAAAAAATAATAGCAAATCAATATTAAAACTTTGAAAAATACAAGTTATCCCATACTTAATGTAACGATATCCAAAATAAGAACAAAATTAATAAAGTAAAGGGTACTATAAAAGATACAAAAAAGAAAAATACAAGTTTTCGCATACTTAATAAAGTACAAGTTATCGCATACTTAATGTAACTATATCCAAAATAAGTACAAAATTAATAAAGTAAAGGGTAATATAAAATATACTAAAATGGTCCCTGACGTAGCCAAATTCTTACATCCAAACAGATCCTTACAAGTTCACACTATATTAACTTGCTTTATATTAACTGGCTTGATGATTCATTCTTTTAAACTAGTTTAAAAAATTTAAACCTTCAAAATTAACCAATCATTTAAATAAAATAACTTATTAACTAAGAAAAAAATGACACTAGAAATATCTAATAATTGCTCAACACGAACAAAGTAAATAAATATATGTTTTATATTTGATGCACACAATAATAAAAAGATGCTTCTTACATGCTACAATCATATTCTTGATTTATTAAGTTTTTGTATTTATATATGATAATATTATACATTCATAAACTAATTATTAGGTGAAAATATCAGAGAAATATAATATTCAAATAACTGTTAATAATACTATATACCATTTATTACTTACATAATACTACTAACTATATTAACATAGGAATTCTTAAAAATAAATATAATTATTATTTTTATTGGTGGAGCTAAAATATCAGTTCCAGATTTCCAATTCAGCTTTGACAGATTGGTTAATACTTTGACACACTGTCAGATCTCTCCATTCATCTTACTCCAATTATACACACTGATAATTCATTGTTTTTGTAGCCAAATCTATGAATTTTGGATCATCGATTTAAGTGGGTTTTCTATAAAATCTGTAATTGAGCTCTGAAAAGAAATCAAGGATTGAAATGGCGCCTGGAACTCCCCGGAGAATATCAGCAGCTTCAGCAAGGGCTCATACCCGAAAACCCAACCCGAATTCGTCTTCGAAATTTTCAGGTGAGAAAGTTAAATATATTTCGTTTCGCTTTTTATTTCGGCATTTCACTTTGTAAATTGTAATCTCTCCGATTTTCTCTTCATTATTGTTATTGGTATTATGATTTACATCTGGACAAAATTGAACTGTGGAAGAACGTATGTGGATTTTCGATGTTGGTTAGAATTAAATTGCTCCATAATTGTCAAAAGTTGTGACCTTGATTTGGAAAGTGAGAATGCGATCTGTAGAGAAAAATCATATTATTGTTGTATGATTTCTATCATTTTTTATGATTTTCTGCTGTATGTATTGTGTATAATTATTGCTATGTTTTGGATTGGAGGAATAATGATTCACATAATGCCTTTCAAGTTATGCAAAGCTGAAGAAGTGAACTTAATTATCCTCTGGTAATTCAAATGTTTAATTTATGCTTTTAGGATCATAAATTCCTATGCTTTTTGTTAAGGGAAAAGTTGGGATTTGACACTGGATACTAATTTAATTCTGCTTGCATCTGCTAGATAGCTAAAATAAGATTTATTGCAAAGACAAGCATCGATCTGTTTCTTCGAGCTTGTTCTCAATCAGCCTATATATGTATTCTGATTTAAAATTTGTCGCCTCATTTTGAATCATTTTATTGATTTTATAAGATTTAAACTCAAATGTTTTCAGGGATTTTGAAGAAAATCCTGCTTGTTTCCTTTATTGGGTTCTTGGCTTGGGCTTATCAGGCAACACAACCCCCTCCTCCAAAGACATGTGGCTCCACCAATGGCCCTCCAGTTACAGCACCAAGAATACAGCTCAAGGATGGGAGATATTTGGCTTACAAAGAATTTGGCGTCCCAAAGGATAAAGCAAAACACAAAATCGTGTTCGTTCATGGATTTAGTTCTTGCAGGCATGATGTTAATGCTTTAACAGCAAATCTATCCCCGGTAATGATGGTTAAATGGGATTCTTTGTGTCGATTATAGCAGCAATATTATGTCGACTAAATCTTTTATTTGGTTTTTTTGATACATTTATAGGAAATTGTTGAAAATCAAGGGATATACATTGTTTCGTTTGATAGACCTGGTTATGGAGAGAGTGACCCTGACCCTAACCGAACGGTTAAGAGCTTGCCTTTGGACATTGAGGAGTTTGCTGATAAGTTGGGATTAGGTTCCAAATTTTATGTTGTCGGGTTTTCGATGGGTGGCCAGGTTGTCTGGTCCTGCCTCAAATACATCCCTCATAGGTATATTTCTTTCGGTTATGTTGACCGCATTTCGTCGAGATTTCTTTAGGAGATCCCGAGATTCCATGTCCCTGCACAATCAGATCCATCGATGTAACGGGACCCACGAGTGGGGTCCACTGTAACACCAATGGTTGTGTGCCTGGGTTGGAGCCTTGGGACTCCATGAGAATCAGTATATTTCTATATTTGAGATAATAACAATTTACATGCATACTCCATCACTCATTGATATGAATATTATTAGGAATATTATATTTCCTTTTATTATGTTTTATTTTATATTTAGATAGTTTTATATATATTTAGTTAGTAATTTTTGAATAAGGAAGATATCAATTTGGATTGATATCCTTCTTTAATTAGGTTTCCTTTATTTGAGAAGTTTACTTAGTTAGCAAAGTCTTATTTTAGTAGGAATTAGATTTTGGAAAATATCCTTTTCTATAGGATTTTTACCAAAATTAAGTTTATTGTTTTTGCCTATAAATAGGCTTAGTTTTCATTAATAAAATAGAGAATATTTTTGATTAAAATTGTGAGTTTATTATCTCGTCGTTCTTCAAGAACTTTTGAACTTATCGGATTTTATATCCGTGGTGTTCGTTCCCGACTTATCAAGCGGCAATCCATACCGTTTGTGGCGTCATCATAATTTCGTTCTGAGGTTCGTCTTCATTGACTTCATCGGGTCGAGGTCTTCTATACCAAGGTTCGTTGTCGCAATTGAATTCGGGTTAAAGATAACCATTCATCCAATCAACTCGTGCGCAAATTCAGATCCTAGGAAAATTCCGCAATGAATCAATCCATCATGGGAAGATTCACATCACTCATTTTGGGTAATTCCCAATTACCACGAGTCCCTCTGGTTTTTGCAAATTACTAAAACACCCCATACAAATCCCGAGAACTCGGAAAAATAAAGGTGCATTTGTAATTTGCTGACAACCGTTGAAATTGCAATATATTTTTACTAATAGAGGAAGCTATGTAATCTCTCAACTCTCAGAGTGTTCTTCATAATTAAGATAAGGCGCTTATACAATAATTTACTCAACTCTATCGTAAAATTACTGTTTGTAACTATGTTTTTCTTTTTAACCGAAAAAACGTGATCGTTCATCCCACATAAGTAATATAAACTATAACGATGAACAGATTGGCAGGTGCGGCTTTATTAGCACCGGTGGTGAATTATTGGTGGGCTGGTATTCCTTCAAACATATCGAAGGTAGCATATAAACAGCAGCTTCCACAGGACCAATGGGCCGTTGGTGTTGCTCATTATATGCCATGGCTAACCTACTGGTGGAACACCCAAAAATTGTTTCCAGCTTCAAGTGTTATTGCTCACAGCCCGAGAATCTTTTCTAAACCAGATGCAGAATTATTGGCAAAGATGTTTTCTTTGGGAAAGGAGTCTCAGGTAAATTGTTTTTGACATAATTTTCATAGGAAAATTGATATTTGAAGTAGTCTTAGGGTGTGTTTGGATTGAAGGATTTGAAATCCGTCAACAAATCTTTGAAGTTCGTTTGGATGTATCCTAGCTGTAATGGATTTCAAATCACTCGATATTCACTTTGAGCTATTTTCTCGATAATTACGGTGGATTTCAAATGACTCCATTTTAGATGTCATTTCAAGTCCTTCCAAATTCCCTCCCGAATCCAAATCACTCAATCCAAACACACCCTTAGATTTCGTTTTATATACTAGCAAACACGAGCCCAACTTGCCGATGACTTTTGAGAAGAAAAATGTTGCTAAAATGTTTGGTGTTTGTTAGAAGGCCTCTTTATAATGATGGGAATTGTGCACTTTTATTCGAGACGGTACATTTCCTGTCTGTTGCAAAATGTCGTTCCATCTTCTATTTCCGGTCACCTACACACAACATGTGTATTAATTTTTTCGAAAGTATGATGAATTATGTGCACTTGCCGTGCATAGATGAAGTAGAATACACAATGATACACCCTTTTGGAATAAAAAATCTGAAATGTTATGAATATGCCATAAACATGTAAGATTACTATTCTATCAAAAATGCTAACTTGATCTCTTATGTTTAGTTATAGATATGCATTTCGATTTATTCCATTTTGTGTTTCATTGTAATATTAAACAACTCTCATTTAAACTAATAATTCTTGCATGATCAGGGAGTAGCACGACAACAAGGCGAGTTTGAGTCAATTCATCGTGATATGAGAATCGGGTTTGGGACGTGGGAATTCGATCCAACGGACCTGAAGAGTCCGTTTGTAGAAAGTGAAGGCTCCGTTCACTTATGGCAAGGAGATGATGATCTGCTGGTCCCCGTTACGTTGCAGCGTTACATTGCCAATAAGCTACCGTGGATTCACTATCACGAGGTACCCAATGCTGGTCATATGTTTCCTTATGCTGATGGAATGGCTGATTCAATCATACAAGCACTTCTAGCTTGAAGAATCGAAGGACTTTCGTCGAGACTCGAGATTAGAAATTTTAGTAGAAGTATAAACATCTGTGTATGGTGGGTCCCACCAGTCGGATGGTTGTGATGAAGTACTCGTGATCTCGAAAGCTTGTAAGAATGATTTTTTTTATTATGTATCCATTTGAGACTCGATATTAGAAACTTTAGTAGAAGTACAAATATCTGTGTATGGTGGGCCCCACATGGGGCCCATCAGATGGATGGCTGTAAAGAAAGACTTGTGATTTCGAAAGCTTCTAAGAATGATCCGTTTATTATGTATCCATTTGAGACTTGAAATTAGAAACTTTAATAGAAGTACAAACATCTGTGTATGTGGGTCCCACCGGATGGATGGTTGCGAAGAAAGACTCGTAAGACTATGTGCAATGGGGTGTTGAAAATAGGGTGTTTAATATTTTAAATAGTTGAAACCATTGGAAGAGGGTGTTTAATGGTGATGTGGATTAAATTGGTGGAGAAATTTTACATGGTGTTGAAAAGGTTACATGGCATGATCTTATTGGCTAACCATATTGTAGATATTTTTATCACACTCCAATTATTTGATGTTAATTATTTGATAATAAATAAATTTTTTTATATAAAAAAAATATATCAAAATTCATCATTTTTTCTCCTCTATAAATAGAGACTAGTTTCACTTGATTTGGATACCAAAAAAAATTCGATCATTTTCAATATAATCATATTATTATTCTTTACTAAATTATTGTTCTTTATCTTTTAATATTTTGTGAGTGAATGGATCCTAACAATAATCCTTTCAATTCTCAAAATTCGACTAATTGTCAACTCTTGTGTTTATTTGCTGATACAAAAATTAATAATATGATAAATATTTAAACGATAATATTATTATAATCTAATTATAAAATTAAAAGGATAAATAAATAAGATTAATATTTAGATAAATATTTAAATAAATTTTATTTAAAAAATATCAAAAAAGAAATTATTTCATCGTTATTTTTAATTATAAACGATAATTTTATTATAATCTAATCATAAAATTAAAAGGATAAATAAATAATAATATGAGATAAAAGTAGTGGGGTAGGGTGTTGAATATTATTAAACAAAACCATTGTAGAATGTAAAATTTAAATGGGTGTTTAATTATTATGTGGAAGAGAGATAAGATGATGTGGAGTGTTGAGAATTGAAAAAGAGGTGTTTAATGTTGTGACCATTGTACATAGTCTAATCTCGAAAGTTTCTACTAATGATCCATTTATTATCTATTTGTACTTGTGTATTTCTGATGCTTTTGAGTTTTACTGTATTTGTTTTTATATTATATAGAAGGCAGGCTGACCAGCCCATGTATTGTTATTGAAGCTCAGCCCGTGATGGATGAGACATTTTATGTCCAATTTCTTCAATTTATAAATAATTTATAATTTTTATTTTCTCGTGGAGGGTATGGTACATTTCATTTTAAAAAATTACTTACCGACCCCTAACTAATTATGTATTATAAAAAAAATCCCCTTACATATTGAGAATTATCCACGTATCCACCATTCTTCGATGATGTCAACGTATTATTGACTGTTAGGAATATGATGCCGGTGATAAACGCATAAAAGAAAGAACAATGAAAGAACACACAAATTGTTAACCCAGTTCGTCAAAACAATTTGACTACATCTGGGGGCGCTGCCAAGCCAGGATTTTCACTATATGAGATTACATTGTGATTCAACTGAGAGTCTTGAGACTCTAAGGGTTACAATGATATTAGGGTTATTTATAATACAATATACCTAACCCTAATAGGAGAATGACATAAGCCCATCAGAATACTTTTGGGCCTATTTACAGTCTTTCAGGCTCCATAACTCAACAATCTCCCACTTGGAGACTGAACTCAACAATCTCCTACTTGGAGACTGAACTCAACAAACAATGTAGCCATCTTTCGATCTTCTCATTCAGTAGCCCACAACATGATTCACGGCAGCGCCAAGCCTCTCACCTCAAGTTCCGAGACCAATTGCTTTGATTCCGATCTGCCTCTAATTTCTGTATTCAGAACTGATCCCGAAGCTATATTCGATTCTCTCCTGCGAATTTTTTTCGCTCATAATCAAATATCTTACTTCGTCAGATTTCAACCTCTCTTTCCCTGCTGAAGACGGTAACCGTTCCACTCCAACTTTCTGGGAACCTCTCTTTCCCTGCTGAAGACGGTGACCGTTCCACTCCAACTTTTCGGGAACCTTTCTTTCCCTGCTGAAGACGGTGACCGTTCCACTCCAACTTTCCGGGAACCTCTCTTTCCCTGCTGAAGACGGTGACCGTTCCACTCCAACTTTCTGGGAACCTCTCTTTCCCTGCTGAAGACGGTGACCGTTCCACTCCAACTTTCCGATAGAGAAGACAACAGAATTAGGGCTCTAACCTCGTCATCAAAATCGAATCACATTCATCGCCTTCCTGTCAAGCACCTTCCACTCTTCGTCTTTCATATCCGACGACTTATCACCAAGGGGCTCATACAAATTTTTACCATACAGGTAATCTTCGATTTGCATCTTTCAGAACCTAAAGTCCGTCCCGTCAAACTTTTTCAATCGGCGTTTTTCCTACACCCATCATATTCGCTCCCACTCAACCCGGAGCTCTGATACCATTTGTTAGGAATATGATGCCGGTGATAAACGCACAAAAGAAAAAACAATGAAAGAATACACGAATTGTTTACCCAGTTCGTCAAAATCAATTTTGACTACGTCTGGGGGCGCTACCAAGCCAGGATATTCACTATGAGATTACATTGTGATTCAACTGAGAGTCTTCGGACTCTGAGGGTTACAATGATATTAGGGTTATTTATAATACAATATACCTAACCCTAATAGGAGAATGACATAAGCCCATCAGAATACTTTTGGGCCTATTTACAGTCTTTCAGGCTCCATAACTCAACATTGACAATCGAGAGTTTCTCTTTTTCCGAATCATGTATACAGTAGTAGCCAACATCATAAAACATAGAATAAGATTGTCATGTGATATACACATATTTCAAGTGTAATTATCAATCAAATTGTGATTATTGTTACGTTTATATAAATATTTGGATCAATATCAAGTTTGATTTGAAATAGAATTTATCAGGAGGGTCCAAATGTCTAAATTTAATAAGTGAAGGAGCTCAAAAAAATATATAATGAATTTATCGGGATTTCAAAATTAAAATTTTAATATAATCATAATTATTTATATATAAATATTAGTTTATGAATAGTGGTGATGACACAACTAATAATTTCATTAACTTCAAAAGAGTAATCATGAACATTGTAATTACTTGATATGGCTTAGAACTTAAATCCGAATTTGACTTAATTAAAATAAGGGACTTTGGAACTTTATATTGTCTGTAAAGTACAAAAAGAACTCCTTTTTCATTAAAATGCTTAAGTTAAAATAACTACGTCATTAAATCATTTTATTTGACGAAAGAACGATAAGCTCTTGAAATTATTAAGGGGTAAAGACATTAATAATTTAAACTTTTCTTTTTCATTTTTGATATGTATTTTTATATTTTTTATATGCAGAACATTGATTTTTAATTTTTTACACTTTTTATATAATTTGTTTTCCTCAAATTTTTATACGTTCTTATATGAATTACACGGATTTATAATTTTTTTTTTTAATATTTGTAGCATTTTTTCGGTGAATTATTTTTCGGGATTGCATTAAATAAACATGTTTTGTATTTTATTATCTGAACGATATATTTTCTTATATAAACTACACGGATTTATACAAAATTTTACACTTTTAGCAGTTTTCGGCTGCTGGAATTCCATTACATTTAGTCCATGGATCATTTAAAGAGTAAAAATGACATTTAATTCTTTTTGTGTCCACTATTTTAAACTTTTTAAGTTGATTTATATTTCCAATAGAACGAATCAAATTATAAAATATTATTTTGCCCGTTAAAAGAATCACATTGTGATATAACCTTGTACAATATTCTGCCTATTCTATTACAAAAATACTAAAATATAAAATCATGAAAAAAATCACAATTTAGATAAATGATATAAAAAATATAAAAGCTCAAAAAGTTTGAATACACTATTATCCTCAACTCCAATTATTAACTAATGAATCTTACCAGCCGGGCCCAGCCTCACAACCAGTTCTCTCCGACCCGACCCGCCCGACATCCAAACCCGCACGTGAGTATTAATCTGCAAGAAGTTAGACACGTGTAAACCTAAGAGAAACCATGCTACTGTTACAGAAACTGTAATGAAGACACATGTCCAAGACGTGTCCAGGATCCATGCAATTATTTTTGTGCCTCTCAAAAACAATACTGTAGAAAACCCAGCATGGGCCATTGGGCCGTAGCTGAATTTTTCTTTAAATTCTGGGGTCATTTTCGTCTTTTATCACCCCCACCCTCTGAAACAATATCCCAGCAAGAAAACCACACTTTGCAAGCTATAACTCACTGTTTAAACTCCCAAAAAACCCCATCAATATATATAATACACACTCACACATATACATACACAATAGTGTATCTATAATGCCTACATCTATGCATGTTGCGCTAAAGGGTTCATCAGTTGGCCGCTAGCTTGTAGTTCTTTTTTTTTTTTTGATGGAACTTGGTTTTAGGGTTTTTGGTAGCTAGCTTGAAGGAAAGGTAATCTTTTTATTTTGTTTTATTTAGTTAATATGATTTGTATAAATGAAATGTTTTCTATGTTCTATATATGAGCTTAATTTTGATGAAAAAACTAGTAGTGTTGATATATATATATATCATAAGCAATGTCTAATTAGCAGCTGATTCTACTTTAATCTTGATTAATTTATTTGATTTTTCCATTTATATATATGTATGGATTTTAGTTCATTTATTTGACTTTTCAGCCATTTTTATTCTAGTTTCGTGATATTTATTAGTGGATCAAGTAGTCTACAATAAGTATAACATGATTGATTAGTTAATTTGTAGTGAACAATCTGGAAAGTATGTATGAAGTTAAATAGATACTATAGGGGGTGGTAGCCCAATCGAGATCCTTTTATTTCAGATCGTGTTTCATTTTTCATTCCAACTATTTATACGCGTGCCAAATGCATAAAACTTGCATACTTATATATTTAAGAAAAAGATTTATACGCATATAAGTACTCGAAATGGGTTGAAATGGAAAACGAAATACAATTTGGAATAGATGATCTGGATTGGATTTAACCCCACCCTCTCAAAACAATGAAAATTAAATGTTCTTGTGCAGATTAATTTCGTGTCCCTTCAAATTATTATAAAATTGTTAGCTTGTTCGATTAGAAATATATATTTCGCCTGGAAATCTAGTGCTCTAGCTCCAACTACAGATATAAAGTTTCTCGAGACTCTGGAATTTATTCAGCACTTTGCTAAGATAAAATTTGATGGGGGTTAAGTCACAAAATTCAGATAAAGTTTGTAATTTGTGCTTAAATATATATAGCGATGAATTCACATAGTAGAATATTTATAATTTTGTGGAATAATATAGGTGCTTAAGATTCTCAAATCACCTCGATGAAACCCATTTCAACTGCCAAGAAATTTACTGGGCTTTAACATTTCTTTTTTTTTTTTTGCTTAGGTACATAGTGTGCTTCGACCCCTCGGCAGAATCTGAATGAAATAAAAATGGTAGCAACAGAATCTGAAATCATGTCGCATGGCAATGTTGATCATTCAAGTCAACAACAGCCCAAGAACCAGATATTGCAATCCCTTGGCAGGCAATCCTCTATATACTCGCTCACGCTAGACGAGTTTCAACATGCCCTTTGTGAGAGCGGAAAAAACTTTGGTTCGATGAACATGGATGAATTCCTCAATAGCATATGGACTGCTGAAGAAAATCAAGCTCAAGCTCAAGGTACAACCGCCACAGCCACAAGTACCAACACCAATGCGCTGCAATTTCCCCCGACGGATAAGGGATTAATAGCCAAGCAACCTAGCTTGCCGAGACAAGGCTCTCTCAGCATCCCCGAGCCCTTGTGTGGGAAAACGGTTGAGGAAGTTTGGTCCGAAATTCACAAGCATGGTAATGATAATACTCAAAGACATATTCAAAACCCTAATGTTACAACCGCTCAAAAACAATCCACATTTGGCGAGATGACGTTGGAAGATTTCTTGGTTCGGGCGGGGATCGTGAGAGAACAACAAAGTTACACTCACGCGCCACCTCAGCAACCGCCCTCGTGCGGAATGTTCCAGAACAATCCGATGGCGCCCCATTTTCCCGCGCGTCCAATAATGACGATTGGCGGCGTTGGGGTCGGTGGGCCCACCGGCAATAATGTCGGGGCTTATCCCGCGCTTCCTCAAAGCGGTGTGGGAGAGGTGGCACCGGGTTATCCGGGGGGAATGAAACGGGCGGGCGGGTACTCACAACCGCCAGCGGGTGTAAACTATGGCGGGAGATTGGGAAACGGGAGTGGAGGAGGATTCGGGCCGGGTTTGGGAATTGGGTCGCCCGTTAGCCCGGTTTCGCCGGACGGGTTAGCGAATCAAGTTGATAGTGGGAATCAATATGGGTTGGATAGGGGAGGTAGGAAACGGATCATAGATGGGCCGGTGGAGAAGGTGGTGGAGAGGCGGCAAAGGAGGATGATCAAGAATAGGGAGTCCGCTGCACGATCTAGAGCACGCAAACAGGCAATTGATTTGCGTATATCGATTTTTACTTCAAATATTTTGGCGAGCTTTTGTGAAGTTTCGTGTCGTTTTTGCAGGCGTATACGGTTGAACTTGAAGCGGAATTGAACCAACTAAAAGAGGAGAATGCACACCTAAAACAAGCTATGGTAATTAATGATCTTAAGATAGTTCTAAGCATAAACGATTCGCATTATAAACGAAACTCGATAAGCGTTATCTGGGATTTTGGTTAAAATATTATTGCTGACAGAAGTTTATCAATAACAGGCTGAGATGGAGAGGAAAAGGAAACAGCAGGTAAATTATATTATTCGCCTAATTTTATTCGTGCTACTTGTAGTAAACATGCGTTACGATTGTGCTAGTTATTTTTGCAAAATTCAATAATGAGCTTGTAAGTAAATTGTTTATGGATGCTTGTTTAATAGTACTATGAGGACGCTCGAGCAAAGGCACAAGCACAGATGCAGCCGAAGGCCAAAAAAGCGAACAAGAAATTACAAGCTATGAGGAGAAGTGTGAGTGGTCCTTACTAGAGATGATCAATTACACCAGTTTGGTTGCATTTCCGGGGATACAGAAAAAAACGAGCGAAAACGGTGAGAAAGTCGACTGAAACTCAGGCTGTTTCTTTCTCTTTAATGGAGGGTTTGGATGAAAGTTTTAGGCTTATAGGTTAGCTTTTTCAGTTATAGTTGTGTAATAATGTTTGATCTCACAAATATTTATTCGGTCGAGCTTTCTCTTACAGATAGATTGATAAGAGTGTCGTGTAGTTAGACGTTCGATATGTTTTTCGTTGATATATATATATATATATCATGAGAATGGAGTTGCATGCTATATAGAAAATGGTCGTTTAGAAATATGTCGATAGAAAGCATGATTTTGTTGTTGAGAACCTAGCTATCCAGGAATAATCGAGCCTTTTCTTGGTTGAAAGGGAGAAGTCTTGTTGGATTCGGTATAATATAGAATTTTTCTTTATATTATGTATAAGTTGTTGGTTATAATGCACACAATCAATCACATTACGTTCTTGGTGCAACTCTTCTTTTCTCTTTTTGCTTCTAACCACATCAAAATTTTAAAGTTATACCCGTATAATACGTATGTAGTGAAATTGAAATATATTTTTGTTTCATATTAATTCAGATTTATGTATATATTTATAACGTAATTGATTATTATTTAAGTTTTGAGTTTAACTTGTACGTACTCTAAGTATCTTATACATATTATAATTTTTTTTGGATGACGAGTGAAACCCGCAACCGCTACCGTTAGGTGTGCACTGGGTAAACTTCGCTCTTATACATAATAGTCTGTAAACCATACAAGAGAGGTAAACCAGTATAGGTTGCTTATAACTGACAGGCTCACAGTAGAGAAAGTAAATACGAATAATACAATAATTTTAGTATTTTTTTAAACTTATAATTGGCTTTTATCTATACTAGTTCAAGAATATATAACTAAAAAGCTGCAAATGTTGACAGTTCTTTAATGTTAATATTATCAATTAAAGACCCATACAAAATATTATTTTTATAGAATAAATTGAGTTTGAGAAATATATCTTTCAAATTTAAATGAAGATAAGTTGTATTTTTTCTCTCAAATAATTTAGTTTTATTTGTATTATGCTTTATATTTGTTCGAATTCATTTCTTTTTCGTGCTATTTTTCAGCTTATTTTTAATGTAATTTTCAAGAAATATTTGTAATATACTGTTTATATTGATGGTAGAATTTTCCGGTCCAGTGATTAATTAACTAGGATACAAACTACCAATGTTCTTTATTGATAACTATTAGAATAAAATATATTGGTTTAGACTGTTATATCTTTCCGTATCTTTCAGTTATTTGAATTTACTTTATTTTTCTTGATTGTATAGGTAGATTACGATTCATTTGATTTCATTATAATCTCTATAAATAGTTCATTATCAATAATACAATATTTACAGGTTTATATTATTCAACAATAACTAATAATTACATTAATAAATTCATAATGATTTTAGACTTTATCATCAAATGGTTCATAAATTTTTTTGGTTACACATAATTTTATTTAGGGAAAATTACATACACCTCCCTTACGAGCGCTGCCCGTCATTTTTCCTGCCCGAGAAGGTAAAAAGTCCAATTTGCCCCTACTATTTCTAAGGGGAAAAAAATTAAAAAACAAAAGAAATTCTGAAATATGAAATGACCGAAATACCCTTACCTCCATTTACATCAAAATGTTCCACCATTTTCACGCCCAAACTCTATTTCCCCTCTGTAAGAACGAACCATTCTTCTCTTCTGCAATTTTACAGTGATCGTGCCTCTTGGACGCGTCCAACCATTTTTTGTCATTCGTAGACGTCTGTACTTCACTCACAAGGGGAGAATTTCGCCTTCAGGTAAAGTTTTGAAACCCTAGCAGTTGGTTTTTTTTCTAAACAGATTTTTTTTGCCAACATTATACTGTTTTCTTTTTTAGCAGTTGGAATTAGGGGTGTTCGTTGGCCCGGTTCGGTCAGAAACCGAACTGAAATTTCGGTTAACCGAAATTTCGATTTGGTAATTTTACGAACCGAAAATCGAACTGAAATAGTTCTATTCGGTTCGGTTAAAAATCGAAAAAATCGAATTTAATTTTTTTATTTTTTGGGTTAAAAAAAACAAAAAAAAAAAAAATCATCTCTAGGATTCGAACCCAGGTCTTTTGGGTGAAAGGAAAACACCTTAACCACTAGACTACAATGTAGTTTGATATTTTTAATACAATTATTAATTATATAATATATTTAATTTAATAAAATTTAAAAAAATTCGGTTTTCGGTTCGGTCCGGTTAACCGACCCCACACACCGAAACCGAACCGAAAACCGAATTTTTGGAAAATTAACAATCGAAAACCGAACCGAAGTTTCGGTTTTCGGTTCGATTCGGTCGGTTCGGTTGATTTTGAACACCCCTAGTTGGAATAGATTTTGCACTTATGTTAAAGACAATGCTTTTCATGTATTTTACTAACTTAGGTGTTTTATATGTACTAGTAAGAAACACGTGCGTTGCACGTGAATTATATAATTTCGTTTAAATAATTCATATAAATAACTATTGTGTTTATTTGATAATGTTTTATATCTAAAATCTCCAATAACAACTTAACTATATGAGTAAGTCATTAATAAACTACAATTATTTAAAAGATTAAATTTTGGTGAAAAAAGTTTAATCAACATCAAAAGAAATAAAATTAATATAATTTTCGGATCAATGATTAGACCATGCAAACTAGAAATACTTTTTCTTGGATAAAGGAACAGATTACTCGATCTATTTCCGTATCGCTCATGATATATATCATAACTCGGACATCCATTTCAATAGCATATCCCATTTTTGCGCAGCAGGGTTATGAAAATCCACGAGAAGCAACTGGGCGTATTGTATGTGCCAATTGCCATTTAGCTAATAAGCCCGTGGATATTGAGGTTCCACAAACGGTACTTCCTGATACTGTATTTGAAGCAGTTGTTCGAATTCCTTATGATAAGCAAGTAAAACAAGTTCTTGCTAATGGTAAGAAAGGGGGTTTGAATGTGGGGGCTGTTTTTATTTTACCGGAGGGGTTTGAATTAGCTCCTTCCGATCGTATTTCTCCCGAGATGTCTTGTTTCATGAATATCTTGTCATATTTGTATATGTGTATCATAATTGAGAAACTTTCGTTCATCTAGCTCACTCATAAGTACTTTGTACCCAATCAATTCAAACTACACAATTCCAAAAGTCAGTTGTATGGTTTCACTTTGACATTTTATTAGCCCCACATGTGTGGGTCGTGTTG
The DNA here is from genome assembly GCA_963669365.1 of Verbascum thapsus. Taxonomy (NCBI): domain Eukaryota; kingdom Viridiplantae; phylum Streptophyta; class Magnoliopsida; order Lamiales; family Scrophulariaceae; genus Verbascum; species Verbascum thapsus. The sequence continues at coordinate 3,534,396 of OY770120.1, forward strand.
ATTTTTTTTCATAAAATTTTCGAGCCCATTCGCATACACCTACCTTTAACTTACAAGCAAATGAGGAAATCAATCCCAGACTCGTTTACAAGTTTTATCGTTTATATAATTTCTACCAAATTATTTTATGTTTATATCAAATATTATCAAACTTAGTATGTTAAAATTTTAATTTTGAAGATAGTCATATTTTATTAAATATTAAAGATAATGACTTTTAGTTAAATGAATATATTCTGTGTTATATTAAAAATAAAAATATATTAAAGATAAAAAGATATTGAATATAACAATAGGCTAGAGAAGAATTAATTTGCATAACTATTTCTCTTATTCTGCATAGTTACTTTGCAGTCCACTTATTTCGGACAGATAACCATATATTATAATAAAATATTACATTGTAAATTTTACATTGACTCCTTATAACTAATTGTCGTTAGTCAATAATCACAAAAATAGACAAAAAATCTCATTTATAAATAAATATTTTTTTAAAAGAAAGTAAATCAAACTGAATAGTATCTTATAACCTTATATAAACTTATTTTCTACTAACTAATGTCAGCATATTATTTTGGCAACTTGCTAGTTTAATTGTCTGACATATTGTTTAGGACCAAACAAAAAAAAAAGTATTTGAATTTGTATATATTGATATTTTTATTTTGTAATAAAAGTTAATTCCATATCTTAATTATATTTTTGAAAATTATTTTTCAGTGTATCTAAAGGAAAATTAAGATAAATTTTATTAAACAATTTAGTCGAACCAAAATATTCGGCATCAAGTATGTTATTTTGGCACATCATTATATTCTCACAACTTAGTTAAATTCATTCTAAATTATCACAAATTGGTACAAATTTGAATTTTCCCTTAGTTACCAAGATATTATCAAGTTTCTTATGAAAGCATGTATTACGGGTTGAAAGTTAGAGTAACATCTACTTAAATTTACATTCACCCACTTAGAAATTCTTTGGTCAAAGAAAATTGAGAGACAAAATGAAAAATCTGAAAACAAATGGAGTGTAATCTATACTATTATAAGAGGGATTATTTCTAATTAAATCTAGAATAGAACAATTATACATGATTTTATTTTTAATTTTTCTCATGCATTTACAGTTAGAAATCCAAATATATCCATTTTAATTTATCTTTTCCATTCGACTAATTTAATATTTTTAGCGATAAATTGTAAGTAAGTGAAATAAAATATCATAAACGAACAACTATGAAAATGATCAATAAGAAAATTTTATATCTCACTCATAAAACGTGTATTTAAAACAATTGTTACCAAAACAAACAATTTATGTAATGTGTAATAATTAGATTATTAAAAGTTAATTATATTTTTAATCCAAAGTAAGAATTTTGTGTATTTTTCATATATTCTTTTATAATGGAATACATATATAGTTTTTACGGTACAAGTATTTTATTTGTAATACATATTTTTTTATAATAAAATTAAAATTTTATTTCTGTGTAACTTAGATTATTGTTGTTTATATATATTTATAATCGGAGTTATATTTTTAGTTTGGAAGAATATTGTGAACTCATTGATTTATAAAATAGTAAAATTCAAAAACACTTATAAGTCAAAAAAGTAAAATGTTGACAACATGCTCTTGTTGCCTAGATAATAATTATTCAACAAATTAGGGTCACTTCAAGTAAGAGTCATTCACAAATCTTTATCTATTTTTGTTCTCATGTTGAATTATGTATTTTTTGGTAAATGCTTCATAATTTTTATGGCCCATTGTGACCGGGACTAATACCAATAGTTCAAATATGTAAAATAACAATTCTAGAGTCTTCTTGTTTTTTTTTTCTTTTTACCAATATGTAAAGTCCTAATGTTATTATAAACTTTGTAAATATATAATTTTTTATTATAATTATTTAATGTGCAACTATTTTGACATTAGGACCCCATGATAAGAAGTATTTAATAATTTGTTGGATAAGTGTGTCAGTGGACTATTAATGGAACAAAACCAATACATTCTTCTCGCTTACTTTATCTTACTATAAAGCTCTAAACTAATAATATTTAAATTTTTTGACAAAAGACAATGGCTATATTTGGTTTTGTTTTGGTTGGTTATTTTGGTGAGAATATTTGGTGAGAAATTTTTTGGGAGGCGTGCATTATTGGTGAGATAGTGTTTGGTTTAATTTGAGAATTGGTTTTTGATTGTATTTTTTGGTGAGATAGTGTTTGGTTTTGTTTTGGGAGGGAACATAAATTACTGTAGCAGTCAAATCATGACAGTTTTTGTCTGTTAATGATTAAAAAATAATTATAACATCTTTACAAATAATAATTACTATGCACAATTTGATGAATTCACAACCATAACTTACCTTCAAGGCTCCAAGACCAATACTATAACAAAGAAATCAATAATTAGTGCAAAATAATTATAACTTGCATTACAGAAATTAGTAAATACCAAATAGAAATAAAATTACATACATATAATATGTAAGATAGACATTAAATTAGGAGATAAATTAGGAGACTTTCGACACTGAAATAATTTTATGGAGTATTTTCGTATCAAACACCACTACAAGAGCTAATAAGAATAAATTGAGAATAAGGTACCTTTCTGTATCCAAATGTATTTCTCGTATAAGAATGAGGGTGAGAGAAATCACAATTGATATATAAAATGATGTATGAAATGGTGTGGTCATTGTGACAATTTATAGAAAAAAATTTGTAGAAAATAATTTGTCACGTAGCAAAATAAATAAGTGGTTCATGGAAAAAGAAATGAAAATAAGTAGTTATCATAAAAAAAAATGGTTACTTTATATCAACTATATCATATAAATAATTGAAAAGTAATAAAAGACTGGCACATGGACTGACTTGATAAATAGTTTACCAATTCACGGGTAAACAGTACTATTATAACCTGACTTGATAAACAGTATACTAATTCACGGGTAAACAGTACTACTATCCCACTAACATGACACAGCACATGGACTGACATGGATTGACATGAATCCAAAAATTGTAATATTAAGTAATACTTGTAATATTTATCATATATTTATATGAATATTTATATGTATATAGTAGTTGATATCTATATATTTTTAAAATTTTAATTAATATATATAAATAAATTACCACATATTTTTACATTTATTATATATCTCTTAATAATAGTATATAAATATATTCATAGATTTTATTATATATTTATATTGAATTTTAATTATTATATATTGCCTTTTATATTTAATATTCAAGTGTATTACAACCGTGATGGGAACTTTTTTGGTGGCCCATCCATGTGATGAGAGACTGTATATTATATTAAAATGGGGAAGAAATGGTGGAGTGCACAAGCTTTTTGACCACAATTTAAAAAGAAGAGAGCTGACCACCGACAATGACAAGATGCAGTGGATTGAAAATGGGTTGAAAATGGGCTTCGAAATTTTGGACCAAAAAAATTGATTTTATTTGCCCAAATAAAATGAGACCAAACACAAGTTGGCCAGAATTTTGGGCCAAAACAGGCCCAAAATAAAACCAAACATATCCAATGCTTTTGACACGTCTTAGGTGACTTTTATAATATATTATTATAGCTTTGGTTAGATAACTAATATAAGTAGATATATCATAATAAACTAATTTTATAGAGTTTTAGAGGGCCAACCAAAGTATTTGGAAGAATACATCATCATTCATAACAGTGCATAAGAAGCATATTGATATGATCATAACAAATGCACTCAAAAGGATAAATTCGCTTTTCAATTTCAAATCAACAAAATTCAAAAACGATAACGAATTTCGTAAGCAAGGCAGAGGCAATTACTCGCACTGATACCACATGTAAGCATATAATAAAAGCTATACATACAAAGGTGTTCTAAACAAGTATGAACACGTTAAAGCGTAAGGGTATAAAGATCGAGTTACCTCTGGCCATTGTTACTTTTTCCGGCGAATTCGAACTTTATCTCCGGCGAATATTTCGAGGTTCTTCTAAACTCTCAAACTCACCCTTAGATGGTGTTGATTTATGAATGTAAGTATGAGATTAGGGACCCCAAAATCATTGTATTTATAGCCCCATTAACCATCAATCATGGGCACTAACCATCAATAGTGGGCAAATATCCGATTAACCATCAATCATGGACACTAACCATCGATAGTGGGAAAATATCCCATGTTTGACATAAACCATGATGGGCCCTGCTTTATCCAGCCCAAGAAGGCGCTCGTTCCAGGCCCAAGCCACCCGAGCCCATGTACAAGAGGCAGGCGAGGTGGGCTAGGGCCCGGGCACCTTAGGCCCACAACCGCGTATTAGGGCCCACGGCCCAACTAGGCGCCTATAAATACCCCCTTAATCAATTCATTAATCACATTTTGACTATTTGGAGAATTATCTTAATCTCACTGAATATTCCCAGTTCTCAAGCAGTAGAGAACCATATCAACTTGAACTACGAAGAGACTTGATCCTATCTGCTAGGTACGTAGGCAGCTCGAATTACTCGAGCGCAGCCCACAATCCGAAACACCCTATCTGGTCTGTCGTGAGATGGGTCGGATCCCATCTCCACGTGTCTCTCACGTGACTGTAACTATTCGATCCCGCATCAAACCACATTAATGAAAAGATAATTTCCATTGATATCATAATTGATGGAAATATTCTTACACAAAAAAGAACGTAATAAATGTACTAAACCTAAACAAGCTGATCTTCATTCAAAAATTTGCCTAGAAGTTTGTCTCTTAATCACACTTTCCTGCAGTAAGTATAAACAAAATGAATGCACACTTTCCTGCAGTAAGTATAAACAAAATGAATACGTTTTTTTTTTATCGAAATTTCAAATCGACGTATAAATCACAAACGTCCAACCCGACGAAATGCTGGAAAAATAACCCTTCTTACATCGCTATGTAGCAATCACGAGGCTCCAACATATGGATGATTTCTCCCATTTTAGGTCGATTTTCGACTTCAAAATCCACACAACGAAGGGCAATAAGTAATACTCTCTTAAGTTCCTTCATCTTGGGCAGTTCGGGCAGCTTTGGGTCGAGTATGAGCTCAAATTTTTCATCTGCTACCACTGATTTTATCCAATCAACCAAATATTCCTGTTAATAAGAAGTGTTATTCGTTCAAAATGTTGTCCTATTTATCGAAGAAATATAAGAAAAAGGGTTTATCGAGAGATTTTAAACCTCTATTTCGTTAACAGTTGATGATGTTGAAGGTTTTCCAGATACAATCTCCATTATAAGTATCCCAAAGCTGTAAACATCGCTCTTCTCGTTTAAAACCCGAGTCATATCGTATTCTGGAGCAATGTACCTATATATCCAACAAAACATTATATTAGTTAGGTCTATCTAAATAAAATTTCTTAATATCTACATATTATACGATAAGTGTATATTAAACGGTCGCAAAAAACACCCTCCAATAGAAACAAATTATAATTTCACCCCTTATCAATAAACGTAGATTACAACAAGGGTTGCCTTTGTAATTTGCAGAAATTCACGGGGCTCGTGATAATTACTCGATAAATTAGGGGTGTGCATGTAATTATTCATATACGTAACTTACCCCGACATTCCTGTTGAATGAGCTGTGGCACGATTCCACTCGGGCCCTAAGAATCTATTGATCCCAAAATCAGAAATTTTCGGGTTCCATTCTTGATCGAGAAGTATATTGCTGGATTTCAAGTTTCGGTGAACAAATGCAGGCCCGGTATCTTCATGAAGATAAGCTAAACTGAGGAAAATGCCACAAATTTAAACTTAAGTTTGCATTAACAAAACACAAAAAGTGAATTCAGAATAAAAATTTCGATACCCTTTTGATGATTATCTTCATTCGGATTTGCCACGCTAAAGGACTAACTTTGGCTGTGTATTGACGAAGCCAATGCTTAAGATTGCCGTTTTCGATATATTCGTAAACAAGAGTCCTAATAAAATGAACATAAGATAAAAGATTTTGAATTATGATCAGATTATTTGTATTTATAGCTTAAATTTATGAAAAATAAATAATATAAAGAAGAGATTTTTACCTATATGTTCCTTCAGCACAATATCCTACTAACTTGACCAAGTTTTTGTGCCTAATCAACAACATTGCTTCTGCTTCTCTCGCAATATTGAATGTTGTCATGATGGCTTGTCATTAATGAATTTCGATTAATTCTAGGTTTAGAAGATATAATGATGTATTGAATTTGTTTGAGAAAGAAAAAATATATTGGACTTAGTTGTTGAGTTTAACTATGACTCTTCTTCTAGGAATTTAAAACTGTTGATAACTGACTGAATCACATGAAGAGGCGGGAAATAATGATATTTCTTTTTTTTCTCTCCATTTTTTGGTAAATCTTTTTAAAAAATAGTATTAGAGATAATGTTGGTATAATTTTTGACTTTTGTAAACAATAATAGCAATTTTTATTTATTAAAATAAAATATAAAGTGTGAATCTAATCATACTACTATTTTATAAATTATATTGTGTAATTTACAGGAACGTAAATTCTTAGAAGTTATATTTGTAAATGCAAATTTTCATCCTCTTGTGCAGCATTTCTAGAACATAGCAACTTTGTTTCTTAATTAATTATTAAAGACATAATGCTGCTTAATTTACTTACTCAATTTTTCATGGAATAAGAAGTGGTGTACCTATGTTCTCTATTTGGCCTTTTGTGAATTTTCTATTCTATCTGCTTTCCTTTTTTTTTTTTTCGCTTTTCTTAATTACGGATTTTGGTGCTAGATTTTCTTCGATTTTTGGATTAGTTTATGGACAAGAGTTGGTAAGTATAATTAGGGGAGTAAACGAGCCAGCTTGGTGATTTTTCTAAGCTCGAGCTCATAGAGCTTAAAATGCCGAACTCGAGCCGAGCCGACTTTTTATTTATGTTTTAATTATTTAATATATATTAATTAATGTAATAATAAAAATAAAAATAATATATTAAAAAATAAAAAGCTCGCGAGGTTGTTTCAGAGATAAGTGGGTTCGAGTCGAGCTCGTTCGAGCCGAATACACATCTACATGCCTTGTTACATCATTAACATATAGTGTTTAACACCTTTAAAAATACACATCTACATGCCTTGTTAAACAATATTGCTCCTATGATCCCCCAAAATCCAACTATAAAACCAAATGTCATAGCAATATAAAATCCTTCAGTTATAAGCTCACCATCTTCAGATTTCCCCTTCCTCACTGCACCATTGCCATCATTGCCAGAACTTGGATCTGAATGAGATTCGTCTCCTGGGCAAGATTTATTGAGCGGTTGTCCACAAAGGCCATAATTCTCGATATAGGCCGATGCATCAAAGGTAAGTGCTTGACTACTTATTGGAATTCTTCCAGACAAGTTGTTGTAAGACAAGTTCAAAATTCCTAGGTGGCTCAGTCTGTCTAGACTGGTTGGAATACCGCCTGAGAGAAGGTTTCTCGATAAATCAAGAAAATTCAAAGACTTCAACTCACCGATGTCCCGAGGAATAGATCCGGTTAAATTGTTCCTAGAGATGTTCAACCCGATCAGACCCACTAGTTTCGTGATATCTGCAGGTATTTCTCCTGCTAAGTTATTGCTTGAAAGGTCAATTAGTTTCACAAGGCCAAGATGGTTTATGTACTTAACCTCTTTTCCTTTCCACATGAAATATGCACTTTCGAAGGAGTTGGCATCTACGGAGTACCAACTGTTCGTAAATGGGAATCCTGATACATACCAAGAATAGGATAACATGTTATCATTCGTCGTGTCGATAATGGCGCTGTAATTACGTACACACTCTGGTATAGCTCCGTTAAACTCGTTGGAAGAGAGGTCTAAGACTTGGATATATGTTAAATCACATAAGTTTGAAGGTATGCTACCGTTGAATTGGTTGGAACGTAGGATTAGAACCACTAGACTTGAGAAACTATCACCCATCCAAGCCGGTATTTCTCCGGTGAATCTATTTTCTCCGAGGTCAATCATTCTCAAGTTTGTACAGTTCCTCATAGATCTTGGAAACCCTCCTGAGAAAGTATTATTTCGTAAATGCAGCAAATAAAGGGCACTTAGATTCCCAAATAAGTGAGGTATCTGCCCAGAGAAGTGATTATTTGCCAAGTTAAGATGCGTTAACCCCTGAAAGTTAGTAAAACAATCAGGAATCTGACCAGAGAACATGTTATCGGAGAGGTCTAAAAAATCCCAATCTCTATCTTGGCACAAGAAATTTATTGAACCCGAGACTTTATTTCCTGATAGATCCAATATTGTTCCACCGGGACGATTAGGAAGCATTCTCGAAGGATTGAAGCTCGTTATAGAGAATGAGAACTCGGGGAAAACACCATTCATTTGGTTGTTTGAAGTGTTTAGGTATAGCAGTTTAGAAGATACACCACCAAACCAACTAGGAATCATGTCTGAAATTCCAGCACCAGATATGTCAATATAAACTAATTGTTTCAGTGTTTTAAGCCATAGAGGGAAATATGGTCCTAATTTGCAGTTCCTTAGGTCCATATACTCTAGTTGGAACGGAGGAACCCAGTCTGGGTTTACCTTAAACGTCAGAGACGGGTTATAAGAAAAGTCCAATAGCCGTAGCCGATAGAGGTTCAACATATGGACCTCTGTGATTAACCCTTCCAAGAGATTTGAACCGATCCACAAAATTTCAAGCTTGGATAGGCCTCCAATGCTTTCAGTTAGATTCCCACTGAACATATTGTGGTCAAGAAATAGCTCTTTCAGTGATGAATAAACTGAAAGATCAGGAATTGGACCCATAATTTGATTCGAAGACAAATCAAGAACACGAAGATTGGGAAGTTTAAGGAACCCCTGTTGGATAGACCCATTGAGTTGATTTTCCTGGAGTTTCAATTCCTTCAAGAATGAGAACCTTGACATATTGGAAATGAACCCACTTATACTATTGCGACTCAATTCCAGATATTGTAATTTCTTCTCTATTTCTCCAGATAAGTTTGTCATTACCTCGTGAAAATCTCCATTCAAATAATTTGAACTGAGATCTAAATACATTAAACTGCTCATATTACCAAAATATTCTGGAATCCCACCGTCAAACTCGGTTGAACTAAGATCGAGGTGTTCGATGAATTTCATGTTCTTGAAAACATCAGGAATTGGACCTGGCATACTAACACCTTTGAGATTCAGAAAAGCAAGGCTGGTGCTGAAGTTTGAGAACCAAGAAATTAATGGCAAGGGGGGTGTTAAGAACCAATTCCATGGGATATCGAGGACTGTAAGAGAATTAGAAGTGTTGATTTTGGGTAGCAAATAAGAAGGGATTTCTGGAAGGAAAGCATGTCCCAAGTGCAGCTCTTTTAAGTTAGTCATTTTGGCTACTGTTTCTAACCAATTTGTTGACAATGATAGGTTTGCAAAACTGAGATCAAGATATTCAAGCGATCGAAGATTAGAAACCCAATCAAGGCTTTCACTAAGGCAACCTAAATTTTCATGAAGATCAAGATATAGCAGATTGGATAGGTTTCCTAGATGATCAGGGATTAGTCCACTGAAATTTGAATATGAAAGATTGAGATACCTTAGCTTGCTGAGTGAACCAATGAACTCAGGAATAGGGGCGGTATTAAAATCATTGAAACTCAAGTCTAAGTAGGCTAATTGCTTTAGCTGAAGTAACGAAGTGCTAATCGTACCTTTAAGGGGAAGATTAAGGTCGTAATCCTCAAATGGACCACGAAGATTTAGTTGAGTGACATGATTAGTTCTGTTATGGCAATGAACTCCTCTCCATTTGCAGCAGTCGGTTTTACTACTCCAAGACGATAAACGACCATTCGTATCGATAAGTTCGTTTTTGAACTTGAGTAGAGCTTGTCTCTCAACCTCAAAACACCTGATTGTAGTAGCAGATTGTGGTGAAGGTCCTAAGAACAGAACAAGGAACAGAAGCTGAAAGTGCTTCATTTTTGGGATCATGTTTTAATGATTTCCCTTCTTTTTTTGAGCAGATTATTATGGAAAACTTGTCTTTCTTATAGTAAGGTATACTTGACTTGGCTGAATTTCTAACGACCCCACGAGAAAAATCAAAGATAGGAAGATAGAAAGTTCATCAACTAATGGTTATAAGGTTTCTCCTTTTCTAGAACCAAAGTACCCCTAACCCAACGAATAAGAAATAATTTGACTTTGGAAAAAATTGTAAGAGAAAAATTATCATTCGAGAATGATCAAAATGTTAAATAGATTACTATACAGGTAGTATCCAAAATCCCAATCCACTTCGCCTATGGAATTCACTTTTCAGCATGGTTATAACTTCTTTTTTATTTTTTACTTTTTAATTAACTTATAGAAAGGAAATTACCATAAACATTTTAATGTATGCTTAATACTTTATAATCATTTAAATCACAAATTTGTATCTCTTAATTTCAAAATGAATGGATGCAAATTTCTTCTTTTAAGTCCTCTGCCGTATGAAATAAGCAAAAAGTCTTTTGCCCATAAGAAAACAAAACAGAGCACTCCTTATTTTCAGAAAGTCTCAATTTTTGCCTTTCATTTTCTTTCTCTATAAACTCGTTTGCACTCGGTAGAGCGCGAATATTATCTTCGTGGAATATTTCTAACAAAAAGTTGATGCTATGTTTGGATTATGAAAAAAGAAAAAAGTTGTAATTATAGCATATGGTAAAAAGAATCTTTTGAATTTTAATTTGATTGTTTCCAATAATCACATGGTTTACTGAAATGGACTGCCGGCGGCATACAGAGCTTCTGGACATCACCGGTGAACGCTCTTTTCATTGGCTTCACCTTTATCTCATACAGCTTTGGCCATAGCTTCCCAGTCACTATAAAAAAGAAAATATGAATCATACATATATATATATATACACACACACATATTAGGTGTACTTATTGTGTAATTTATTGGAATTTGAAAGTTTTAAAATTCAAATCATTGCATTCATGTCGAGAATTATTCTCATTAACCATTTTGATCATAATCCCCCACAATGCATTCATGTGTGCCTTTAATTTTGAAGGTTACATGTCTCTTTTCTACACTATAAATAGGTTCTAGAAGTCTAGTTTTAGAACACACAACAAACACAAGCATACATCTTCATATATTTTCTATATTCTTGGGCGACATAGATAAGGTCTTGTTCACATAGTTTTCTTGTGAACGTGGTCATAAGGAGAACACCGGCGTGACCTTCTTGAGTTTTATCTTGGGGTGGTGGTGAGCCGACAATACCTGCACGAGGGAGGCCAGTGGCGTGACTCCTATAGGCCAGCCGTTTTTACTTTCAAATTATTTCGTTTTAAATAATATATATTTATTATTTTGCAAATTGCTTATACTACATTCATGATTTGATTATAATATGTCATTTGCATGATAATTAGAGAATTTTTACAATAATCTAAGATCGTGAATCGTGATTATTGACTTGGTTAATCGTGAATTTTACTTAACTTGTTCCTATTAGTTGAATTATATATCTGCTGAATTTTGATATTAAGGGCTAACTGATCATTTACCATTGTAGTATTTAACTTTGTTCTTCAAACTGACATAAAAGAGAGTGCATAGCTTTCTGCAAATTTGAAATCGAATGATGTATTAGTATTTATTTTATTGCTATGTTTCTGTAATCTGCATAATACACAAATCAGAATTTGCTAAAATATTTTGATATTAATTATTGTTTGCATTATACAATCATTATTTGTTTGCTGTTAGCATATTAAATCCGGTAATTAGGATATCTTCTGTCAAACCATTATATTATTTAATATACACATATGAGAATGATTTGTTTGGATTAGTACAGTGCACTATCAACATCTTGAATGAATTTAAAGTTATTAGTGCATACAAGAAATAGATGTTATTATGCATATAATTAATCATTTTCATACAACTATTCATTTGATTTTGCTAACCGACAGATATACTATTTTTGTCTCATAAAGTTGAATTGAATTCACTTAATATATTTGATAACTAGTGTCCGTTGGAAAGTTTAGTGGTGAGTTAATTGCTTGGTAACATTTAAGTAATAAAATTTGTACCGTTTCTTTTAGTCAACTTAAACTTTGCTATTTTTTATATTTGCTATTCTTTATATTAACTGATAAAACAGTAATTGAATACCATTACATGCTTGATTTTAATATTGTTTTAATTATTTTATATTGATATTGTTTGTTGACCCTACAGTTAATTGCTTCATTTGAATTATCGTTTCTTTGCCTTATTATTCCTAGAATTAGTAAAGAAAACTAATCTAAAACAATGGCATCTAGAGAAGACGCTAGTAGTGTTAAGCCCGAGAAGTTTAATGGGTTAAACTTTAAAAGATGGCAAAACCAACTAAGATATTGGTTAACTGTTCTTGGGTTTATGTTGGTTGTAGATGAGAACGTTGAGTCTAGTTCTTGGCAAACTCCTGAAAACATAGACTATCATTGTCGTAATCGTATTCTTAGTGCCTTGTCTGAAAGGCTTTGTGATGTCTACCATACTTATACTAGTGCTAAGGAACTTTGGAATGCATTAGAAGTCGATTATTGTTGGGATTGGAAAATTCTTCTATTCAACATCAAGAACAGAATTACAATAGGAGGAGCAAACTCTCACACTCAACTATTACAAAAAACCAATCCTCACTAATACACTTCTACTCTAAGTGTATTTCACTCTTCACACACTTTTCTCACTTGTGTGTTTGATACAAATGAACAACATGAAGCACTCTATTTATAGCACCAAAACTAGGTGGTAGGTGTGTTAGGTGTGAGGGAGCTTGAGCTTCAATGGTAGATAGCAATGGTAGGTAGCAATGGTAGGTTTACCAACTTCATGGTAGGTAGCTTCATGGTAGGTTTACCAACTTCATGGTAGGTATATCAAATTGGATTCTTCCAATAAGAAAGATGGTGGAAAATCCCTACAAATCTCCCCCTCCACCTTTTTCTTTATTTCTCTCGTTCCTGCGATGCTTGATGGCTCCCCTTCACTGGCAACAAGTATCCATTCGGATGTGGAGTATTTTCTTTGTGGAACTATACCTCGCATAGAACGTCGAACATGAGTACATTCAGCTTCGTCTTCAGATGAAGGCTCCCCCTGCTGAGGAATATCATTACTGTGAGCATCCTCATCACCTACTGAACCATCACTCTCTTGTTCAGTAGTATCATGCATCTCCTCGTCGTTGAGAGGAATGTTTGATGATACATGGACTTCGTCTTCTGGAGTATGTTGTTTGTGGATTACTAGAGCATACTCATGAAACTCGTTTTCATGAAATACAATATCTCTGCTTCGTATAACTTTCTTCACTTTGGGATCCCACAACCGGTATCCGAATTCTTCATCTCCATAGCCGATAAAAATGCATGGGTTTGACTTGAGATCAAGCTTCTGTCTCAACTCCTTGGACACATGTGCAAATGCCTTGCACCCGAACACTTTCAAGTGAGAGTAAGAAACATCTCTTCCTGACCATTTCTTATCTGGCACTTCAAAGTTTAAAGGAACAGAAGGTGATCTGTTTATAAGATAACAAGCTGTCAGTACAGCTTCACCCCAGAATGGCTTAGGTAGTTTAGCCATACTTAACATGCAACGAACTTTCTCCACAATGGTTCTGTTCATTCTTTCGGCTACACCATTGTGTTGTGGGGTTCGTGGGACCGTCTTCTCATGTCTGATTCCATATGCGGCGCAATATGATGAGAATTCTCGGGAAGTGTACTCTCCTCCATTGTCTGAACGTAGACACTTCAACTTCTTCCCCGTTTCTCTTTCTACCATGGCATGAAATAGTTTGAAGCGATCAAACACTTGATCCTTACTCTTTAGACAGTAAGCCCATACCTTTCGTGACGCATCATCAATAAATGTCACAAAATATCTGCTTCCTCCAAGTGACTCCTCTTCAATGGGTCCACATACATCTGAGTGGACAAGACTGAGTAACTTTGAGTTGTTTTTCCTGGTAGAACTGAAGGAAACTCTGTGTTGTTTCCCGAATAAACAGTGCTCACATGGATCTAGGGCAACACCTTTGCCCATGGAAATGACTTCCTTCTTTACAAGAGTTGTCAGTCCCTTCTCACTCAAGTGGCCTAACCTCTGGTGCCACAAATTTGGTGATGTCTCTTTTTCAACAGCATTGAGACTTGGATGACACAACTTTACATGGGTTTTATAAAGAGTACCACAAATATGCCCTCTTGCAACAGTCAAGGAACCTTTAGATAACTTCCACGTACCTTCTTTGAATTGATTATGATAACCTTGATGATCTAGAGCTGCACCTGAGATAAGATTCAATCTAAGATCCGGAACGTGCCGAACATCTTTCAACACAAGTGCGCATCCGACATTGGTTGTTATGTGCACATCACCAATGCCAATAATCTTCGAGAAACTGGTGTTTCCCATCTTCACAGCTCCAAAGTCTCCGGACTTATAAGATGTGAATAAGTTCTGGTGTGGAGTGGCGTGAAATGATGCGGCTGTATCAACCACCCACTCAACATCATGAGTACCTACATGTAAGCATTCTTGTTCACCATGTGTAACAAGCAACACGTCTGATGACAAACTAACCATAGTCGCACCATCTTCTTGGCTAGTATTTTGACTTGTCTGTGACTGCTCTCGTAGAAACTTTCTACAATCTCTTTTCCTATGCCCATAATTACCACAGTGATTGCAATATCCTTCAAACCAAGTATTGTTTTCAAAGGACATACCCCTATCTTGTGATCTGCCGCGAACTTGAGAGTTTCCTCTATTTTGACCTTGGCCTCTACCTCGACCTCGACTTCTTCCTCCATTTCTGCCTCCCCATCGTCTGTTAGTTTCTGATATGAGGGCATATGATTGTTCCGTCCCGGCTTCCTTCTTTCGGGCTTCTTCATTCATCAGGGCATCTGTGACCATCTGCATAGTCACATTTCCATTAGGAGCAGAATTACTGAGAGTGACAACAAGAGTCTCCCAGCTGTCAGGTAGAGAGCTCAAGAGTAGTATCGCCTGTTCTTCATCTTTGAGAACCCATCCGGTGGTGCTCAACTGATTCACGAGATCCTGGAATTGACTGGTGTGTTCTGACACCGAAATACCACCTCGTAACTTGTGGTTCACTAATCGCCTCATTAGCAATGTCTTATTTCGGGCGGTTTTTGCTTGATACATGCTACCAAGCTTCTCCCATAGTGTGTAAGCACTCTGTTCTTGAGCAACATGGTGGAACACACTATGATCGATCCACTGTCGAATTTGTGCGACAGTTTTTCGGTTCATCTTAGTCCATTCTTCATCCGTCTTCTTATCCGATTTGGTGCCCTTATTATCAATAGGATCGGCTAAATCCCTCAAATTTAGCAAATCCTCCATCCGAGGCTTCCACATATTGTAGTTTGTGGAAGTGAGCGCAATCATGGTGTCCGATAATGATTTTTCCATAATAAATGTTCAACAATATCTCGTACCATATTTTCGAAACTGAATTTGGACAAACGGAGCTCACCGTTGAATCCGCAATGGTCGAAAATGGTAGGGTAGCTACGTTCGGGGTCAAAATACAATTTTTGAAAAATTAAGGGACCAAACTGCAAATTTTCAACAATTGAGGGACCCAACTGCAAATTTTCAAAATTTCAGGGACCAAACTGTAAATTTTCAAAACTTGAGGGACCAAATTGCAAATTTTCAAAATTTCAAGGACCAAACTGACAATTTTCAAAACTTGAGGGACCAAAATGAAAATATCTTAAAACTTAAGGGCTGACTACTGACGTGGCAGTGCTGACGTGGCAGTGCTGGCGTGGCACCTGGCGTGGCAATGCTGATGTGGCAGTGCTGACGTGTCACGATGACGTGGCGGATGATGTGGCAGTCGTCTTCTTCATTGGAATTTTCCGGCGGCGCGTACAGTGGCTTCCGGTGGTAAAAAAATTCCTAAAAAATACCAGTTTTCTCCTCTCGACGAGACGAATCCAACGGTATATTCAGATTTCAATTCCGAGCAAAATTGAAAAACTCGATTTTTCAGATTTTTGAAAAATTATGGAAAAAATATCAAAAGTTCAACCTTGCTCTTGATACCACTTGTTGGAATTGGAAAATTCTTCTATTCAACATCAAGAACAGAATTACAATAGGAGGAGCAAACTCTCACACTCAACTATTACAAAAAACCAATCCTCACTAATACACTTCTACTCTAAGTGTATTTCACTCTTCACACACTTTTCTCACTTGTGTGTTTGATACAAATGAACAACATGAAGCACTCTATTTATAGCACCAAAACTAGGTGGTAGGTGTGTTAGGTGTGAGGGAGCTTGAGCTTCAATGGTAGATAGCAATGGTAGGTAGCAATGGTAGGTTTACCAACTTCATGGTAGGTAGCTTCATGGTAGGTTTACCAACTTCATGGTAGGTATATCAAATTGGATTCTTCCAATAAGAAAGATGGTGGAAAATCCCTACAATTATGGAATAGATGATGCGGGAATAGTTAGGTTTAATGCCTCAACTTTCACTAGATATATAATGGTTGATGAAAAGTCCATTAATGAGCAAATTCATGAATTTCAAGACTTACTAAAACCATTAGAAGGAGGGTCAAAATTTAGTGAAGACTATAAAGTATCATGTCTAATTGATAAACTCCAACCTTCATGGTCTAATTTTGCTAGAGTTCTTAGACATCAACAAGGGACTTTAACTTTAAGCCAAGTCTTTAAATCCATAAGGGTAGAAGAACAACATAGGATTATTTTAGGGTTTAGCTTCGGAAATGGAATAGATTGAGTTCGACTTCCTCGTCGGCGGGACTTGCTTATGATTATTTTAGGCCAAGGTCTCCACCACGACCTTGGGCCTCGGTTGTTTGGAGTTCACATATAACTCCAAAGCACTCGTATGTCTTGTGGTTGGGTATTTTGGATAGGTTGCAAACAAAGGATCGTTTGGACTACTTGGAGATATCTAAGGAATGCATCTTTTGCAACACTTGTGACGAGACACTCAAGCACCTCTTCTTTGAGTGCTCTATTTGTGCCAATATTTGGAAAAGCGTTCGCGATTGGCTCTCCTTCTCACGCCTTATGTCTACTCTATCGAGCGCATTGAAATGGTTGAAGAAAGAGGCTAAGGGTACCTCATGGAGATCGAGGGCGGCGAGGATTGCATTTGCCACCACCGTCTATCATATTTGGTCTTCTAGGAATGCTTGTATTTTTGATAGTACTCGTCCTCATCTGGAAAGTATTGTGTACAAGATCAAAACACATGTGTACGCGGTTCTTTATGCTTTGTACCCTAATGTTTTGGACTTTCTTGTTCTTGGGGACTAGGACTTTTGCTTTTCTTTGCTTTGTTTGATAGGTTTTTCTTTGCTTTATCTTTTGAGACACGAGGCATCATGTTGATGACCTCCTTGGTATACCTGGGGTATGCCCTATGACATATTGTATAGTTACTTTGTGATTATATATTATTTTTTTACCGACAAAAAAAAAAAAAACAACAACAACAACATAGGATTAATATTTAATAACAACAAGGTTTTAAAGCAAAAGTTAACCTAGTGGAAGATAAAAGAAACTATAATCAAAATAGGTTTAGGCCTAGAGGAAATAAATTTAAAAACAACAAGTTTTGGAGAAAAGACTATTGCCATAACAATAATAATAATCAACCTCAAAATTTTAAGGATAATAAAGGCAAAGAAAAGGTAGAAAATCCTTGCTTCGTGTGTGGAAGAACTAATCACATGGCTAAAGATTGTTAGTACAAGAAAACTGAGAAGTATAACCCTAAGCCCAAAAATCAACAAGTGAATATGCAAGTTAATGGAGAACCATCTATAAGATCAGAACCGATAAACCCTTTAATTAACTTTACATATAAAAATAATGAATGGTTGTTAGACTCAGGAGCTAATATACATGTTTGTTTCGAAAAATCTATGTTTAAAACATATCATAATTCAAGTGGAGGAAGCGTAACACTAGGAAACAACACTATCGCACAAATACATGGAATTGGGAGCGTTGAATTAAAGATGACATCTGAAAAGAAATTAACCATAGATGGAGTGCGACACGTACCTGATGCTAGAAAGAATTTAGTTAGTGGGTCGTGTTTAGTTCAAAATGGTTTCAAACTAGTCATGGAATCCAATAAATTTGTAATAACTGGGAATAATGATTTCATTGGAAAAGGCTTTATAAGTGATGGCTTATTTAAATTAAATGTCTTGACTGATGATGAAAACTCATCTTTAGTTTTAAATGTTGAATCTAATATCCTATGGCATAAAATATTAGGACATGTTAGTAATATAAAAGTTAAAAGACTTATGGATTTAGGTTTAATTCCAAAATCTCAAATAGATATTAATCATAAATGTGAATATGTGTACAAGCGAAATAAACTAAAAGACCTTATAAATCAGTTCATAGAGATTCTACTATATTAGATCTTATTCATAGTGATGTTTGCGATTCAAACAGAAATCCAACTAGAGGTGGGAATAAATATTTTGTAACCTTTATAGATGATTTTTCTGAATATTGCTATATTTATCTTCTTAAGTCTAAAGATGAAGTTTTTGAAAAATTTAAAATTTATAAAGCTGAAGTTTAGAATCAATTAGAGAAAAATATTAAAATATTAGGATCAGATAGAGGAGGAGAATATTTTTCAAATGAGCTAGGAAAATTTTGTGAAGATAATGGTATAAACATGAATACACACCTCCTTATTTACCTCAATCAAACGGAGTAGCCGAAAGAAAGAATAGAACTTTAATGGATAGGTTAATTCTATGTTTGGAGTACCTGAGAACTTATGGGGGGAAGCTATTTTATCTTCATGTTTTATTCTTAATCGTGTGATTGTTAAAGAAAATGAAATAACTCCTTATGAATTGTGGAAAAAGAGAATTCCTAACCTAAAAATTCTAAAAGTGTGGGGGTGTTTAGCAAAAGTAGCTATACCTGATATTGAAAGAAAGAAAATAGGTCCTAAAACTATAGATGCTATATTTATAGGTTATGCTCAAAATAGTAGCGCGAATAGGTTTCTAGTAGTGAACTCCGATGTTAGTGGTATTTCTAACAACACAATTATTGAAGCTAGAGATGCGACATATTTTGAAAATGTGTATCCTTTTAAAAATAAAATTACAAGTGAACTAGGAGCACCAAGAATAGAGTTGTCTAGTGGCGAATCATCGAGTAATCTAAATTTAAATAACAAAGAAGAAGATCATATAGAACTAAGAAGAAGTAAGAGAGCTAGAGTAGAAAAGAATTTTGGAGATGACTTTGTTACTTTCTTAGTTGAAGGAGATCCACAAACTTATGAAGAAGCTTTGTCCTCTGTAGATGCACCTTTTTGGAAAGAAGCCATAAATGATGAATATAATTCAATTATTCAAAACAACACATGAGTATTATCAAATTTACCTCAAGGTAGTAAACCAATAGGGTGTAAATGGATATTTAAAAAGAAACTAAAAGCTGACGGATCTATAGATAAATATAAAGCTAGGTTAGTAGCAAAAGGATTTACACAACAAGAAGGAATTGACTATTTTGATACTTATTCACCAGTAGCTAGAATCTCAACTATTAGAACTCTATTGGCGTTAGCATCTATACATAAGTTATTAATTCATCAAATGGATATAAAAACGGCATTTTTAAATGGCGATTTAGATGAAGAAATTTATATGCAACAACCTGAAGGTTTTAAGGTGAAAGGTCAAGAACATAAAGTATGTAAATTAGTAAAATCCTTATATGATTTAAAACAAGCTCCAAAACAATGGCACGAAAAATTTAATAATGTTATACTAGCTAATGGTTTTAAATCAAATGAACATGATAAATGTGTATATGCTAAAGAAGAAAATGGCGAATATGTGATATTATGTTTGTATGTGGATGATATATTAATATTTGGATCTTGTTTGAGTTTTATTAAAATTGTTAAAGAGTGTTTGCCAAATAATTTTGAAATGAAAGACTTAGGTGAAACTCATATAATTTTAGGAATGAAAGTTAGTAGAACTAAAGAAGGTATCTCACTAGATCAATCAATTGCTATTGAAAAGTTCTTGAAAAAATTTAATTATTATGATTGTAAGATAATGTCTACTCCATATGATTTTAATGTGCATCTAAATAAAAATAAGGGAGAACTTGTATCTCAATTGAAATATGCACAAATTATAGGATCTTTACTATATTTTTCTAACATAACTAGACCTGACATCTGTTATGCGGTAGGAAGACTTAGTATATATACCCATAATCCTAGTAAAGATCACTGGAATGCGTTAGAATTCTTAAATACCTTAGAGGAACTCTAAACTTTTCATTATATTATAAGGGTTTTCCAAATGTACTTGAAGGGTATAGTGACGCTAATTGGATTACTGATAATTCTGAAATTAAATCTACAAGTGGCTTTGTCTTTATGTTAGGAGGAGCAACTATAACTTGGGGTTATAAGAAACAAACTGTAATTTCTAGAAGTATAATGGAAGCTGAATTAATAACGTTAGATTTAACATGTACAACTACTGAATGGTTAAGAGATCTTTTACTTGATATTCCACTTGTAAAGAAACCTTTACCAGCCATATCTATACATTGTGACTGTAAGGCTGTGATAGATCTTGTGAAACAACAATATTGTAATAAGAAAATGAGTAGACATTTACAAGCAAGATATAAAAGTGTAAAATCATTAATAAAGAAAAATGTGGTATCACTTAACTTTGTCAAATCTGAGAGAAACTTGGCTGATAATTTGACCAAAGATCTACCCAATAAGGGTGTTTATGAATCATCCAGGGGGATGGACATGAGCCCACAAGGAAGTCACCTCCGGGAGTAACCCAACCTTTATGATTAGAGACCCTATGAAGAAGGTTCAACGGGTAGGAACAACCTGTAATGCGTGACTTGTTTAGCACTAATTTATAAGGAGAGTGTCTCCAACCCGTCCCTATGGTGATAGTGATTTTATTGTGTGATGTTAAGGTTGGCTTAGATCCTTAATGAGACCAAGGCGGGAAATAATCTGTGGAGTATAATTCACACGTACCCTTGGAGATTTTACCTAAGTGAGAGTCGTCATACATTTGCCGTGGCTGTGGGTTGGGCTAACCCTAATGACCTCACGAGAATCAAGATTAGAGCGCAGGGCCTTTAACGAGCTAACCCGCGAACTAAGACAGATGCCAATACTGTGTGTGTGATGTATTGATATTTGGCCAAGGGACCTAATTCAAGTCTTATTCCATTATGGTTTCCTCAAATGTAGCTCATCAACACTAAGTGTAGGCTCAAGCCCGGAAGGCTTCTACACCTATTGCATGGTATTTGTTGCCCCTTTTATATATACTATTACGCATGCTTTGAAATTTTAAACCTTGTGGGGGGATTATTGGAATTTGAAAGTTTTAAAATTCAAATCATTGCATTCATTTTGAGAATTATTCTCATTAACCATTTTGACCATAACCCCCACAATGCATTCATGTGTGCCGTTAATTTTGAAGGTTACATGTCTCTTTTCCACACTATAAATAGGTCCTAGGAGTCTAGTTTTAGAACACACAACAAACACAAGCCTACATCTTCATATATTTTCTATATTCTTGGGCAACATAGATAAGGTCTTGTTCACATAGTTTTCTTGTGAACGTGCTCACAAAGAGAACACCGGCGTGACCTTCTTGAGTTTTGAATTTCTATGGGCAAATAAGAATTTATTTAGTATATTGTTGAAACCAAAATTACATGCAATAGAAATAAATTTGAAAACGCAACATAAATACAAAATATTGTAGTGGTAGGCTGAATTTATCCTCACGATTCTATTGGAATGCCTATTGACAAATACTTTTGTGATCTGTAGAAACACAACAAAGGCAGATAAATAAACGATTTTAATGTCCTTATGCATCATGTTATTTAAAATAACTAACTCTTTGCTATGTTATCCATGGAGTTAGAAGTCAGAGAGGTCCGAGGAAAGCTGGTCATTAAATATTCTAAGATCTTTTTCTACTTCTGTTTTCTCATCAAAATTCATGAATCATAAGTGTTTTTTAAACAATAAATAATATATTCTCTAGATAATCTCTAAACATAAAAATAGAAAAATGCAAATATTTTTTGAATGCATTTTGTTAGTTTTAAAGCCAAAGTTGCAAGATATGATAAAGAATAAAAAAATTGATTAACCAAACAAACTTCTTTTAATGGTTTGTTCAAAACAAAGCCTAAGAAGACAAAAGCAGGAATGACCACATAAGAGTACTGCAATGTTCCATCTCGTTTGATTGATGAAAATGTTGAATGTGAACATACTAAAAAAGAGGTAACCATTAGGTCGAAGCAAGTTGAGTCAGAACAAAAATAGGAACGACCAAAGAGGAAGATGAAGAAATCAAGATTTCAGAAGACCCCATACACCCAGCCTCCAACTGACATGAATATTATTACGGATTTTATATTTTCTTTTATAGATTGTTTCCCTTTTATTTGATTCGAATCTGATAGCTTTCCTTTTTATCAAGATTTAAATCTGATTGCTTTCCTTTTATTAGGTTTCCTTTTATTTGAGAAGTTGACTTAGTAAGTTTTATTTTAGTAGGAAGTAGATTTTAGAAAATATCATTTTCTATAAAAAATTTACCAAAATTAAGATTCTTGTTTTTTTGCATATAAATAGGCTTCGTTTTTCATTAATAAAAAATATAACTTTTTTGAGTAAAATTTGTGAGGTTTAACTCTTGTCATTCTTCAAGAACATTTATTGAACTTATCGGATTTTATATCCGTGGCGTTCGTTCCCGACTTATCAAATGATTTTTCATCTCGTTTGTGGCGTCATCATAATTCCATTCCGAGGTTCGTGTTCGTTGACTTCATCGGGTTGAGGTTTCTATACCGAGGTTCGTTGTCGCAGTCGAATTTGGGTTGAGGATATCCATCCATCCATTCAACTCGTGCGCAAATTCAGATCTTGAGAAATTCTGCAATGAGTCAACCCATTTTGAGAAGATTCGTATTACCAACCAAATAAAAGTTCATGGTTTTCATGTTCTTGGTTTTGTTATTGTGGAACTGTTATATGATGATTATTTTTGTAGTATATGATGTTGGACCTGTAATGTTTTTATTACTTCAGAGTACTTTTGTGTTAGTTTATTATATGATGTTTTGTATGTGTTTGGACTTTGTATGAATTCTTATTGAATGATGTTTGTTTTTTTGTAAAAAAAAAGATTGATTTTAGTTGTATGACTTTTGTTTTATGCTATCAATTAGGTTGTTAACAATATAATATTAAACATTTTGCAATCTACAAATTAGGTTGTTAACAATGTTATACTGAAATATTTTGCAATATACTGTAGTTTTTTCAAGAAATTCTCTTTGAAATGCTAGGAACTTTTTAAAATCCTGTAAAAATCTCCTGCAGTTAAAATCCGAGTAGAAAGATTGTTGTTGTCTGACCGGTTGGCTAGTATTGAAAATAAAACGCATTATAACAAAATTTTGAACGGGTCTACCGGTATTCCAATCTTCCTAATCGACCAATGTAGAGACTCAAAACTCTTACAAGAAAATGCCGACTAGGACGATTAGTATATCAATATGACCAGTCGGCAGGTACAGAATCAAAAAGTATCATAATAAATGTCCGACTAGGACGACCGATATTCCAGTCTTTCATGTCGACCAATGCAAAGACTAAAAACTTTTGCAATAAAATGCCGACTAGGACGATTGGCATACCAGTCTAACCAGTCGGCTAGTACAAAAATAAAAAGTATCGCAATAAATGTCCGATCGGGACAACTGATATTCCAATTTACCAGTCGGCCAATGCAGAGACTAAAAAACTCTTGCAATAAACATTTACTAGGAAAGTAGTATATTGGTCTGACCGGTCAGTTGGTACAGAAAATAAAAAACATGATTAATGAAAATTCCAATATGTATTACTTTATTAATGACATTTATTATAATAAATAACAAATTAAGTTTCTTATAAAGAAGCAATATGATTGATTACAACTTATATTAAGGTTTAGGGTTTAGAGTTTCGAGTTTAGGGTTTAGAGTTAATATTAATTCAAAAATAACAATATAATTGAACCTTAACCACTTAGCTAGATTATGGATGATACAATGAAAATATTCAATTAGTCATCTAGTAGTAGATTTAGTATTCTTAATTTAATAAAGATTTAGCATTCTTAATTATATTCAATAAATATTTAGTATTCTTAATTTAACATGTATAATATTTATAAGAAACTTAATTTGTTCTTTCTTATTATATACTAGTTGGTACTCAGTGCTTTGGTACAACTAATAATTATATACAAGATTGGTAATAAAGTTGTAAGAGTATATATATATATATATATATCATTGCATAACTTATTTATTACATGATCATTACACAATTGGTCAGAACGATTTTATAAACTTCTCGGTCGTCAGATTAACTGAGTTAGATTGGTCTACTAGTCAGTCGAGTCGATATTTGTTTGAATGATCTTTTAGTCTTTAAATCAACCTACTAGGAAAATTGATTTTTTAGTCTCTGATCGAAACTTTATTGCAAAAATTTTAGTCTCTACATCGATCGACCGAGTTAGATTGGTTTACCAATCAATCCAGTCGATATATGTTTAAAAACATTCTGCTATAGAATAAAATGTTTTTAATATAGAATTGAGCCATTGGGATCATGAAGAAGAGAAAATCTAAGAATAACCAATCACCTAAAACTCCAGGTGATAAAGGCTTCAATTTAGCCCAACCCATGAACTTTGAGAATATACTAGAATTACCCTTGGAAACAAAATTTTATATCAAAGAAGTCCATACTAATATTTTTTTTAGTTCAAAACTCGATCAACCAGCTTTCATTAAAAAGAAAAGCACACTTAAGGTTAATAATAGTATTTAATCTTTTGAATTAAGAAGATTTTTGTATAATTTTTTTAAAACTTTTATATTGATAATCATTATTTATTACGATTATGAGTTCACATGTTTAGAATTTCTGTAGTTTTTTAATTAAAAAGATATTATACTTTTAGATATTAACCATGTCAAAGAATAGTTTTTAAATTAAAAAAGATATGATACTTTTTGATAATAACCATGTCAAAGATGCAAACAAATAATATAGAAACTACTTAATCCAAATATAAGAATTACATTATATTGTTCATTAATTAAAAAAGTTAAAGACAAAGAGATTCTGAAAAATCAATCATTAAATTAATTTATTTTAAAAAGTTGTTAATATTAATTTTTCGAAATTTTCTAAATAAAGTGTCTGTAAAATGAGTTTTTGTGTGACTATAATATATTTTTATCTAATATTTTGGATATAAAAATTTATTTCGGGGTGCTTTCGTGATTTCCCCTAAATTCTTAGCTGAAAAGATAGTTTGGTGAAGGGGACTCTTGTGAACCCTGGAGATCTTTTTTTTTTTTCCTCACTTTCAATTAATGTTGAAAGCCAAATTATGCCCATTTCTTGCGACATTTCCAACGGCAAATCGACACAAGCACACTCTACTCTACTACTAGAATTATAACTAATTTTAGCTCAAAATAGGGGTCTATTGATACCAGTCTACCTGTGAAGGTAAAAAAAAATCCCAGCACATTACCCTTGCAGGTGTTCAGGTGAGCATCGATAGTTTAATTTTTTTGTATTTCACACATTTTAAGTGTTTGTTACAGTTTAATGGTGATTTGTTGTACCGTATTTTGTTGCAAATTGTTACAGAATTGACTTAGGTTATGGATGGGTTTGAGCTGCCATCTGTTTATCAGGGGGGTTTCTTATTTTTGAGGTTTTTGATGTTCTGTAATTTTATTTGGTGGATTATAATTTGTTTCAGTTTTAGCTTTAATGTTGTTAAGTTCATAGTGTGATTTGGGTTCTTAGGTTTTGTTTTGCTAATATTTGACAGGTTAAATTGGTGCATTTTCTTATTATCTTATGTTCTCTTAATTTGTTGGTTATATGTTGGCAGGTGTTTTGGGGTGCTGTGATTAGATAGAAGTGTATTTCGATTCTCATTAATGGCTACTTGCACGTCTCCTTATTTCACACCTCCGGACACCCGAAGGCCAATAGGGGTTTTAACTGTTCTTGGAGCAAGAGTCTCCCCTTTGAAAATGGTCGAAGAAAGAAACGGGTTTCCAAGTGTGGGTCAAAAATGTGGTTCAAATTTCCCACAGTTCAAATGTTCAGCAAACTCGCATAGCGTTAATCAATTCCAAAACAAGGACCCATTTCTTAATCTACATCCCGAGATCTCGATGCTTAGGGGTGAGACAAATCCTACAACGGTCAATCCTAGACAGGACAGTTCGAGTGGAAGTGACACAGAGAACTTGATAGATTCATCGAATTCGAACAATTATAACGAGGCTAAGATCAAGGTGATTGGTGTTGGAGGTGGTGGGTCAAATGCAGTTAACCGTATGATAGAGAGCGCAATGAAGGGGGTTGAGTTTTGGATTGTTAACACTGATATCCAAGCCATGAAGATGTCTCCTGTATTTCCCGAGCATCGCTTGCAGATTGGTCAAGAGCTGACTAGAGGGCTTGGTGCTGGTGGGAACCCTGATATTGGGATGAGTGCTGCTAAAGAAAGCAAAGAAGCTGTTGAGGATGCTGTTTATGGAGCAGATATGGTCTTTGTGACTGTAAGTTCATCTTTTAATTGGCCTACTAATGTTACCGAACAAAACATTACTGTGTGTCCATTATCAAAGTTTTTCTTCTCTGTATCACGATGCACACTAAGATGTCTAATAATGAGCATCGAGATGCTGATTTTGTTGTTAATAGTAGTTGTTTCTGAGTCCTGAGTTGAGCTCAAATATGATATCTCCAAAGTGTCTTTCAATGATCATGCTCAGTTATATGTACTCATTCAGATAATGTTGAGCTCTTTGTTACCTTAGATCGTATTGTGGTTACATCATTGCTGATGTTTTCTTCTAACCAATCAGCTAACTGAGTATCAGGGTTTATGAAGCGATTAGAGAGACCATAATCACATAATAATCCAGCCTGTTGAAATCATAACCTTTTATCAGCATCCATTTTGTTCTTTCCTGTACTGTAGAATTGACATTTTTTTAGAACATAGTTTGAGGTTTTTCTCATACATTTGGTGGCTTAAAGCCTATGTTGTTGAATTAGGTGACGATGAGAAATCATTTCTCAAGTGGGTCAAGCCTACTGTCATTGGAAGCCTCAAGGGAAACAGTGATGTCTGTTGTTTGCTGTGTTTAACTAGCAAAAATTACTCTCTGTCCCCAAAAAAATGTATCCTATTCTATTTTTGTTTGTACCAAAATATTTGTCCTTTACTAAAAACTAGGTACTTATTGTCTTATTTGATTATATTACCCTTCATTTTAATTGGGAAACATAATCATCAATTCATTTTTAATGAAAAAAATGCAACAGTATTGAGGGAAATAAAGTATAGTACATGGATAATAGACAACAATTACAAATTAGACTAACATCATGGCATGTTTTATAAGGTAATGCAATTTGTTCTCTTTTGTTTCATGGAAAAGGTATTTTTGGGAAACAATGAACTATTGTTAATTCCTAAAAAAAGTCAAACATGACATCCTTTTTGCGGTGGAGGGAGTATAATCAATGTGGATCATGAATCAATCTTCTAGCCGAAAAAAAAGATGTGTCTAGAAATGAACAGTGAAGAAATTTCAAGAGAAACAAGAGAAATAAATAATTCAATCAACTAAAATAATATTATTATGGTTCTATAGAAAGTAATTTTCATTCACTTATCTTTTAAAACCTGCAGGCTGGAATGGGTGGGGGGACAGGCACTGGTGCAGCTCCCGTAATTGCTGGAATCGCAAAGGCTATGGGTGTTTTGACTGTTGGTATAGTTACAACTCCGTTTTCTTTTGAGGGACGAAGAAGAGCAGTTCAAGCCCAAGAAGGAATTGCAGCTTTAAGGGAAAATGTCGATACCCTTATTGTCATTCCGAATGATAAATTGTTGACTGCAGTTTCCCCATCAACACCGGTAACAGAAGCATTTAATCTTGCAGATGATATTCTTAGACAAGGGGTCCGTGGCATCTCTGATATAATCACGGTATGCAGATAAAGTGCTTGGCTAACAAAAAATTCATTAATCTTTGTGCTTTTATTTCTATTTGGCATTTTATTTGTGGTCCCTAACCTGCATCAAGGTTTTGGAATTGTCTCAAAAAGGTGATTATCTTTTTTGCCAATGTTGGCCATTCTCTGAAGAGAGGCCAACTAATCGAGTTATGGTACTTAATATCTATATAAAAATTCCCATAGGACCAATATAAGGATTCTGCATGCTGTTATAAATCAGGATTAATTACACTAACTACCCTCCTTATTTGGTATAAATACAGCCCAGCCCACTTATTTTGAGCACATAATGGACATTAAATCCTTTTATTCACTCTATAAATTACACTAAATAAGGAGAGTAATTAGTGGAATCAACCCTATATATTAATCGTTGTGCACTTTTAAAAATTTATGGTTAATGGAATTTACTTTATTTTAAGTTAATATATCACTCTTCGGATGGGAAGACCGATATACGTTACAAACCTGAATGAATATGAGTTATGACATGCATATGCTACAGTAAAGACTTTTGATGCCTGCATGCATGAATGATCATTTTGGTTCCTGCATGTGCATGATATTATATGGTTGTTTCTTAACATTCTAGTTTGAATTAATTTTGTATTGTTCTGTATAAAGTTTAATTGATTGCTTTCTATATTCTCAAGCAAGTGATAGGTTTAATACTTCGTTTTACGGTATTTGCAGATCCCAGGGCTTGTAAATGTCGATTTTGCTGATGTGCGAGCTATTATGGCTAATGCCGGCTCTTCATTAATGGGAATTGGAACTGCAACAGGTATTGTCAAGAAGCCATTTCGTTTCATGTTAGAATGTTGCTTGTTTTATGTAAGTATTGACCTTGCTCAATTTCTGTGCCTAGATACAAGTAAACTTCCTCTTGTCCTCTTTTCTGTTTTTTTTTTTCATCTCAAATTTTTTCCTGGAGATGACTTGTATTTATAGTGCTACTGCTATCTCATTGTCATTTGAAGATATCTTACCTATTTGGCCTGATCATAAACATTTCAAAAGTATTGTAGAGTTATTATTTATTGTTACTCAAAATTTATTATTATAGTTTTTCTATTAAAACTTTTCTTTGCAAATTATTTGACATATCCAAAAATAGGATGTTATAAATGCTATGGGTTGGCAGAAGATGTAATGATTTCAAGAATTAGCATAAACAAATTTGAAACTGATAGATATGCATAAAAGCTGTATATATGAACTTTTTACTCAAAATTTTAAGATTCTTAAATTTATTATTCACCAAAAAAAGAAAAGAAAAACCGCAGAAGAAAGAGATATATGTGGGTTTCATCAAGTGAGTAAAAGAGAAAATGATCAATTATTGATTATCCAGAATAAACTGAAGGGCATGAAATGCATATATGTCAATCAATCTGTTTTAAAAAAAGACAAATGATCCTTCAAATGTCACATTTTTTTTTTATTTTTTTATTTTAAACGTGGTTTTAAAGTTGTACATCTGAATTTTAGCTTAATATTGTCATCTTGCTATATTCAGGAAAAACCAGAGCCAGAGATGCTGCGTTAAATGCCATTCAATCTCCTTTATTGGATATTGGTATAGAGAGAGCTACTGGAATTGTGTGGAATATAACTGGTGGTAGTGACCTAACTTTGTTTGAGGTTGGTTCACTACTCTTTCTCCGTACATTTTCTTCTTTATACACCTGGTTTGGATATAAGCTTATCTTTGTATGTCTCCTCTTTCCATAATTCTTGCAATAATCCCGATATTGAGTGACAACAAGACAATTTCTTGCATGTTTGGAAAAGTGAAAGAATCATAGAAAACTCTTTAAAAACTATTATTTAAAAGTTTAAAACTGGCGGTTTGTGGGCGGATCAGTTCGGTTTGAGCGGTTCGGGTGGGTTGAGCGGGTTTATATACACCCCTATAGTATTTCATGCTATATGTATAGGTGTGTGACAAGTGTATACACAGGTGATTAGGATGTGAGGAGAGAGTTTTCTATCCAAATCATAGTTATTACCCTCACCTCACTCTAAACAACACACTTGCCACACATCCGTGTGTAATGGAGTGTTACACGGCTCTGTAATAAAAGATTTGGGCTGCTTAAAGTTTGCCATTTAAAATTCAAATATATGCATATTTTGAGAGCCAACTAATTTGTCAGGTTTATATTGTGAAAACGACACATGGGTGGTCAGTGGTGTATGTATCCAATTCAGTGATGCTTCATAATAGTATTAGTTACCACATCATATTTACATTTTATTTCTTCTTTACATAATTAATATGTGCTCAGTAGTGGGGGTTCATACGTGCTTTTGGGTGTGGAATGACAGGTAAATGCTGCAGCAGAGGTCATATATGATCTGGTTGATCCAAGCGCCAACCTGATTTTTGGTGCTGTGGTAGATCCGTCGTTCAATGGTCAAGTAAGTCCATTTCCTTAACTAAACTTAGAAACATGAGGACCATTGTTATCAGCAGCCTTTGCCATCAATCTTTTATCTTGACTGCTAATAATGATAAAAGTTCTTGATCAGAAAGTATAATTGAGTGGACTCATTTTCCAAAAGCTCGAAATAATTTTACTAGCAAAGAAGTTGAGCTAGTCTAAAACAACTGAGAATATTAATTTAGTAATATGTTAAAACATACATTTGCTCTTTGGAATATTATATTGTATAAACTCTATCTGGGTTTTTATTCCTTCTTATTCTTTTCTTTTTTTGGGAGTGGGTGGGTGGGCAATCGGTTTCGATTAGGGGTGGCAAAATGGATCCGGAACCACGGTTCCAACCCAATTAAGTTAGTTTGGGTTGGTTCCTAAGAAATTTTATTTGGTTCCTAATTGGTTCCAACTTGGTTCCAAGTTGGGTCCAACTAAATTTCAAGTTAGGCCAGATTGTTTGTCAATAATCTAAATTATGAAGAACAAAATGTAAGGTATTGAGTTGGGTTGGGCTTGGTTCCCTTTTGGGTTAATTTTGGTTCCCTTTTGGTTTGAATTTGGTTCCACCTTAAAACCATTTAAGAACCAAACGTATTTAACAACCAACCCATTGGAACCGACCCAAACCCAACCCAACTCACCCAATTGCCACCCCTAGTTTTGATATAAGCTCGAGTTGGAGTCAAGCCTAATGAGTCAAGTTTTGATCATTTTGCTTTGATATTTCAGGTTAGCATAACTTTGATTGCCACTGGTTTTAAACGCCAAGAAGAAAGCGACGGGAGAGCCCTCCAGGTATATATTTATCTCTGTGTGTTCAAAACCGACCCATAAAACATTGCTCATTCACTCGAATCACTAATGAACAATTCATGGCCGTCTGATTAACACAGGCAAATCAAGTGGCACAGGGAGATTCAAACATTGGGATTAATAGACGACCCTCGTCCTTTCTCGAAGGCGGTTCTGTTGAGATCCCCGAGTTTTTGAGGAAGAAAGGTCGTTCTCGCTATCCTAGAGCTTAATTTCTTTATTACTGAGTTTGCTGTGCCTGGTTTTGTACATGATTTTTTGTGCTTCTCTATGTGAATCTTTAGATTTGAAGAGAATGGTGCTTTAATAGTTGCTCTTAATAAAACATGGTTATTTGAATTTATATTAGAGCGTTAAAGTTTATTCTATATGGAGCAATCGAATTGTCAAGTGCGATCATACTGAAAAACAATTTGAAATTGTAATTTTGTATATTGAAGGGAAATTATATATCATACTGGGGGATACCTACAACACATGCGGGTTGGGAAAGTTCTAAGGTGGATTGAGATCAACAGTTCCGGACCTTTCAACACCACATATTTACCCATGTTGGGGTGGTTTTTTCACATGGTGGGTGAGAAAAACCATCATCCACTATGTAAATGTGCGGTGTTAATGGGGTCAGGACTGTTGGTCCCATCCCACCTTAGAAATTACCCGGTGGGTAGGTGGTTCACCAAAATATAACCCCAACAATTTTATCGTGAATTTAACCACTTCTTATAGTAAATAAATAATCACATATGACAATAAGTTTATGAATTTGACCTATTAACACACCATACTTTGATTCTTTATTTGAAATGGAAGAATTTTAATTTAACTCAATATGAGTTTCTTTATTTGAAATTGAAGAATTTTAATTTAACCGACATTTTAGAACTGTAATTATATAATAGTTGCACTCCAATATTTTATTTTATTTTGAAATTGTCATGTTCCTAGCAAGACATTTTCTCCTTGTATTAATCATTTTCTTAAAGGGCCCACATTAAATTGGAACAAAACCAATGGTTGTTAAAAGACATGAAAGTTACTAGAGACTTGTCTAGTGACATCATTTTCTACTATCATGTGGAATATGTTATATTCAATTTAAATTGTCACACGATATAACTTTTCTCTCCTTATTCAAAATTCAATAAAATTTGTATAACCCCTGATTTAAAAAACTATAAATTCAAATTAATGAATAATGATAATTTCTTAGTCTAAAATGTATAGCACATCAAAGTTGAGCACAAAAAAATATCTCCATGTACTTGAGGCCAAGATTACATCATCATTTAATGATTTGATGTGTGACCACTAACTATATGCAACAAATGCTCATATTCTTCCTGCATCAAAATCTCAAATTTAATTGGCCACAACATCTATCAATCACACAAAATTATGAAACCAATATCAACCTCACATTCCCACCCAAAAAATCTTTTTTGAATTTTTTTTTATTTTTATTTAGAAAACAAAAACAAATTGAAATAATGGCTTAACAACCCTCTTTAAAATGTGATTCTAGAACCTTCTACTACTTGTGAAAATTTAAATTCATAATTATAGTAGGAACTTATTTGCAATTATATTATCACAAGGTTGGTATATAAATTGATGTCCACTAAAAAGGTAACTAGTTCACATCAATAATTTATTCACAAATTATTGAGAAAATCTATGCTATTTCTGTAGCAACGATTTCGGTGTATTTATTAAGACACATTTGTGTTTGTGTGAATAATAAGATTTATCAACCATATAAAAAAAACTCACTCCAACATAAATGTGTTGGTAATAGGTGTATTTACTAAGTTAAAGTTTCTACAAATGCATTGGTGATTGATTAACATACAGTGGCGGAGACAGGGTGAAGGGGGGTGGCGGACCGCCCCACCCGAAAAAAATTAAAAAATTAATATATGTATATTTTATTAATTTTTTATTTAATCATATACAATTTTATAGCCGCCGCCCCACCTATTTTCAGTTTTTTTTAATTTCTGGCTACGCCTCTGTTAATAGGGATCAATTTCTCCATTCAAAATCGTGTTTCAATCTCCTATTGCAGAAATGTAGTTTGTGACATGTGTAAAAATATTTACACATGTAATACATCCCTTAATAAATGAATTTGTGAATTACACGTGTCACACATCTACATTGTTAGAATAGGAGATTGTAACACAGTTTGGAACAGAAAATCTTATTCCTAACAGAGTATGTAAGCGAAACCAGAAACGGTAAAAAAATCAAAAATGGGTGGGGCGATGGTTATAAAATTATATAATAATTAAATAAAAATTTATAAAATATATATAAATTAAATTTTTTTAATTTTTTGGGGTGGGGCGGTGGCCCACCCCCGCTCCACTCTGTCTCCGCCTCTGGCTCAAGTTGATTTGAATTTATGACTCTTTTTTTTTCAAAAAGTAATGAATCAAATCAACTGGTTTATAGATTGAAGTGTGTCAATAATATATGGGAGAATTACATTCGCATCCCCCCTCATTTTAGTGTTAATTACATTAAACATCCTAACTTTTGATAAGAATGGCTATTTACAAAGAATGAATTTGTAAGAAATTTTAAATACCCAAAGGGTTGTAATTGTGACTATATATGTTAACATGAGGGATCTTTTTTAATTACGAAAAAGGTGAGATTTTTTAGGTGATTATCGCTAAAAAGAGGGAGTTTGTAGGTAATTTTATCTCTCCCTCTCTCTTTGTGTGTGTATATATTATATACATAAATGTATACACATACATATACCTTGGAGGCTTGGACCTCTAATTTATTCTTCACTTCATCTTATTTATCCGGTGTCAAATTATGAATCAATCTTATTTAATCTTAAAGATCAAAGTCAATTTATACACAACTAGAAGAAGAATGAAAAGCAACTAGTCTAGATATGGTAAATAATATCAAATCCTAATGATGGTAAATCATATCAAATCCTAATACCCCCCTCAAGTTGGAGCGTACGTAGGATGAACGCCTAACTTGCGAAGGAGAAAATCAAATTGCTTCTTGCCAAGAGCCTTGGTAAAAAAATCCGCTAGTTGATCAGTGGTCGAGACATGTGAAGGTCGAATTAGATGTTCAGCTATTGCATCTCGGACAAAGTGACAATCCACTTCAATATGTTTGGTGCGTTCGTGAAACACCGGATTTTGAGCAATGTGAAGAGCAGATTGACTATCACAAAATACCGCCATAGCGTCCGTGGTATGAACTCCGAGACTAGCCAACAAACCCTTGAGCCATTTGAGCTCGCACGTGAGCATTGCTAGGGCACGGTATTCTGCCTCGGCTGACGAACGGGAGACCGTATGTTGCTTCTTAGTTTTCCAAGAGATGGGCGAGTTGCCAAGCTGTACGAACCAGCCTGTGAGGGACCGTCGGGTGAGAGGACAACTGGCCCAGTCAGAATCGCACCATCCAGATATACGAAGATCATTATCAGCAGCCAAAAATATTCCTCGACCCAGATTCCCTTTGAGGTACCGAACCACACGGACTGCTGCATCCCAATGTTCGATTCGCGGCTCATGTAGAAATTGAGATAGAATGTGAACTACGTATGACAAATCCGGTCGTGTTACTGCCAAGTAAACAAGACGTCCAACAAGTCTCCTATACTTTTCGGGGTTATCCAGTAGAGGTCCCTCAGCATGACCCAAACGATGATTTTGCTCGATGGGGAAGGGTGCGGCTTGGAACCAAGGAGACCGGTTTCACCAATAATGTCCAAGTCATACTTTCGTTGTGATAAGAATATGCCATCCGCGCCTCTTGACACCTCGATCCCTAAGAAGTATTTCAACTTTCCGAGATCCTTCATATGAAAACATTTACTCAAATATTCCTTGAATGCAACAATTGCCTTGGTATTGTTTCCGGAAATGACTAAGTCATCCACATATACGAGTATGTGTAGGCGAACGTCCCCACTATGCAATGTAAATAGCGAGTAGTCGGAGTATGACTGAGTGAACCCGTAGTTTTTCAGTGCCTCAGCGAGTTTGGCAAACCAACACCGAGGGGCCTGTCGAAGACCATACAGTGATTTTCGGAGGCGGCAGACGAGCCCGGGTGTGCTGACTTTGAACTCGGGGGGCAGCCGCATGTACACTTCCTCGTCGAGATCACCATGCAGAAAAGCGTTGTGTACATCAATCTGATGAAGTTCCCACTGCTTAGACGCCGCCACGGCTAGGAATGTTCGAACAGTGACAGTTTTGGCCACTGGGGCAAATGTCTCCCCATAATCAATTCCTTCTATCTGATGGTTGCCAAAGACAACAAGACGAGCTTTCAGCCTCTCGATACTGCCATCAGCGTGATACTTGACTTTGTAGACCCACTTACACCCGAGAGCCTTCTTTCCGGGGGGTAGCCGCTCCATAGTCCAAGTACCATTATCCTCGAGTGCCCGAATTTCATTGCGCATAGCATCTCGCCATCCGGGATCGAGAACCGCTGCTTTGAAGCTATTGGGTTCTTCTCCGGCTGTAATTGCTGCAAGAAAGTGTCTATGGTGGATATAAAAATTATCACAATTCACAAAGCTCGCAATAGGATATGGGTTACCTGAGGATACCGGAGGTGGAGGCGAGCAGGGAGATGACTTTTCTTTCCAAACCGTGTGTGTGACATAGTCCCGAAGAAGAACTGAGGGTTTCTTGATTCTCTGACCTTTCCACCATTAACTGATTCTGTGTCCATTCCCGGAGAAGTGTAGTATCCATTTTCACCAACCGAGCCTGAGGAGTCGGTCTCGGTTGCAAACTCATTCGATGGAGTTGGCTCAACTGCCTCACCCGAGATCGTGATGACCCCCTTTTCGACTATCTGGTGGGGGCCGAAGTCGGCCAAGAGGTCATCGAACCGCGGAAGCGGGACGGTAGGCGACACTTCTCGGGAGACAGGATCCTTGTATGGAAAAATATGCTCATAAAACACAACATCTCGAGACACAAAAAATGACCCGGTATCAAGATCGTATAATTTCCATCCTTTCGTGCCGAAGGGATAACCTACGAAAATACACTTGCGACTTCTTTTCGCGAATTTATCCCCGTTTTGGTTTTGATTGTGTGCATAACATAAACAGCCGAAAACACGCAAATTATCAAAAGACGGTTTCTTGCCAAAAAGACGTTCATATGGAGTAGAGTTATCTAAGATAACAGACGGTGTTGAATTTATCAAATAACATGCACTCAAAATACATTCTCCCCAAAAACTAGTGGGTAAATTGGCTTGGAACATAAGAGCTCGTGCAACATTTAATATATGTCGATGCTTTCGCTCGACTCTACCATTCTGTTGAGGAGTGCCTACACACGAAGTTTGAAAGATAATTCCATGTTTCTTAAAATGTTCGGATAAGCGCTTAAATTCAGTTCCATTGTCACTACGAACCATTTTCACCCTTTTACCAAATTGACGATCAATTAAGGCCAAAAATTCCAAAAATATATTAGTGACCTCTGTCTTGGAAGCAAGTAAATAGACCCAAACCGCACGTGAATAATCATCAACTATAGTTAAAAAATAAATAGCACCACAAGTGGAAGGTGTCCTATAGGGCCCCCATAAGTCACAATGAATTAATTCAAAACACGACGAAGTTTTTTCGGTACTAGAAGGAAAAGAAGTTCTAGAATGCTTAGCATGATGGCAAACATCACATGCATGAAATTTTGAATCACTACTACTGCAAATATTCGGTAAAAGACGAACGACTTTATCTGAGGGATGTCCTAACCGTAGATGCCACAAATCAGCGGAAGCCATTCCATTAACTGTCAAAGCTCGTATCTGCGACACAGGTTTGAAAAAGAAAAGTCCATTTCGTCTCTCACCTCCTCCAATCGGCATCCTCGAAGTGCGGTCCTGAATAATACAAAGACTGTTAGTGAATGTCACAATACAGTCCAATTCGTCAATGAGTTGAGAAATAGATATCAAATTGCAATTCAAAGTCGGCACGTATAAAACATGCGACAAGAGTAATGTGTTAGCGAGTCGAACGATCCCTTCTTTAGTGGCCTTGACTCGTTGACCGTCTGGTAGCCCGACTGGACAATTGAATACGTCAATGGCTTCGGCCAGGACATCGAGGGCTCCTGTGACATGATTCGACGCACCAGTATCCAAAATCCAACTCGAAGACATATCATTCATTCGATTCTTTTTTTTTTTTTTTTTTTTTTGAAAACCTGGGTTAAAACCCTAGGCTCCGGTACCATGTCAAATTATGAATCAATCTTATTTAATCTTAAAGATCAAAGTCAATTTATACACAACTAGAAGAAGAATGAAAGGCAACTAGTCTAAATATGGTAAATAATATCAAATCCTAATGATGGTAAATCATATCAAATCCTAATACATACATATACCTTGGAGGCTTGGACCTCTAATTTATTCTTCACTTCATCTTATATTTTAGGGTTAAATGGTCTCTCAAATACAAAAAACCACCAATATGATGTAAATATGTTAAACGCATATTATTAAAAAGTTTGCATGGAATTCTCATTCTGATAAATAAAAATGAGCATATTTTTCATCTTTATTGAATTTTTTTTTATATTTATACATTTGCATACAATTAAGATACTGCTAGTTTAAAAAAACACACGCACATATTTTCTTTTATTTTTTTAACATAAAGAGAGTTTCATGCATACTTTTTAGTAACACATAGAGTACTTAGAGGGTGTTTGGTTAAGCTTATTTAAAACATCTTATAAGTTCTTACATCTTATAAGATGTTTTAAGAGCTTATAAGATGTTTCATCTTATTTAAAAAATAAGCTCTTAAGTGTTTGGATAAAATAAGTTTATTGGACTTATAAGATGTTTTCAAATGTTATACGAGAGAATTGTGCAATATAAAAATAAATATTTTTTCGGAGAAAGGTATTGTTGGAAAGATAAAATTAACTAGGTCTATTTTATGTCTTTAAAAAAATATAAACAACATCCCAAATTTAAGATTTTGAAATAAGTTGGGTTTTGCCAACTTATTTTTTATTTGTTTATAAGACCCAAACATCTTATTTTTTGGTCTTATAAGCACTTTTTTAAAAAAATTATCCAAACACTTTCATAGATCTTATAAGCTCTCAAACATTTTATAAGATGTTTAAAAGAGCTTATAAGCTTAGCCAAACACTCCCTTAGTCTCATTCATTAACCGACGAGTCTTTTTTGTATTTTATACATTCAACCCTACATTTAATTGTGTATTTAAATTCAATATAAATAACTAAAATTCAAAATCTATACATAATTAATCATTATATATATATATATGAAAATTGAAAGGCCCATAGGAAAATGAAACCACGTACATTAGAATCCCAACCATCACAACAAAACCACGTAAACTTGTCGCATACCATACAAAATAGAAACACATTGTATTGACGTGTAAACTAACAGCCCCATTCGTTTCCTTTTCCCTTCTCAAATATAAACACAACCCTTTCTTCTTCTCTCCTTCAAAATATATCAAACCCTAAATAGATTCATATCTCAATGCAAGAACCCAAACAACCCATCACCATGCCTCTGCAAAACGACACCAAAACATCAGAAAAACCGACGTCGTTTGAGGATCAAAAGGGTCTCAAGAAGAGCATATCTGAAAGTAGTATAACTGAAGCGACTAAAAGTGTAGCAGAGGCTATGAGCGGGCGCGAGAGACTGAAACGACATCGTGTTGAAGTAGCGGGTCGGGTATGGGTACCGGATATGTGGGGCCAGGAGAATTTGCTCAAAGATTGGATTGATTGTACGGCCTGTGATTTTTCACTTGCGAATAGCAGTATTATGTCTGCTAGGGCTTCTATGATGGAACAAGGAAGATTAAGGGCTAATAACACGAGATTAAGATTAGAGAACAGTTGTTAATTCGTCAATATTACGAGTAATTATGTCTCTTTAAATATTTTTCAAAATCTTTTTTTGTTATTATAACATAATCACAATAAGTTATGAATATTGAATGTTGATACTATTGTAATGTCGGTAGTGTGCTATATGTTGCACCTCGATTATTTTTCATGTGTTCTAGTTTTTCTTCGCGAATCATGTATACTAATTTTTGTAAGAAATAATTGCGATTGGTTTATTTGGATGTTTAAGCATATGAGGAATTTATAAACTTTTCTACGTGGAAAAGTTTAGCATATTAACAAGATAATTATGATTTATCTATTTTGTGAATTAATGATGGATTTGTCCAAATCTTGCATGTAATTGACAATTAAATGAAATTTTCGTGGTTGCCTCTATGGTGTGGTCTTCTATTTTTACGAGCTAAAGTTCTTACAATAATTCGGATAGTCCCTAACAATGTAGTTAATAACAAACTAAATATTAAGATTCTTCATAAATCAAAATTTTCAAGATAATAAACGGGGACAAGATTGTAAAAGACTAGGAGCATGGATGAATAAATCGTTGCCATATGCCGGAAGGATAGAACTATTCAAGACGTTACTCACTACCTTACACATCTATTGGGCGGGAATGTTTATCTTACCGAAAGCCACCATTCGTGATATTGAGACGAGGCTGCAAAACTTTCTTTGGAATGGTACGGGCCACTCCAAGGTTGGATGGGGTACAATATGTTCGAAGACGTCTGAAGGAGGATTGGGAATCACACCTTATTACAGCAAAACCAGGCGTTGATGGTGAAACGAACCGGAGCGGATCTTCTATCCCACAATGGTGTACCATAATGGTGTCACATCATTGTGAGTTTGACAAGCGTCTATATAAAAATAAAAAATAAATAATAATTCAAATAAATATACACTTGTTAATCCCACAATGATGTGACACCATTGTGATATACCATTGTGGGATAGAAGATCCGTTCCGCGAACCTATTTGGTTAATATTAACAGATGAAGGCTCCTCAATATGGGTGTCTTAGATCAAAGAGTATATGCGTAATAACTCCTTTTGGAACGTTACTATTCCGGCATCTTGCCCTTGGAATTGGAAGCAAATCCTGAAGTTACGACCAATGGTAAGACATGCCTCAAAATTTAACATTGGCATCCGCGATAAATTTCTATTATGGCGGGACCCTTGGCATGTGAAAGGTATCCTTCGGCAAGTGTACCTTAGGATTACCGGGTTGCCAGATGATGTGAGGGTTGGTCCGGTTATTCATAATGGTTCATGAAATTGGCCATCGAACACTAGATTTGTGGTTCAGGAAATAGTGAGCGAACTACCTAGGTTACATACGGGTTGTACTGATTGGATTAGATGGTGATTGAAACCCCGTGGTACTTTTACAACGAAATCAACACTATCTTTGTTTCAACATAACAAAAACAAAGTGATTTGGGCATCGCTTCTTAGGGGCCCGGGAAAAATTCCTCGTCATCTTTTTATACTATGGCTATTTGGGATCCTACCTACGAAAGATAAATCATGGATAGGGGACGGGGATCATAACTGTGTATTATGTGATGGGTTGCATATAGAAAACCATAAGCACATGTTCTTTGACTGCCAGTATTCCCAAAAATGCATTGCACTAATTAATGAAGTGATTCCATTTCACTGGCCGAGAACTACTTGGGAGAGAGGCATAGAGTGGGCGGGAAAACGATGAAGAGGTAAGTATTTAGTTAACTGCTCATACCGTATACTACTATCAACTCTGATATACTTGATTTGGAAAGAAAGAAATGCTAGGATTTTTGAAGGGAAATCTCAGAGTCCACTACGTTAACAAATAGAGCACTAAACACCGCAAAGATAGATTACTTACCATGAAGATTGGAGACACATTATAAGGAAGAACTGTTAAGAGACTTTGGCATAGAACTTGGTAGTTTATTGGGTGTAGTGTTTATTGCTAGATATGTTTATTCTTTATTTGGGAAGTTATAGTGGTTGGAAGATGTAGTTAGCATTCCTAGTTATTGGGTCACCTAAGGGCTATATCCCTTAGGAATATGTTGTATCTTGACCA
This sequence comes from Verbascum thapsus, assembly GCA_963669365.1. NCBI lineage: Eukaryota > Viridiplantae > Streptophyta > Magnoliopsida > Lamiales > Scrophulariaceae > Verbascum > Verbascum thapsus. Next base: position 3,576,044 of record OY770120.1, read on the forward strand.
TATTTTTTATATGCAATAGAAATTTTATCAAAAGAAAAAAAAAATGTAAAAGACGACATGCTTATTCAAGAGTGCAAAGCTCTCATTCGAATGAAAAAAGAAAATAATTGTTCAGAAAATAAAATAATAAATAGACTATCTGAAAAGCTATAAGTTTGTTTTGTTAGATCAAATCTTTCTCATCAAATTTGTAGAGTGGCCAAACTCACATTGAAGCAATATTTGTGAGATCATACCTACAAACTTTACGATATTAATCATTACTCTAGTATTTTTTTAAATTTTTTTAACTATGTGATACATTCATTCATCAGACAAATTTGAGCCAATAGCTACCTATTTGATTAACTCTAAAACGAATTTGAAATTTTAAAAAATTGTGGCAGACAATTTTTCAGTTTCGTCAGATAAAAAGGATTTGATTTAAATAAAAAATTTAAGACCTGCGGCCCACAACATAAGCTCGTTTCTGACCCATTCAAAAAGGCCCAATATTGGGCCCACTCAAATCCCATTTCTTATTCAAGTTGTCAACTCACTTCAAAGCAATGTTTTGAAACCCAGTCCGGATCGGTCGATTCAACCGGTTTTAATCAAAATCGGTCCTTAAAACGAGCCGGTCAGACCCGCAAAACTATTTTTGGCTCAAAACCGATCAATTTTGCTCAAAACCGTTCGATCCACCGGTTGAACCGGTGACCCGATAAAATCGGTCCCAAGTCAATCGAACCGTTCAGGTTTTAGAATACCAAAATTCAAACTTAAAACTTAATTTTTTCACAAAAGATCACCAACCCTCTCAAATCTAGCTCATTCTATTATTTTGCTCCTCCAACATAATTCAAAGAAAGGTTCTCAAGAAACCTTTCCTTCGAACAAATCAAATCAAAACATACTATTTGTAAAACTTGGCTATGTTTGTTTATGTTTTTGAAATTCAATTTCAAGATTTCAAATCACAAAATCTTAAATCTAATTAACACACCAAATTTTCATCTCAAATTCCTTTTTTCAACTCTACTTTTTCAATCTCCAATACTAACTACCTATCAATCAACACATCAATCATTTTACACATTCATCAATTAAAATTAATATATACATTATTTTACACACTTATATATATTTATTTATTTAAATAATCATTACAAAAACAACTAATTCAATCATTAATCATCATTGATTTGACACATTACAATTTTCAACTTAATTCTAAAAACATAAACAAACACCTACTATTTTCACATGAATTTCGATGGTACGCCATTCCCGAGAAATTTTCAAAATTCTAAAATTATGTCATTTGTGATGTACATTTGATTTTTGTTCCATGAATTCGAAAATTATATCACTTGAACATAATTTTGCTTGTTTATTAAAAAAATCTCAATTTTTTCATCATTTTGACATAAATATATGAACTAAAAATAATTTTGAATATAGGAAAATACCTATTTTTTATGTTTTAAAATTTTATAATAGTATTTTTTTTAATATTTATTGCGTAATTATGACATCACCGGTTCGATCGGTATTGAACCAGTGACCCGTGACCCGATCAATTTTTCGATTCGATGACCGGGTTGGGTTTCAAAACATTGCTTCAAAGTTCAAACACATTAATGTAACATTTAATTTCTCATTTCTTTCGAACCCGATTTAAACGTAAATTAATATTATTCAATAACATCTCATACTTTATTGTGTTTGATTTTTTATGCAAAATTTCCTTTTTCTTATTTTTGTCCAATAACACGTGCCCTTTCAAGCTCGTAACTATTAACTCATTAAAATATTTATTTAAAATTGAAATGGTACATGCAACTCATATATCTACACAAACTTGAGATAGATATAAAGTCTACATACATATATAGCTTTGAAGTTACTTTCAAAGTAATGCAATTATATTTCACTCCTTAATTTCCTCAATCAGAAGCAACACATAACATATGCATGTTTTAGTTTGAAGAGATTACTTGAAAGCAATGACTAACAATGCACCACAAGCTACATACACATTACCACCTGTATAAATACCACCACAAATCCCTTCACACAATCACTTACCATTTTTCAAGTAAATTAATATTCTTCCTACTTTCATATTCCTTTACGTTTTTCAACTCAAATTTCTGTAATAACATGGAGATCAAAGGCAAGAAAAAAGCTCTTCTTGTGGGATGCAACTATCCCGGGTCCCAATACGAGCTTCACGGTTGTCACAATGATGTTATAGCCATGCGTGAAATTCTCATAACACGATTTGGATTTGATCCATCTCGGGTCGAGCTTCTTTTGGACAAGCCTGGTGGTAGCTCGATCATGCCTACTGGTGCAAACGTGAAGAAGGCGTTAAACAATATGGTTGACGGGTCTGAAAAAGGCGATGTCTTATTCTTTCACTACTCGGGCCATGGAACTCTCGTCAAATCGAAAAATTCATCTAAGAAAGAAGAAGCCATTGTTCCTTGTGATTTCAATCTCATCACTAGTAAGCTTTAAATCATCCGTTTTACGACTTTAATTCATCGTTTATTGACTCAGTAGCAATTCAAGTTTTATCTTATTTGAAGGCTAAAAACTAAGAACTACGTGGTGCTAGAAATATTGAAAAATAGAATGAAAAATTATGCGGATTTGAGGCGTGATCCTACTTTCCTTAAAGCGACAATTGCTCCCACTCTCAATTTGCTAATGGGTTGAAATGGCAATTCACTTATAGGATACAATAAACCACATATGAAGCCTGCGAATAGCAATTTCGAAGACTTCCCTCACGAACTAAGAAGAAAACTAGAATTTGTTATGTAAAAAGGATAAAATTAGACGTTAAAATTGTTCTTGGCTTTCATTGTATTTATAGACTTTCGCAACCATTCGTATGGTTGCAATGGTTTCATCAATAGTTTTTCTCAAAACCTTGCAAAGTTTAAATAAAAAAAACAGTCAAGTTTAAACGTTATGTTGGATTTCTCCTTATAAAGTATACAAAACTTGTTTTTTCTGCCTACACAGGACAGGAGATTTCATATTACAAACTATTTCCAGTGCTTATATCACACCTTTTGCAGGTATAGACTTCCGGCAGCTAGTAAACCGTGTCCCTAAAGGCGCAACTTTTACGATCCTCTCCGACTCTTGCCACAGTGGCGGGCTGATCGACAAAGAAACCGAACAAATAGGCCCTTCAACCATCCCAAAGCTCGAAAAGGCCAACACAAATCCATCTTCCTACAAGCAAAAACTGATCCCCATCCAATCAATACTACAAGATTTCACATCTCTAACAAGCATTATAACAACAGACATTGGGACCCACTTGCTTCATCTTTTCGGGCCCGAGGCCAGCCAAATGTTTCACGATCCTGAGCCCGTTTCTAAGCCGTTGAAACCCGATGAAGGGATACTACTGAGTGGATGCCAAACAAATGAGACATCTGCAGATGTAGAAATGATAATGGAGAATGTAAGAAAACCCTGTGGAGCATTTAGCAATGCAGTTCAAACGGTGTTGAAGGAGAATTCGGGCCCGTTGAGCAATAAGGAGATTGTGATTCGGGCCCGAAAGGTTCTCATGATGCAGCATTTCAATAAGCAGCATCCTTGCTTATATTGCAGTGATGAAAATGCTGATGAGGGTTTTCTTGAGCCCATTCGAGAAGTGAAATGATGATGATATATGCGTAAATTTGTTGTTGCCATTATTCGTGTTCTGTGATGATTAATTAAGTAATAAAACTTTGTATGTAAATTAATATGTGACTATGGTATATTGTAACATGTTTTATTAATTAATAATGTTTAAAATGTTCGTATGTTCGCACACTTTGGATGCTTTCTTGAGTATATTATATATATATATAATTATATATACATATAAAGTGTAATTTTTATTTTTTATCTAAGGAAGAATGTAGAAAATTGCCATAAAGACATAATTACATGTAGAACCCAAGAGGAATTTCCTAATTTAAAAAGTATTTTTAATTTAATAAAATTACATTTATTATTCTACAATTTTATTAGGTCCAACATTCATAACCTTTTTGAACTTGTAATTCGGACAATATGTATGGTTAGAACTGATTCGAACCAAGAAAATTCGGTTAGGAGAAAACCATAATAGGACATTTTTTTTTTTTTTTTTGCAAGAATTAATTTAACTTTTGGGCTATTTGACCTATTTGAATACACAAAACTCATTACAACTTAAAAACACAAAGATTATAAGTAGCGACTTGCAAGCCATCCTCAAGACCTCAACTCAAGTTATAAAATATTGCACAATGACCCTTATGTGCATACACAATTTTTATTATGGACCATTTATTCGGTTTTCGGTTCGGTTAGATTAACCGATTGCCAAAACCGAACCGTAATCGAAAACAATTTTTTCGGAAAATGATAACCAAATTAGTCGGGTTCGGTCGGTTAGTCGATCCGTGCATACCCCTACATTTGGGTTGTCCATAAAATGCAGCTCGTATTTCTTGTTCCTCTGTTTCTTGTCTATGTTGGTAGTAAATTCGACATTTTTATTCGGTTCGGTTTTGTAAAAATAGTTTGCAATAGGAGCTCCAATAATAGAAATTGTAACAGTTGATATTGCTTTTTAAGTTAAACCGTTGATCCTATTATTTATAAGTTTTTAATGTCTATTTTTTTAATCTATGGTTAAGCTTTACGAGCTCTATAACAACTGATAACATTTAATCCAATGTCACCACTATAAGCGTGAATTTGTCGAGTTGGTATTAATAGGTACTCCTTCTTCTGGAATTAAAAGAAATTGGTTCGTGTTTTTCCAATATAAAAGTAATTACAAACAAGATTAAGAAAAGAAAATATAAACTTTATTAGTAAGTTCTAGAAATTATATAGTATTATTGATTTAATGAACTTTGATATTTCTATAATAAGAAATGAGTTGTTAGTTTAAAAATCTATTTATTAGGCCTCGACTCAATGCTCCGAAGATAAATTCTGGAATTCGATTTTAAAGATTAATGTATTTAAAAAAAAAACTATTTTACATATGTGAAGTGCTATAAAAAGATCAAAAAAAATAAATTTTATTTCATAATAATTATTATTATGGGGGTTAAATTTATTTATCAAAAACTAAAGAAGAATGATCATTATTTAATTGTATGTGAATGTAGTATTGCCTAGGATGCACGGACACGGGACACAGGATACTACGATACGACGCGGATACGGTACACGACACGGTTTCGATACTATTAATAAAATGTGTATATATATCACATAAATATATATATATATATATATATTCATCAATTTATGTTAAAATATATGTATTAGTCTTTTCATTCTAATTTAAATATGACTGGTTAGAGAAATAAACTATAAGCATGACTATTGTAAATTATTAAATTTGTATCTGATTTGTAAAGTTATATATGTTTTAAAGAAAAATAAATACTTCAGTTTTCAAAATCACAAAAACTAAGTGAAATAACATCAAATGTCACAAATAATGCATACATAGTAGACATATCTTCTAACTGTGTTCATTACAGTGTTCATATTTTATTTTTCATTTTATTTAAGTAGACAAATTTATTTTTATATTGGACGCGGTGTCGGAGAGTGTCGGACGAGTGTCGTGTTCGATCAGGTGTCCGACACGACACGTTATAATTTTTTGAAGTGTCCGTGCATCAAAGAGTTTTGCTCACAATAAGTTTTTGGATTAGATTTGTTCATAGCCACATAGTTAAGTTTTGATACTTAAATTAAGCATAAATCAGTCATATATAAGTTTCATGATTTTATGGTATTCTAAAGAGAAAAAAAACTTGTTATTTATTAAATTTGACCAATAATTATTTGTCATTTATTCAAAGATTACAAACTTATAACCAAATGTTTATTCAGTTTATGTAGTACAGTATAGAAAGTGTCTTTTTCAAATTGTGTTAATCTATATCTATTATAAAAGTGTGAATGATTTACCAAGTAAATGATTTACACTTTGTAATTAGGACCAAAACACGTTCATATTCTATTAGTAATCATTTAATAATGTTAAATAATAAATAGGTGCATAAACTTCAATTTAAATATAAATAAGGTTGTTCAATGTATGTTACTTGTTATTGTAATCTTATCAATAATATATATATATATATATATATATATATATATATATATATATATAACTATTTCAAAAGTATGAATCAATTGGAATGAGTTATATTTCATAAAGTTTTATAAAATAATCCTATAACAATAAATTAATATTATTTTCTAATATCTATAATAATCTATATATATACTAATATAAAAGTATGGATTGTTTCTTCCCAATGTGAATAGACTATTTTACCCCTATTAATTCATTTAATTAGTATGCTACCCCTATTTAGTTAATGAGTATTAATATGTAACTCCTTTACAATAAATAATAATAAAATATTAGTATTTTATTAATTAAGTAACAATTTATCATTTTCAATATTTCAACACTTTTTATAACATTTAAATATTTTATTAACTTTTCAACTCCTCACTAATATTTATCCATTTCATAATAAAAATTATGTGTTACTAATCCCCAAATATTCTCACGTTAAATTTCTCAAACTTTCAACTTTTCATCATTATTAAAACAATAGATATAATGTTAAATTTTCAAATTCACTTACCTATCAAATTTACAAAAGAAGAGGTGAGTGTGGGCTAATAATATGTAACTCCAATAATAATTAAATATTAGTTATTCATGTCTAATAATGATTATTTTATAAACAATATTTCAAAAATTATCCAAACCATTAAATATGATACTAACTTTTAACTCCTCATTAATATTTATCCATTTTATAAAAAGAATATTATGTATTATTATTCAATAAATTCCCAAATTAAATTTTCCTACTTAAAACTTATTAAAACACTTAAGAGAAATTTCATCCATTAAATTTCCATCAATCCTTCACGTTGATTAGTGACTATAGATTGCAACTCATTAGAGCCACTATTACAGTATCTACATTGGAGAGAAAAGATGTTGATTCTTTGATATGGAACAACATTCTATTGGTTAATAATACTACTTTGAAGTAAATAATAACCAAATATTAGTATTTCATTAATAAAGTAGAAATTTTTTAAGTTGAATATTTCAAAAGTCATTCAAAACTTGAAATATGATATAAACATTCAACTCCTCACTAATATGTATCCAGTTTATAAAAAAACATTATGTATTACTACTCATAAATTTGCAAATTAAATTTTTCTACTTTTCTGCTCTTCATCTTTATTAAAACACTTAAATTTTTAATCCATTTAATTTTCATCAATCGTTCATGTTGCTTAATTAATATATATTGCAACTCATTAGAGGTACTATTAAAGTATCTAAATTGGAGAAAAGAGATTAATTTTTTGATGTGGAAAAATATTCTATTGGTTTATAATACTATATGAATATAACTCATTTCAAGTGAATAATAATTAAATATTAGTATTTCATTAATCAATAGTAATTTTTTATGTCCATTATTTCAAAAGTCATTGAAACCTTTAAATATGTATATATAATAATTATGTAAATAAAAAATAATAATTAAAAATATAAAGTATTAAAGAGAAAAAATAATTGTCAAAATAAATAATTTTGATTGATGAATGTAAGAAAAGATATATTCAGTGATCGATAAGTAGTTGTATAGGGCACTGAAAATCTAGAGTTGGAAAATGTTAATTTTGATGAGAATAGTTTGTGTCAAGTGTATTTAGGATTGTTTTCTCCAAAATTTTAAAAATTGAGTTCAAAATTATAAGCAAACAAGGCCAAAAAATTTACAATTAATAAGTTGTACTAATATGGCAATTCATTTGCACTAAAATAATATATAAAATTGTCTTTAAAGAGTTAATAATTGATTTATTTTAAAGTATAATTTGGAAATCATGATATGAATTAATTTTTTTGGTTGTTTAAAGATTATTTAATTATTTGACTTTATTCAGATATAATCATCAAAGAACAGACGTGTATTTTTCTATAAAAATTTAAAATTACATCCAAACTTTTCATGAATCATATTTTCACGTGCAATGTGCACATGCTCTTTGCTATTACTATACTAACAGTATTGATAAATTCAGTATTTCTTCCCATTGTGATTTTATATTTATATCCTTAACTATCTAATCTAAATAAAAACAATTTAATGCATATCGTAAATATTAAATTCACTATCTCTCTAATATTACTGAGTCTAAAAACTAAAACCCCACTTCATTGCAAATTTATTTTCACTAATAGGAGTTAAAATTGATTTTTACATATCTGCTCTCGAATATCTAATATATTTATACTACACTAAAAGTACGTAAATTCACTTTCTTATTTCTATTAATTATATGATTGAAAATAATTAACTACGAATAACATGATAAATTATCAAAATTATCAAAATAAACTGAAGGCATTATTAGAAGAATTAAATTATACTTATTTAATTACAGAAGGAGCAAACCACTATGTTAAATGGGTGGAGAGTGAATTTTAAATTAACATACATTAAAGATATTTTTCTAAACATGTTGTCGTGATGTTTGACGATTTACAGGAAAACGAGTTTAATTCTTGATTAAGACACTGTTCAGTTATTTAGGTATTAATCATTTGCAAAATTTTCAATAAAAAGAAATTAATCTTGATATTATACTTAGTTAATCTTCTATTGTTATAATTTGAATATTCTTAAATTTCTTTGAAAAATACTTATCAAAAGAGCATGATATTTACGTGCAAATCATTTCTTTTGACTTTAAAACATAAAGAGGATATCTATAACTATAATATATATTATTTATTTTATATATATTTATATAACATGCACGTTATTATTAAATAATGTTCTAAATTTATTCGTTTAATTTATTAAATAGGAAGAATAATAAATAAAATAAGAAAAGATATCAAATATGATTACTATATGTATAAGAGTATAGTTATCATTTTCGATATATGTATAAGAGTACAATTAAGTGTTAGTCTCTTTATCTTTTAGAAAATAAGAGGCAATCAACTCAATTTAAAAACAAAGTAGTTAATGCTTCCAATTTTAATTACAAAGGGGTTTATATAGCTTTTATCCAATAAGACCAGTAATTTACTTATGTCAAAAACCAACAAAATTAAATGAAAAGAAAAGTTATATTTATGCTAAATTTCATATTCTTCAGTGACATGAAAACCGAGAAATATGTACATCCATAGATAAATATGTGAAAATACTTCATATTCCAAATTATACTAATCAAAATATAATTTGAATACAATGAACATAACAAATTCTGGATATGGCCGTGTTAGAAAAAACAATTTCCATAAAGAAAAACAAATGTGATTCCTCTAATAATATTTTAAATTTTTAATTAATTAGGATGTTAAAATTTAAAACCTTGATTTATAGCCTTTCTGTATTCATTTTTAGAGTTTGTTATTTTATATTATCTCAATTTCAAAAGCTCTACTACAAGCTTTTTATCTTTATTTTGAAAAATATTGTGTCAGTCTCAAGAATCTTAGTTATCTTAAGATACAACCAAGTTTAATTTAACATATATTCAATATATGAAGTAAATGATATACCAATAATGTTTTTCCAACTCAAACGAAAACTTCATTTTATATAGAATTACCAAAATATCTATAACTAATATTCTAAGAATTATAATGGAAAACAACTATTTAATTGTCTTTCAGCGTTCATTAAGTTATATACTATGTTAATGCCAAAAAAAAGGTTAAAAGGTGAAACATTATTTTCAGCTTTTCTCTTTTTAGGAAAGTGTTAAGAATGTCATCTAATGAATGACTCATAAAGCGACAACAACTAATAAAAGTTTATAATCAATAAGTTTGTAGTCACTTGGCGATGCATATGCACTAAAACTAATAATATTAAAATTATTTTAAAATTATAATTTGATAATTATTATATTTTAAAGTAGTAATTGAGAATCATGATATGAAAATAAATTTTTCTTTTTGTCATTTAAAAATAATTAATTATTTGACTCGACTTAGGTATAATCACCGGATTATAAACATTGATTCTTAATTTTAAAATACTTTTAGTGTAAAATTACATCCAAACATTTTATACATCACACTTTTTCACGTGCAACGCACGTGCACTTTGCTAGTAGAATTTAAAAGGATGTTAAAGATTAAAGTTTTTTAGATTGTCTTGAATGCAATATCATGAGTCAATTGTCAATTTTGGTAAATCATACGTGGAAGACCTTGAGCTCGATAAGTGGTAAATTATCTAAAATTATAAAATTGAACTAAAAATGGTTAGTTTAGTGATATCAGTGGAAGACCAAGACCAACTGAGTTTATCTTGTGTCTTCTAGGGTCGTCGATCGGTGTAGGTCCACTTATCGACTCAGTATATCATATTCGTTTAGAATAAAAATCTTAAAATTAAAAAAAGAAAACAATCAAACCAACATAATTTTATGGCATTTTCCGTCAACAATATGTTTTCTGGAAATTATTGCACAAAGAAGCAAATACAATACTGATACACACAAAAACAAGGGACAAAAAGAAACAAAAACAAGAAAAAAGAAATAATATTATCCAGAAGAAAAGGGGTCAGAATCTAATACACTAGAATGAAATCTTCATTTGGTTTTCTCTAATCGAACAATCATTCAAATAAAATCAACCTATGACAACTTGAAATACCACTTATGACCTCAACATTTTGCCAACTACAACATCTGCGAATCGAAAATAAGTGTGCCTCCAGCTCTTTTTAAAAACCAGAATTCCAATGATCCCCCAAAACCCTGTAGCAAAACCACTTATTATAGAACCATAAAGATATATCTTTTCAGCTAGGTCACCTTCATCTGCTGCAACATGATTTTCAACATTTGGAGCTTTCGGTGCTTTATCGTCGCGACATTTTTTAAGCAATGGAGCTCCACATAGTTCAGGATTTCCATCGTATATTGAAGGGTAATCAAGCGTTTGAAGTTGACTCCCCGTAGGTATTTGCCCCGACAAATTATTATGCGATAAATTCAGATGACTAAGAAAGGTTAAATCCGACAAACTATCTGGAATTGTTCCGAATAACTTGTTGCTTGAAAGATCAAGAGATGTCAATGACTTCAAATCTCCAATATTTGTAGGGATTTTTCCTTCTAAATGATTGTGCGACAGATTGAGACCAATCAAGGCATGAAGATTTGTGAGCTCCAAAGGGATTTCTCCAATTAGATTATTATTCGAAAGATCCAAATTTATTACATATGTTAATGTTCGGGAGAACTCCTTATTCACCCCGTCTATTACTTGCTCCAAACTCTGTCTATCGAATATGTTATAATACACTTCATTCTCATAATACGATATGGCCATGCTTGATAAATTACCAATGCAGTATGGAATTTTTCCTGTCAACTTATTATTCGCAAGATCCATAACATGAAGAATAGATAATTGACAGAACTCTAAGGGAATCACACCGTTGAACTCATTATTCCTTAGTACAAGAAATAGCAGATCAGGTACGTACTTCCCAATCCAACGAGGTAAATTTCCAGACAGCTTATTTCCTTCAACATTCAAAGCCAGTAACATTGCACAATTCTTTAAACTAGAGGGTAATTGCCCTGTTAGGTTGTTGTTGTTCAATTGTAGCCATTGCAATGAGTAAATTCCTCCAATTGACTTCGGAATGATTCCTGAAAGCTCGTTGGACGACAACATCATGATAGATAGATTCGGAACGTTCTCCCAACAGTCTGGAATATTACTTGATAAATAGTTATTGGAGAGATCTAGAGTTTCCAATGCTCTCATTTCACATAACGAATCAGGTATTGAACCGTTGATGGAATTTCGGGCCAAAATAAGAGTTTGTAAAAGAGGCATCATATGACCAATGTTTCTGGGAAGATGATTTATCATATTATTCGATACATCTAAGAATGTAATGTTGGGAAATATATATTGAAGCCATTTCGGTAAAGTTCCTGAAATGCTACAATTGGACAAACTCAAGTCAGTGAGAGATTTTTGGGTTTGAAGCCATTGTGGGAATTGACCTCCAATTTCACAAGATTCCAGATAAAGAGCTTTCAATCGAAAAGGTGGAACCCAATCTAAACTAACTTGGAATTTGAACTTGTCCGCCGCAAGGTATTCTAACTTGGACAACTTAGCAAAGTGAGTCTCGAAAAGTGTACCATTAAAGGAATTACTCGAAAAATCAATCATCTCAAGATTTGATAGTCCTAAAGAAGTTGGAATTTCACCACTTAGTTGATTTGAATGGACATCCAATATTTTCAAAGATCTCATATTTCCTAATGATGATGGGATGGAACCTGATAACCTATTATCAGAAATATGTAACTCTTTTAAGGACAACAATTTTCCAAGAGACCAAGGAATGGGACCACTCAATCTATTAATTGAAAGATCGAGATAATTTAACTGCTTTAAATCACCCACCTCTTCAGGCAAATTACCATAAAACTTATTCATTCTCAAACTTAGTTTCTCCAACTTATCAATCCAACATCCAGATGATGAGTTTTGAAAGAGTCCAGAGATCTCCCCATAAAATTGATTATTCTCCAAATTCAATGATTTCAAATGGCATTTATCCGAAAGGAACTCAGATATCCAATCTACATTGTGAAGAAAGTTGGCATCAAGGTTGAGACCGACGAGGTTCCTTAGTCTAAGATGGTGAGGGCCAGAAGTGTTATAATTGTTGTATGAAAGATCAAGGACTCTTAGTGAAGTCATATTCTGAAGAAAGCAAGGAAATTCTCCTTCAAACGAGTTTCCACTAAGATCCAAGTACTTGATATGATTAGTAAAATTTACACAAGCATGGGCCAAATTCATTTTATCAAGACCACTAAATGATAGGCTTAACACTGATAAGGAAGGAAGCAAGTTGAGTACCTCCAATAAACTTTTCGTTCGACTGAGATCGACGCGATTCAAATTAAGATTCTCTAGCGATGTGAGATTAGAAACCCACATGAGATCATCGGCTATCAGCACCCGAGTGAGATCTTCCAGTGTCACGTCTATTTTCCCACCTAGATCAAGTGTTTGCAATCTTGAAAGATTGCCAAGATTGTGTGGAACAATTCCACTCAAGCTAGTACTAGAGAGATTAAGGTACTGCAGTTGCTTCATGGATCCAAGAAACGCTGGAATCGGACTAAAATGGAAGTTATTACAACTCAAGTCCAGGTAACTCAAATACTTCAATTCCGACAGGGAAGAATCAATTCGATCACCATATAGGAACTTATTGTCATCATACTCGTATATATTCCTATTCCTGAGATCAAGCTCGATAACACGTCTAGTAGTTTTGTCACACTTGACGCCATCCCATGCGCAACAATCATAATACTCGTCCCATGATGACAATCTATCAGAAGGGTCCGAAAGGCTTGCTTTGAACTTCAAGAGGGCTTTCCTCTCCCTTGGAGCGCAACCTAAACTCGAGTTTTTTCCGTAACTGCAAATTGCAAGCTCTATTGTTAACAAGATGATAAAAAAGAAAATTCGATAAAACATTTTCAGCCTCATATTGGACTATTAGATTATTTTTTGAAAACAAGTATCAAATTTTGTAGTATATATATTGAAATATAAAACAAGTTCCAAAATTGATGGTAAACTTAGAGTCAACAAATCCTGAAAATTCCACACCTTTTTTCCTATTTGCTAAGCTAAAAATTCCACACGACTTGACTTGAGTAATGACATCTCCATAACTGACTTGAGACTTCCATCGTCCCAAATTATACTCCAGGAAATAGGAATACTCTAATTTTCACAAATTTTTTAAAAAGCAAATTATGGTCAGTTTCTTTTTCTAATTTAAGAAAAAAATACGATGGGAAAATTGTACTTTTCTTGCCGTAATTTTGTCCGAGTTTAATTTTAGTCCCATTTATTACAATTTTTTTACATTTAGTCCCATAACTTTCGAAACGTTTCACATTTAGCCTTCACATTTGTATATATCATGCATTGGTAAGTTGATTTCCTAACTTTTGTTTTTTGTGAAAATGAGAAGCATCATGGTAGTTGAATGATATTATTATTTACGTCAAAGAATATTTATATAGGATACAAAGAGTATAGTTTGGGAAAGTCAACCATACAATCAATTTCCCTGATTATAAGGCTGGATCCTATTTAATATATTACAGAAAAAAAATTATGCAGTTGTACACTAGGAACAACATGAGTCATAAAATCTGCTACTTGATTAGCCCTTTTAATGTCAAAAACTTTTTAGCTTTCAAGATTCTACACCAGGGACGTAAATGAGTCAAGCTCGAGTAGAGCATGTTAAAGTTTTTATTTTCAAGCTTGAGCTCGAACGTGAACCTAATTTTTAATGTTTAAGCTCAAGCTCGCTAAAGACGAGTTAAGCTCGAGTCGAGCTTGAAAAAAAAAACTATTTTAGTTACTTTTTAATTTCTTTAGAAATTATTTTTACTTAACTTATATTAATTATATATATATTATATATATATTATATAATATATGTCACAAAAGTATAATTCAATTGAACCAAGTTTTAAAAACACATATCACAACATACATAAATAGAAATATTATAATTTGTTGTTATATATTTTGCATGATATACAAAAATTAAAAATAATATTATTGAAAAGCTCGTGAGCCTGCTTGTGAGCTTATGCACAACTACAAGGAAGCTCGAGCTTGAAATGCTCGGCTCAAACTCATGATATCTCGAGCTCGAGCCGAGCCCCAATCAAGTCGGCTCATGAAACTCATGTGCCGGCTCGAGTCATGTTACATTGATTATCTTTGATGTAATTCATGTCAACTAGATTATTGGCAATCTCTATAGCTGTCATGTTATCACAAAAAGGGTTCATAAGTTGTTTTGAACCAAAATCGAGTTTCACTTAGCGGAATGTTTAACCAAGTAAGCTACAATCACACCACATTCTGTTTCTTGCATCCCCGGACAATAGATTGCCCACAACAAATGAAATAGATTCTCCATTATACTTAATCATATTAAGTATAATTTATAAACCGTTAGCATCAACATGGGAAATACACGATTTGTGCATATCATTACATCTTACTCGATAAGTTTCGAAAGCTCCTAAAACAACACTAACAACATCATAGAGTGAAATGAAAATACATTGAACAAAAACTTTCATGTGTGTAACACTTCTGAAAGTTGTCGAAACTCCAAATTCTTTAATCGCATGCATCCATTGTCAATACTTTTATCGAGTTGAAACTCAGAATTTAGCATAAAATGATCATGTAGTTAATTTTATCAAAATGTTTAAAAATGTAATTAAGAAATTTTACTCATGTCTTCCAGCAGCCATTCCTGGGGATATTTACTAATAAAATCATATGTAAACATAAATTATACATAAGATGACATTCTACAGACAGCCCCAAATAGTTCATAAATACTAATTTCAGATGATCAACCAACAATACAACTCTGTATTCATGGTTTTTTACCTAATTCCCATATCTTGACGGTTCCATCATCACTGGCAGAAGCAAGACGCTTATTCTCCTGTCGGATTAATTAGATGTGAGATTGTTTACCACAAACCATGATAATCGAGTAATTTACAGAAACTGAAACGAACTACATTTTCCAAATTTAGCAATTAGGACAACTGTAAATGAAAAAAGGGCGAGAAGATTTTACTGTTGCCGGTAAGAAACAGTATATTGGAGAGGCATATTTAGTTACAAGTTTTTTAGTTTATATTCATTCGGGGCCCTATTTAAGAAAAAGAATTTCGGCTTAAATGGGAGATTAATTTCGGTTATTATCATACTTACCATAGAACTCCACTGGACGGAATTTACATCCATATCATGAGCCTTCTCTTTCTTCAGTAGCAACTTGTAAGCAGGTTCTTCACCCTGTGTAACGGACAAGGATGATATAAGTGAGAAATCCTAAAGTAAAAATGAGGCTACTTACTATAAAAATAAATTCATGTAATGTACAAATATACTATCTGCAGAAATGCAAATAGAAGCATGAAACAAAACGACATAATCAGGGTTTTGATGGTATATTAATGATTCGAGTGAAGTGGGTGAGCTCAGCTTTAAGTGGAAACTGCAAAATGAATTAAAAATCATCTAATAAGATTACGGATATTGAAAGCAAATGTATTATTTCACTTATTTACTTTCCTCTGCGTGGAATTTGGACCTACATTCATTTATCATAAACAATTGACTTTTTTATTAATGTATATACTGTTTTCCACTTTATTAGAATCTTACATCAGATTGAAGGGACATCATTGATATACATGTCCCAGAAAGATAAACCAGACACTTAAAATATTAAATGCTTTTAGTTTCACCACAAATGTAGAGTAATAAATACACGATAGCACATAAAAAGAAAGAATGCAGTAAATAAGCTCGACTATTAACTTATACCGTGCCATCTTCGTTCTCAACAAAGAAACGTATAGCATCATCAGCTGCCCCACTGGAAATTATTCCCTCTCTGAAACATTCACAACTCAAAATGAGACGTTCAAAAAATTTGCCAAATGGAATGCAAACAGTAAACCTATAAGAAACTTAAATTGCAGTTTCTGTGAATACATATGAAAAGAAGATGCACAGAAAAAGAGAGACAGTTTTGCTACCTTGACCAATGGACGGAAAAAATAGTTCGGTCATGATAACCAGAGAGAGTACATAGATGAGTCCTGGAAAAAAGGAAAGGAGATGAAAATCAATTTATATTACTATTTCAATTCCATGAACCAGACCACACAATTTCAACAAATATTTCCCAAATCAGTAACATTACTATTTCATATGCGTGCATTAGTGAACCTGGCTTGTGTAAATAGTTTAACTCTTCAAGATTGGCATGACAAAATTTATAATGAAATTGTGAAAAAAGAAAAATGAATTTAACTTGATGGTGATGCAGTATACACATAGTACGTGGAAAATGTCACTCTCACAATAGGAAAATGATGAGTGTCATCTGTATGCGTATGAAACACATTCTCACATTTTATCAGGGTGATTGATGGGAACGAAATCGATAAAAACTGAAAATAAGTATAAATAAAATACTTCCGATTGCTCGAAAGTCCTACAAGAATAAATTCTTGCCCACAAACCGAAGTTTGCCCAAAGCCTAAGCTCGATTCTTTGATTCCAAATTGAATACCGAAAACATAAACCCTAGCCACCCTATTTATAATAGGGCAAACCCTAATTACCAAAAAGAGTCCTACTCAAACAAGGAAACCCTAATTACCAAAATAAACGACTCATACTTAAATAAGGAAAAGACTCCAGAATAATTAAAATAAAAGGGATGAACGTCGCTTCACAACAATTCCACCCCCCTTAAAAATGACAAGGCTGAGCTTGAACTTTTTTCGCATGTGCTTGTATGGGCTTCTCGAATAATGATCATCAAACTGCACTATATATGGTACATTTTTAGCTTCTTCATCCTCCGGTTTAGCGCCCAATTCCACTAGTTCTTGACCACTCAAATCCTCCAACTTGGTTTTGGACATTAGCATTATCCTGATGGTCAAAATCAGCTTGCTTTTGATACTTTGAATCATTCTTAGTTTCTTTAGTTCCAGTTTCATTGATATCATTTTTGTCAATTGGGTTTTGTGATATCACAGAGGGCTGATTTTCTTGAAAATTGGCCTCTTCTATACCACCATTAGCCACCTGATCCTGAATTGTGGAAGAACTAAGTGGCGCCTCCTCAATAACTAACTTGCCTTCTAAGATATTTTCCTTACTACACCATGTTGTACCACAATTTTCTCGGGACACAGGAACTAAAACATCGATATAAACATCTGAATAAGCATCCAAGGTTTCTACAGCTTTTGTTAGACAAGGTGTAATCTTGTCTCCGCAGTTTCGAATAATTCTCATGGACAACTTATTTGCAACTGGCATGACAGCCTCACTGCCCCTTTTCAAGATAGCTAAAATTTGAATAAGTAAATTTGGGGGGATATCTTCACTTTCTTTTAAAACAAGAGTCATGATTGTCTCCATAGATGCAAAGATGACTTCAGTATGATAAACTTCAATAGCTCGAATAAAGTGTTGGAACATCTCAATAATCATATGGTAGCATTCTAAATCCAACATAATGAGACAAGACTTGACATTGGCCATAGTTTCAAGTATGGTGATTCTTCTTTTATGGTTTCCGCTGGATGTGTCCGACAAATTCTGAAAGGATGATACAATTAACTGGAATATATCCTTCAATTTGTCATCATCGTATGGAACATCCGGTGCAGTAATTCTAATTATTTCACTGAGGCAAGAAGCTATACCAACCTTTACGTCAATATCTGAGTGTTTCACAAGCTCTTCCACAACTAGTGCCTTCATTAGTGGAGAAAGGGCAGCTTACATGGATTTGCAAGGTGACTGCTGCACTTTGGATAAAAGTTCCTCGATTTGATTGAGAAGAGGTATCAATTCATCCAAAGAAGAGGGGTGTTGAAGGAG
Organism: Verbascum thapsus; assembly: GCA_963669365.1. Classification (NCBI taxonomy): domain Eukaryota; kingdom Viridiplantae; phylum Streptophyta; class Magnoliopsida; order Lamiales; family Scrophulariaceae; genus Verbascum; species Verbascum thapsus. Next base: position 3,594,654 of record OY770120.1, read on the forward strand.
GCTATTACCTACTGCTGCAATTCGTTCTTCCAAATCTATATCAAAAAATGACATCATCATTATTTGACGTCACTCCTTTATCAGATCTGCCCGGAGTAAGGGGAGATGAAAGAATCCGGCGGTGGTGGATTTTGATCCGGCAAGTCGGACCAAATTGATGGGAACGAAATCGATAAAAACTGAAAATAAGTATAAATAAAATACTTCCGATTGCTCGAAAGTCCTACAAGAATAAATTCTTGCCCACAAACCGAAGTTTGCCCAAAGCCTAAGCTCGATTCTTTGATTCCAAATTGAATACCGAAAACATAAACCCTAGCCACCCTATTTATAATAGGGCAAACCCTAATTACCAAAAAGAGTCCTACTCAAACAAGGAAACCCTAATTACCAAAATAAACGACTCATACTTAAATAAGGAAAAGACTCCAGAATAATTAAAATAAAAGGGATGAACGTCGCTTCACAAATAAAGTCTTGAATCCGACAGAAAGACCATTATATGCATATATTGCTGCATCTAGCTTGTGTAAATAGTTTGATTCTTCTACATTGGCATGACAATTTATAATGAAATTGTGAAAAAAAAAATGAATTTAACTTGAAGGTGCGGTGGTATACATCGTAATACATGGAAATATCACTGATACAAAAAGGGAAATGATGAGTATCATCCCTATGCGGAAGAAACAGATTCTCACATTTTATCAGGGTGATAAAAGTCTTAATCCGACAGCATGACCTACTTAAGCCACAATATATAGCTATATGGCTAAACTTCATTACTTTCCTATTTTTCCTTTAAACTTTCTCTACTCGTGTTTGAAAAGTACAATTTACTTGAGCATATGATACTTCAATATGAGCATAAAACATGAAAATACTCTAGGCATTTGAGATGAGCCTCCAGAGTATATTAAACCTTATCTGATATACAAATGAAAAAAGCCTAAAGGTAAAAATTGAGAAGACTTAAAAGAACATAGGAAGCAGCAAAAGGAAAGAATCAAACTCATATTCCAAAAATATTGCTCACCAAGGTGCATCTCCGTCTCCAGACTGCATCCTCATAATGTCATTACCCCATATCTTAATGGTGAGATCATCACTGTAAAATCAATTCCACTGCATTAGACATCCTCACAATTAATCTATTTTGTTGTATGGAAACATAATTCTTACTTTTGCTGCTTAAAATACACAACGAAAATGTTATTTATATATTAAACTTGAAACCTAAGCATAACAATGACAGGAAGTTTGTGCAATACCTGCAGGAAACCATTTTGTCTCCGCTGGCATTGAATGATAAGGCCCAGATGGTAGATGAATGTCCACTTAAGAAACAGGACAAACTTGTGTTAGATATAACCATAATCTTAAGTAATCTCAAATGATATGATTGATGGGCAAAGCATAAAGTCAAACTTAAAAAGGCAGCACAAATCGAAATCTTGGCTAAAATTGCGACAAAGCTGTTTAACTGGGATTATGAACAATAATAAGGTATAATAGTAGTAAATTGTTTAAAACTTTAACATCTGCCAGAAATGTTTCCTGGAAGTTGGCTAAATTTACTAAGCATGGCATTAATTAATAGCCACCAGGTTCTTTCCTCTCTTAGATTAGTTTAACTTCTTTGATAAAATTGAACCAACTTGAGAGAATAAAAACAGACCAGCTAACATGGACTTCTCAGAGAAGGAAATTATGTGAAACTCAGGTGGTGATTCCAGTTGTTTACAGGTTCTGGTGATGCAACATATATGGGGTTGAACAACAGACCACGAGGAGAAGAACAGTGATTTACTCTCAGGAAAAAAAAGAAATACATGTTGGGAGAATGCAGCACTTGGAAGTTGGAACAGAACCAATGAAAACACAAATAATAAGGTGACAGAAGATTTTGATAATATACAGATGGAACAAGGGGTGAAAGAAAACGTATATGCCCATATTTATGCAAATAAATGTTTTAACCTCTGTACTGATAGAATTGGATATTTGTTTGAACATAGAAAAGACTTGGCAGTGGCAAAGATCCAAAAGAAGCAAAAAAAAATCAATATCCAAATGCCAATAATATGCATGAATCAACCTTTACATATCAAATGATATTAATGATCAACAGGATGATGAATCCGGTATTAAGTTAAAACTAGACAGTACTGACTGTTCAATAGTATGCCCATTAAATTTACTAACACATAGTGAAGAATAATAAGCAGCCAAGCATATAAAACCGACATCGACTTGGTGCTAGCATAACTGTGTAAGATCTTCAAACATAGAAAAAAGGAGTAACAATTACTTGTTTGATTCACTTAAAGTTTGAACACAGTGCCAATCATCATTGTCCCCATCCTCCGCCCAGACCTAAAGCAGTTAGATGAGTTATATTGATAAATACTGATTGTTTAGATTAAATAGAAGATCAGGATTAGTATACTCAAGTATCTAACATGTCGATACTGTTAAGATTTCACACATATAAGTACCTTAATGGTATTGTCATAGCTACACGAGAACAGAATATCCATTGACGGATGCCACTGTACCATTTTGACATCCTGTGTATGTCCTTGCAATACCGAAACACATTCAAACTCATTATGTGGTAATACTTCCCATATCCAAACTGATTTGTCTCGCCCACAAGTTGCAAGCAATGACCCAGATGCATTCCAGGACACACTCTTAACTTCATTCTCATGGCCCTGGATGCAAAATTACCAACTTACACAAATTAGGTATATTACTAAATCGCAATCAATGTCAAATATTCACACATCACAAAAATACACAAAGCTCACAAAATAATATTTTTCTCCATATAATCAAATAATGTACCTCTAGAGTGGAAACACATTCAAAATCACCCCCAACGTCTTCCCAGATAGCAGTGGTGGCATCAAAACTTGTTGTAGCCAATAATTTGCCAGAAGGTGACCACGCACACGATCTAACAGTCCTATTATGTGTGTCCTCCAATACTGCCTGCATTGCAGAACTATTAGACTAACAAATTTAGCATTGTTAAAGAAGTGCCTTGAATCGACTATAGTGCGCTTCGCAGAGTTAGTCGGGGGTCCCGACGGTATGCATGGATTACTAATGGAACTCGGATTTGGGCCTGCAGATACGTGATGGGCTGAGCCCAAGTTAGATTATTCTGTTAGTATTATAAATAGACCTGTTCGCAGGTTATTCTGTATCTCTGTAATCTGAAAACCTAGCCTCTAATAAAACTCGTTCTTCCTCTGCCCGTGGACGTAGCCAACACAACGTTGGTGAACCACGTAAATTCTGTGTCTCTTATTTACGTTTTCAGTTCCTTCTTTGATTGCTCTGATTAATCCATCATAACAAGCATAACCACAGTTTTCATCCAGGCCAAAACCATACTCCAAAAACACATTATTCTCTATCGCAATAGAGAGAATCACTGATAACAGACACTACATCAGATACATGAGGACACATCGGTCTAAGAAGCTTAACACTGAAACAGAATCCAGCAAAAGCAATAATTTTTAAGAACAAACAATCAAACCTTGCACTGAAGTCAAACCAGAACTAAAGATTCATTATCTTCTTTCACAATCGCAATAGTGAGAACCAAATCTTCAAATATGCCAAAACAGACACTATATGATTACATGAAGACATTTCAGAATCTCAAAATCTTAATATCGAAACAGAATCGAGTGAAACGATGAATTTATAACAACAAAAATCTAAATCGGAATTCAAAGATTCATTAGCTCCTAAACTTTTCACAATCGCAACAGTGAGAACCAAAACTTAAAAGATGTCAATAACAGACACTGTGTGATTACCTGGAGATATTTCTCAATATAAAAAGCTTAAACCTAATAGAATTGAGTGAAACGAATACATCATAACGACAAAAAAAAATCAAAACCTTGCACTGGAAAGAGGCGGTGGCGGAACTCTGCTCCCAGATGCGGACGGTTTTGTCTCCGCTGCAGGAGGCGAGTACGGCGGGGATACCGTCAACTCCGGTGGCCGGCTTCCAGGCGAGGCCCCAAACCCTATCGGTATGGCCTTCGAGTGTTTGAATTAAATTCAGCTCAAGATTCTCATCCGTAGAATTCATTGCCGTGAGAGCAGCGATTGAAGATGTATAGGTAAGCTAGGATTTCAAACAGTGACGTTTAGGGGGGTGTCGCACACGCGCCACCGCGATTGATGTATTTTGAGAAGAAGAAGAGTGTGGTGGACTCGTGCCAGCGAATCTTCTTTTTGTAAGCAGACGGGAATTGAATTACTGGGGACTTTAGTGTGGGAAACTATGTGCTATATACATAAATAAGCCCCTCTAATATACCATTTTTAAATATTGACCCCGTATTTTATCAATTATTGCAATTTTCCTAATTGGTGATATACTGATATAACATGAACATTGGAATTGTTAAATGTGCCTAGATGAACAAATAAGGCCCCAATTGGATGGAAACCGTGAAGGTTATTACCGTTGGGGCAGGTTTAAATCGTAGCCGTTGGATGGAAGAATTGGGGGAAATGATCCGGGCCATCAAAAATAGGAAGAAAGCGCGGAAATATAAGAAACGCGACAACGTTTCTGTTATTCGGAGGAATGAGGAGCCAGCAACACGTGGAGTACGAGGAATGGGTCCGATAAATCAGGAAATGAAGGACGACAGCAGTGATTCTGTTAGGGGAAATTAGCTACAGGATATTTCGATTCTGTTTACGAATTTGATATAAACGTTGATGCATTATATTTGGAGTTTTTTTTATGAATTAAATTACTTCTGAAATCTCTTTCCCCATTCTCTCTTTTCTATTAATTTTAATTTCTGTATCAAATCTTCAAAAATTCCTGAAATACAAGCTAAATCATTACAGAAACCTATATCCCCAAAAAAATATTTTAGAGAAAAAATCTTCGAAAAACTCGAGGCCTCAATTGGTTGGCTAATCAACCTCCAAAAAAATTATTTCAGAGTATAAAATCTCATAAAACTCACTTGGTTGGTAACTCTCAAAAAATTCTTTAAAAAATCTCTCAAAATTTATGAAAAATCCAAAAAAAATTCTTTAAAAAAAAGAGAAAATAATGTTTACTATTCATGATTTGACAGTTAATATTATCGATAAAAAGGGTTATTTCGGTTATATTTCAACTCAAAAAATTAAATTAATCACATATTAAAATGTAAAATAACACAACATTCAAAATAAGATTCATTATGACTATTTTTTAATGTCTAAATCGATTGACTACAAATATTTAATGAAACTTATATTTAAATATTAACTCAAACAAATTTTTCACAACAAAAAAATATCACATCAACAATAATCATTACAAATTTTTCTCTAAAAGAATCTATCTAAACTTAGGGCCCAATTGGATGGTCACTTCATCCCCAAAAAAACTATTCACAACAAAAAATTACAAAAAGTTTCAATTGTTTGGCATGTTACAAAAAATTTCTTCAATAAAATATCTCAAAATTTTAGATAATTTTGAAGAAATTTTTGCAAGAAAAGAGAAAAAAATACTCTTACTATTCATAATTTGACAGTTCACACAATTTATTTGTAAGATTTTTTCGACTATTTTTCAACTCCAAAAATTAAACTAATCACATATTCTAATGTAAAATAATGCAACGTTTAAAATAAGATCCATTGTAGCAATTTTTTGATCTCTACATCGATGATTTTGACTAAATGATTTATTATAAATTATATTCTAATAATAATCTCAATAATTTTTTCACAACAAAAAACATATCACATCAACCATAATCATTACATATTTTTCTCTTAAAAATTTCTTTCAAAGACACATCTCACAACATATTTCTTATTCCTAATGATATTTTTTTCTTACTTTTATCATGAAAAATAATTTTCAGAGATGGATATTCCATCCAATTGGGTTCTCAAACCACATTTCTTATTCTTAAACTTACATTTTCTCATTTTTATCACTAAAAAAATTCTTTGAGATAAACATGCCATCCAATTGGGGCCTCATTTGTTTGGCATGTCATAAGAATTTTCTTATAAAAAATCTCCCAAAATCATAAATAATTTGAACTTTTTCTCCAAACTATTGAGTAAAACTGAATATTTACTATTCATGATTTGACATTTAATACTGTCAATTAAAATGGTTTTCCCGTCTATTTTTCAAAGCTAAAAACTAAATTAATTATATATTCTAATGCAAAATAACGTAATGTTTAAAATAAGATCCGTTGTAACTATTTTTCGACGTCTAAATCAAAGAGTTTAACTATAAATATTTAATATAAAGTATAATTAAATATCAACATAAATAAAATTCTCACAACAGAAAATATAGCACATTAACCACAATCATTATCTGTTTTTCTCTTAAAAAAACTCATTTAAACTCAATTTTCAAACCTCATTTCTTATCTTTCAAATAATATTTTCTCATTTTTATCATGAAAAAGTTTTCTCCGAGATGTATATTCCAACCAATTGAGACCTAAGATGTTCGAATTTGTTTGAATTGTCAAGCTTAAAAAAATTATATAGTATTTGAACTTTGTTTGACTGTTAATTGAATGTAAACAAGATTTAATCGAGTTAAATGTGAGTAAAGCTTCAATATTTGCAGGTTATTACAATGAAGGAATGTCTATTTGCCTTCTCTACTATGAGTCTATCAGCTATGGGTAACCTAAGTTGGTTGAACTCTTTTTAGCTGACAATCTAGGCTGGTTGAACTCTCCTGTGTAGTTTGCAGGCTATTACACAAGAGCGAGGTTGTGCGCATCGTAGCGGCTGCGGGTTTCCTCTATCATCCAAAAAACTAAAAAAGCTTCAATATTTTAAGTCGGAGTCATAAGCTTATCAAATACAAAATATTATTTATGTTTTGATTAAATGTATTAATGAACCACTCCAACAACACATAGTCTAATGATTAAGCCCTTTGAGAGCATACGAGCACTTTCAAGTTTAGGCGTATTATGATTTAATGGTGATTAACTTATAATGTTCGACTGGATAGGACTACGAGTTGGCTTTCTTATGATTCGTCAAAAATTGACACAACGAATCATTTGTGATGGTTTGATTCTTTTATTAAGAGGGTGTTTGACTAAACTTATAAGCTCTCAAACATCTTGGATATGTTTGGAAACACTTTTCAAGTGGACTTTTGGAGTTGGAAGTCCATTTGTAGAAATATTTGTTTGGTGAAAATATTTAAATGGACTTTTGAATAAGTCAAGGTTTAAAAAGACTCATTTTGAAGAAGTTAGAATTAGTGACTTTTTCCCACGTTGGTTTTCCCACTTTTATATCATGGTTAGTGGAATTTGTTATTTTACAAATTTGCCTTTTATTTCCTATCAAAAAACAGAAGAAGAGTCTTCACGTACTCCCCCAGAAAACACTCGGAACCTTGTCAGACATTAAACATTTAAAAAACTCCAAGGTATGCAATCTTTTATATGGTTTAATTTACTGTAATTTATTACTTTATATTGCTGGAATATGTCAATTTAATATATTTTTGTGAATGTTTTATTAAGTAACATGGATTATTTGAGTATAAAGAAGAGATTCTACATGTTTGTCCCCGTAGAGAGAATCACCTACAAAACTAGTTTTTTTTCCCGCCAACAATTCCAACATGTAATTGAATTCAACCTGAATATTCAAGATTAAACCCAATTCTACGGAACTGAAAAAAACAATTTTTCTTTAACTATCAAACTAATTGATGAGCTGTATTTATGGAGGTGAAACTCCAAAATTCATTGAACTTGAAATAATAGCAATCTGAGGACAATAATTTTAATATTTTGGAATTTCGTAAGGAGTGGAAGTATTGCATTTGTGCTTTTTATATTTTCTCTTTGAATATGACTATTTTCAAAGAATCGATTTATTTTTGTGTCAATTGGTTTTAGAATTTTGGAAAGTCCATTTATGATATCTAGTTGCTAAAGTTTTGGATGTTCATCAGAAGAGAGATTCTTAATAATCTGAGAAAATACATCATTGTTCAGATCCGGATTAGAATCCTATATTTTCCTCTGTGATTAAACGCCCAAATTCGTGTTAATGACTTTCACTTTCTTGATTAGATAAGATTTTCTTCACTTTGATTTCCTTTAGAGCGTGGAACTCGCGTTGGCCAATTTTTAAAAAAATGGCTTCGTTTTGTTTCCAAACTCAAAGACTGATTGTCGTGGCATTAGTGGCATTACATAACTCCATACGGCAAGAAGCAATAAATGATGAAATTTTTAGACGTTATGAAGATGAAGATTATTCTAGTGACAACGAAGAGACAAATTTAGATGAAGATGAAAATGATGATGGATCATACGAAGCGGTGAATCAACAAGAAACTGAAGAGATGGCTTTGATACGTGATGCTATTGCTGATTCCATATACCATGGACTTTGATTAAGATGAGATTACTTTGTCAATTCAATTTGAAGGTTTAAAGTTGAAGAACTTGTTAGATGTTATGGTTCAACAACTTGATTTTATGCATTTATTGTTTAAGGATATTAAAATAACTTAATGTGACTTCACTTGTAATATTAATTAGCAGGTACTCTTTATCACTCTTTGCAATATGTGTTTGTAAATAAAAAAATCTTTTATGTTTAATATATTTATAATAATGTATCTTAATAATATTCAATTATTAAAATTTGTAATGCTATATTTAATATATATATATATATATATTAATAAAATGTATCAAATGGTTGCAAATATTGGTAAGGTCAATATTGTAAAGAATTGTTAATTAAGCACTTTTGAGCTAGTTTACCCAACACATTCTTGTTAAGAAAATGAACTTTTGATTCTAAAGCACTTTTTAAAATATGTGTTTACCAAACACTTAATTGTAATGTAAAAGGACATATTTAAAAAGTGCATTGGAAAAGTCCATTTTCTAAATAGACTTTTCATGAAGAAGTGCTTCCAAACACATCCCTTATATCTGTAAAAGTGTTTGGATAATTTTCTTTAATAAGAGCTTATAAGACAAAAAAAATAAGATGTTTGGATCTTATAAGCAAATAAAAAAATAAGTTAGCTAAATCCACCTTATTTCAAAATCTTAGACTATGTTTGGTTTCATTTTGAGCTAGTTTTTAGCCAAAATTTTGACCAACTTGCATTTGGTCTTCATAATTTTCCCCCAAAAAAATCTCTAATTTTTTGGTCCAAATATTGTATTTCAATTTTGAAATTTAATATAATTTCATAGCCACTTTGTTTTATACATATATATATATATAACACCTTCTATTACACACACATATATATCAATCATTACAATTTTAATATTATATTATAATTTTCAATCACTAATAATTACTAACAGACAAAAACTTACGTGATTTGACTGCTACAGTAATTTATGTTCCCTATGGAAACAAAAACAAACACTATCTCACAAAAAAAATTCACCCAAAAATTAACAATCAATATAAAACCAAACACAATCTCACCAAATTTGCATGTGTCCCAAACAAAAAATCTTACCAATAATTCTTATCAAAATACTCAACTAAAACAAAACCAAACATTACCTTAAATTTTGGATGTTATTTATATTTTTAAAAGACACAAATAACCCTAGTTAATTTTTTTCTTTCCAATAATACATCATAGTTGTAAAAAGTGCGCCATGGCGCTTGCCATGGCGTGAGGCGCTCCTGGCGCTAGCTCGGCGCCACGAACCGTGGCGTGGTGCCGAGCTTCACAATGGCGCGCGCCAGCTGCGCAATGGCGCTCGCCGTTCAGGCGCGCAATAGCGCGCCATTGTGAAATTTTGGCATATCTCCCAAACACGATGCAAAATGATGGTTAGAATAGTCTCTACAGGGGAGAAAGGGAGGGGCTGTGTACCTGTGAAAGAGAGCGTAAGAGAGCGTACAACGTATAGAGAGGGAGAAATAAGAGAGCGTAAGAGAGAGAAAGAAGAGAGCGTACAGGGGGAGAGAGGGAGAGAGAAAGAGGCGGCTGCGCTTTGTCTAAGGGAGAGGAGGTGAATATTAGGGTTAAGGTTTGTGTTGGTTGAGTTTTAATAGATTGGAATTTACCTAATTTGCCCTTACTATTTGACCCCATTATTTTGACTTTAATTTTGACCCTCCAAGCTTGCCCAATTTACTAATTGACTCAATTTACAATTGAAATTTTCAAGAGGATGCTTATAATTATAAGTTATAATTTATAAGTTTTAATTATAAGTTTAAATTGAAAAGTGTTCTTTATAATTTATCTAATAATTTTTATGTTATTGAAAAAAGAAGTATTATATTATTGATTATACTATACACAATTAATTTATTTATAAAAAAATCTTCGAAAAGGCGTGCGCCACGCCGCGCCATCGCCACGCCATGGGACCCTTGTCGCCACGCCGCGCCATTCGCCATTAACAACTATGGAATACATTTTTCTGAAAAAAATTTATTTTTATTATTGCACAAATTCTCTCTTTTGAAAACATCTTATAAGTCCAATGGACTTGTTTTTTCCAAACACTTAAGAACTTATTTTTTAAATAAAACCAAATATCTTATAAGCTCAACTCTTAAAACATCTTATAAGGTGTAAGAACTTATAAGATGTTTTAAATAAACTTAGCCAAACACCCTCTAAGATAGACACTTTCGTTAAGGTACGAGTTTCACTCTATCTATCTTTAATTGACAAAAGAAAAGAAAAATAGGATGCAATTGAGTAACTACAAACTAGCATCTATAGCATAATATAGGAACAGGATAAAATTATTAGGTTTAGATACAAAATACAAGGGTGAATTATATTCACTGTTGTATATACATCATTTTTTTATAGTAAGTAATTATCCTCTAACCAACAAATAGTTTACTGTATAAGTTTTCTTTATTTTTGGCCTCTGCACAAATTAATTAATTACTTATGTACAAAATGTACCAAAGGACAAAATCCCACCTGCCTGTAAGTGAAGAAGATGATGAACTGAGCATATATGTTTTATTCAGTCAAGACGTTTCGATCTCTCCGAATCTTTGATCCCATTCACGGGTATCCATATCTTGCTCGTACAAGTCCCTCTCAGTACTATACACAATTCTGTCCTGGCTGATGAACGTCTTTTGTGCCATATCTCGAGCACTCAAAAGCTTAAGGATGTAAAGATAAAGGTAACAATTGAGAAAAATTTATACTAGTATATAATCGAACATTGCGTATGCAAAATCATGTTGGTATGTGAGTGAAGTTTAGGCACAACAAATATTAGACTAGTTTAGGCACAAAAAGTATTAGACTATAACTAGTTTCGATAGAAATGTCAAATGCTAAAAAGAATTGGAAATGTTAGAAGAGAGAAAAACGGAAAAGAACAACACGTGTAGGATAGCTTTGATTTCGGTCATAGATATATAATGCCCCGAGCAATTAAAATGTAAAATGGGAGATCGTCATTTTGTAAGCACTTAATTCTCTGAAAAATCAACTCTTCGAAAACAAATTTCTCTGATATATATAAGAAAGTGTAAGATATGTGTTTTTAAAGGTAAATTACGACGGTACAGGATCACTTGGTAATTAGTAAACAAATCCGAAGAGTCTTTTGATTATCATAGTCATAATGTATCATAATTGTGTTTACCTTACGCCTGAGAGAAAGATCGGGTGATTCAAGCGCCCTGGCACGCTGTTCCCTTACTTGATTTCTTTTAACAATTTGAGCATTTTTGTATTGGACAAAAAACCATCGAATCAATGGAACTGCAAAGAAGGAGACAGCATAGATCTGCAAGTTTAAGTTAGCGACTCAGAGAAGTAATGCAATATGAAATAATACAAGACACATTACGTAATTAATTCTAACATTTACTTTCGACTCCCTCTCGGGACTATCCTAGAGCCTCCAAATATGATCAAGAATATGAAACATGTAATATTTGCGTACCTGGAGTAAGGGAAATATACCAGACACAAATGATATGAACCCACTTGGTCTAATTTTCATATTCCTTCCAAATTAAAATTCAAAGAAACACATCAGCAAAATAGTGTGATTTTTTCTAAATAAAAAAGCAAATTAAGCAGAATCGTACTTCAACATGGTACCAAGAAGTATAACACCAAATAGATTGAGTGCTCCAAGACCGATCACCATTGCCCTCTCTGAAGCACTAGTTTTGCTGCAGAAACAATCTCAACTTAATAATTGAAATACATGATATCCATGTAGACATTGGAATTTCACGTCCAATAAAATCGCGCCACGTGGAAATATTGACCAATCAAAAGTAGTCTACAACAAAAGATATTTATCTATTTAAGTTAATTTATGGATAATTATCAAGTTAAGTTAAGTTTTGGATAATATCTAGAAAATCTATCTTGATCTTCTATCAGCCAATCAAATGGCTCCAAAATTATGATAATTATTTATTAAATCAAATGGATAATTATCAATGGATTCCAAATTATCCATAACTCTTCCATCCTACACCTATAAATAAGATCCTTTGGAGTTCATAAATTACACACAGAAGTTCAATCAAAAACTAGAGAAGACGAAAGAAGCTCTCCAAATTCTCTCTACGAAAGTTCTTCGAATACAAAGAAGAACTTTAAAATACAAAGAAGATTCAAGGCGTGCTAGGCAAGATTCAAGGCGTTCTTGAAGAAGTTCATCAAATTATAGCGTTTGATTCGTAATTACGGTGCTAAACATACGAATTAACGTTATAGAAGTTCAAATCAAGTTCAAGGAAGATCAAAGCTACAAATCAACCTTGAAGATTTCAAATTCCATACAACAAATTACACGTTTGATCCGAGATTAAGCTGTCAAGCCCTCGCATTAACGTTATAAACATTCAAGTCAACGCTGGAGACGATCAAAGAAGCAAAGTCAACTCCAACATTCAAATCGATCTTTTTGAAGGAAGAATCAGATGATTAAAATAAAGATTTGTACCCCATATTTTATTTTGATTAATATAAATTTCATTTGTCACCATTTTTGTGTTTCTTGATTTTCAGAATTACAAATTTGTTGTGTACAATCTAAAAAAAAATTAAACAATAAGAAGATAGTATGTAGTACCTAAACTGCCATTTCTTTTCATTAAACAACTTTTGAACTGCTCCAACCCAATCAGCCCATTTTCCGGCAATGTATTCCTTCCCCCCACTCCTTCGTGGAGTAGCAGTGCGTTGTAGAGATGGAAAATGATATAAAATATTCCCCTGCAAGTACATCCCTTTATAGTTGAGAAAAAGATGAGATATTAACTTAAGATGAATCCAATTCTTAAGCAAACACATACTAAGTCCATACTGAACTAATGAACTAGTTCTAAATAATTTAACTCTTGTTTGAGAAAGTGGTTTTGACCAGCCACAATTTTTTTTGAAGGGATCCCAGCAATTAAGATCCAGAATAAATGGGTCAAATTGTAGGGTGGAAAGTGCTATAATAATAAATGGGTGGACATAAATTTATGATTTACATTAATTAAGGGTATTTTTGTCTATCAAAAATGTCACGGCAGTTTAATAAAGTACACATGCAGAAAAGAAAAGCCTAAATATAGTCCAGACCAGGCAAGACTAACCTCTTCGTCTACTTCTGGCTGACCATCAAATTGTAGTAGCACTGGTAGCATGTATGAGTCATCATCCTGATGTGATTCAAAACAATAATAATATATAGCAACAGACCAGGCAGTTCAATGGGAATACTCATAAACATGTCAGAATACAAGCAGAGCCAACAAACATACAGACATACATGTATAATTCTGTAATTATAGATATGCTGGATGGCACATAAGAAATATCAACTAATAAATATTTAAAAAAAAAGAATTTAATATCGCAAATCACCAAACAATATAGAGAAAGTAAAAATGGCATCAACCACCTGTGTTACATCTCTCATAAAAGCCAAGTGAAAAGTGTAAAGCCAGAAAGTCGTCATATCACTAAAATGAAAGAGCAAAATAAGAAAACTAATTTTTTATTTTCAGTTAGAGAAATTTTACCACAGACTCCCTCATTTCAATGCTAATTACTAACCCCTTGACCTTTTTGAAATTACACAAAGTCCCCCATTTACACCCTTTGTATATTTGAACATTCTTGCAATTCTACCTCCTGCAAGCCTTATAAATAGACCTATTGAGGGGGTCTCCTTGTAATTTACCAAAAGTCAGGAGGTTTTCTGTAATTAGTACTAAAATTATGAAGTGTGCATGTAATTAACCCTTTCATCAAGTGAAGTTCGAAAGTACCATGTTTTCAGTACTTTTGAGATCTAGGTATGAAGCAAGTTCTTCAGCTGTCACAACACCACCATTTGAAGCAATATATTTTCCGATCTGAGAAATAGTGGAGAAAAAGAAGTTATCACAAAAGATTAATCATTTATCAGTAGAAGATCCGTAAACGATCAAGTAAGCTTTATGTATATTAAAGAGGATAATGTAAAAAGATTAAACAACCTGACAAAATACAAAAAAGAAAAAAAAAACAGCCCACAGTACCTAGACCAACCAGATTTTTGATTTTATAGTCTTATGTTTTTCTTCCCATAATAAATTAACATGAGCAATGTCATAGATTGTCAATTTTCTCAACATGAATCTGACTGTGATCAAAGCTAGAGTCTAAAATATCTATAGAATTATATTAAGGTGACATCCAATAATCTAACAATGTTTCCACATCTACAGCAAGCTGGCATTGTGCCGATTATATAAAGTCTAGATGAATGATATTGTTAACCCATTTATATTTTGCACACAAATGAATTTTATAACATCACGTAACAAAGGTACCCTACGAATAACCCCAGAACACACATTCCAAAATCGCCAATTTCTCCCTAGATGACAAACCTCATCGAACAGCGACACCTCTGACATCACTTCTCAGTGTAGCTACCCCCTGCCCAATCTCTTAATCCACCCATTCCGCACTCATACCCAAAAAGAAATAATAGGGATAATCATATTCAGTTGGTATGAGCGAGATATTTGCAAGTATTAGAGACGATTGACAGAAAGTAAGGAGTGATGATGTAAAAAGTATTATTATTATTATACAGTAAAAACATTAAGGAAACGGACCACTGAAATCAGTGCTCAGTTATTACCAACTTCCACCTCTCTTCTTCAATACCTTGATTGGGATCACCATCGCCAAATACAAAGGAGAAAACCTGAAATGGTAGGTAAGACCTCTTGTTTAGTAGGAAACAACCAGAACTATCGAAATACCATTGGAAATGTTTCCTTACAGATTCAATGAAGTTCATCCCGCCATCAGCTTCTCTTACTCGTCGTCTCCTGTAATAATATGGATCCCAATACCTGGATAAAATGATCAGATAGGCGACTCAAAACTTCTCAACATAGAACGTCACACAAATATGCTAGCATTGCTTCTTCCAGAATTGAGTCAATAAGTTAAGTTGGATAAAAGAAAGTGATCAAGGCCAGCTCAAGAGAATCTGGCTGATTCTATCTTGCTCATGTGTTTTGAGACAGATTAACTTCTTTAAAACTTAGACTCAGAATGTTTGATATCATGAGAGGAAGGAAATTTTAATTGACTCCTAAAGGAGGACAATAACGAACTTTATCATCGTGCCTCTCACTGTTCACTGTTCAGTATCATAATAGAAAGAGGGGAAATACACTAGAGAATTACTTAACTAGCCCTTAAAATTAAGTCTGCCAAAATGAGTGAAGGCTTCCAGGTCTTTGAGTTCAACCCCGCCAACTCGAGTGCTAACTATTATCCACCTAGCCATCTTCATCTATTTCTGTCCTAAACTTGAACTTAATGTAAATCAGGCAGAAGAAATTCAGTTCAAAACTGTTGTTATGGCATACTCTAGGAATTCGAGGAGATAAATGATTAGAATAAGCAATATAAACATTCTTGACAGAACATGAAATGTTAAAGCACACAGAACTTCTCAAAAAACTGAACAATAGGCCATGAAATGTATAACAAGTTAATACTTCCCAGCACTGATGGGCAGTTTTTCAACCCTTTATACGTTTCCTTTACAGTATATTTGTCAATGTGTGAGAAAGAGCATGGTAGCTATTATGTTGACAAGAGCCTAGAGTTATTCTTTATAAAACATATGCAAACCTTATTTGATTTGATTTTAATAGGGACTAAGCAGACAACAGGTATCATCTGTAAGAAGTCCAACCATTAAAATCCAGCTTTATAGAAAGCGCAGTAGCGCACTGGAATTTCTCACTTTCAGACTCTCTGTTTACTCTATAAGTTAGATAAATCATTAGTTACAATTATTACCAGAATAGATCAGCTGGCCTCAATAATAAATTGAAACCAGAGCCATAAACTCTTCCAAGATCGTCCTCTTCACTGTTGCAAACGTGAAAAAAGAAGAATTATAACCAAAAGATAAAACATTGAGATTGGATTATCTGATAATAGATTTCCAGATCTCAGTGATGGACATGTAAAGATTAAGAATTGTACACGCTACTCGAGAGTATAGCAATTATCGTGGTAAAGACAAGAAGACTAGATGCAACCAGTGTCGTGCCAAAGGAAACCCTGACTAAGTACTCCGCTGCCATCTGTGACCAAAAAATTACATTCCAATCAATAGTTAACCAATTCCTTCACTACATACTTAGCTGCCATTTGTAACCAGAAATTTCAATTCGATCAAAATATAACAAGCTACAACAGTCCGAAGATAAAATTTTCTACCTTCCCCTTTTCCAACATGGGTTCAATTTTCATCCTAAATGACTTGGCACCAAGCTTCAACCGATAATCCTCGGGAAAAATATATAAAACATCACCTTCATCTGAAACCTATTTGACAAGAGCACCACAAGCACAATTCAAAACCTAAGAAAATCAACAACTTCACATTATAAACATTTCATTCACACCTGGTCAGGAATCAGAAATCATCAAACACTTCAACTTTATAACAACAAAATTAAACATTAAAAGTGGATAACAAAGTCACCTCCAGGAAGCCATTCGTGTCCGCAGCGAGAGCCTGCAGAGCTTTTTGAGCTTCATTCAACTTAAGACCAGCCATGCTCGCCACATCACCGATGGTAACTCTCCTTCCGCATGAATCAATGGCGTCCATAGCTCGTTTTCGCACATCGGGTAGCAATTTATCGCTCTCCACACTGCCGCCGGGCCTGATCAGCAACGTTGAGGCGACATCAACACTACCGTTAGCCCTAATTAATGTAACGGAGGTTTTTCTGAACCGGAATTTCGCAATTTGGGGATTAAATTGAGATGATAATGGCGTGAAATAGCGGAATTCTGAGGGTTTAAGCGGTTTATATGATAGGCTTAAGTAGCGAGATTTAGAGGTGACAGTGAAGAAACAGGCACAAATCGATGCCATTGATTGGATCAATTTGTAGATTTTTTTGAGTGATCATTATTTGTTTTGGCTTAGGTTTTTCGCCATGGATGAATTTCCTTACAAGTTTGAAGGTTTATTTCCCAAGTTTACACTATTCATAAATTAAGGGAAATTGCAAACTGACCCCTTATATGTGAATTACCAAACAAGTCAAAATGAAAATTTATATACATCTTTTGAAAATGCGCTCTAAATACAAATATACACTTCGAGTTCTCAGAATACAAATATCCACTTCGAGTTCTCAGAATTACAACTATGCACTTATTTTTTTTATCTTTGATTGTGTTAATAATTAATATGAATATGTTTTTTTAAATATATAATTTGTACGAATTGTACTACATATTTAATGTATACATAAAATTAGATATGGGATTTATGTGGGAGGTAGGTAATCGGATAATTGTAAAAAAAAAAAAAAAGATTTAAGTCATCAATCTCAATTATTATCTCTTTTTCTTCTAAAATTACACATTTTTTTCATAATTACGAATAACCGACATAATTAGATTTAACTGGCCTAATGTTTAACCGACCAAATTGAAACGTCTATACTAACTTTTTTTCTTTCTTCGTATTTTAACACTTATTAATTCATCACAAATTAACTAATTGAAACACATAATAGGTTTCAACATTTTTTTAAAAATATAAACAAAAATTCGACAATGATCATATTATTTTTATATGAATTTTAACACTAAATATCTTTTCAAAAATAATTCAAAATTCTAACATAAAAATATATTAAAAAAAACATAGCCTAACTTTTAGTTTATTTAGTACCACTACATGATTTTGTTACATATTAGATCTTAATATTGTTAAATATCGAGTCGTCTAGGCCCTAGGGGCTGGACACCGAAACACTCTTACAATAATGGGCTTTTTCCACCGGCCCAATAATATCTTATTTCAGGAATTATATTGCTGATTAAAGCCCAATAATTTCATAGTTAAAGTTTAATTGGACTTGCATCTAGGATTTTTGCATGGTAGAAAAATATATTTAAAATATAAATAGTATCGATATTTTTGGATAAAATAAAACTTTGGGTAATCACTTTATCTTCTTATTATTATTTTATCTTTTTTTTTTAAATTTGATGAATAAAGGTTATCATGATGTCATCCATCCCTAGTTAAGAACTTTAATATGTACATTTTTTTTTTGGATTTTCAAAAATATATATATATATAAATCAAAAAACGTGACGCGACCCCTCAAAAAACTTGACAAAATCCTTTTTAAGAGGAAATTTTATACATAAATAAGAACTCAAACACGAATTTCTTACTTAAACAACTAAAGTTTCTATCACTCGTATTTTTGCTACATTTTACATGCATATATACATGATATATATATATATATATTCTTGTAACATTATTTATATTACAAAATTGTGCAATACATTTATGCTAGCTAGGTGTTTTATCCTTCTTCTGTCCAAAAGAATATTCTCGAATTTTTCCCCACTATGATGAATTTTGTGGTACCAAATCTCCCCTAGCTTCTATAGTTTGTGTGATTTGTTAATTTGTATTTTATATGATGAAAGTGGCTCATCTTTTAAGTGTAGCCATTTTATGTGGAAGTCACATTCCACTATCAAAAAAAATATTGGCTCTCTTTTAGGTTTTGTGACATTGGAATGGAATCTGATTCACCACAATTTTACATTTTTTACTGATGCATTTATTATTTTTGAACTCCTACATATTAATTTTTGTCCATGATTATAAATTTATTTATTTAGCATTTAATATGACTATGTTACTTTTTATTTTAATTGAGAAATATACAATTAATTTATCTATAATATTACAATCTTATTTAAGAAAGATACTTCCAAATAATAGAAAATAATAACAAATAAATTAAAATTATGGAAAGGGTAATTGGAAAAAACAATAGTCTTTTTTATATTTTTAAGAAAAAGTCAAATGGAACAACTTTTTGGACGGGTTGAGAAATTATTAAAGAACATAAATAATAAAGAATATCAAAAGTGTGATTGCAAAACCTTTTTTGGCTGATGCATGAGTTATGGACTACTATTGATTGTTCCACTAATACTAGTAGTAGCACTATTAATAAAAGAAAAGGAAGATAAAAAATAAAGGGGTAACCCTGTATAGAATTGGTAGAGCATCTGAATTTTATGACTTTAATTATAGGTTCGATTTCCACTGATGGGAATATCTAAAAGGAAGATAAAAGGTGCCATAGGAAATCATTCCTGATCTTAGAAAGATATTAGGAACTTTTATAGTATTCTCTAGAAATATTGTAATTAACTACTTACAGAAAAAAAAAATTTAAATTTCGACACCAATATATTTGATATTTTTTTAATATTATGCGACATGATACTATATTATGTTCATCAATGAAAAACATCAAGCTCAAATTGAGCTAGTCGATTCAGTGTGCAACTATATATACATAAGTTGAATTTGAAAGAAGATTTTAGCACGATAGTAATAATTTGTGTAAAATTTTACTTATATAAAGACTACTTAATACTTTTCCAATTTACCACTTTATTGTGCAAATAATTATGAAGAAATTATTGCTTGTAATCACAAGGTGGTTGATAAATCAAATGACAAATAATTAATTCTTATAATACACATGTCTTCTCAATTACGGATTAAATTAGTAACTGAATTTATAAAATTAATGACAAAATTAGCTTATGTTTAATTAATGACGAAATATGATGTCACATTTTCTAAAATTGCTAGATAAATTAATTAAATAATTTGTGGCAGGTTGACTCTTAAATAGTGGGAAATTGGACCTTCCCACAATATGGAACATATCTTGAATCCAACAAATGACAAAATGACACACTGAAAATCATATCTTAAAAAGAGAGGACCAAAAAAAAAAGTTTTAAGAAAGCAATGTGATGTGTAGTTTTCCTATAATGTAGACCCTATATTATGGAGGTCACCTAATTAATATTTAAAAATTTATTACAGAATAATAATCATTACTATAACCTAATTAATATTTCAAAATTCGTTACAAAATATTAATAATTATTACTTGCACTAAATAAAGACATTATGGCATCGAATCATATTTGTTGCATGGTGGATGAAAAGTTGTCGTGGTTTGTATTTTTCATGCATAATGATAGCATAAATTCAATAGAATAAGCTCACGGCCACGGGTGTGTATTTCTTTGTTTGATTTGGCTGTATACATAAGAGAATTACCAAAACCGAAACGAAATAAATTATAAATATTGGGTTTGTTATTTTTATAGTTGGGCTTTAGATGATTAATTTTTAATTAAAAGTATATGGACTTTTGGATTTAAATACAATTATAATTATTAATAGTTAAAATAGTTGTAATTATTCTCAAACTCAAATCACTGAATAAAATGTATATTGCACACACTCCTATACATGCTATACCCTCATAAGAATTATTCAAAAAGAAGGAAAAATACATAAAAGCAAAAGGCAAACTAACCCACATATTATCGAAGAAAGCCGGTGACCCGACCCCAAATATCCATAGTGTAAAACTGTAAATGAATCGAGTTGAATGAATTATTTTTCAAATTTATTTGAATGATAATCGAGTTTTAAAATTTGTATTTGAGTTTGTTTTAATTGTTAATTGACTGAATTTTTTAATCGAGCAAAATATGAATTGAGCTCAAGTGATTTGATTCTCCGTACATATTTTTATCATTTTTTTATTAATTGAATCGAGCTTGAACAAAGTTTCAAAACTTATCAAATACGAAATGTTGAAGTTTGATTTGATAAATTAACAAATCAAATTCAAAACAAACTTTTACTGTCGAACTTAAATCGATTATCAAATAGCTTGATTTGCCTTCCAACCACTCTTATTTCCAAGGAAAAAAGAAGTAAATAACAAATGATTTTATACCCTAATGAATTTGTAATGAGTTCTCTTACTATATTGTCATTGTTTTTACAATTATTTAAATTATTATTAAATACACACAAATAGCATGCATATTTTTCAATAAGATGTATGTTAGTTCGAAAATACATGTATATGTATATATATATAACAAAATTCTAGAAAATACAATATGAGAACACATTTCTCTTTAATGAAAACTTTTAGAGTGATTGATACATGTAAGTTGGGAGAAAAAGCAAAGAGAATAAAGAAGTGGCTTTAGGTGGAGATATAAAGCCACAAACATAAAGTTAAAAAATGTCACAAAACTTTTGTGAAAACAAAAATTTATATATATATATATATATGTGTTAATTAATGTCCATAATTGATCACCACCACCAAGTTGCTCTCTGTCTCTGATCTTGTTCAGGCTTATAAAAGCCACTCATTCAGATGATATATATCCACTATTTACATATATAAAATTTTATATTATCAATATATATATATATACACACATATATATGGCTACTAATTCAAGAACAGCTTTCTTAATTGTTGCAATTAATATCCTCCTATATGTTCACTCATATGCTGCAGCTTCCACACAACGTAAGTATTTCTCGTTTCGAATTTTACGATTTTTTTTAATATTTGATCCCATAATTTCAATGCTATTATTGTACGTTTGATCCACACTATTGTATTTCTAACACAAAACCCACGTAAAAGGCATGTTAATTATGACACCAACGAAAGTATTTTTATAAGCTCTACGTATCAGTATAGTTAATTAATGGTCACATAATACTCATATTGTCTGTAGTCAATTGTCCAAAAATTGACAACAGTAGTTATATCTGTAATAATTTATAAATTGTGGGACTACATGTGCAAATGTTAAGGAAGTTTTGTTTTTGAGGTATTTAATTGTCATTTAAAAGAAGAAAAAGAACACTTATGAACAAAATACTTGAGCAACCCTGAATTAATCATAAAAAGAATAATGGAATTGTTCTGATTAGTTATTTAGATATTATGCTCTTTAGTTAGGAATATACGTTAATACGTATTTGCAAGCGTATAATTCTGGGATAATTGTCATTAAATTTCTTTAATTGTGAAATTCTTATTATCCCTTAGGATAACTAAAAAAATATATCCATTCTCCAATTTTAGTTTTAAATCACCCATCAATTGCATGTGAAATTAGGTGTCATTCGTTTTCTTGGAACGTTCTTATTTTAAATTTACTCAATTATCACTTTATCGAAAAAATGTCCAAATATATGTTTTGTCGCTTACAATATTGGATAAAAGCCAACTCAAACACTTTTGTATTTATTGGATATTTAAAAAAGTTATTTGCAAAAAGGCATAATATATTTGAAGGGGTATTATATTAAACCTACCATAAAATATCTAACGAGAAAAAAAAATTTAAGTTACTCGATATTTGTTTTCTAGGTTGCTAAAAGTTAATTAACATAATAAATCAAATTTGCACAATGTTTTTTTTGCTAAATAAATTTTGAAATTCGACTCGATTTATTTCTCAATTTTTTGCATACTAATATTATCTTTTATTTAATTTACAGAGGCTAATGAAGCAATTCAATTTACATATTCTGGAGGCACTGGGCCAGACAAATGGGCAAAGCTGAATCCAAATTTCTCAATGTGTGCAAATGGAAAAACCCAATCTCCAATAAATATATTGACAAAGGAAGCAATTCTTAATAGGAATTTGAAGCCCTTGATTAGAACATATGATCCTACAAATGTTACTTTGGTCAACAACAAGTTCAATGTTGGGGTAATCATTTTCTTCATCTTTAGCTTTATCAATTTGGAAAATTTCACTTAAACCCCTTTTACTTTGTGTAATTACCAAACTTTCATCTCATTTTTAAAAAATTACCAACACTCCCCCTCAACTAGGGGTGTTCACGAGTCGAGCTCGAGCCGAGTTGGGCCAAAAATTAGAGTTCGAGCTCGAGCTCGACGAGCTGCAGAAAGTGAGCTCGAGCTCGAGCTCGAGCCAAACTCGAGCCGAACTCGAGCCGAGCCGATCTCGAGCTTGAGCTCAAAAAAATAATTTTTTTAATAAAATAATAATTTTTTTTAATAAAATATTTTTTTTTTAAAAATAATATATTTTTTAAAAAAATTATTATTAATTTTATATTTATTTAAATATTATTAAATATAGTTATAATTGCTGTCAAAAATATTATTATTTATACATATATTATTATAATATATCATATTATATAAAAATATATGAATAAATATTTATTTTTTATATATATTAATTAAAAATTAATTTTTAATTCCAGCTCTCGAGCCGGCTCGCGAGCTGGCGAACAAGCTATTTCAGGCTCGAGCTCGGCTCGTTAGGCTCGAGTTCGAGCTCGAATTTTTTTGAGCTTGAATCGAGCTATTTTCGAGCCGGCTCGTCGAGCTCGCGAGCCAGCTCGACTCGTGAACACCCCTACCCTCAACGATCTATTTGTAAGGTTTACAAGGGATTAAGTTGCAAGAATTCTTAAACCTTCAGAGGGTGTAATTGTAAAATATTCTTAGTATGAGGGGTGTGTTTGTAATTTTCAACAAGTGAGGGAAAGTTTTGGTAATTGCACAATAAGTTAGAGGGTTTGCGGGTATTTCCCAATTCAGTTTGAACCCTTATATTTCAATATAATGTCTATTTTTGTATTTCTCGAATATACAGTTGACATAAATTATATAAATTTGGTTAACACTTTTAAAACAAAATAAAAAATAAAATATCAAATTAAAACATAAAACCGTATAACTGGACTTAATGTTCTAAACATTTGTATTTTACATACTTCTTTCTGTAAGTCTGCGGGTATATGTGAATCATATATCTAATTAGCAATGAGATGTTATTGTTAGATAATATTTAGATTAGTTTAGATTATATCGTATCTTATCGTATCTTTTATAATCTTATAGTTATTTAGTTTTATCTTATTTCCATATTTGTAGGTAGATTACGATTTCATTAGATTTTATTGTAACACTATTTATACCCTTCTTTTATTAATAATATAATTCACGGGGTTTCATATTATTCAACATGGTATCAGAGCCATGGCTTCTAGCCTTGGTCTCTCGATCTTTTGCTTCCGTTACCGCCATCAAGTCGTCGACCTCGTCCGACGCACCTATCCTTTTTTTTTAATATACATTATCTTGTGTTTTGCTTCAGCTATTTTTAAGTCGCCGACCCCGTCCGATGCACCTTATTTTAGTTTAGTTTTATTTTTTATGTTATCATCGCTCACCCTTGACAAGTAAGTAGTTAGAGTTATTGTTGCCGCACCATCTAGCAGGTGCCACCGGTTTGTAGTTTTTTTTTTTTTGTATGTTACGAGCGCTCGCCCTGAAACTAAGGAGTTTGAGTCCTTATCGCAGTCTGTCCTCATCATACGAGGACTTAGAATCATTATTTATTTTTTTTAATGTTAAAACCGCTCACTCTTGGAAATAAGGAGTTAGAGTCATTGCCGCCGCCTTTCAAGGTTATCGCCGGCTTTTATCTTTTTGGATTTGGATCCAGTTTCAAAGTTCAAGATCCCACGTTTCAACTGCGGGGAAGTGTTAGATAATATTTAGATTAGTTTAGATTATATCGTATCCTATCGTATCTTTTATAATCTTGTAGTTATTTAGTTTTATCTTATTTCCATATTTGTAGGTAGATTACGATTTCATTAGATTTTATTGTAACACTATTTATACCCTTCTTTTATTAATAATATAATTCACGGGGTTTCATATTATTCAACAGTTATGACACAATCCGTCGAACAAAATAACTTCTATTGCAATAATTTTTATGCTCCCAATATCAATTGAAAAGGGATTATCAATTTAAGAGCTCTATAATAAAGCGCTCATAAGAAAGATGTTTATACTCGAATCATTGATCATTCCTAGTTCATGCACACATATTTTTTCGAGATCTAATATCATTGTATACGTTATATCCCATATGAAAGTCACTACTATCGAACGTTTTATGAATACTTACTTAGAGATTAATGTTCGATGCAGGTGCGTTACCCTGATCATTCAGGAGAATTAATTGTAGATGGCAAAATGTACTACTTGAAGCAAATGCATTGGCATGCTCCCTCCGAACATAGAATCGATGGGCAACAGTACATATTCTCTCCCTCGTATAATACGTATATTTATACAAACATACGTACATCTTTTAATTATAAATTGCAAATACAGATATGCTGCAGAGCTTCACTTGGTGCACATTGCTGATGATGGCGTTGTTTCGGTAGTTGCGATTCTATTCGAATACGGCCGCCCCGATCCACTTCTCGCTAAGGTAATTTTTCGAAAATTAAGGCTCGAAGAATGTAAATATAAACGCTATGTTTGTTTATGTTTTCAAATCCCATTTTCAAGTTTTTAAATTCTAAAATTCAAAATAAACTTAACACACCAAATTTTCATCCAAATTTACCTTTTTCTCAACTCTACTTTTTCAATTCACTAAAGATTTTGTCGAGAATTGGGAAGATTACAACTTAACTTTTGAAATGACTCGATTATTTGCAGATGCAGAACAAATTAAACGAACTCTCGTACGAGGTGAAACATCACGAGGAAACTCCAATTTCCCTCGGGCCGTTCCACCCGACGGAAGTGAGGAAAAGTTGCCACAAATATTATAGATACATTGGCTCTTTCACCACTCCTCCTTGCTCTCAAAATGTCATTTGGAACATTGTTGGCAAGGTAAACAACATCCTTTTAGTCTAAAGTAACTACATTCTAACAAGTTTTTCTAATTGATTCTCATAATTTCGAAATATCACAATTTACATTCACGTATACACAATTTATTGGACAGTATAATTGTAGTATTTCGAGACTAATTATATAAGAATCACATCCCTTTTAACATATCACATGTTTCAAATTATTGAGACCGATTTTCAGAATCATCAAATTGAATTATTACCATATATGTATCATAGGTGAGAACCGTCTCTAGAAAACAAGTAGAGGCCCTCAAGGCTCCATTGGATATGCAATGCAAGAACAATGCGAGGCCGTGCCAGCCAATGAATGGACGACATGTGGAGCTATATGAGGAGGAGGCCGTTGCTAAATAATGCATATGATTATGGTTGAAATGTTATATAACTCATAAAAGAGAAAAAATATTCTTAATATGTACGACTCGTTCAACATGTATTAAGAATGATTACCGAAAAGGAGTGTCATTTCATATGAAATCGCGTCATTTTTATTATGTGGTTAATTGCAAAGTACCCACTAAAGGTGTCAAGCAGGCCGTTGACCGGCCTGCTTGACAGCGGGCCTAATAGGCCGGCCTGTTAAGGCCCGCCAGGCCTTAGTGGCCTGCCCCTTAAGGCCAACCGGCCTTAAGGGGCCGGCCCAGCCCATGATAGGGAATGGGCCGGCTTGGCCCAATATTAAATTATTATTATTTTTTTTATTATATAAATATTATACTAATAATTATACAAATTTAAAATTATAATACTATTATACAAAATTATATATTTGAAATAATTATATACTGATTATATCAAAAAATTATATACTAATTTTATAATTAAATAATATAACTAAATTATATTAATATTTACAAAATTAAATTAGTTTACATAACTAAATTATATATATATCATGATTGAATTATATATCATAACTAAATTATTTAATCCATTTAGTTTACATAGCTAAATTATATATATATATAATATATATATATATATATATATATATATCTATTTCCCCAACGGCTGGTGGGGGAAATAGAGCCGTTGGTGGGCAACGGCTGGATTTTTAATCCAACCGTTGCCCAACGGCTTCTCTTTTTTTTTTTATTTATTTTGTTTTTTTTTTATTTTGTTTTCTATTATAAATATCACTACAATTTTTCTTTTCAATACACAATTTGAGAATTGAAACTATATCTATAAGTAATATATAATTTGAGATTTGAGAAGCCTCATTTTGCATCTTCTTTGAGATTGGAGAATCCTAATTTTGCATCGTCCGATTTTGTATCGTCTTTGAGATTGGAGAAGCCTCATTTTGCATCGTCCGATTTTCCGATCTTGATCCCGAATTCCGATTCCGAGCAATAATTATTGAATCGTTCTATTTGGTAACATTTATTCTCTACTCTAAACTTATCTTTTTTTTGTTGTTAATTTATTTTATTTGTTATTTGTGTTTGTAGTTTATTTTTTTTTATATAATATGAATCCTAGTGGTAATTCATCGCGTCCTAGTGGTAGTTCGTCGCGTCCTAGTGGTAGTTCGTCCCGTCGTAAACGTTTATACATACAAGAACTTAGTACCGAAATACAAAATTATTTACAACCGAAAGATACTCCAAATTGGTTTAATTCACCCGTACCGAATTTTCATTCACCCGTACCAAATTTTCATTCACCCGTACCAAATTTTCAAAATACAATTGCGGAAGAATTTCCGACTCATTTCGAAAATGTACCCGAAACTCAAGTATTTTCCCCCACCGGTAGTACTACACAAAGGAAAAAAACTAGTGATGTTTGGCATTTTTTCAAAAAAGTTGATGAAGAACATTTTCGATGTATGTGGTGTGAATCAACATTTCAACATACTAATAGGAAAGGTGGAACGAGTGGTATGAAAAGGCATTTAATGACACATCACCCACAACATCTTGAAATTTTAGCACAATTGAAAGAAAATCCACTATATGATATTAGTTGTCATATACAAAGTCAACAAACTTTTACGTACGATGAGGAGGTAATGAAAAGAGGCTTTGCAAGATTAGTCATTCAAGCCGAACTTCCTTTTTCATTTGCAGAAAATCCTGTTGTGGAACGTTTTATTCAACAATGTCTTCAACCACAATTTAAACGCATGTCGCGTAATACTTGTTTAAAATACGCTCATTTACAATTTGAAGAACAAGTCGTAATTTTGAAAGATATATTTAATAATTTATCGTCTAAAATATCTTTAACGTCCGATATGTGGACCGGTCGAGGGGGAATTAGTTACATTTGTCTCACCGGTCATTGGATTGATGAAATTTTTTTTATGCAAAAACGAATTTTAGATTTTCAAAAACTTGAACACCCGCATACGGGTAATATGATTGCAAACGCTATAGTTAATTCACTTCGTTTTTGGGGTATTACTAATAAAATTTTGACTATTTCTTTTGATAATGCTTCAAATAATGGAGTAGCCGTGGAAAAACTAAAAATTCAATTAAGTCCTATGTTAGATTCGACTTGTTTTCATGTTAGATGTATTTGTCATGTTATGCATCTTTGTGTTAAAAACGGTTTGCGTGAAGTAAAGATACATATAGCAAAAGTTAGACTTTGCCTTGCTAATGTTGAATCATCAACTAAAAGAATGCAAGAATTTAGAAAAATGAGTGTAGAAAAGGGATTAAAAGAAAAGAAAAATATTTATCTCGATATGCCGACTAGATGGAATTCAACTTATAAAATGTTGATGGAAGGATATCCATATAGAGAAATAATTAGTGTAATAGCTAACAGAAAATTGGGCAAAAAAGGTGTGCCGGCGGTAACTAATGAAGATTGGGATATTGTTCATGTACTAGCACCAATGTTAGAAGTATTTCATAGTTCAACACAGTTATTGTCTGGGTGTTATTATCCAACATCAAACCTATTGTTAGCTAATATGATTCATATTGTTAAAATGTTGAAAAATAATTGGAATAATGCTAATGTACATACTATTATTCGTTCAATGAAAGATAAATGGCTAAAATATTTTAACCGTATTCCTACTATAGCTTATATAGGTTGTATATTTGATCCAAGGTGTGGGGTTGAAGGTTGTAAACAATTAATTGAACAATATTATTCAATTTTAAACTTAATTTCGTTAGATATAGAGTTAGATATGGAGTTAGAAAGATCAAAACCCGATTCTTTACTAAAACAATTAGTCGAAATTTATACAACAAACTATCCAACTCCGGCTACACAAGACACTTGTACTAGTTCTGGTAAAAGATCATCTGTATTTTCTGGTCTTTTGACTCCGAAAAAAAAATCGGGTAGTAGATTAAGTATAGGAAAAAATGAAATTCATAGATATGCGCTCGAAGAAATTCAAGATATTGAGTTTGATATATTGGGGTGGTGGGAGAGTAACCAAACTCGTTACCCCATCCTGTCGAGTATTGCTCGTGATGTACTAGCAAGCCAGATGTCAACAGTAGCTTCAGAAAGTTGTTTCAGCTCAAGTGAACGATTGATCACCGACAAAAGATCGAAATTGATCCCAAAAACGATCAAGACTTGTGTACTATTTAAGGATTGGCTTGATCAATGCGGTAGAGAAAAGGTATTTGAAGGTTCAATGTTTATTCCGTCTTTTCACGAAGAACTATCAAGCGATGATGCCGATGACGATGGAGATGAAGATAATCAGAATGAAGACAACACTGAAGACGACACTGAAGATGAAGAAGATCAGAATGAAGACGACGACAATGAAGACAATGAAGAAACTCAAAGCAGATATTTAGCAGACGATATGTACGAGGCTTTGCGAAATCCATATTAGGACATTTTGATTTTCATTAGTACTTTGTAATAGAGTTAGTAAATTAGTTATCATCTCATTGTAATGATTTTTTTTAATTTAATGTTAGTTACTACACTTTTATTTACACAAAAATTATTTCATTGTAATGATTTTTTTATTTAATGCTAGTTATTAAACATTTATTTACACAAAAATTTAAATTTATTTAATGATTTTTTATTTAATGCAAGTTATTAAACATTTAAACATTGTAATTTAAATTTATTTACTAATTTATTTACACAAAAATTATATATATATATATAAATTTTTTCCTTTTATTTTTCTTAATTATAATTATACTTCTGTATATAAATTATATATTACAAATCATATAATAAATATTCAAAATTTCTTTATTTATTAAAATAAATAAAATAAAATAAACAAAAAAAAGATAACAAAAAATAATTAAAAAAAACATAAAAAACTGCTGGCCTGATGGCCGGCCCGTTAAGGCCGGCCTATCAGGCCGGCCACAGGGCCGAAACAGCCTGCCAGGCCTTAAGGGGCCGGCCTGGCCCCTTAAGGCCTGGCTTGTTTATTCTAGGGGGCCAGGCCGGCCTGGCCCCCTAAATGAATAGGCCTTAACGGGCTGGCTTATTTAGGCCCGTTAAGGCCTATTTGACATGTTTAGTACCCACTGCAAAAGTAATTATTATCACTCTTCCCCAGTGAAAAACAAATAGCAATCAAGTTCCTATAATTTCTAAAATAATATTCACCACCTCTTTCTAGTCATTTTTACCTTCAAAATTTACAATGAAAACAAAAATACCCTTACTCATTATATTTCTTTTTTTCTTTTAAATTATTTCTTAATATATAATTATTATTTATTTATTTTCCTTTTTTCTTCTTCACGCTTTCATCTTTTCCCCAAATACAACACCCTGTCCATCTTCCACCATCCAAAATCACCAATAATCACCTCCATCTCCACCATACTCGAGCAAATTCCCGTTGTGTAATTTACAATATGAGTAGATTATACCTTATAATTTTGTAAAAATAAAATTAAAAACCACACCTTATAAATTATCCTTGAAGAAGCCAGAATTTTCCCAAATTTTGAAATCACACCTTTTATATTTCCATTTGTGACAGTGAAATCCAAAACATTCATGGAAGTAGGGGGCGTAAACGAGTCGAGCTCGAGTCGAGCCTGGTGAAATTTTCATGTTCAATTTTCGAGCTCATTTATATTTTTTCAAACTCGAGTTCGACCTCGAACGAGATGAGCCTAATTTTTATTGTTCAAGCTCAAGCTCGCTAAAGACGAGTCGAGCTTGAACAAAAAACTAATTTAGTTAATTTTTGATTTTTTAGAGATTATTTTTATTTACATTATATTAATTAAAAAATATTTTGTATAATATATGTCAACAAAAATATAATTTAATTGAACCAATTTGTAGAAACACATCACAACATACATAAATAAAAATATTATAATTTATTATTATATATTTTGCCTGTCATAAAAAAATTAAAATATTACTTATATATTAAAATAGTTTTTAAATAAAAAATAATTATTAGTTTTAAAATTTCGAGTATTTAATTTAAAAATAAAAAATAATATTACTAAAAAGTTCACAACCCGAGTTTATGAACAACTACGAGTAAGTTCAAGCTCGACTCACAGAAAAGCTCGAGTTCGAAATGCATGACTCAAGCTCGTAATATCTTGAGCTCGAGCCGAGCCCCAATCGAGCTAGTTCATCAAATTCATGAGCCGGCTCAACTCATTTTACACCTTTTGCAAGACTTGATAGAATAAATCAATCAAAATGGGAATATTGAAAATAAAATTAGTAATAGAAAAAGATTTACATAGTTCGATAAATAAATACTGTTAGTTTAGATATTAGATAATTGGGATATATCAAATCCCTTAGGTTTAGTACTTCTATTTACCTTGATTTACTTACCTAGTTTATCTTTATTTAGTTGCCTAGTTTACTTACAATTCTTGTATTATAAATATTACATCTTTCAATGCAATACATATGGGGTTTTCACTTTATTCAACATGGTATCGAGCCTAACAAAAATTTAAAACCTAAACTATATACTTAAGCCCACCCTTCAGCCGTAAATTGTTTTTGCTCACCCACATGCCTTTGTTTGTTTGTTTTTAAAGTAGAATATAAAACAACAAACAAACCCACCCATAGCCATAGCCGAATCCCCACGGCAATCATCAGAAATGGCCATATATCTTTTTTTTTTCCTCTTCTTTTCAGTTAATTGTGAACAGCAACAAAGTGACTTCGCCGTTCCAAGTTTCATCAGTAAGCCGTCTGCTTTGAATTTTATTTTTTGCAACGTTTCTCGTTTCCTGTTATTATAGTTATGGCCGATCATACACCCACAGCCCATCCCGCATATTCGTTAAACTCCGTCTTTCATTTATTCAATTTCAAACTCTGTGAAGAAGACCCTCGTTTTAAGTTATGGAAAACTATTTTTTCGGACATATGTCGTAGTTACCGTGTTTTTAATCATCTTGATGGTACATCTGTTCCTAAGAATGACGATGATGCCGATTGGTTTGCTCTCGACTCCAAAATCAAAACATGGATTTACAGTTGTGTCGATGTTAGCCTTTTAGATAGTGTCAGTTCTGATGGCTTCACAGCCAAAACTATTTGGGATAATCTTGAATCCTTTTTTAACAACAATAAACCATCACGATCTCTACACCTTCAAGACAAGTTTCGAAATTTCAAAAAGGGAAATTTATCTATATCGGAATTTTGTCGTGACATGAAACGTATTGCAGACAATTTAAAAGATGTCGATTCCCCCATCACAGTCACTGAACTTGTTCTTCAAATTCTAAACAACCTCCCTGACTCCTACAATAGCATAATCGATGTCATCACAAACAAAACTCCATTCCCATCTTTTTCTGAAACTCGCAATATGCTCCAAATTCACGAAGCTCGTGCACAAAACACCTCCACCCTCACACCACCTAACGATTCCTCTGTCCTCCTTTACTCAAACTCAAGTGGCTATAACTATAATGGCAGGGGTCGTGGACGAGGCCGAAATAAATTTCACGGCCGCAGTTTTGGACGTGGCTCCGGTGGTCGTTTTGTTCCACCCTCACCAGCTAGTTTCTATAACCGAGTTCCTCACCATACCACTAACACACACAATTCTATCCCATACCAGCGTCCATCGCATTCGGCACCTCACAATGAATCAGGCCCACCTCAAAGTTACTATGTTGGGCCTCCTACCCATATGGCCCAACAACCATACCAGTGGTATACTGCTCCTCCTCCGACTTATGGAAACCCCACATATTCGGCCCAATATAGCCCCTCGCCACCAGGCCCTTCACAATACTACCACACGGCACCACCTTCTTCATTTAGGCCACCACTCAATCAACCCACTCCAACGTCACGCCCGCAAGATCAGTCTCACGCTCCACAGCCCACGGATCTCGCTTCGCTATTTTCAACCATGTCAATCCAACAACCTGACGATGGATGGTACATGGACTCTGGAGCCACCTCTCATATGACATCTCACCCAGGTAACCTTACTTCTTGTATTCCTTGTGATAATTCAAAATTCATTATGGTTGGCAATGGTGCTGTACTTCCCGTTTCACATTATGGTAGTAAATCATTTACTTTTTCATCTCCCCTTCACTTACCGAATGTCTTAGTTTCTCCTTATATTGTCAAAAATCTCATATCTGTTCGACAATTCACTCGTGATAATTCTTGCTCTGTCGAGTTTGACCCATCTGGTTTTTCTGTGAAGGACCTTCGAACGGGCACCCTCATCCATCGCAGTGAAAGCACCGGTGACCTCTACCCTATCCTCCCATTCGTTCCAGCTCCTGCTAAGTCCACGTCTCTCAACTTTCTCACCATCTCACCCACCATATGGCATCGTCGTCTCGGTCATCCCGGCAACTCTGTTTTTCGTTTCCTGTCTTCTAGGAATTTTATTACATGTAATGATAATTTATTACCTTTATGTCATGCTTGTCAATTGGGCAAGCATCGTCGTCTTCCCTTTACTAGTTCTGTTTCCCGCACTTCTACAATTTTTGAACTTATTCATTCAGATTTATGGACATCACCTGTTATTAGTACGAATGGTTTTCGTTATTACGTTATTTTCTTAGATGATTTTTCGCATTTTTTATGGATTTTTCCTCTACGCTCCAAATCCGACGTTTTTAATGTTTTTAATAATTTTCGCGCTTATGTCACAAATCAATTTAAATGTGAAATTAAATCATTTCAATGTGACCATGGACGTGAGTTTGACAACGATAAATTCCACGCGCTCTTCACCTCCCTCGGTATTCATTTTCGTTTTTCTTGCCCACACACGTCGCCTCAGAATGGCAAAGCAGAACGCTCCCTGCAATCTATCAATAACGTTGTTCGTACCCTCCTCTTTCAAGCAAAATTACCTCCATCTTTTTGGGTCGAAGCTCTTCATATGGCAGTTCACCTTTTGAACCTTCTTCCAACCACTACTCTTTCCTTTCAAACGCCCTTCGAAATTCTTTATAAAACTTTTCCCGATTACTCACATCTTCGCGTTTTTGGTTGTCTCTGCTATCCAAATATGTCCTCTACTACCCCGCACAAGTTGGCTCCTCGCTCGTCGTCATGCATCTTTCTTGGCTTTCCAGCAAATCATCGTGGTTTTCGTTGCCTCGATCTCGCTACTAACAAAATTATCATCTCTCGACATGTCATCTTTGATGAAACCGTATTTCCTTACTCTTCATTTCACTCACCACCGCCCGACAACTGTTACTCTTTTCTATCCCCCGATGATGATTCTGCACCCCTTACTCCTTCGCCATTTCCAATGACGTCTGCCACTAATTTGCCACCTCCGCCGGCAACTGATCCAACATCTCGTCCTATCACCCGCCACCCCATGATAACCCGTTCCCAAACCGGAACCATTCGCCCACGCACGCCTCTCAACCTCTCTGTCACCTCGATCTCTCCTGTTCCCCGTTCATATACTCAAGCACTTCGCGACCCTAACTGGAAATCTGCTATGAATGCCGAACTTTCTGCCTTACATTCCAATCATACATGGGATCTAGTTCCCTGCCCCCCTAATGTCAATATTGTTGGCTCAAAATGGATTTTTCGCATCAAGTACCGTTCTGATGGGTCTCTCGAACGCTATAAGGCTCGTCTCGTCGCTCAAGGTTACACCCAGCAACCTGGTTTGGACTACGATGAAACTTTTAGTCCTGTTGTCAAACCTGCCACCATTCGCACAGTTTTAAGTCTCGCCATCTCTCATTCTTGGCCCATTCATCAACTAGATGTCAAAAATGCTTTTTTACATGGGAACCTTTCTGAAACCGTTTTTATGAAACAACCTCCTGGTTTTCTTGATCCCAATTTTCCTTCTCATGTGTGTCGCCTCCGCAAAGCCCTGTATGGGCTAAAACAAGCTCCACGTGCATGGTATCAAAGATTTGCTTCCTATCTTACTTCGTTCGGGTTTGTCGGGAGTCAAGCCGACCCGTCCCTTTTTATCCTCCGTCAAGGCTCTGATCTCGCCTATCTTCTCCTTTATGTCGACGATATTGTTCTCACCGCTTCCTCCTCCACTCTGCTTCTCCATACCACTCGCATGTTATCCTCTGAGTTCTCCATGACAGACCTCGGCTCTCTTAACTATTTTCTTGGAATCTCTGTAACTCGCTCTTCAAATTCTCTTTTCCTCAGTCAAGATAAGTTTGCTTCAGAAATTCTTGCCCGTGCCAATCTCACGTCTTGCAATCCAACCTCTACTCCTGTTGACACCACATCCAAACTTTCTCCCAACGGGGATCCTGTCCCTGATCCTACACTTTATCGCAGCCTTGCCGGTGCCCTCCAATACCTCACCATCACTCGTCCTGACATTGCTTACGCTGTTCAACAAATATGTCTCTTTATGCATGACCCACGCATTCCTCATATGCTGGCCCTCAAACGCATTCTACGGTATATTCGTGGTACTATTAATCATGGTTTGCTCCTTCGTCCCTCTAATGTCTCTAATCTCATTACTTACTCTGATGCTGATTGGGCTGGGTGCCCGGATACTCGTCGGTCTACTTCTGGTTTCTGTGTCTTTCTTGGTGATAACTTAATTTCTTGGTCCTCCAAGCGTCAACATGTTGTTTCCCGTTCTAGTGCTGAAGCCGAATATCGTGGCGTCGCAAATGCGGTCGCCGAAGCCACCTGGCTTCGCAACCTCCTTCTTGAACTTCATTGTCCATTGACCAAAGCCACCGTTGTTTATTGTGATAACATCAGTTCCATATATATGACATCCAACCTAGTACAGCACCAACGCACTAAACATATTGAAATTGACATTCACTTTGTACGAGAAAAGGTTGCCCTTGGTGATATCCATGTGTTACATGTTCCGTCCCAACACCAGTTCGCAGACATTTTCACCAAAGGTCTTCCTTCGTCACTTTTCATGGATTTTCGGTCCAGTCTCAGCATTCGGGAACCTCCTGCTCGGACTGCGGGGGAGTGTTAGTTTAGATATTAGATAATTGGGATATATCAAATCCCTTAGTTTTAGTACTTATATTTACCTTGATTTACTTACCTAGTTTATCTTTATTTAGTTGCCTAGTTTACTTACAATTCTTGTATTATAAATATTACATCTTTCAATGCAATACATATGGGGTTTTCACTTTATTCAACAAATACACACTTCCATAACTTACTAGGATCTTCATTGATATAAAACATATAAATTAAATATATAACTACCAAAATATCCCACAAATCTGATCGGGAGCTAGTGCCCCTTATTGCCAGCTTCGCCAGGGTAATCAATGATCCAATTATTACCATTTTAATATGTATGAATTATGATTGAGCAACGTTGTATTGTCTGAAATCAATCAGATGAAGCACATGAAAATTTAATTAGTTTTCTAAAACAAAAATTATTATTAAGTTTATTTGTTTTTTGGTCCTTGATTAGAGTTTGGGCCCCTTAAGAAAATTAAAAAATATATTCAAAGAAATTGTACTTTTTATTAGAAACGAAATTAAGCTGGCAGTGATCCAAAGTTTTAATTTATATCAAATGAAGACAAAAGGACTGCAAATCAAATAATTCTAGAGAATCTTTTTATTTCACACAAAAAATAGTACCAAGTCAATTATGGTGGTTATGTACCCCTATTTTGAATTTTGAACATTTACTAGCACTTCAATTATTTATAAAGGTTTAAAAAATCAAAAAAGAATTAAATCAAGACACAATATGCACAATTAGATGGAAAATAGATCGAGATATTTTATATTCGACATTGATCTTGTGATAGGAAATTTGGTCCTTCACGAAATCACAAGAAGCTTATTAAATTTATCAAATTGAATCTCGACTAAGATCAGCATATACTAAATATGAAAAAACTATTAGAATGCATATCGGAATGGAATAAATCGTGGGTTATTCATAAATTTCGAGCATATGACCAATTAGAGATGAATATGAGAAGCTAGTGCACGCGGTCATGGTCAACGATAATCGAATTGGACTCGAGTGAGTGGGTCAAGGGCCAAGGTGCACTTTGTGGATCAAGGAATGGATAGATGATTTGTATGTGAATTTTATTTAATACAAATTTAAATTCCACAATATATATATATATTATATATATATATATATACCAAGGCCAAAAATTTGAATTATATTCTCAGGTAAGACTTCAACTGAGTAAGTTTTGGTCTATAAGATTACAAGTCAAAAAGAGGAAAAAATGGTTCAAAAATAATGTTGGAATTGGGTTGAATTACTAGGAAAAAGTGGAGTCAAAATGTGTTTAAAATTACTTCAAAGATTAGTCTTCATTATTTTGCTATCATTTTCTGCACAGAATTAATGGCCAACTTAACTTTTAAGTCAACAAAACGTTCCTAATTTCTTTTAATGAACTCTTATTTGTTGACTGAACAAACTTCACTCTAATTCGATATGATTGAAAAAACTCATTATACATAAATCACAATATCAATTAATTATAATTATTGTGTAATTTATTATCTGTATTCTAGTTATATTTGGAATATATCGAATTCCAATACATTAATATTTTAATTTTTTAGTTCATTTGCATTAATGGATGTTTTATTTTACCCTATTGGGATTCCAATTGTTTTGTATAAGAGTTTGTGTCGTACGGCATGTGTTTGAAATAATTGTTATATATATTTCAATGTTGGTAATTACTTTGTTGATGAACCTTAATATTATGACATTTTAACCTTTAATTTGTCATTAATTCGTATTACATTAATAAATATTTTCCTGATATTGCAATAACCAGTTTTTGTTAAAAAAAATGAAGTGTATTAAATGAAATTTATTTACTAATATAGACAGGATTGAGACATTTTATGGTGATCATGTTTAAAATTTAATGATCGTATTTAGTATGATTTCCTGCACTTTTATATAGATCTGAACAAGAAATAAACTTTCAAATAATTATTACTTGATATGGCATATAATTACACAATAATAAATTTTACGTGGTGATGGGATTTAAAACTAATCCAAAAATTATATTTACAATATCATATTTATTGAGTCAAAAATATCGATAGCAAGGACACATAGATGACAAAAATAAATAATAAAAAAAAAATGTGTTCTTTACTTCGCAACCAACGAGGAAAAAGATCAGTCAACAACTCCACGCGCCGCCACCAAATCAGCTTCTATTCATAGAAGATAGAGCTGAATCGAATTTATAATCCATCAAGTTTGAAACTGATAATGTCAAAAAAGCGAGACAATAGAATCATCATCGTATATTATCCACAGTGCATATCAACTTCGCCGGCCCAAGAACCCGATCGTCGACCGGAAGCGAACCGGTTCATCCCACCCAAACCGGGAGCCATACTCACGCTCCTCCGCTGCGGTTCAACCACCACGCGCTCCTCCTCGGCTACCTCCATCTTCCTACTCCCCGATTTACCTTTCTTAGACCGAAATATACTCATTAACATAGAATAAAATCCGGTTTTCTGCTTCTCCACCGGTTTTTCTTTTTCAGTAGTTAT
This sequence comes from Verbascum thapsus, assembly GCA_963669365.1. Classification (NCBI taxonomy): domain Eukaryota; kingdom Viridiplantae; phylum Streptophyta; class Magnoliopsida; order Lamiales; family Scrophulariaceae; genus Verbascum; species Verbascum thapsus. Next base: position 3,633,803 of record OY770120.1, read on the forward strand.
AGTCGAATTAGACCTCCGACGACACCGTTTTGATCTCACTCTCCCCATACAAGAAACCTTTGGAGACCCCGGTTCAGCCACCTGAACCGTCGATTTTCCGATCGACGAGGACCGCTTCGGAAACAGCCTTAAATTCGTCGGTTTACATGTCCGCCGTTTAGAATCCACCATAGCTTTTTGAGTCTTTGGCAATCCGATCATCGATGCTTTCGATTTCAATCGCTGAGAATTGGAATTAATCGAAGAAGGATTCAAGATTGGATTTGAATTTGTTGCGTTCGAGTTACCTTTAGTTGATTCTTTTCGTTCGTAAATTGCATTCCGATCGAACCAATCGTATTCTGCATCTTTCGATAGCCAGAAAGATTCCGGCGGGAAATCCGGTGGTTCGGCGGCAATTGGCTCGTTTTCCGGTGGATCAGCGGCTTGTGACTCGCAGGCGATTTTGCGGTCGTTGCCGCCGCCGGCGCAGGCTGTGACTAAGGTCTCGAGATCTACTTGAGGCATAAGGAGTGAAATTGAAATAGAAAAATCAGAGAGATCTTAGAGAGACTCCTCTGTGAGAGGAATGGTTGAGTGAGTGTATATATTATATATCATATATATATATGACTATATGAGTCTCTTTGAAGGACTTGTTTGGAATTCAAAATAATTAATTCTTTATTTTTTTTAAGAAAATAGAGACGAAAAGAAGGTTCAAATTTTTCATGTTAAGAAGAATACAAAAAGCTATTCAAGAAAATGATTTAGGCTTAATGATTATAATTATTATTACGTTTCGTGTGATTGGTTCAAATATTAAGCTAAAAGTTTCAACAAAATGGTTCAAAAAATTTAGTCTCGTAATTTGATATATAATTATTAATAACTAATCAATGAAGGATATCAAAAACACTTCAACTATATATAATAGTATATATATATATTCATCTAAAAATATTATATATATATATGTGTGTATTATACCATGTAATAAACATATCTTTTATGAATGGATCTTGTAAGTTGGAACATGGAGTTGTCGAGAACTGTTAACCGTACATCATAGATGGTCTATTGGTTTGAACTTTGAAGCATGTCATGTGCTTCAATTTTTTAAATTTCAAGACATAATAATATTCAGAAGTGTTCAAATTTGGAATTTTCAATGTTATTATTTATTCAACAACACCTTTAATAATTCAAATTTGCATAATTTGGTCCAAATTTAATTTATCAAATTCGATTCAATCAAGTAAATGTCGCTTGACAACTGATCATCAGAAATATTCAGAATATAAAAATTTCATATAATTACAGTAATAAGTGTAATATGAACATACAGAATTCCATATAAAATTGTTTCAATTAGTTAAGTATGTGCTAGAAAAGAGTCAAACACAAAAAAATTAGAGTTATGAATTTGGTCATTTTGATTAAATCAATTTTGGATTGCAATAGATTATTAAATTACTAATTTATTAACTTGAAGCTTGAATTAATTAATCAATTATTAGATTCTCCAAATAAATAATACAAATGTTATTGAACTATTTCAGTTGCTTACTATGAACCGACATTTTAATTAGGCCATGTGACTTGAGGTCTGTGGTGCAAAATCACAAGGTTTGATTTTCAGAAAACCCTACCAATAATAATACTAATTGTAAAAAAATTATATAATGTCAAATAATTTTGTGTCATCATTTTATTACTAGCTCTATGTATAATAACAATATCCTTATGATAATAAGAATTTATTAAGATAATTTCTTTTCTGGTGTATTCAATAGTAAAATTCATTTTTAAAATTCAAAAAAATAATGAATCAATGATTATAATAACAGTTATATGTGAGTTTATTTTAAAAACAATAAAATATTCATGTGCACTACAATTTTCATCTCTAAAGAATAAATATACACATTTATGCGACATCTTTATGAAATATTATACACCCTTTAGATTTTTCATATTTCATGGAAATTTTATATAAATATTTTCTACTCGTTGTTGGTCTAGATTTCCAAGTGTTATATTTAAATACTTCTAAATTACACTTGATTAGGAAACTCCAATTAATAAAGATTGACCCTACAAATTCGGTCCAAATTAAGTAATAACTTAGGTTCTTCAATGACAAACAAATAATTGGACCTAAATCAAATAAATAGGAAATCTCAATTTCATGTCCCTATAATATAATATACATGCACAATTTTTTTTTGGATGACAATATACATGCATATTGCATGGCTGCAAGATTAACAATTTTAATTGGAGTAAATGCCACGTGTCATTTAATTGTCTGTAACATAATTAGAAAAAATTGAGTGAAATAATCTTTTAGATATAAGTTATAACGTGCTATTTTTCTTTTCGATTCTATTTTCCTAAATTAAATTTTCCCTCAATATATAGATAGGTAACAAACTTGTTTTCTCTTATATATATATCAATAATGAAATAACCTGTTAATTTAGATAAAACCTAATAACAATATTACTAATGATGCAATTTATATAAAATCATGTTAAATATTATGATTAGTTTAGATTATATTGATCATATCTTTTATAATCTTGTATTTATTTAGTTTTATCTTTTTCCATATTTATAGGTAAATTATGATTTCATTATATTCTATTGTAAATTATAGGTAAATTACGACGTCCCAGTGTTGTTCGACGGTGCTTACTACTACATTGATGAGAATGGATGCCTAGGAAAATTGATAGTACATGATGAAAGCCCATTTTTTTGGGAAGTTTTGGAGCAACCCCACAAAACTTGCGATTCTTTTCATCAAATCTTTTTGGTGGAGTGTGAAGGGGAGCTTCTTTCGGTTTTTGTTGGGAGTGCCGGAAAATATGTGCTCGTTTATAAGCTGAATGCGTCGAAAAGTGCTTGGGAAATTGTTACTACATTGGGTAAATACAGTTTATACCTAAGTAGATGTTCATCATTCTCTGCAGTGGCAAGATTTGGTGAAGGGAATAGAATATATTTTCCCAGTTTTCGTGATGAAGGTGTATCGTTCTACTCCCTCGACACTCGAAAATGGCATTCTTTAACGACGAAACGTTCGATAATTTCTATGACACCAAATTGTTGCTCAACTCTTGCTGGATTAACCCCAGTTAGGTGATAAAATCTGTTTTCTAGCTGTTTGGAGGCTTTATATGTGCTTAGTATCTATTTCTAGGATGGTATTTTATTTTCAAGTTTATAACTCTATGTCTAGTTTAGAATCTTTAGTTTAATGTATTTCTTTTACAATTTAATGAAAAGTAGAATTTTATACATCAATAAGCACTTCGTTAATGGATGTTATAAGTTATGATCTATGAATCTATTTTAGTAGATTCATTGATCAGAATTATTAGATTGTTAAAGTTTCAATTAACATTCCATGTTTTAATGTTAATTGGGAGAAAACTAATATTCTTTATTATACTAATAGTATAATGAAAATATTGGTTACTTCACCTGTACCCAAAACTTCATGAAAGGAATAATGAATTCCAGATGAAGTGTATAAATGACACGAACTAGTTCAAGATAATTGAGATTTCAGCAAAATCATAACAGGGCTGAAACTTATTACTAAACATGAGGGGTTTATGCACAAACTCATTGGAATTAAAGAGAGATTAAAGAAATAAATGCCCGTTAAGGCTCATTTTACACCTTTAGACTTAAGTATGAAAACAATTGGTGCACAACTAACAGCACATCAAATAAAAAGAGGGATTAAAGAAATAAATGGCAAAGCTCTTTATAACATTGGTAATTACACAATGAGCTGTCCAAAAACACAAATTCCAGAAATGTATTAGTCTCAAAACACAAATACTAACCTAATCATCACATGTATTGCCCTGTTATATCCACAAACATCATCAAAAGACAGACTGTCAAGACGATGTGCTGTTTGCACCACATTCTATAACTGCTTAAATGAACAAGTGTTTGTAATCTCCATTGGCAAGTATACAAACATTGTTGTAGCATGCTGTATCTGCAGAAATAAAGGCGAAAATAAGAACGCTGAAATGAACTATAGACCAATTTGAATATGAACAGTGTGTTTCAAGTTATGCCAGCAAGTATAGATTGATGGATCCCCCCACACAAAATCATATGGTGAGTCAATCCATTTTTGGAAGCAAAAAGAAAGAAAGTAGGCTTCAGATTTCACTTTTATGGTGCATAATCACGGCAATTCTCAATCAGGTGTCGGATTTCTGAATTCTAAAGGAATATGTAATAGTTTACTAAAAACCAGTATGCAATGCATAACCCATGTAAAGACTAAAGACATTTCGACCGGTGACACAACATAGCAATCACTGTCATTGTTGACACAACACTATACATCAGAATTTGGGGTAAAATTTGTAGTTTAGCATATACTACCATCACAATAAACAAAATTTAAAGCTCTTACTAATAGTTGTGTGTCTCAGTATCCTCCGATAATGAGCATGCTAGAGTGAAGCTCAGAGTATCATAATTGAAATTGGATAAATGTGTCTTCACCAATCCACTTACTATGTTGTACTCAACGTTGCAAAATGGTATGAAACATTTCGAGGGTAACTAACATTCTCAAGCATATACAACATTCAGCTTCCAGTTTCCTACTAATTCTCTAATTTGACATTACCAGTAATTAGCAATTTATCATAACTCAGACAAGAATGGTCAGGTAAACAATATAGGCAACGCCTTGAATCCTCTTCGTCTTGTGCAGTATTTATAAAATAAAGGAAAATTTGATAGCAAATGAACTTCAAGAAGATAGACAGAAAACTAAAATTTCTCCAAACACAATAGCATATATCGAACATAATAAATCAAACAAGACAAATACGACACCAATAAAACGAAAGCTCAAAACAGGGAAAAAAAACTTATCACGTTACCTAGAACATCGCCAAAGTTAGTCCAGATCTCAGCGCGGATAGATTGATTACTGTCAGCAATGCCGATAACCTCGACAAAAGTCGAAAGCTGAGCAGGAGGATTGCCTTTGATAACCAGCTGCTGCTCATCCGTCGATTTCCCGATCACCAATCCGCCGCCGTCAGATCTGATCACCTGAATAACTGCACGAACTCTCCGACCTACGTGCAATCGCAAAAGCTCGGAGTTGACAAAAACCGCCGGATTTGAAGCATCCATTTCCTTCAACAAATCTGATGACAGTTGAAACCTTCAGAGAACAAAAATTAAATTAACAGAGTCTTATATTATTATATATTGGGGGAATGGCGGCAAAGTTTTCCCGCCTTTGCAAAATGGCATCATTTAACATTTAGGGCTTGTTTTTTAATGATTCATATGATTTAGGGGATAATTGATCAGGGAATTTATAATTCCATAACATTTAATTGGGCATGGCCCACAATAAATTCATAGTCTTCTATTCATAGATATATTATAATTTTTTTTTTCTCTCAGCAATTTAAATTTATTGTAACGTTATGCTCCATAATTGTATTTTAAGATTAAACGTTCGTTTCAAATTATTTTGAACTCAAGTTTCAACAATTATATAAAGACATAAACACGATACTTTTGTTTAATGTTATAACATTCGACTGCTTGGTCTTGTTGATGCGCTTCATAGATTATTCTTGTATTATTTCAAACTCTAAATTTCAATCATCATATCAACTCGTAAACAACTTACACTTTGTTTTTGTAAGATAATACTAACGTTCAATCATTTTTGTCAATTTTTTGTACTGTCGGTCTCATTTTTCAGCAAAAAAAAAAAATATATATATATATATAACACGCACGTATCTACATACTTAATCTCACTCAATTGACTTGAGTTATTAATGATTGCATCAAATTAGTTATTAATATCTTCTAAACAAGAAAGATCGAATGAAAACATCATCTATATATAGCAGATGACCAATATTTAGGTAATGATATTTCATTGCAAGAATGAGTAACTAGCACATACCAAATTGTTGAGTTATGGAGCCTGAAGGACTATACATCCGGGCCACAGCTTTCAATTATTCGAAATATAGTGAAAATCCTAGCTTGGCAGTGCCCCCAGACGTAGTCAAATTCTTTTGACGAACTGGGTAAACAAATTCGTGTGTTTTTTATCGTTTTTCTTTCTCGCTTTTATTCACAATAGTCGATCATATTCCTAACACAAATCATTGGTGTAACTTCATTTTTCTGAAGAAAATTACCAAAACCTTCTCTGATACACTCATACACATAAACCTGCCCTTGAAAATAATGTTTATCGAGGCAGCGAGGCAAGCAATTCGAGCAGAATTCGACTGCTGAAGATAATTTACAGAAACTTATACTGCAAATCTTGCAAAAAAAAATCCATTACTCCCAGATACAGCATTTTGTTCTCTCGATAATAGGTTAGGAATATATGCAAGAATTATCGATTGTAGAATTCCTACAACTCTGCTATTGAACACAGTGCAAATCCAGAGAAGAGAATCAAATATGAGTTGTTTAATTCTTGGCCCCGAAACCACGAGGACCTGGCCTTGCAGTAGAAGTGTCAGCAAATTGCCTCCTCGATTCTGATTTTCTCTTTCTCCTTGCTGTAGTAACAGGGGTATCCTGAAACGATTTCAAATAAATAACATGTGTTGTCGTTTAAATTATCCGAAACCCAAAATAAGCAACTGAATTAATTAAGGCGTGTTTGGATTGAGTAATTTGGATTTGGAGAGGAGATTTGAAGGAAGGATTTGAAACGACACCTAAAATGGAGTCATTTGAAATCCACCGTAGTTATGGAGAAAATAACTCAAAGTGAAAGTCGAGTGATTTGAAATCCATTATAACTTGGATACATCCAAACCAACTTCATGGATTTGTTGACGAATTTGAAATTCGTAGATTTCAAAGCCTTCAATCCAAACACACCCTAAAGAATTTCATTTAGGAATATGTATAAACTCGGTAAATAATAGTACAGTAAAATGCAAGAGTACCTGCTGTTCAGCTTTAAGAGCCTCCTGGATATTGCTCAATGTGGGAAGTGATCCACCTTCCATTACACCCATCAAGTTCTTCATGCGTACACGCATTTGGAAAATTTGAGCTACGAGTTGGCTCACCTGAAAGGTAATACCATTATTTAATTAACTTGTCGTTTGAAAACTTAAAAGTTCCACGGAAAAGGGAAACAAATTTTCCACTGTTTTTGGGAAAAAAAGGGTTTTTGTCTCATTGTATACCTGTTGCTCGTTTTTCCCCGACTCTTTAGCAATTCTTTTCCTCCTCTCAGGTGATTCTGCCAATAGCTCTGGTTTTTCCCTTTCCTCTGCATACAAAGGCGTAAATCAGATGTGTCTATCAACGGGTATAGGCAATATGCACCAGAACTACACATTCTATGTCCACAAGCAGTTATTTCCTTTGATAAAAGATATGTGTACATTAAATTCGGTTGAATGCAAATTTAACATTGTCAAAAAGATACAAGAATCAACCACGAAATTAATATTTCGTCTATTTATTTTCAGGGAGACACTGCAAAATCCAGTAACGTAATTGGACAAAGATTCAGAAGCAGACCAGCTAAGTAGTACAAATACAAGGACATTTTACTTGGAGGATTTGAATTTGCGGAGAATGATTTGGAGAAAGGATTTCATGCAATTGGATGGATTTGAAATTCAGTCTTGTGACTGGAAAAATAGATCAATATAAATGCCAATAGACTTGAATTCCAAGAGCGATTTACAAATCTAGTTCTCGGGGCCAAAAAACCAAAGCCAGACAGAGAGAAGAAATAACCTGGTGTCATTACTTCAATCATAGCCTCCATCAGTTTCACATTCTTTTCTGCCTCCCGAATTTGTGCAGGAGTAACCTGTTTGAGTATCAATTTGGAATTTTCATTATGTCAGGAATGAATAAGAGCCAAGGGTAATTTAGGTATTTCACCTATTATACGGGAGGGGCCTTTAAATACGAAAAATGGAAGAAAACAGAGGAGTTTTTTGGCTAATGCGAAATATTTTCTAAGGTTCTATTCTCTCTCCCTAAATCCCTAACTCTTCTTCTTCTATTCGTTCCATTCGTTCGATCGAGGACTCAGACACCTTTCCGTTCTGCAGATTGGAGGATGAAGCTACTCTTCTCGGTTTGTTGATCTTCAACTAAATTGTGGAATTCATTGTTAATCTTTCCTGTTGATTTGGTTATAAAGTGTTGTTGTTTGATTGTGTAGTTTGATTAAGGCACATTAATAGACATTGTGATATCAATACTCTGCTTCTGAGTAAATGAAACTTTTGATCGATTCGAACGATATTTGAATTGCATTGATCATTTCTGAATGTTAGCTGCGAATTGGGGTAATTTACGATTATGTTAGGTTCGATTATCTTCGTTCATAACACATTACTATTATGAAATAACCCCTAGATATCTAATATTTTCTTAGTATGTTATCTCCTTGTATTTTAAAACTAGAATCACAGCCTCAAACATCTCATCTTGCTCTTAAGTACTTACATGAATGCTTTTTTCTTTTTGTTAAATACATAAAACATGCATTGAAATTTGTAAAAGACTATTTGGGCAAGAATTATTTGTGGTTTAAAGGAAATAGTTAAGCATAAAGCCTAAAAATGAGCACGTTTATACCTTCCCCATGCCCGGAATCATGCCAATAACACGAGACATCGAGCCCATACGCGCAACAGCACGAGTCTGCTTCAAGAAGTCATTGAAATCGAATTTGGCACTCATAATCTTTTTCTGCAAGTCTTCTGCATCTTCTTGGCGCATCTACGCAATTTATCAAAGAGTCATACGAAATACGTCATTACAAAAAGATCTGTATTAGTATTAGTGTTTGGTACTCACAACTTCTTGGGCTTTCTCCACAAATGACAGAACATCACCCATTCCTAAGATACGGCCCGACATGCGATCTGGATAGAAAGGTTCGAGATCTTCCATTCGCTCCCCTCTTCCTACGAGCTTGATTGGCTTTCCTGATACCTGTATCATTGTCCAATTGCTATTTGAATTTTGAACCAACAGAATTCCTTCAAGTACTTCTTCCAATTTACTTGATAAACTATTTATCTATCTATGAAATTAATACTTGTATGTTTCACTAAAAATATGAAATTACAAACTAGATTTAATTTTATGATTCCATCTAATTTCTCATACTATGGTTCATGGGTTGTTACTCTTAAGATATCTTTTATAATAAGAACCAGTTGTTTCCTATTCTTCTAACTTTTACCAAATAAAGCAATCGGTCTTTCGTTTATTCAATTGTAAAATACAAGTTATGTTTCTTATGCAGTAGTTTCACCTTGCTTTTCCTATATCAGTTCCTTCTGTTACAATGAAAATAGAAAATGGGAAAAGAAATATATGGATGTCTGACCTCTTTGACACTCAAGGCTGCACCACCTCTAGAGTCCCCATCGAGCTTGGTTAAAATGGCACCAGTAATTCCAATTTCAACATTGAATGTTGTCACCAAGGCTAGAATATCATCAGAGAATATTATAAGACAATGTTTTTTCATATGCTGCATTTCATATCTCGGATAACAGTTAGACCATGACCCTCAAACCTAATTGGCAGGACTTGAATGGAGTCAGAGCCAAAATGCTAGTTCACAGAGGTACATTTACCGATTTGATACACAATATGCAATAGATAATCATGACCTAGACAAGTTAGCCTGAAACATAGAATTAACTATACATTTGCTATAGAATTTTCTTCAGGATGCAACCAAATTTTTGAAACTCATAAAAAATGTATTAATAAAATACATTGGAGAGTTGTAAATGTCCATACGTGATTCTAACTAAAACTGCTAATTCTATTTTCGACCAAGAAATAAATCACATTAAAGACTATTTATACCAGCAGCTTCTTGCCCAGTCATTGCATCCACAACAAGCAAAACTTCAGTGGGATTTAAAACTCTTTTGACGTCTTTCAGTTCATCCATCATAGCTTTATCTATCTGATAAGAACAGAAATTATTTACAGCTTACATTTATGATAAAGATACTAAATAGAATATGTTGGTCCCTAGTCGTATGAAAGGTTCTAGCAGGGGAGAGGGGGAATAGACCTTTCTAGTTTTTGTGATATGTCAGTGACCATTCTATTCAAGTTGTCATGACCAACAATCTCACCTGAAGTCTTCCAGCAGTATCCATAATTACCACATCTACATTCTGTTTTTTAGCCTCTTGTAAACCTTGCCTAGCTATTTCTGCAGGTTTAATCTCAGTGCCCGCTGCGTAAACAGGCACGCCAACCTGCTTAAAGCTTTAAAGTCAAGAAAACTTATGGTTCACATAAGTGGGTAGGGAATCAAAGCAAACAGAACATTATCATTAACATAGCTTATAATATGTTACAACTATTAGCAATGACTACATCATTAGTTATAACTTTAGTCAATTAAGTAGAGCACTGTAGGAATCACCAAAACCACTCTGGACGTCACACCAAAGACCATGGGATAGGACCCACAAATCAGAGTCCATGATTGACTCAACAGCTACTTCATATTTATCATCATTTGTCAAAACGGCTTTACCTAAGATGCTAGAGAAGCTCATTGTGCCTAAGTATAAACATTTCCGAATTTGGTAGATTCTAATTTTATGGATTTACTATATCCAAATAAAATATGATGATCACATAACGAATATATGAAAAAATATCTATGATGTTACTCTAGTATTGTCATATTAAACTTTTGAAAGAGATAGAAGCCATTGCCAGAGAAGTACCTTTTCACCTAAAATAACCAACTGGTCTATTGCAGCAGGTCTGTAAACATCCCCAGCAATTAGCATGCAACTCTTCCCCTGTTAGTCATGCAGTCCTTTCTTGAGTAAAGTAAGGTCAAGCATAATACTGGACTACGAAATTTGAAGGAAACGAGAGATGGATACAGAAATATAAAATTCATGAATGAAAACCTGCTTCTTAAGATATAAAGCTAGCTTTGCGCTGACAGTTGTCTTTCCGACACCTTGCAACCCAGCCAACAAAATCACAGTTGGCTTAGATTTTGAGAAAACCAGCTCAGAAACCTCTCCTCCCATAAGTTTTACTAGCTCATCATTCACAATCTGCGTAAGGTAACAACAATTCAAGATAAAGTCATAACTACGGCCAGCAAATGTTACTTGCAATATACTCAATAATGCATTTAGGTATGTTATGATAAAAAATCAGAACGAAACAATTTCACCAAATAAGTAAACAACTTGTTCCAAGATGCAATCTATCAAAATATATTCAACTTGTCTGTGACATGGCCTACGTTTGTGAGGTATAAAGTATGATCACCCAATAGGCACACTTTGTTGCCTGATGATATATACCGCAAGGGGGATTAAGGAATCGTTGTAGCATAAGAGAGAATTACTTTTTAGGCAACTGTTCAAACATCTATGTGCGTATAAACACTTCTCCATTGGTCTCATCGGTGGTAGTTATTTTTGTATAATTCCCCAAAGACAATGAGTTCATGTAAACTGTTGGGGGAAGCTTTAATTTGAAGATGCCAAGGATTGAAAACGCAGAGGTCGCAAATGTAATGTTACTAGTGTCAAAGAATTACAGTCTGTTAGGATAAGTCAATTACTAAACATACCTTAACTAACTGTTGATCTGGTTTCACTCCTCGGATCAATCCAGTACCAACTGCTTGATCGCTTACAGACTGAATAAATCTTCTAACAACAGGAAGACTAACCTGCCAATATAAATTGAAAATATGTGACACACGGATTAGACATCGTAATACAAATAGTCAAATCTGGTGACACTTACATCTGCTTCTAGAAGAGCTCGCTTGATGTCTTTCATAGGTTCCACAATATTTTCCTTGGTCAAGACCTCTGAATTGAAAATAATAACCAAAAACCATTAATTAATTAATAAATAGCAACAATATCCAAATTATACATTTTTCATTTGAAATCAAAAGGAACAGTATGACAAATGCAAAAGTACTGATTGCTCATGTGATAAATCAATCAGGCCTTATGTTACATGCACTTCAGGTGTATCATATAGAATTATTTCCATGAAAATAAGTTCACAAGCTAGCAAAGTGGTTGAAAGACCAGACATATGCTTCATAAAGATTCAAAGCTGGTCAATCAGTACTTCTCTTATTATATGGGGTAGAGGGAGTAATATATCAATGGATTTTGCTTGAAATTTTAATAATTTTCGAAATAGAAGAACTAAATTTTTTAAAAATTACTCCTTTTCTCCACCAACTCACTTCCAAAAGAAATTTTTCATCATAGATATTGCGCAATTTTCGTCCTATAATTTAGCCCTCGTTCAATATTGGTCCCACGCATTACAGATTTCTCACATATAGTCCCATGGCATTTGAAATGTCAATATATAGTCCCAACGGTGGATTCCTTCCAAAATTAAACAGGTGAACTCCATAGGTCTAACACTTTGACCGGTTTCTTTGGAAGAACCCACACGTGAATGCACTCAAATACGAATTATATTCAGTATCACGTACCACTTACGTACAAAATCCCCAAAAAGTTTAGTCAAAATATTGATTAAAGGAGTTCCAGAGTTAAATTTTGGACATAAAATTCTAAATGTGACAATTCTACTAGTAGCAGTTATCTAAATATTGATCCACATAAAAAATGACATTTTCTTCTATTTAGTTACTTGGATGTGATAATATGTCAATCACGTGCAACTAAAATTATCTTTAACCTAATACTATCTATACTCTCAAATTGTTAGATCAAGAGTTGATTAACACTATTTCCAACCACTTGAACAAGGCAAGATCATACAGTAAACAAAAATAAAAAACAAAGAACTAAACCTTCTCCTTTGAGCTTGCTCCAAGCGGCTTCGAGTCCACTACTCAGCTGCCCAAACATCTCCGCTCTCACCACAAAGCCTCGCCTATCTCCATGGTAATTTAAGCTACTCTTCGAATTTATCACTCGCCACACCTCTCTCTGCATCGAATCAGATCAGAAACCAAAAGAAAATAATAGAAATATCGGAAAACTGATAAATAAAATGGAGCAAGAGAACAGACGGTGAATGAGTTTCCATGGGAGAAGGAGAGAGAAAAGGAGCTCCTGGGGAATCTGGAGGTTGGGAAGGGCAGTTTGGGTATCGGAAAAGAGGAAGTATGGGGTAAATGGCGGGAAGCAACGGTCGAGAATCGAGCTGCTGATGAGGCCTCCATTAGAGAGAGCCTTCAGTTTTTCTGTTTTTGCTGCAGATATTTTTATCCGCTTTGTAATCTGGTTTTTGATAAGCCATATGAAAAATATATATTTAATATTCAAAATTTACTGCTTTTGATAAAATTTATAGTTTATAATATTTATCCTATTTGGGCTGAACATTACAAGTCAAAAAAATTTAAATCCAAATTATTAGCCCAATTACAAGTGGGCTTGGATTCACTTAACATTAGGAGTTTTGGGTTCAATTAGTTGGGTAACCAAACATAGCCCAAGTCCAGCCAGCAAGATAAAATATTAAAATTGCATTTTGCACCCTGCAAAATATTTGATGGTCTAATTACCAGTGTTATAAAGAGCTTTGGCATTTATTTCTTTAATCCCTCTTTTTATTTGATTTGTTGTTACTTGTGCACCAACTGTTTCATACTTAGGTCTAAAGTTTTAAAATGAGGCTTAATGGGTATTTATTTCTTTAATCTCTCTCTTTAACTCCGATCTGTTACTAATAACTTACAGCCATGTTGTGATTTAACTGAAATATCAATTATCTTGAACTAATTCATGTCAGTTATACACGACATCTGTAATTCATTTTTCCTTACTAATAATGTTTCATGAAGTTTTGGGTACAGTAAGTAACTAATACTTCCACTATACTATTTGTATAATAAAGAATTTTAGTTTTCTCCCAATTAACACTAAAATATGAAATGTATTGAAAGTTGAAACTTTAACAATCTAATAATTTTGATCAATGAATCTACTAAATTAGATTCATAGATTATAATTTCTAACATTCATATAAGAAGTGATTATTGATGTATAAAATTCTACTTTTCATTAAATTCTAAAAGAACTACATTGAACTAAAGATTCTAAAGTAGACATAGAGTTTAAAATTGAAAATAAAATACCATCAGCACCTAACTGGGGTTAATCCAGCAAGAGTTGAGCATCAATTTGGTGTCATAGAAATTATCGAATGAATATTTCGTCGTTAAAGAATGCCATTTTCGAGTATCGAGAGAGTAGAACGAGACACCTTCATCACGAAAACTGGGAAAATATATTCTATTCCCTTCACCAAATCTTGCCACTGCAGAGAACGATGAACATCTACTGAGGTATAAACTGTATTTACCCAATGTAGTAACAATTTCCCAAGCACTTTTCGACGCATTGAGCTTATAAACGAGCACATATTTTCCGGCACTTCCTATAAATACCGAAAGAAGCTTCCCTCCACACTCCACCAAAAAGATTTGATGAAAAGAATTGCAAGTTTTGTGGGGTTGCTCCAAAACTTCCCAACTACATGTATTTTCATCTTGTACTATCAATTCTCCAAGGCATCCATTCTCATCAATATAGTAGAAAGCATCTTCGAACAACACTGGGACGTCGTATAAGGGATAAAAGCCTTTGTCGCATTCAAGTTCGTACCCAGTTGACGTATTTGTCCTCGGATAATAGATGTCAACATAAACTTCGTCCGTAACAAATGTGACCGCTACAAAACGACAATCAGAATCATCATCACTAGATGGCTTCGATGCTAAAAAAAAGCTATCCTCGTTATCTGTCTCTGTACTAATAACGTCCCCTGTTGACGGGTTGTAAAGATGAATATCATCTTTCTTTGTCATTAACAACCAACCGTGATTGGAGTAGCGAATGGTGGTATCTTTGAGACTTTCGGGTACTTTCATAGAGTAGCTATGGTTTGATATCGGGTCGACAAAATAGTAGCGATTTTGGCCTTTATGGTGAGACATAAGTAATGGAAAAGAGGGACTGGTTTCTGATCCAGATAAGGGTGTTCTCCAATTTGCTAATGAGGCATCAATTTGGAGGTCAAATAGCTGTTTTTCGCATACATTCTTCATCAAATTTTCCTCGTTTGGTCCTTCGTTGCAACAATCTTCTTCAAGCCTTATACAACATCAAATTCATGTAAAAATAGTACGAAAAAGCAAAGACGTGTAAACTACAAATGTAAGGCACTACAACAAAACAGGGTATCAAATTTTGAGACGGACGTCAATCCGTCTCTAATGATTGTGTACCAAAGGTCGATTTTGTGACGGAATTATGTTCCGTCTCTAATTGGCGATCGATTACCTGACGGATATAATAACCCGTCTCTTTATTTAAAATGACTACCTTTTCGAAAAATATAATATGTAATTAGAGACGGATATAGAGAGGGATTTAGTGACGCTAATAAAATCGGTCACTATATCCGTCTCTAATTATTGAGAGTTCATAAAGCACTAACCTTAAAAGTTTTTCGGGCGTAATCCAAACCGAATTAAGCCATGGCTCGGGTACATAATCCGGTGGGAAAGACACCAAAACGCTATCTTCTTCCATATCGTATCGATATAAGCTCAGATCACGACCCATTGTGTAGTATATATAGCCACGGCCCGATATAGGACACGATAAACAGTAATCTCGACAAGCAAAAAACGATCGATCCTTAATGCTATCTACTCTCTCCCAAACCATGGTATCGAAACTCAACTTGCTCACTTCGATTTTCATAGTATCTCTTTGTTCTACGCCTCCCCACATAAAGTTTAGCGAGAAGAGTTCCTCATTCGATTCCACTATGTAATCAGTGACTCGAGATGAAACCATAAGGATCCATTCTGGCTTACTATCTATTTTACTCACTTTCACCCCTAATGGCTCTTCGATAATCTTGTTGGAAATAGCTTGTAATATATAATTCTCCTATCCCACATAGGAAGAATAAACAAGCTTGATATACTTTATAAGAATAAATCCAACATAAAATTTAAATGGAAGCTTGGAAGGAATGTTGGAGGGAAGCCAAAATATTCAAATATTATATATATTTATATATATATATGTAAATATCAAAGATGGCACTTGGTCGAAAGTACCACAAAAGCAATGGGACTAAAACCATTTTAAAAGAATCACTAGTAGTGGTAACCCAACCATTCTTTCTAGAACTAACACTAGATTGAAGGTTTAAAGGGTAATAACAAGCTACTGTAAAGTGATCATGTTGACACTAAGGATTTGATATTCTTAAGTGTTGAATATAAAGGAGGATGAGTTAATCTTAATGAAGGAAAATGTCATTATCTATCTACATAGATACATGGACGGATTTCACCTAAGTGAACACAAGAAGTGGTGCCGCTTCTAATAAAAGATTAAAATAGCTTTTATAAGTGTTCATGATTCTAGGATGGAGCGCAAGGCCATAAATGTGCTTAAGCTTTCGGTGAACTATTAGAGAGCTAGGTATTCATGTGTGTGATATTTCCGATTAAAACATATGGAATCTTGGTTTAAGCTACGGCCACCTTTGATTTCGTTTTAATTTTGAGTTATCTACACTAATAGAAAGTTTAATTCGAAAGACACTTTCTATTATGCATGAATATGATAAAAGTTATGTAACGAATATAATATTACAAGTTAAGTGGGGGATTGTTGGAAATAGCTTGTAATATATAATTTTCCTATCCCACATAGGAAGAATAAACAAGCTTGATATGCTTTATAAGGATAAATCCAACATAAAGTGTAAATGGAAGCTTGGAAGGAATGTTGGAGGGAAGCCAAAATATTCAAATATTATATATATTTATATATATATATTTAAATATCAAAGATGGCACTTGGTCGAAAGTACCACAAAAGCAATGGGACTAAAACCATTTTAAAAGAATCACTAGTAGTGGTAACCCAACCATTCTTTTTAGAACTAACACTAGATTGAAGGTTTAAAGGATAATAACAAGCTACTGTAAAGTGATCATGTTGACACTAAGGATTTGATATTCTTAAGTGTTGAATATAAAGGAGGATGAGTTAATCTTAATGAAGGAAAATGTCATTATCTATCTACATAGATACATGGACGTACTTCACCTAAGTGAACACAAGAAGTGGTGCCGCTTCTAATAAAAGATTAAAATAGCTTTTATAAGTGTTCATGATTCTAGGATGGAGCGCAAGGCCATAAATGTGCTTAAGCTTTCGGTGAACTATTAGAGAGCTAGGTATTCATGTGTGTGATATTTCCGATTAAAACATATGGAATCTTGGTTTAAGCTACGGCCACCTTTGATTTCGTTTTAATTTTGAGTTATCTACACTAATAGAAAGTTTAATTCGAAAGACACTTTCTATTATGCATGAATATGATAAAAGTTATGTAACGAATATAATATTACAAGCTAAGTGGGGGATTGTTGGAAATAGCTTGTAATATATAATTCTCCTATCCCACATAGGAAGAATAAACAAGCTTGATATACTTTATAAGGATAAATCCAACATAAAGTTTAAATGGAAGCTTGGAAGGAATGTTGGAGGGAAGCCAAAATATTCAAATATTATATATATTTATATATATATATATATTTAAATATCAAAGATGGCACTTGGTCGAAAGTACCACAAAAGCAATGGGACTAAAACCATTTTAAAAGAATCACTAGTAGTGGTAACCCAACCATTCTTTCTAGAACTAACACTAGATTGAAGGTTTAAAGGGTAATAACAAGCCACTGTAAAGTGATCATGTTGACACTAAGGATTTGATATTCTTAAGTGTTGAACATAAAGGAGGATGAGTTAATCTTAATGAAGGAAAATGTCATTATCTATCTACATAGATACATGGACGGACTTCACCTAAGTGAACACAAGAAGTGGTGCCGCTTCTAATAAAAGATTAAAATAGCTTTTATAAGTGTTCATGATTCTAGGATGGAGCGCAAGGCCATAAATGTGCTTAAGCTTTCGGTAAACTATTAGAGAGCTAGGTATTCATGTGTGTGATATTTCCGATTAAAACATATGGAATCTTGGTTTAAGCTACGGCCACCTTTGATTTCGTTTTAATTTTGAGTTATCTACACTAATAGAAAGTTTAATTCGAAAGACACTTTCTATTATGCATGAATATGATAAAAGTTAAACGAATATAATATTACAAGCTAAGTGGGGGATTGTTGGAAATAGCTTGTAATATATAATTCTCCTATCCCACATAGGAAGAATAAACAAGCTTGATATACTTTATAAGGATAAATCCAACATAAAGTTTAAATGGAAGCTTGGAATGAATGTTGGAGGGAAGCCAAAATATTCAAATATTATATATATTTATATATATATATATATTTAAATATCAAAGATGACACTTGGTCGAAAGTACCACAAAAGCAATGGGACTAAAACCATTTTAAAAGAATCACTAGTAGTGGTAACCCAACCATTCTTTCTAGAACTAACACTAGATTGAAGGTTTAAAGGGTAATAACAAGTTACTGTAAAGTGATCATGTTGACACTAAGGATTTGATATTCTTAAGTGTTGAACATAAAGGAGGATGAGTTAATCTTAATGAAGGAAAATGTCATTATCTATCTACATGGCACGCGCACGTGGAAAATAAAATAATTATTTATTATTTTAATTCGAATAAATAAAATAATTGTTTTATTTATTATTTTCAAAATTAATTATTTAATTAAATTAAATAATTAATTCTGAAAAGTTATGACTTTTCGCAGTGAAAACTTGTGTTTTTTCACATTGAAACATTGCATTGTTTGGAGAAAAAAAAACTATTGATCAAACTATGCAATGATTCGAATGGTTGCGAAGTGTCTATAAATAAGTTGAGAGCCAACAAAATCATTCATTCGAAATCATCCATATTTTACATAACATATTTCAGTTCTCTTCTTAGTTCGTGAGGGAAGTCTTCGAAATTGCTATTAGCAGACTTCGAGTGGTTTGTTATATCCTAGAAGTGAATTGCCATTTACCCGGTAGCAAGCTTATAGTGGGGGCAATTATCACTTTAAGGAAAGTGGGATCACGCCTCAAATCAACATACTTTACATTCTCGTTTACTATTTAAATAACAATCTCAATCGACCAAAGTTCGGGGTATTTACAAAAATCAAGAACGTTCAATTTGGCGTAGATTTTACGTCCACAAAGCACAGGATCTGTGAATACCAATGTACCGTTTTGCTCACGAAAACGGTAACTTCCTTCTGCACAATCTTCGTCTTTTTGTCGAGGATCAAGTGCGTTAAGCTCGTCTCGATAACTTATCTCGGTCCACTTAGAATCTCCCACCCCACAACACAGAATGGATGGTGAATGATTCAAAAAAACGTAGACTTTACAATCGGATCGATTAGGGGATGATGAAAGGACGTAACCATGATTGAGAGCACAACGGCACATGTCTGGACTAGGAAGATATATGGTCTCGAATGTGGTCGAATCGCAAAGGCATAAACGTGAGGCATTGTAATCATACAGAATAAACCATCCATAGGAAGAAGAGATAACCACTTTTTCATGCAAAGAAGGAATCTTCTTACGATAGGTTTTAATCTGGGAAGATTCTGATACATTATCATTGCAGCAGAATGTTTGGTCTTTGTAATCATTGCCGTGTCAATATACCAGCCAGGGGCACGGCCCCGGCGGCGGTGGGAATCTTTTTCCGGTGGTTGTCATCTCTACTTCCACACTGATATTGATTTATTTTTTTCTAATGTTGGAGAAAATTATATATTCATGCAATATTGACGACCCATGTATATATATATATATATGTCTGTGTCAAAGATACTGTTCTATGGGAACAAGAATTCTTTATGGAATAGAGTTAGAATCAATTGCTTTTTGTACTTTGGTTTTGAAGATTAATTTTCGTTTGGTTATAGAAGACGTTGTTTCATGTTCACAAGGAAACTATTTATGTATCGGATTAGGATTTGTTAGTGAATATTATCTTTCCTTATTAGTTTAATATTTGAATTAGTTTAGATTTTATAATGTCTTTTAGTTTAGTTATTTTATAATATTTTTTAGTTTAGTTAGGTTTCACTCCTATGATTCTAGATAAATTGCATCATTAATAATATTGTTTATCGGGTTATTGCATTATTGATATTTATATATATATATATACAGGGAAAAAAGTTAAAGGTTAGGCCAAGGTTCAAACTATCGATTCATCCCTAAGTTTCGGGTTGTTAAATATTAGAAAAAAAAAGTATGAGAAAACTTGCAAAACGAGAAAAAAGACGGAAACAATGTGAAAGAAAGTAAACAACAAATGCTATCTTTATTCAATTTTAAAAATCAATATTTTGTTTCAAAATTTATACATGTACACCAATAGTTGACAAAAATTTCAATAACAAACTAAGTGATATTATTTGATACAAACTTAGCACTCTTATAACATATAATCGACAAAGTTCAAGCAATTTAACATGTAAAATACAAAATTGTAAAAAGTGTTACGGTATATATTTTTAAATTATTAAAAGAAAAATTGCTCATGTAATATTATAATCGGTAGTATGTAGTATGTTGTTTGTTAAAATAATCATTCAATAACCAATATATCGTTATAAGAAAATTTGTAATATTTTAGTTTTTTTGTGTTTTTTTGAATATAAACAAAATTGTCTATGATTTCGTTGATCAATTATTTAGAACTTATTTGATTATATTTTGGACTTAATTTAGTAAATTGTCAAATTTATAATTATTTTCTATTCTTCTTTTGTTTTATTTTTTTAATGTTATTCACTATTATACTCTATTAGGAAAAGAATTAAGAAACTTTAAATGTTTTGTGGAAACTATGGAAACACTGAAAGTTTCGTTGGAAACAATAGAAACATTAATAGTTTCCTTGGAAACATTGTAATTTCCAAACTACTTCATAATTTCTTTTCGCTTAGTTGAAAAATAGAAATTTTTCGAACTTTTCGATGGAAAAGAAAGAAAATTAGAACCATGGTTTAGGCTACCAATCTATGTATTGAGGGGAAAATGTAATTTAGGAAAAGAGAAAGAAAAAGAAAACTATGTATTGAGGGGAAAATGTAATTTAGGAAAAGAGAAAGAAAAAGAAAAATAGCACGTTATATCGAAAAGATTATTTCACTCAAATTATTCTAATTTTGTTATAGGCAATTAAATGACACGTGGTATTTTACTCCAATTAAAATCGTTAATCGTGTAACCATGGTTTTATTATTATATTATGGAGACATAAAATATTGAGAATTTCCTATATATGTGATTTAGGTCCAATTATTTGTGTTCCATTGAAGAAACTAATATTCAAAAATTTATTGCTTTTGGGCTGAACATTACAAGTCAAAAAAATTTGAACCCAAATTCTTAGCCCAGTTACAAGTGGGCTTGGACTCACTTAACATTAGGAGTTTTGGGTTCAGTTAGTTGGGTAACCAAACATAGCCCAAGTCCAGCAAGCAAGATAAAATTGCATTTTGCACCCTCAAAATAGCTTCAATTGACAAAAAAAAAAAAAAAACCAGCAAACCATAAAATTAGCACTTTACATTATCAAAAGAATCCACAACTATTTCAGAAGCCTGGGAGCAATATTGACATTAGTGGACAAAGCAATGAACTCTGAACAATTCAACAACTAGAGGACCGTGATGTCTCATTACAAATTCAGATAAGGAAACAAATAAATACAAAACGAAGAGTAAAATAAGGGTAAAATTACATAGATACCCCGTTATATGAGGTGCTAATTACGAAAAAACACCCGAGGTTTGAGAAACTACCATTAACTTCCGCTGTCAGTAAAAACATATTACAATTTCACCCACTATCAGTTGACACGAATTACATTTTCACCCTATGCTTTCCGAGATGTCAAGATCTGACAAAGGGTGTCTTTGTTAATATACAAAACCTCAGGCGGATACCAATAAGTGAGGAATTTTACATTGACGACGGCAGTTGAATTGGAGACAAAGAAGGTAATGAATGGAACATTTTACTCTCGAAGCAATGGAACATAATAAAATATGCTAAGTTTTTTTTTTTATTATATATATAAATTAATCGTTTGAAAGAAACTTATTCTTGTTCGAATATGTTTGATTATGTTGAATAAGCTAAGAGCGCTTACAATGGTAAACTCTTATTCTTGGGCTTTTCACATTTTCATATATATGCCTAGTCATCTCCCTCCAAAATAAGAAAGCCCCATAAATTTTTACCTACAATGGTAAAGCCCTCTTTTTGGACCTACGAAGTCACGTCATTTTCTATAATAATACATAATTATCTAAGTATTTATTACTGCTATTTAGACGAAATATAAAAAATACGATAATAATAAAAAAATTAATAAAAATACTTTTTTATTTAATAATGATGTTGATATAAAAAAACTTATTCACTTTATTTATATATAAATTTTTAATAAAAAATATAAACAAGAACTAAATTTTTAATAAAATTATAATAATTTTTTTTTCAAATTGATTCATAAAACGGTAAAATAACAATTAAATAAAAACAAGGATTACATTGTTAATAGAGAAAAATAATAGATACTTGCTTCAATTGCCCTCAAAACGCCATATATGTTCAATTGCTAGTATTTTTTTTTTAAATAATTAAATTAAAATTAAAAAATAATGCTGAGTCAGCGTATTTTGGATGGGCTGTTTAGGAAAAAAATGCGGATATAGTCGAATGGTAAAATTTCTCTTTGCCAAGGAGAAGATGTGGGTTCGATTCCCGCTATCCGCCCAAGATAAAGTCATTTTTTTTTAATATGCTTTTTAATATGCTTTTCATGCTTTTCCCGGAGGTCTGGAGAAAGCTGTAATCAATAGGATTTCCCTAATCCTCCCTTCCCGAAAGGAAGAGCGTGAAATTCTTTTTCCTTTCCGCAGGGACCAGGAGATTGGATCTAGCCGTAAGAAGAATGCTTGGGTTCAGTCTACAAAAATCCCCCAAAATCCTCATTGTAACTAAAAATCATTCAAAAAGCCCCCATTGTGGGTGATCTAAGAGAAAGAAATTAAGCAAATAAAGCTATAATAAATAAATACAGATATCGAAAACAAATTTCTTTGTAACTTATTAAGGTCCAAGGTCCGTTGGGTTGTGGTCATGTGTGCTCTAGAATACCTCTATAGAAAGATCAAAGACGTTCTCTCATCTTCTTGTAGTGAGTTCATATGCTCTAAAATTCAAGTGTTGTTGTATCGTAAGTGGTTCTAATATATAACAACATATAGTATATATTGGGATATTTGTAGCGATTCATATCATCTAGATTTGGATATTTTAACATTAAAAATTATAGATCAATTATCTCGCCTGAATATATTAAATTGCTCATTTATTTTTGAATTTTAGTTATAGTGCAGATTTTGTAATAAAAATAAAAAGGAGAAAATAAAGAATGTATGAAATGAAGCCAAATGAAGCCAAATGTTACGTGAAAATTGACATGCTAGTGTGTGTCCACGTAGTTTGATTTGCTCTCTTCCGTGCAAGCAAAGAGGCAAGCACGTACATCCGTAGACTTTATAATTTTCTATTTCCATAAGAAAATGAAGTTTATTAAATATATCTATATATAATATAAATATTGTTAGCCCTTTTTTTAATCTAAGATCATCCAATCACCACCATAACGTCCCTAATGAAACTAAATAATGTACTTTTTTTTTCTTGATAACAAAAATTGTCAAATTTTTGTAGTTCAATTCGATCATTATAAATTCACCAATATATTATAAAAAAAAATTAGTTTGCGTTGTAACAAATATTATAAATCAGTCTCTAATCAAATAAATTTGGCTATTCTTCCCTCATGTGTTTATGTAATTTCATTGATATATATATATATTGATATATATATATATAATATAATTGATATGTAAAATATGTACGGAAACAAGATCCACGGTACGAACCTATCGTTGGATATGTGCCGACGAGTTATTTATAAACTCTTATATGGCTCAGACTTCAAGTTCCACAATTTTATCACCCACTAAATATTATGAACAGTAAAATTTATGTGTTACATTAGATTTAATAAGGTCGATATGACATATACTACATATTTCAATGTTATTTGTGATATAATATATCACACCAACTCTATTAAACTCGATATAATATAGTTTTTCTTCATCTTCGCGCCAATCTTCACATTGGGCCCACTGCTCAGATTGCGAGGATGTTAATGTATTAGATACATTTGTTTCGGCCAATTTTCTGTATAGATTACGACTTTTTTATACTTGTATTTATATGTCACATTATTCATTGTTTTATTAATTTAATATATAATATTATCGAGAATTCCTTTATCCTTAAAACTCAAACATGAACCATTCCATTTCAATCATTAATATGCCATATTTCTAGACACTTTGAAAATCCTCCCATGAAAAGACAAGAAAGAACCTGCCGTCTTTTCTTACTTTGTGCCCCCTATTTTCTATCTCTAGGACCCCTTCATGGGTTACCACTACCCTAACACAAAGTTGGTAGTTTTGACAAAAATTAAATTTTATACACCCAAATAAATAATCATAAATTCATTTTTATTGGGATATTACCAACTATTTTCAGCCGTCCACCAAAATTGCTTATATATATATATATATGCGGGTCATTGTGTATAATTTTTCCATTTTATATAAAAGGATGTTGAATTTTATAAACTGAAATAAGAATGAGGTACTATTTTATAAATTGAATCTTAAAATATTGCTTTTGTTCAATAATACAAACTATAACTAACAAGGAAGTTTTCTTTTGTTACTCAAAGGATTCCCATATAAGTAAAAGACAAAGAAGAATGAAACGTATATATTATTTCAAGGGGTTGGTGTGATAAGTTTTAAGAGCTTGGATTATATGATCATTACATGAGACCATGTCTTCTTAGGGTTAGTCATAATTAGCTTATTTTAATAAATAAATTATCATCTAATTGCCCTTATTGTACTTTTGAAGTCAAAGTACATGAAACCAATCCCCTTAGAGACAAATAATCAACCACAATCATAGGCCATCACAAGTCCATTTTATAAGTCAAAAGTTGACCCCCATACCCAACATGCCCCTCCCCACCCCCTCCGTTAAGTCGTGTTTTATCAAAACACTCATTCATCCAAATCAACAGTATATATTAAACAATGACTCCATTTAAATTGATCAGTGCATAATTTTTCTTCAAACTCACTACAAAATCAAACCCGTATTTTACCAAAACACTCATTCAGCCAATAGTATATATTAAGTCGACTCCATTAAAACCGACTAGTGCAGAATTTTCCTTCAAACTCACTACAAAACCAAACCTCACCCACCCTTTCCCTCAACACAACAACCAAGAAACCATTCCTCAAACATATTCCTCTCAAATTTTCTCCCCCTCTTTAACCTCAACTCCACACAAAATGCTAGGCAAGAAATTTGGTTCAATGAAGAAACTAGCCAAGAAGGCTAGGGTCATAGGGAATCCCGACCCGGACCCATCACACGAGTATTTACTAGGAGAAAACGAACCCTCCTCACCCACCGCCACCACGCCACAAGGAAGGTTCGTCGTGTACGTGGGACACGATCGAGAAAGATTCGTGGTCCCCACCGGCTACCTATCCCATCCGTTGTTCAAGATGTTGTTGGAGAAAGCCTATAATGAGTTTGGATTTAACCAAAGGGATGGCCTTGTGGTGCCATGCAGTGTTGCTGCATTCCAAGAGGTGATTAGTGCTGTGGAATGCTGCAATGGGAGATTCGATATTAGGGACTTGGTCGAAGAGCTTATTTAGAGAACGATACAAATCGGTCCATCTTTTCGTTATGTATTTTATTCTAGAATGTAATGATGGCCATTGAATGATCGTATAAGTAGAAATAGGATGGCATGTCTCTGAGAATTACATTAGAATTATATGAAATGTTTTTTCAGATTGACTTGTAATAGTTTCAAGGTTTAATCAATGTTGTAACTTACTCTCGATAGAATTGCAGATCTCTAGACTCTATATCTCTTTCTCATGGATTTGGAGCTATATACAAGTTTTCAAGGTCAAACAATGTTCTAACTTCTAACTTGTAACAAACAGCATTATGTTGCAGATCCAATACATTCAATTACATGCAGTGGCGGAGACAGGGTGGGGCAGTGGGAGGCGGGCGCCCCACCCAAATTTTTTGAAACATATGTATATTTTAAAAAATTTACCATTACCGCCCCACCCAAAATAAACCGAATCACGTCTATCGTACTTGGCCCCATCCACTTTCAATTCCTGACTCCGCCACTGATTACATGACAATACATTCAAAAACTTATAGCACAAACGAAGTTACGAGGCCATTCCAAACCTTAAATTGCATTTTGCACCATTTTGTTACTTTTATGGTAAATTCACTTCAACTCGTAACTCTATTTCCTCCATCATACTCATTTTCCCACCTTTTTATACTCTTACAATATTATACAAATAAAGTACAAAACATTTAAGTTTTGTGCATTTTATCGGAGAAAATATATTTTATTATTTTATAGTATTATATAATAAGATCTACAATTAAAATATAATTTTATTAAATAATTAAAAAAAATTGTGACTTAAATAAAATATAATTTTATTAAGTAATTGAAAATTATTGTAATTTAATTTCGGTGTTTCATAAATTGATAAACGATTATATATGATCTGGTCAAATAATCGTTTAGATGCTTCCAAAGACTGCTCGTACTACAAGTTGCCTACGTACCACTCAAGGGGATCAAGTCTGACGTAGTTCTAAGAAAATGGTTATTTCGTATTTAGAATAGCTCGTAGGTACCAAAAGCCTCCGTCCCTAGAATGAGCATTTATTATTGTATTTATAGTTGGCTTTTCTACTATTCATGAAGTGACATGTGGGCCGGTAATGGGATGACATTTATCATTAATCTGTTGGCCCGTGAATATTTAATAATATAATATAACTGGGTCGGTCAGGTCAGGTGAAGTTGTTTACCCGTATCCATTGCCTAAAGGCCCACTGAACAATATTGGGCCTGATTATAAATAATCCTTTCACTTTGTATCCAATGGCTTCGTATCGTATAGGCTTATATGTCTCAATATTACTATTTTAACCATATTAAACACCTCGTATACAGTTCACCTCGTATGCGAAAATACTCCATATCAATATATATTATTCATTTAATTAACAATTAAATGTATCAATGTTTTTAAATTTATATGTATGCATTTTGTACAAGTTTAATATATATTTTTATTTATAGTAAAATTATATATTGAAATTCGTATAAAATCGAATAAGAAATAACATCCATAGCATGTAATTATAACTTACTAATATTTTAAGGACTAAATTGAACATAATTCGAATTTCATAAATATTACAAATGACTAAATTAAAAACAAACAAAAAAAATGAAAAAAAAAAAAAACATTGTGTTAGGAACTATGTAATGAATAGCTCTGAATTAATTAAAGCAATCTAACGCGATAATTACACTCAAATCAATCAGCACAAATTTCGCGTTGATTAAAGATACTCTCATTTATGCAATAAAAAAAAATTAAAAGTCTTGGATTTTCTAGAAATAACTATTATCGAATAATAATGACGATAAAGAAAGAATGCATGAAATGAAGCCAAATGTGATATGCAATTGTGTGTCCCACGTCAGTTTGATTGCTTTTCCGTGCAAGCAAAGAGGCAAGCACGTACACAGTTAGATTTTTATAATTTTCTACATCCAAAAGAAAATGAAAGAATATTATTATATAATCTATATATGGGGTCCTTGAAGAAATCAAATAATGGACTTTTTTTCTCCATAATAAAAATTATCGGGTAACAATAATTCAATCTGATTATTGTAATTTCACATGCATGCTAGATAATAGGTCCAATTTGAACTGAAACAAGCAATATAAATCCGTTTTCTAGATATTCATTAATCATAATAAGTTAACCAGCTCAACATTATTAGTTATATCAAATTCATGATCTTTTAGATAGAAAATTAGAAACTTAATCACTATAGTTTTGTCCCAGTGGTTGTTATGGTCTTTACAAATAACTCTTTCTAAGTTTGAATTTTTGTTAAACATGGCAGGCCTAACCGTATTAAAGTACGATGACATTAATCAGTATGATAAACAAAAGTATAAATATCTATCAAAATGTGATATGGATTATACTCGTATACGACGTGACACGTTTATAAGGTAATTGCACCAATACTAAAAAGAATGTAAGTAACCCCAAAATGAATGATACGAGGTGAATTGTGCACGAGGTTACGCCATACGAATTAAACTTACTGTTGAATACGAGCCCAAGGCTGTTCATCAGGCCCATAAGCGCAGGCCCAGCCTGCTATGTTCTAGCGTAGATATTTAATAGATCATCAGATGTGTGACAAGTGGCCGCCCATTGTTGGCCCATATGTCAGTTCGTGAATAGTGATTTAAAAACCTATATATACAACAATGAAAGCTCATAATCTGGAGGATGTTTGACAGACCTACGAGCTATCCTAATTCAGATCAACCATAATCAGAACTACGTCAGACTTGATCCCCTGGAGTGGTACGTAGGCAGCTTGTAATACTAGTACAGTCTTTGAAGCATCTACACGAATATTTGACTTGATCAAAATGAATTGAGAGTCGTTTGATGAGTTCCTTTTACGACTTCATTTTGGTGAGTTTTGGGAGGCTAACTGCGGACAATCTATATAATTTATATGATAATATATATGAGGGCTTAATGTGAGAATATACAGTCCACAAACCAGAACTCATTCGTGAAAATATGTTTATATATATAACAATTTGATTTCTTTATTACACAATAGACTAATACCACCAACTGTACGATTGAATTTAAGACATGATGGTGTAATTATTTAGTAATATAAAGTAGGTGGTACGCAATTTTTTCACACCATGGCAAAATGAGCCTAGCGCCCTAAGATCCATCTCTATAGAAATTAAAAAGTAACATGAGGATTAAAGTTTCAATAAAATATTTTTGAATAAACCAATTACATAAATATGTTAGGAATATGATGGAATAATCACACGAAAGAAAAGAATAATAAAAGAACACACGAATTGTTTACCCAAAAGAATTTTGACTATGTCTGGAGGCGCTACCAAGCCAGGATATTCACTATGAGATTAAATTGTGATTTTACGAGTTACAATGATATTAGGGCTATTTATACAAGTTACATAATCTTAATAGGACAAGGATTACTTAATCCTAATAGGAGAAGAATTACTAATTCTAATAAGAAAAGGATTAGAATCCTAATATTAAAAGAATTAGAGTCTTTCAGCCACCATAACTCAACAAAATAAACATTAATTATAATTCATTGTTTCATTTAATAAGAAAGTGGAGAAAGACTATGTAAATAGAACCTATAACTCTAATATTTGGGTCTAACTTCTTCCGTAAAAATTAGATTTTGTTCTGGCATAATTACAAATCATATATTTCATACAGAAGTATAATTTAACACGGATCGATCAATTTACCAAAAAAAACTAATGAAAATGCACAAGCAAAGCAAAACTCGCCCAACTATAGCAACTCCTTTTGGGTTCTTTTTAACATTTAATCGATTTTTTTATATCAAACTTCACAATTTCGACTAGATGATTATTTTAAAATTTGATCTCAAAAATGACCAATGACAAGTTTCCAAGTTTGTGAATAGAATTTTATCAAGTCGATCATTACATTCCAAATAATAGTAGGCCATTTGAACTTGCAACTTGCAAATCCTTTCATAAAAAAACAAGCAAGAAATTGCCGTTTTTTCTTACTTATTATCCAGTGGAATATGCCCCTATTTTCTATCTCTTGGGCCCTTCATATGTGATCACCACCACTTTATACTATAGTTTGACTAATTTTATATCATCCAAATTGATATTAAAAAAAGTCATATATAATATATATATATATATATATATATATATATATATTTATATTGAAATAATACCAACCAATTTAAGCCGTCGACAGAAGTCAAAACCAGTTCCGATCTTCTATTTTTATTTCAAATTGAAGTTTTATTTTGTATTTCATTATTTATGTATATTGTTTAAATAAACAAATGAGAATGATTTTTATATATGTGATGTGTGTATATGAATTAAATACGAATGAAATACTATTTTTAAACATATGATATCGTTGTGTCACCAAACACAATTCCAAATGCTCCCTCATTCTCAACCAAGAGAGATGAATGTTGAGAATTGAGAATATGTTTTTTTTTTGCTCAATAATAGAACATGTAGCTAACTAACTAAAGTTTCTTTTTTAAATAGAGAGAAAAATGAAATCCAAATATTATTTCAAGGGTTGGTGTGGTTATACATGAATTCTTGATTTTTTTTATTTAATTACCATTATGCTGGATTACACCATTTTAAATTCTCTTAATATTGTAAAATGCATTTTGCCCTTAATTGTATCATATGCAATGCACATGTGCCGAAAAAATGTGACATATTACTCAAAATTTCAAGGGATTAAGTGCACTCAATATCAAAACTAATAGTGTCACATGCATATTTTAATAGTTCAACCCCATAGTTTACAGGGCATCTTTTTTTTTTTTTTTCTCAATTAACTATTATGAAAATTTGATATGATTTTGTAACGGCCTATTATACAAAAGAGCAAATACACATCAAAATAGCGTTTATGGACAAGCAAGCTCATAGTGTTACAATTAGCATAGTATTAATTAAAAACTTGAGCATTCTTAACAATTAAGAAGTCAAACTAAATGAAGACAAACCCTTGGAGACAAATAATCTACCACAATCACAGGCCCTCTCAAGTCCATTTTATAAGTCAAAAGCTTACCCCCACCCATTGGGATAGGTTTCTCTATTCCAAATCCTTATTTCATCTCCTATTCCAGATAGGTAGTTATTTGACATGTGTAATGCGATTTTTAAGGGATGTTTAACATGTGTAAATATTTTAACACGTGTCAAACATCTAATACATGGAATAAGAGATGGAACACGATTTTGAAATAAAAAATTTGATAACCCACCTCACACCCCCCCCCCCCCTTCCCTTCCTCAACTCACTATAAAACCAAACTCACCAATTCCCTCATTCAACAATCAAGAAAATACACCCCTCAAATATATATATACACACACATATATATATATATATATCATCAACTCCACAAAAATGTTAGGGAGGAAATTTGGTTCAATGAAGAAACTAGCCAAGAAAGTTAGGATCGTCGGCAATGTCAACTCTGACGTCCAATCACATCACGAGTGTTTGCTCCGAGGCGACAAAGTAGGGCCCGCCTCTTCCACCACCGCCACGCCACCAGGTACTTTCGCCATGTACGTGGGCGAGGATCGAGAGAGATTTGTGGTCCCCACCTGCTACCTCTCTCATCCTCTATTCAAGATATTGTTGGAGAAGGCCTACAATGAGTTTGGATTTAACCAGAGGAATGGCCTTGTGGTGCCATGTAGTGTTGCTGCATTTCAAGAAGTGATAAGTGCAGTAGAATGCAACAATGGGAGATTCGATTTTCGGGACTTGGTCGAAGAGCTTATTTAGAGCATGATTCGGCCTTTTGGATGATACCTATCGTCTTCTAGAATGTTCCGGGCATGTCGAAATAGGATGGCATGTCTCTGAGAATTACATTAGAACAATGTTGTAATAGTTTTCAAAGTTAAGCACTTGTCACAAATAGCATTGCAGATCCTCTCTTTCTTACCTTTTTGACTTAAGAGATGAACAAATTTTGTAAAAGTTTTCAAAGATTTCTTATGCAGCCAAAACTGAAGAAAAACTAACATCAAGTGAAATTAACATTATCTTAGGGTCATGCTAATCTCACATATTTATGTGAGATCAGATTTTACAGCCGGTAAAATAGTCTTTAACTGTTTTTTAATTATTAGCTTTTCTTATTTAATTAATTGTCTTTACATCATATTTAGGTAAAAAAATATTATTGTAGCTAAAACACTTAAATAAGGTATAATTTGATGATTTCTTATTACGAAAAAAAAAATGCCTGAATAATAATACAAAGAGAGACCCAATTCAATTTAATGTGAGATATTGAGATTTTCTTTTGTTTTCAAAAATTCAAAAGTTAACAAGGTAATGAATTTATTAACTTTCTTGAATTTAATAATATATAATAACATTTTTTCAATTCTAAAATAGATATAATTGCAATTTATACACTTACTAATCGTATTGTTATAGTACAAAATGGTTAAATTATTATACCATACAAAATACTTGAATTAATAATGATAATTGTTAGAACATAGTCGTTTAATTTTAAATTTTAACTTTAACATCTATTTGATAAAAATTATTTTTTTAATACAATATTGATGATATTCATACATTAAAAATGAGATTAATAAGAATGTCCGTTCCGTGGTTAATATAAGATTGAGAACAACTAATTGGAATTCATCTAAATTTTAAAATATATGTGGAGCTACTTATAATTATATACCGTGGGATTATTTCTTAAATTTTAATTTTTATGTAAACATGAAAAATTGCTATACAAGTTGTCGGTTAATTAGTACCATAATTAGTGGCCAAAGAATGTTTGTAAGGCTAAAAATATCTAACAGATTGTGAGAAAAGCTTTTTCCATTATCTTATAATCACGAAACAAATATCCGTTTTCGAATAATGCATCACAAGAGCACCAATATTCAAGTAATGGGTACAAGGGCTAAGAGAACTAACAAACCGTGGTCAGCCCATCAAATTCTCGTCCCGTCCATAACAATCCTCTTCATCTCATCCACAAACCCCTGCATTTGCTCCCTCGAGTGCAACGGGAACGGAAACACACACGCACAATCCAATTTCCCATCTCTTATCGTGTCAAATATCGCTATTGATGGGCCCACACCGTGAACCGAGGCACACCCAATAACGTCTTCCAATCCAATAAGTTTATGCATTGTGTTGGAATGATCAATCATAGGATCCTCAAAGACAGAGATTAGTGAAGTTCTAAGGGACCCCGATGGTGTTAAACTCGGGTTGTCTATTGCCTTGCACATCAAAAAGTTGAGATCAGCCATGTCCGAGAAATGCTTCTTGTTGTTCTTGGCATTCTGAAAAGACGAGTGTACCCTTTTCCCCAACTCCCACAAGTTTTCGCCGCCCTTTACGTCGTGGGTGTTCAGAATGGCAGAGTGGTAAAAGCCTGCACATTGATGACCATTGCGGTAAAAACAAATTTCAGAAAGGTTGTGTTTGGATAGAGATGAATTTAGATTTGAGGAACATAAAGAAGAATAGAAATCCAGCGTAAAGATTTTAAGAATAGCTCAAAATGAATTCGAAGATATTTGACCATGATTTCCAAACATGTCCAATGATTTTGTTGATGAATTTGACTATGGCTTTCAAATCCTTTATCCAAACACATCCCTAATGGTTCAAACACATCCCTAATGGTTAAGTTTTCCAAGCTCAATACGAGATTTCGGAACAAGATTACAATTATGTTGGAGCCTGGTTAAATTTCTTAACGTGCATGTATCTTTTTGGGATTTAGCTTACTTCATCAGAATCAAACGGAGCTTGACATATTCAAAAACTAAACTTCATTTATTAAAATTAATAAACATGAGATCAAAACTTACCAATATGGTTGCTACTAAGCACTGGATCAAGAATTGAACGGCAATCAATAAGCGTTACGACTGCATATTTTTCCCATTGATCATCAGGAATCCCTTTTAAGGAATGTGAAGCAATTAATCCAGCTGCTGCTAGAAGCCCACATAATTTTATCTCTTTACACTCACAACTCTGCCAAATTAACGAAAATAATTTTCGTTAAATGTGCACCACACGTACGAAATTTTATCAAACATATAAGTGAATAGTTTAATACAAATAGCGTGCGCATAAAATGGAAAATTTCTATTACAAGCCAATGTTACTAAAGGCAAGTATAATTTACAATGTAAGTTAATTACACCTATATAATGAAGCGGTTAAGTGAATTACATCTACATCATGAAGCGGTTGGTTGATCATCGTCTGAAGTGCACTTGGATTCAGTCAAACTAAGTCTCAACTATTCCATTTTTCCATATCAAAAGGGAAAACAAGTGAAGGATATGGTATGCCTAACATGAACCTAATTTGTGAATCACAATTATTCCGTATTGTGGTTGATTTAGACCCCCATTATATATAGAATGGATATATATCTCCCTAATCCATAACTCGCAACTCAAATATATATATATATATATATATATATATATATATATATATCAGTATTTCTAACACATAAAATGCTTGTATGAAACCGGTGCTCATGCATAAACGGTTCAAATAAAGCCATGTTAGCTTCCATTATCATACACAAGTGACATGGTTTGATTTGGACCCTGTCTATACAAACTTTTACACTACCAAGCAATTATTTACCAAACCTTATAAACACCCTGCTATAATTTCACTCTCAATGTACTGAAAATAAATATTCATTCTTAACAACAAGTACATCATGACTAAGACTAATGCCCCATGATTTCATCTTCAATAATTCTGGTTTGTAGTAGAAATTTTCAGCTACAATAATTTCATATTCAATGATATAATAAAACTGAAAAACAGGGTACATCATCAACATTCAAGAATTACAAATAATGAAACTCTAAAATGAAAAAAAAAAAAAAAAAAGAATAGAAATAGACTTACAGATAGAATCCGAGCAGTGTCATCTTCATTCAACTTCAACCTAACGACCCTAGATCCTCTAGGAGACGCACTATCCTCAAAACTCAAATTAGAAAACCTCAAAGAATTCAAAGAGTAACCCAACATATCAACCCCACGAGCCCAAAATGGCTTATTCCCCTGCCCACTTGGAATATATTCCTCGATCCCCAAACTAACCTCCGTTTCTTTTCCCATTTCCATTTCCGCCCCTCCCATCATCCCCAAAAGCTCATTCAGCAACGCCACAGCAGACGCCCTGTCACAGCCGGACGTGTGCAGCCTAAGTGCTAAAACCCACTTCTGATCATTCTCCAAAGTGTAGATACTAGCGAAGAATAGATCAGTATCGGATGGGTCAGGATCTTGCCACGGGTTCTTGTTCAGCTCGTGCTCGAGGATGTGGTGGAAAGTGGAAACTGAAACGTCATCGTTTGGTGGGGGATCGAAGGTTTGGATTTGGAGTTGGGGGGTTGTGGGGGTGATGTAGGAGAATGAGTTTGAGATGGGGTCGAAATGGAGCTTGGAGTTGAGGATAGGGTGGGAAATCTGGAGTTTGTGGAGGGCATTTTGGAGAATTTGGGTGTCCGGGGGTTTGGAGAGAAGGAGGGCCAGGACGGTTATGCCGGTGCCGCCGGGGACGGCTTTGCACCAGCTGTGCTCGGTGGCGCCGACGGGCCGGAGTTTGGGCTCGGATAAGTGATCTGAGCTAGGTGGAGAAATCGACATTATTAGTTATGAGTTGGTTGAAGTTGTGGAAGTGAGTTTTGTATGGAAGCAAAAACTAGATTAGATAGTGATGGATGGAACAACAGTGGCGTGGCGGAGCCAGGAATCGAAAGTTGGGGGCGAAATGTTAAATTTTTTCAAAAATACACATGTAAAAAAATAAATTTTAAAAATTTAAAAATTTGGGGGGGCGGCGGCCCCCCCCCCGCCCCCCCTAGCTCCGCCACTGGGAACAGTGATGGAAAACGATGAAGTATTTGCGTGTTTCATATGTTTTACTTTTTTTTGGATTTTTAAAGGTTTTTTAGGATTTTACTTTTTTGATAATTTTAATCTTAATTAATGTAATTAAAGTTGTCAAATTACTGCGCACTTTTGTCACAATTATTAAATTTTTTGATATGCACTACAATGAAGGATATTACAGGTAGGTAGGGGTGGGCATTCGTTTTGGGTTGTCGGGTTTGGGTTGTTCGGGTTTGGGTTCGTAAATTTTACTACCCAAACCCGAACCGTTGTATTCGGGTTAATCGGGTTCGGGTTAATCAGGTCAGGTTCGGGTTTTTCGACTAATTTTTGTTTTAATTTTTTTGTCTAAACAAATTGTCATTTTATTGGATTGATAAAAATAGACACCTCAACGATGATTTTTATTAAAATAAGGATTGAAAACTAATTTTATAAATTTTCAAATGGACTTTTCTGTAGCAGTTGCATAGAAGAATAGTAGAGGGATATGATTCTAAAGTATGAAAATTATAGAAAATGTGTGATAGTTAGTTAAAAATGTTGTAAAAACATATTTTTTTTTAAATGTTCAATGTAGTTTAGAAGTGTTCAAATTTAGACTCTTAACATACTTTTGAGAGTATAATGAATGGAATGCATATCAAGTAGAAAATAATAGCCTAATACACATAAATTCAATCTATAATTGACTATAAATTTTAATTATAATTAACTACATATTAAAATATTCAAGGTAACAATTTTTTGACTTATTTTAGTGTTATTTTTTTTTTATTTTTTTTAATTACGGGTAATTCAGGTAACCGAACTACACGAAATAGCTAAAATTTGGAACTTGAACGGCTGAACCCGAACCCGAACAAGCCCAAACCTGATTTGCACCAGAACTACTCGGTCCAATATGCCCAACCCTAAAGGAAAGTGCAAAATACAAACTTTTTAGAGGTGAAATGCACTTTACTTAAGCAAAAATATTTTTGATTTAAAATCATAATATCATTTAGAACCTTTTCTAGTTAGTTTATGATAATATTGTTTTGCTTCATAAGATATGGGTGATTCTCACCGTAGATCTCACTCTCATTATAGTATTTAAACTCTCAAGTTTTTCTTATTTCCTTGTGTCTTTCAAACCTAAGTTTGTTGAGTTGATTCTTTAGAATAATTTAAGCTTTACATTTTGATTAATAAAGTTGTGAATCTCTTTTGCTTAGTGAAATTTTGGTCAATTTCATTTAGGTTTGCTCTTAAGGCAATTTATTTTTAGATTTTAAGTTATTTTAGTTCTTTTACGTCATTTTCTTCCTATAGAATGATCAGCAAGCTGATTTTTGCTAATATGAAAACGTTTTTGAGTTGTTTGCAAATATTGTAGTGATTTTTCATTCTATTTTCTGTTTCTAGGTTTAACACCTTTGATTTATGTCACTATTAAATACTTATTTTGATTAAATATGATAAAATATTTTTCACCAAAATATATGTACTGATTCTTGATCATTATACTTGATTATATATTGATATTTCAATCAATCAAGTTATCTTCTAATTATAAATTATTTTTAAATGTATATTTTTAAAATTCAAATTAATTAATGAGTACCATAATTACTAAAAATATACTTTTAAAATTCGAATTAATTAATGAGTATCATATTATTATTTTATTTTATATAAAGATTGATTTATATAATAAATTCAATAGTAAATCAATTTTTTAGTGAAATAAGTGTAATTTATAATATTAGTATGAAAATACAATCATAGTTCCTATAGTTTTATAAAGGCAAAATTACCTCGAAGCATATTCAATCTACCAATGTGAGTGGGTGAAAAGGCAGTGGGTGAAAAAGCAAAGCTAGTTATTAACATCGGTAAACATGTTGTGTTCGGCCCGACCATCTTGCAACAATTAATTGGAGTTGTTGTAGTCATGAATTCTTGTGACTCAGGAGCCTCACTTAAAGTTACCAAACACGATCCTAACATAAACGTCAATTATCACCTATGCAATGCCCTAATTTCAATCAAACCATGCAGACGTCATCGAATCAATCAAGGCTTTTATTCATTCAATCGAACAATGAATCAGTACATATCAACACTCAGCAGCTAGGCTATTCCAATCAATCACACAATCAACAATATCAACTAAAACACTCGCAAAATCGATAACCAAACAACAAGAATGATTAACACTGATTCTTCAATCCAGTTGAAGATTGATAATCCGAGAAGCTCAGCTTCAAACTCGGATCTGCAGAATGGAATGGAATCTGAGTCTCAATCGATCTAGAAGAAGAAAGGGGATAAGGAATTTTAGAGAGGAAAGAGATGAACCTGAGAAAATATCTCGCTTAGCCCAAAACTGATTTTTCCGCCTAATTCCTGCTATTTAAGGGATTGTTGGATTTTCCCTCCACGTGTAAAATGACTAACTTGCCCCTCTACTTTACGACGTCATAACCATTTTATTTAAGAAAAGCGTGCTCTTATTCAAAATCCGCTTCTAAGGTATTTATTCCTGACAAATGTCCCCCCTTTAAAAGACTTGTCCCCAAGTCTTGATCTGAGGGAACTGATGTGTAATAATCTCCCAATCTTCCCACGTGGCCTCATCGCGTGGAAGACGCACCCATTCAATCAGGAGTTGAGGCACTGCTGTATTGTTACGCTTGACTATCCTGCGGGATAGGATAGAAACTGGAGTTAAGATAGTTGCATCCTGCTCATCCATTACTGGAAAAGTGTCTGGCACCCGCGCTTGGTTAGAGATGGACTTCTTAAGCATGGAAACATGAAAAACCGGATGGACACGTGTTGTATCCAGTAACTGCAGTTTGTAAGCCGTCTTTCCAACGCACGCCACAATTGGAAATGGTCCACAATACTTAGCACTCAATTTACCCCACCTGTTATCCCGCAAAGTATATTGTTTGTAGGGTTGGAGTTTAAGGTAAACCCAATCGCCCACAATAAACACTGTCTCCGAATGCCCTTTGTCTGCATATTGTTTCATACGATTCTGAGCTAATATAAGGGACTCTTTTAATCCTTGCACCACCATTTGCTTATGCGCCAATAACTCCTCCACTCCCTGGACCTTCAATTGTTGATACGGACTCAACCCAAAATGACTAGGTTTCTGTCCATACAAAGCCTCAAAAGGGGATATCCCTAAGCTGGTGTGGAAATTCGTATTATACCACCATTCGGCTAATTCGAGCCATTTGGACCATTGTTTAGGCCATTGGTGACACATGCACCGCAAATAACCCTCGAGACATTGATTTACCCTCTCTGTTTGGCCATCACTTTGAGGGTGGTAAGCGGTTGACATAGCCTGTTGAATACCGAGGGCCTTCATCAGTTCCTTCTAAAATCTACCGGTGAATATTTTGTCCCGATCCATAGTTATAGTTGCGGGGAGTCCATGCAACCTATAGACCTCATCAATAAAAGCCACTGCCACTTTACTAGCAGGAAGTGGGTGCGCAAGAGGGATGAAATGACTGTATTTTGTGAATCGATCGACTACCACCAGAATCGTGTCCTTCCCTCCCGACATTGGAAGCTGCTCAATGAAGTCCATTCCAATATGATGTCAAGCCTGATCCGGTAAGGGTAACGGTTGGAGTAGGCTTGGGTAAGGGATATGCTCTCCCTTACAACGATTACAGATGTCGCATCGAGCAATGAGATTTTTAACATCTGACCCCATCTTAGGCCAGTAGAAGAGTAGTTGTAACCTTTTCAGGGTCACTCGAGCCCCTGAATGACCTCCTGATGACGAGCCATGCATAGAGGACAACATATCCTTCCTCAAATTAGTGCTACTGCCCACAAAAATCTTGTTTTTGTATCTTAGAATTCCACCACCAAAAGCGAAATATGACACATCCCAAGGCCTCAAGAGACAGCATGTGACAGCCTCTTTAACCTCCGCATCTTCTTCGTAAGACTCCAAGGTTTGTTGTATCCAGAGAGGTTGAATTCCAATAGTGATTGCACAAGTATCTACGTGTTGCTCTACATTGTAATCCTCCATACCCCTCCTGAAGAGTGCGTCTACAGCTCTATTTTCTAGGCCTTTCTTGTACTCGATTCGATATGTGAATCCCATCAATTTGGCCAAGTATTTTTGTTGGAAGGCGGTGGTGATTTTCTGCTCCAACAAATACTTAAGGCTCTGCTGGTCCGTTCGGATTACGAATTCGCCCCCAACCAAGTAATGTCTCCACTTGGATACTGCCAATATTATAGCCAAGAATTCTTTTTCGTATATGGATAGCCACATGCTTCTAGGACCTAGGGCCTTGCTCAAATAAGCTAAGGGATGTCCCTCTTGCATGAGAACAGCTCCGATGCCTCCATAGCTAACATCCGTCTCCAAAATGATTTGTTTGTTATAGTTGGATAAAGCCAACATCGGTGTATCTGTCATGACTTTCTTGAGCATCCCAAAGGCAATATCAGCTTCTTTTCCCCACTTGAATTGGCCTTTCTTCAACAAATTGGTCAATGGTTTCGCCAATAACCCATAATCTTTTACAAACTTTCGGTAGTAACCTGTGAGGCCCAAGAACCCCCTCAAGGCTTTTATGGATTTGGGAGTCGGCCAGTTAATCATACAAGTGATCTTTGAGGGATCAACAACCACTCCTTCATGTGTAATAATATGCCCCAAGTACTCAACTCGTGGCTGCGCGAATGCGCATTTCGATTTCTTCGCATATAATTTGTTCACTGTTAGCTTTTCAAACACCAAGTTTAGGTGTTCTAAGTGGGTCTCTAAATCCTTACTATACACGAGGATATCAACACCAATACAAAATTCCTTAAATATTCCTTAAAAACCATGTTCATCAAAGATTGGAAAGTTGTTGGAGCGTTTGTCAGTCCAAACGGCATCACTTTAAATTCATAATGGCCTGACACCGTGACAAAAGCAGTTTTGGGAATGTCACATTCTTTAACCCGAATTTGATGATACCATGCCCTCAAATCGATCTTAGTATAGATAGTTGCTCCTCGTAGTTCATCCAACAGCTCGTCTATCAAGGGAATAGGAAATCCATCCATCACAGTGATGGCATTCAACCTTCTGTAGTCTATACAAAACCTCCAACTATTATCCTTCTTTTTCACTAACAATACCGGAGATGCGCAGGGTGAATTACTTCGTTGGATTATACCGGAGCTCAACATTTCTTCCATAAGTTTCTCTATTTCAGCCCGATGTGTATAAGAGTAACGGTAAGATTGTTGTTTGATGGGTGTAGCCCCCACTTTCAAGGGAATTTCGTGATCATGGCCTCTTTTAGGAGGCAGCTCCTTGGGCTCTTCGAATATGTGTGGCTATTTGGTGAGTATCCTTTCCACCAATTCCGTATCAGGAGGTTTTTCCTCTTCGTGACTTCTCTCATCTTCTGTCATGACAAACAATTGGCATAGGTGCTTATAGGTCCCTTTATCAAGTGTCTTGCTCATCTGCTTGCCTGAAATCATTTTTAATTCCATCTCACCTTGAATTCCCTGCAATGACACCACCTGCCCATCCTTCCGTATAGTGACCACCTGTTGGTCAAAATCGAAGGTTACGGGACCAAATCTTCTCATCATGTCCACCCCTAGGACCATGTCACACCCTCCTAATTTGAGCATCCATACATCGGAATTGAACTCTTGATTTCCCATAGTCCAGCGAAATCCCGAGCACCGAGTATTACACTCCAATTTATTTCCATCGGCAATCGTAACTAGCATTGGATTAGTGCATTCCACCTCGTACCCAGCTTTCTTGGCTACTGTGGGATCAAGGAAGCTGTGCGTACTCCCTGTGTCTACTAATATAGATATGGTATTATTTTCACACTTCCAAGCAATTTTATAGTATCATGCACTACCCTTCCTGCCAGCGCATGTAATGATATGGTTAAGTCCTCCTCTCCATTGGTTAAGTCATCTTCCATCGGTGTGCCCTTCTATATCTTCTGATATTTCTTCAGCAACAATGGTGAACAACTTTTTACATTTATGGCCAAAGAAGTACGGTTCGTCATAGGTGAAGCATGTTCCCTTTTTCCTCCTATTTTCAATCTCCTATTGACTGAGTTTCTTCACTGCTATGTTTCTTCCAGCCCCAATCGTGTTGTCAGTCTTACCCTCACGTATCGATGGATTTGTTCTTACCCTAATTGCTTCCTTTACTTCCTGAATTGACACCCCACCGGACCCCTTGTTCCATCATTTATGTACCCTATTCACTGCCTCTAGAGAGGCCTCTTGCAGCCTTGCATAGTTTATTGTTGCGCTCAAGGTGGTAGGGCTAAACATCTGCACTACTGTACTTATTTCATCCTTCAACCCGCTTATAAAAGAATGCATGAAATATTCTTCTGTTAGGTGTCGGTTCATGCTTACCATGAACGACTTTAGCTCGTCGAATTGTTCTGCATATGTCGATGCCAATCCTATTTGCCTTAGTTTTTTGAACTCGCCTATAATATTTCCTTGTCCCGCCGGTACAAACTGTTAGTGTTGGGTGCCCGGCAAGCCAATTGGTTGCCAAAAACTTAGCAACACTACGAGAACAGTCTTGTTTAAATTGTTATTTGTTATATGGCATCTTCTTTATTATATATCTTATGTATTTACATATATGTAATAAAGTCCTTTGGGTTACATAGAGCTATGGGTACGGTCACGCATTGGATGGTGATCATGGGATGTGCTCGAACGGCTGTAATTCTAAAAGTATTCCAAGTCATAGAGTTATTGAGATAGGGATAACAATGACTCGTCAAGACTTGCTTGTACGTTGCATTTCCTTGGAGGAAATGAGGGTTCACATCGGGGCTGGTGATTTGAGCAACTCCAGTGAAAATTCATATTGGTGGACGTGTCGAATATAAAATTCCACGGTCACGTAGGCTTGTGATGATTCTCACGACTTGAGGGATCGCGGCTGTTCAAATGCATGACCCACTGCACTTTGATTTAGTTCATGATTACATGGATAATCACAAATGGGCTATTTTGGGTGTAGTCTGGTTATGTGATTTGGCAGGCGATTCCAAGATGAGATCTGTCTCTAATCTATGATTAGTAAATCTCCTATGTTGTCTTGGGAATGACTGGACTTGAAGTTTTTGGCCAAAACAAGTCAATAAGAAGGTGTGTGATCCTTGCTTAATTGACATAAGTCGCCATTCGCTAATACATATGATTGAATTAGTGGGATTTTGACTTGTAACCAAATCCTAGATTTAATCGGGAGATCTGATAGAAGGATGAGACACATGCTACGATCATGATCAGGAGAGGTCTGTTATAATCATTTGAATCTAGGGGTTGAGTCGACGTTGCTAGACATCGAACTCAATCTGTGAGAGTCATGAATTAATTGGTGGTTAATTCATGACCAAGATTAATCATTTGACATAATGATTAATTGAGGTAATGATTGGCTAATTATTACCGAGCCATTTGGGAAATGGTCTCACTGCTAGCTTTCGAATGAACCTAAGGGGTCACACACTAACTTGAATAAGTTTTCTGGTTGTATGTATGAGATGGCCAATTTTCGAATTAGGCCTTATATGAATTAATATTGGATATTGATTCATGATGGAATAAATTAATTAATTAAGTCTTGGACTTGAATTAATTAATTAGACTTTTTAATTGATCGGGGATTGATTAATTAATGGGCTAGGCCCAAGAGATTTATTAATGAAAGCCCAATTAATAAATCTTGAGAGTTAATTAATTTAATTAGTCTTGGAGATTAATATAATTAATTAATGAGTTGAAATTAAATTGTTGGAAGACAATTTAATTGGGAAAATAACTTTTGGATTTTGGTGGAGATTAAATGCATAATAGAATCCTAAATATAAGGAATTAGTTCCTAATATAGTGGGATTTGATATGTATTAACATATGAAAGAGTAGAAATATACATGTAGTAGGATTCTAGTTGATAGAGTCCACTTTTTTGAGGGCTACATGGTATGGACGAAGATAGGGTTTTATAAACCTAATTTTCGAGTCTATATTTAATGATTATTGTTCTTTATCTCTTCTTGGTATGTAAGGCAATACATAGAATCATACGATTCATGCTATTCAATCTATGATTCGAATGAGAAAAATACATCTCCCAAAATCCTTAGGGTTTCTTCCTTAGTTTTATTACTCTCATATTCTTCAAGTTGGAAGAATTCATATTCCATCACTTACATACGATCCCATACATAGTCGTAGTTCTGAATCGCTAGCACGATAATTACTAGCGAGAAAAACGTTCAAGGTGTCAGGTGTGGATACAACGCTTAGAGGCACTACGCTTGGAGTGCTTAAAGACCTTTGATGATCACGTGTTATTCGTATTCGTCATTAAGGAGAAATCAATAAGATTGATTAAATCATGATATTTAATCAAGAACGGTACGTTTACGCTTTTATTTTAATTGTGCATAAATCCTAGGCGTTTAATTGGGTGAAACGTCTTTAATAAATTTTTGAACTCTATTTCCGCTGCGAGGTTTCACCTGAGGGTCTAGGCGATCCCAACACAAACCTCTCCAGAACCATCTCCGTGAATCGTTCCCACGACATGTTTTCCCTTCCTTCAACGTAATCTTGATACCATAAATCCGCTTTTCCCTCCATGTTTATGGCTGCTAATACAATCCTTTCGCAATCGGTTAATGGATTGACTAAAAAATATTTGTAACATTTTCGAATCCAACTCTGGATTCAAACCATCAAACTTCGGAAAGTCTAGTTTCACTCATTTAGTAAAGTGGTTTGCTGGTGTACCACTCCTTCTTGGCTCGTAGCTGCGTGTGTGCTGATGAGAAAAACCGTGATGTCGTTCTCGATTTTCACAATTTATGTTTATATGAGGTGATTGCATCACTGGTGAAGATTGTCTAGGATCCTTGCCTCTCGCATTCTCCAGATTCCTTGCTAAGGCAGCCATCTTTAGATCCATGATTGTCCTTATCTCCCTGAGAA
Source organism: Verbascum thapsus (assembly GCA_963669365.1). Lineage (NCBI taxonomy): Eukaryota > Viridiplantae > Streptophyta > Magnoliopsida > Lamiales > Scrophulariaceae > Verbascum > Verbascum thapsus. The sequence continues at coordinate 3,678,715 of OY770120.1, forward strand.
TTTCCTCTTTCTGCCTTCCATATTTTGATTCGATCGATTCATTTATGTCCTCTTTCTGTTTTTCCAACTTTGATTCAATCTCAACTCTATTAGCTTTAAATACAAATTCTAACAAGCAGGAGGATCATAGTCAATTTAGCAATTTGATAATAACTTAGTAGAACATTAGTATTCTGGTGATGCAAGTAGCCAATATTCTTTGTTCAATTTCTTTCTTTCTTCTTAAATGTACCCAACCCCTTAAGAATAGCCGTCACCAAACTTATGGTAGCAAATTGCAAGCTAGTTAATGTTGTAGGTGCATGAGTTGCAATAATAAAGAAAGATAAAGAACTTACATCCCAAAATAATCATATAGGTTTTATACGTGTATTGCATTACAATTACAGAAAACCGAGACCGACAATCTTAAATCACGCATACTAATATCATGTTCATAAATCATTACTTCATGGGCATTAATTTTACGACAAACGAAAAACAAGAAAAAGTATTACCAAAATCATAATAAGTACTAAAAAAAAATTTTCGTACAGAAACGAAAGATTCTAGCATCTTAACTAAAACATGAAAATTTAGTTCTATCGTAGAATATCAATGTGAGGAAGGCAGGAACCGAAAAGTAAAATTAAAGTGAAATTAACTAATTGTCTATTAAAGTGAAATTACAAGATAAAACCAACTTTTTGTTGGAAATGGGAGACGAGAATATTTTGAAGTGTTTGTAGGAAATAAAGAGAAGATAATATTTTGATGGCTTTGAATTATATTTCTCAAGTTCCTTTTGTTTTTTTTGTTTTTTGCCTTACAAATGTCATCTAAACACCTCTATTTATACTACTAGGATGACATAGGAGTCCACACATAATAATTGAAAATACAAAATACAAGGTGACTTTTGGAATAGCATTAATACAAGGTGACTCTTGAATTTTAAAAGACACTAGAATTTTGAAGGACACTAGAATTTTGAGAGACACTAGAATTTTGAGAGACACTAGAATTTTGAAAGACATTGTTGACTAAGCTTGATTCATTGAATTTTTGGTTTACTCCAACAATGCCTCCCCTAAACCAAAATTCCTTCGAACTCCCAATGCAGCAACGTTTCTTGAGAACATAGGTCCTCCAAGTGGCTTTGTGAAGATATCAGCAATTTGTTCTTCACTTCGACAGTATTCAAGATTGATTTCTTTTTCCCGAACAAGGTCTCTTAGAAAATGAAATCGCAAACGAATATGCTTCGTTCTTCCATGTAGAACAAGATCTTTTGAGACAGAAATAGTTGAACTATTGTCATAGTATATCACTGTAGGATCATTTTGTTTGAAGTTCAAATTCTCCCAAATTCCTCTTAGCCATAAAGTTTGACATCCAGCTAAGGATGCTGCGATGTATTCAGCGTCGGTGGTAGAAAGTGCCACAACTGATTGCTTCTTTGAACACCAAGATATTATTCCACTTCCAAGGTTAAAAGCATAACCAGAAGTGCTTCGTGAATCATCAATGCTTCCACCAAGATCACTATCCGTGTATCCAACAAGCTTCACGGGTACACGAGCTTCATAAAAGATACCATAATCAATGGTTCCTTTGATGTATCGCAAAATTCGTTTTGCAGCTTCCCAATGGCTTGAAAAAGGTTTCTCCATAAACTTGCTAATCAAACTTACTGCATACATGATGTCAGGCCTTGTAGCAGTGAGATACATCAGATTGCCAACTAGGCTTCGAAACAAAGTTGGATCCACAAGCTTTCCTTCACCGTTTTTGCTTATTTTAAGTCCTGTGAGACAAGGAGTTGAAACAGAATTTGCATTTTGCATATAGAACTTCACCAGCAATTGTGTTGCATATTTTTCTTGAGAGATATATATGCCGTTTTTTTATTGTTGCACATTTATGCCCAGAAAATGATGCAATTTTCCCAAATCTGTCATTTTGAATTCACTCATTATAGAATTTTTAAAATTTGACAACATTTCCACATCATCTCCGGTAAAGATGAGATCATCAACATATAAACTCATGACATAAAGCCTCCTTTTGAATTTCTTTTAACGTAAAGAGTATGCTCAAAAGGACATCTTTCAAAGCCACATTTTAAGAAAAAATCATTAATTCGATCATACCATGCACGGGGTGATTGCTTTAGTCCGTATAACGCTTTCCGCAGCTTATACACCTTTTCTTCTTCACCTTTTTTTATGAAACCGGGAGGTTGCTCAAGGTAAATCTCATCTTGAAGATAGCCATTCAAGAAAGCTATTTTTACATCAATTTGTAATATTTTCCAACCATTTTGAGCAGCAAGAGATATTATTAAAAGAACAGTGTCAAGTCTAGAAACAGGAGCGAATACCTCGTTAAAATCTTCGCCTTCTTTTTGCTTGTACCCCTTTGCAACTAATCGTGCTTTGTACTTGTTGATGGAGCATCAAGATTGGTTTTAGTCTTGAATACCCACTTCACACATTTGGCAGATTTGTGTGAAGGTAATGAAGTAAGCTCCCACGTGTCGTTCTTTTCAATACACTTGATTTCTTCTTTCATTGCATCCACCCATTTTCTATCTTTTGATGCTTCATCATAAGTGACTGGATATTCTCCTGCAAAGAATGCAAAGTATACATGATCAGTTGTGGTCACTTCTTCAGTTGCATCATACATCTCTCTCAAAGATCTTGTTTTCCTTTGTTCCGTCGGTGGTGAATTTTGCTCTTGTTCAACCCCATTATTTTCAGGTTGCATTTCGTCATTACCAACATCAGCATTATGCTCCAAAGATGCTTCTTCAAGGTTAAGGGTTTGCCATCCGGGAAATTCTGAAGAGCGGGAAATTCTGAAGATTCTGAAAAATCATAGTAGCCATTTTCATTGAAGCAAACATCCCTGCTAATCACAATTTTTTTCGTCTTTGGATTGTAAAGCTTGTAAGCTTTAGTTTTCTGGCTATAACCAATGAATATGCATTTCTCAGATTTATCATCAAGCTTTAATCTCAAAGCATTTGGAATGTGAGAAAATGCAAGACAACCAAAAGTTTTCAAATGACTAACATTTGGTTTTTTGCCATACCAGATTTCATTTGTTGTAGAATCGTTCAAGTTCTTTGTCGGTGACCTGTTAATCAAGTAAATGGCACAAGACACCGCTTCAGCCCAAAAACATGCTGGCATACTTTTCTTCTTCAACATGCATCTCACCATGTTCATTATCGTTCGATTCTTGCGCTCCGCGACGCTGTTTTGTTGAGGTGAGTACCTAGCTGTTAATTCATGGCGGATTCCATGATTTCGACAAAAGTCTTCAAACTGAGAAGATATGAATTCTCCACCACAGTCACTCCTCAAATTTTTAATTTGAAAGTCAGAATATTTTTCAACTTGAAACTTGAAATCTTTAAAGCAAGAGAAGGCTTCTGATTTTTCTTTTACACAATACACCCATATTTTTCTTGTGTAGTCATCGACAAACAACAAGAAGTACATGCTTCCTCCCAATGATGGTACTTGCATTGGTCCACAAAGATCAGTGTGGACAAGCTCTAAAGGTGATTGAGAATTCCACTTAGATTTGAATGGAAATGATTCACGATGCTGCTTTCCCAGTTGGCATTCCTCACATACTTCATTAACCACCTCAATTTTAGGCAATCATTGAACAATGTCTTTGGCAGACAACTCTTTTAAACTTCGAAAATTTAGATGTCCAAACCTGTCATGCCATAGTTTTGAAACTTCATTGTTAGAAGTAGCCACAAAACAGGAACTCCTGATAACATCAAGCTTTATAGGAAACAAATTGTTTGTTCCCAAACCAATCTTTGCAATATTTTGATTGTTCTTCTTCATGGTGCACATTTCTCCGACGAATTGGAAATCAAATCCTTTCCGTAGTAAATGACCAACACTGAGCAGATTACTCCTCAAACCCGGTACGTAAAGTACCTCTGACATTTTTTCAATTTTTCTGGTCTTTGTTTTGAAAGAGATTTCACCAACACCTTGAATTTTATAAGATTTGGCATCTCCAATAGTAACTTGGCCGCTATTACTTTCCGCAAAAGTAGAGAATAAATTTTTATTTCCCGTCATGTGTCTGCTTGCTCCACTATCCAAGCTATTACTTTCCGCAAAAGTAGAGAATAAATTTTTATTTCCCGTCATGTGTCTGCTTGCTCCACTATCCAAGTACCATATATTTTCAACGCTTCCATCAGTAGCGATCAATAGAAATTCTGAATTTTCATCTTCATTATGCATAAAACCGGCCATGGGTTTCTTTTCTGGAAATTTTTCCCAACAATCATTTTCTTTATGCCCCGGCTTATGACAATAATTACACTCAAAGTAAGGTTTTGAGCCTTTGTAAATACCACGACCTTTATCCTTTTTAGAGTTATGAAAAGATGATTTCTCATCTCTTTTGGATTCTTCATTTCTTCTATTTTGGCTTTGATGATTTGAGGAATATTTTCCACCACTTCCGTTACGACCTTTGACATGTCCACGAGATGAGCCTTGACCTTTCGTGGATTGAGACTTTAAAGCTTGATCATGCGAAGAATTTGTTTGAGTACTTCTCTGCAAAATTCTTGCCTCGTGCGCTTCCAACCTTCCTTGCAAACCTTCAAGAGACATTGAAGAAAGATCATTTGATTCTTCAATGGCAACCACAATATGGTCAAATTTAATTGGCAAGCTTCGTAAAAAAATTTCAACAGCTCGTTGAGTCTCCACGACTTCTCCATTAGATGTCATCTGATTTATAATGGACGAGAGCTGAGTAAAATACTCTGAAATTTTTTCATTTTCTTTCATCTCCAACTTTTCGAATTCTGCCCGTAGCGACTGTAATCGAACCTTCTTCACTTGATCTTGCCCGGAATAAGTTGTATCCAATATTTTCCACGCCTCTTGTGCATTTGCAACTTTTGAAATTCTCTCATAAATAGGAATTTCGAGTGCTTGGTAAATTTGAAAGAGAACTTTTCTATCTTTTTGTTTTTTATTCTTCAAAAGATCCTTTTGGGCAATGGTGAGTTGGGATTCGTCTTCCGGCGCACCAACACCTTCTTCAACCACACTCCATAAGTCTTGAGATTCAGGACACAACTTCATTAGGTTACTCTAATAATCAAACTTCTCACCGTTGAATCGCGGAACAAGGGAAACGAGATTGTTTGACATTTTAAATCAACTGGCTCTGGTACCAGTTTGTTGGAAATGGGAGACGAGAATATTTTGAAGTGTTTGTAGGAAATAAAGAGAAGAGAATATTTTGAAGGCTTTGAATTATATTTCTCAAGTTCCTTTTTTTTTTTGGCCTTACAAATGCCATCTAAAGACCTCTATTTATACTACTAGGATGACATAGGAGTCCACACATAATAATTGAAAATACAAAATACAAGGTGACTTTTGGACTAGCATTAATACAAGGTGACTCTTGAATTTTAAAAGACACTAGAATTTTGAAGGACACTAGAATTTTGAGAGACACAAGAATTTTGAAATACACTAGAATTTTGAAAGACATTGTTGACTAAGCTTGATTCATTGGATTTTTGGTTTACTCCAACACTTTTGCATATAAATAAAAACTTATTTATTTTTAGACAAAATAACATTTTCTATTAATGCCAATAATTTTATAAATAAATTTAACAAAATCGTTTGGTGGACCGAATTTATTAAAATTAATTCAATGTATCCATTTATTGACACTCAAGTTCTCAATAGTTGAAGAACATGAAATACTAAATCAAGCAAATTATGATACATTTTTAGAAGCAAAAATCATGTAGTTGTATATCCACCGTTGAATAAACTTCACTTAATCATGTACTAATTGATGAAAAAAACTTTAGCTTTATGGCCCCGAATCTTAGAACTCAATGATAATCACGCATAAGACGATAAACTGAAAACATACCTGAATCCATAGCAATGGAAATGACCTTGGTTATGTCTTCCAGTTGATCGTACCCTGATGAAACCTTTCTTCAGATGATGGGAGTCCAGAGAGAAATGATAGAAAATTTCTTCGTACGTCAACTGGGGACCATAACCTCTATTTATAGCTGAATTTGGACTTATTTGCAAATTAGCCCATCATAAATTGCAGTTCAGTCCTCAAGGTCTCTACACATATAAAATATAACCCCATACCAAAATAGATGACCAGGGCCTATAAAACTTAACTTTGATCACTTAATTAAGGCCCAAACCTTATTTAATATATGATATACAAATTAAACTGCAATGCACACACGTCTGCGTGCCCGAATGCTTATAATTATGATATGCACATAATATAAGTCCACAAAATATTCCAACACTAATCTTATACAATTATGTCCATTTGATGTCACATTTTATTTGGCTTGTATATTTTGTTCATCATTACTCTTTTTTGTTTTATTACTCATGAAGAATACACACATGATTTTATTTTGTAAAACAATGTTATATATCACATCTTATTTATCATGTCACTTATTTTTAGATTTTGTACAAAAATGAATATAATAACCACTTCTGATTGATGTTTGAAATCAATATTTGCCAAAAGAAAATTTTAATCAGTGAGCAAACATTGGATCGTTGCTCAGTGATAATATACCACTACTTCTACATTATATCTTTACGCATCTATTATTATAAAAACTAAATGAAAATATGCGATGTCCCAAATTATTTTATGCTATCATACTTAAATTAAAGGTACCCTTACCTGATCAATAAGTCTTGAATCTTGTTCACCTAATAGTAAATAAATTAGAATGGAAAAATAGTACCTTAATTTATATGTTATTTGAGCTTTTAAATGGTGCAATATTTTTCAATTATTTAAATAATAAAAAAGAGAAGAGAATAAGATATTGCAAATTTGCAAAGTATATGCTTTGCTTCCTATTTGAAGCAAACGCAAAGACAAAGAGACCTGCACTTTTTGAAATAATGTGACTAAAATGAGACTCGACACAAATTGTACGACTAGTTTCGCAATTTTGCCAAATTAGAGTTAGCCTTGGGCCAATCCTAGAAGGGTAAATATGTCAAACTTTATGGGTTACTCCGACATTATCACAAGTTTACAGGACTATTTTCATCCACTTTTCAATTTTTAGATATTAAATTTGTAACTTTTTTAATTTTACGTGGCCAAAATCTATGGCTATGCTAAGTTTCATTTTTGATCAATTTTGGGAAAATATTTGGCCAAATTATATTTGGTCTTCATAATTTGGACCAGAAAAATTCCTAAGTTTTTCAAAATTTGTGCTATTATTTTGAAACTTAATAAACTTCTCCTGGCCAAATTTTCATTATAAATATATATACATATATATATAGCACCTACTGTTAACAATCATATATAGCACCAACTACTATATATATATAACAGTAATTATATTTTTAATATTAAATTATAAATTTTAATCACTTATAATTATGACAGATAAAATTTTACGTGATTTGACTGCTACAGTAATTTTATTTGAAAACAAAAACAAACACTATTTCACAAAAAAAATCATCAAAAATGTAATTATTAAACTAAAACAAATACATTCACACCAAATATGCACGTGTTCCAAAACAATTTCACCCACAATTCTGTTGAGAATAATGAAGAAAAAGGATAAAGTGTCATTTGCATATAGCAACTTTTATATGTTTTGTAAATAGCCGTTGGATAGAGGGGTATAAATAATCTGTTATGCCTTTCTTCTTTAGTGTGTTAGTTTACATTGTTCAAGACATAAACTCTTATACAATCAATGAATTCATCATCTCTTTTCTGTTCACTGTTTCTGATTAATTCAACATGGCACCAGAGCCAACAATTGATATGATTCTTTTTCTGCAATCTTTACTGCGATTTCTTGTTTTTCAGTTGATTGCATTGTTCGATTCTCTGATTTAGGGTTTCACCCTCTGATTGAGTGATTCATCGATATCAGACGAACCACATCACGTTTCCACACTCAATTGAATTGGACTCGGTATGGCGCTTACAGATTCATCGAAATCCAAAGCTGTAGATGTTGATTTTCACAGCCCTATGTTCTTGCATCCATCAGACACGCCCACACTCGATCTGGTTACTGAGATATTGACCGGATCAGACAATTACAAAATATGGAGTCGTGAGATGATTGTAGCCTTGCAAGCGAAAAATAAAATCGGATTTATTGATGGAACTTGTACAAGACCGCCTACATAGTCAACAGATCTTCCTCAATGGACGCGTTGCAACGCACTGGTAAAATCCTGGATCCACAGGTCAATTTCTCGTGACCTAATACATGGTGTAGTATATACAGATTCTGCGTATCTGATTTGGAAAGAGTTGAAGGAAATATTTGATAGAATTAATGGAGCTCGTTTGTACTCTCTTTACAAACAAATTAACACTATTACTCAAGGTAGCAATAGTGTGAGTGATTATTACTCCAAGATCTGTAGTCTGTGGGACGAATATGACAGCCTCATTCCATCACCTGCTGATGTAATATCTAGAGAATATGCTGAGTTTTGTACGCAATTAAAGATGATGCAGTTCATCATGGAACTAAATGAGTGTTATGCAAACATGAGGTCTCAAATCTTGATGATGGAGCCTCTACCTTCACACAATCAGGTGTTTTCCATGATTCTCAATGAGGAGTCACAAAGGAGCATTACCAACCAAGCTAGTACCATTGGAAACTCTATAGCACTCATGACTAACTCTCAGATGCAAAGCAATAGCAAACCTCAAACTAAATGTGATCATTGTGGTCTGTTAAACCACATTATAGACAAATGCTTTCAGCTGGTTGGATATCCACCAGGTTGGCAAAAAGGAGGCCGTAGGGGTGGCAGAAGAGGTGGTGGCAGAGGCCAAAGTGGAGGAAGGAATGCTACTCAAGTTCACTCAGCCACTACTCATGCTGAAAATCAGCCCTCAGATGGTTCTACTATGGACTGTGCACAAGGAGAGATACCATCAACATCAGTTTTTAGTGCACAGCAGTACAAGCAGCTGTTAAACATCATTAAGCAGACGACAGGACAGCATGAACAGTCAAGTAGTTCTGGCCAAGCACATTGTGCAGGTATATCTTCCCCCCTTATAAACACCACACACTTGGATAGATGGATTATTGATACAGGGGCTAATCACCATATGATCTCTAATCCGAATATGATGAATGATAGTTTTCAGTTGTGCCCTGCAGATAAGACTGTTAAAATGCCTAATGGTATTTATAGCCATATTACTCACACTGGTGATATACAACTTAACAGTGGTTTAAAATTAAATAATGTCTTCCTTGTGCCTGATTTCAAACACAATCTTTTATCAGTGTCCAAGCTAACTGCTGATAATGATGTTTCTGTGATCTTTTATCCTCAGTTTTGTCTGATTCAGGGACTTTGGAATGGCAAGATGAAGGGGATTGGTAGATTAGAGGATGGATTAGACTATCTCCAACCTCAATCCCCTGAGCAAATAGATCACACTTTTAAATTTTTGAACCACTGTAATAATGTGTCTAGTCCTATAGCTCATTCTGTTGTAAGTAATAAGGCAAAGCTTTGGCACAGTAGATTTGGACACATGAGCTTCAGTAGATTCCAATTTTTGCCTGATCTTAACATTGTTGTTAATAAGAATGTGTACTGTGATGTATGTCCCCTAGCAAAACATTCCAGAACTGTTTTTCCTAATAAAACTACTTTCAGTTCTTCTCCTTTTGAGTTAATTCATATAGATATATGGGGGCCATACAAAGAGTTGACTTACAATCAAGAGCAATATTTTTTAACCATAGTGGATGATTTTACCAGAACTACTTGGGCTTTCTTGATGAAATACAAAACTGAAGTGTTTGATATTCTGAGTAAATTCTTTATATATGTGAACACTCAATATTCATCAACTGTTAAAAATGTCAGAAGTGACAATGCCTAAGAGTTTTTCAATCATGAATGCAGTAAACTTTTTGAATCCTTAGGGATTATTCACCAAAGCTCATGCACTTATACACCACAACAAAATGGTGTAGTGGAGAGAAAACATAGGCATATTTGGATGTGGCTAGATCTTTAAAGTTTCACTTTCATGTTCCTATGAAATATTGGGGAGATTGCATTCTTACTGCAGTTTATTTGATAACAGAACTCCCACTCCTCTTTTAAAGGGACAATCTCCTTTTTTTGTCTTGACTGGGAAACCACCAGCCTATAATCATCTTAAAGTGTTTGGCTGCCTTTGTTTTGCAAAAATCTTGAATGTCCATGATAAGTTTCAGCCCAGGTCTAGGCCTTGTGTCTTTATAGGCTACTCTTGTACTCAAAAGGGCTACAAATTGCTTGATCTAAACACTAACACTTTCCTTGTTTCTAGGGATGTTGTGTTCCATGAGGATGTCTTTCCCTTTGCTATCAGTGATGCTAACCAAAATCATAGTGTTTTTCCTGAACAAAACACAACCAAGTATTTTGAGGATTTAGTCTTGCCTTATAATGATGTTAATTCTCCTAATCCTACTGTTGTTCAGGATTTTCAAATGCAGCCCCATGACTCTTATGTTCCCATTACCCACACACAGCAAAATGCTAACTTAAGAAGGTCTGATAGGCTACCTAAATCACCCTACTGGGCCAAGGACTATGTTTCTCCTTTTGATCCTGAAGCACACACATCTACCTGTACACAACATCATATTTCTCAGTCTCTCAACTATACTGGTATTAGTCCTCAATATAGAGCTTTCCTTACTGCCTTAAGTAACAAACCTATTCCACAAACTTATGCAGAAGCTAAAACTGATAAGGAATGGCAACTTGCTATGCAGACTGAGATTAAGGCTTTAGAACTCAATAAAACTTGGGTCTTAGTAGATTTGCCTCCAAACAAAAAACCTATTGGTTGTAGATGAGTTTATAACATCAAGTATAACTCTGATGGCACTATTGAGAGACATAAAGCTAGGTTAGTTGCTAAGGGATACACTCAATTAGAAGGGATTGATTATACTGAAACTTTTAGCCCTGTGGCTAAACACATCACTGTTAGAATGGTTATTGCTATGGCAGCAATGAATGGGTGGCCATTGTGGCAAATGGATGTCACCAATGCATTTTTGCAAGGTGACCTCCATGAAGAGGTCTTTATGACCATTCCTCCAAGTTTTAATCTTTCCAGTACCTCTGATAAGCCTCAGGTTTGTAAACTTTTGAAGTCTTTATATGGCTTGAAACAAGCCTCTAGACAGTGGAACAATAAGTTCACTGCAGCCTTATCTGATCATGGTTTCATACAGTCTAAGCATGATTACTCATTGTTTATCAAATCAAGGGGGAGTAGCATGGTTATTCTCCTTGTTTATGTTGATGATATTCTTATTTCAGGAAATGATTCTGATTTGATAAATGAATGTAAACTGTATCTTAATAATACTTTTCATATGAAGGACTTAGGGGAGTTAAAGTACTTTCTTGGGATTGAGGTTGCAAGATCCAATAAAGGGATCATTATGAATCAAAGAAAGTATTGCTTAGAACTTCTCAGTGAATCAGGAATGCTTGGATGTAAACCTCTTAATGTTCCTATGGAACAGAACCTGAAGTTATCTAGTCAACAGAATTTGGATTCTGATCATGTTATTTCCAACATTACTGAGTATCAAAGAATTGTTGGGAAATTGATTTATTTATGCTTGACTAGACCAGATATAAGCTATTCAGTGCAAGTACTAAGTCAGTTCATGCACAGTCCAAGGAGATCCCATTATGAAGCTATGCTCAAAGTCTTGAGATACTTGAAAGGTAAGCCTGGTCTTGGCTTGTATATGCCTGCTAATACTGACTTCACTTTGAATGCATTCTGTGATGCAGATTGGGCATCATGCCCTATGACTAGAAAGTCATTAACAGGTTTTGTTGTCAAGATGGGAGGTGCTTTGATATCCTGGAAAGTTAAAAAGCAAAACACAGTTTCAAGGAGTTCAGCAGAAGCAGAGTACAGGGCATTAGGCTCAGTTACATGTGAAATCTTGTGGATTTTGGGAGTTCTGAAGGATTTGCAAGTACAAACTCATCATCCAGTGAGTGTGTTTTCAGACAGTAAGTCAGCACTCCAGTTGGCAGCTAATCCTGTGTACCATGAAAGATCCAAACATATTGAAGTGGACTGCCACTTCATCAGGGAGAAGATTCAACAAGGAATAATTAAGCTTTTCTACATTCCATCAAAGGAGCAGCCTGCAGACTTGCTTACAAAGGCTTTGGCTAAGGATTAGTTCAATTATCTTTTAGGCAAACTTGTTGTACATAATCTGTTTTGTCCATCAAGTTTGAGAGGGAGTGTTGAGAATAATGAAGAAAAAGGATAAAGTGTCATTTGCATATAGCAACTTTTATATGTTTTGTAAATAGCCGTTTGATAGAGGGGTATAAATAATCTGTTATGCATTTCTTCTTTAGTGTGTTAGTTTACATTGTTCAAGACATAAACTCTTATACAATCAATGAATTCATCATCTCTTTTCTGTTCACTGTTTCTGATTAATTCAACAAATTCTCACCAGAATACCTAATCAAAACAAAACGAAACATAGCCTATAAATTTGTAACATTAGGACAAAAATTGCAAAATATTTAGTACAATGCGATAAAAAATAAAGGCCTTGTTCGTTGTTTTTAAATGTCATTTTCAAGTTTTAAAATTACAATTCTACATAAACCTAATATACCAAATTTTCATCCAAATTTTTATTTTCTAAACTTTACTTACTCAATTCTCTATATAACCACTTATCAATCATATATACACTACTTCACATATTTACCAATCAAATCATTTACTATAATAATTATTTTATTTTTTCTTTTATACTTTATAAATTTTTTTAATATTTTTTATTTTTTAATCTCATAACTATTATACATATATAACTAACATAATCATTTTACACATCATCCACCAATCTATCTATATTAATTTGACATATTTTACAACGTTCAACTATTTTTAAAAACATAAACAAATAATTACAATTTTCCCACAAATTTTGATAATACACAATTCCTAAATTTTTTTTAAAATTTTTACTCAAAAATATAAACAAAACAAACTAAGCCAAAATATTTCCCTTTCGTTATAGGGTGGGGGCAGACTCCCCCCCACAACTTAATTTTTTTGTTCGATTATGAATTTTCTTTTCACATATACATCACAAATTACAGATATTTCTTTGGGAAAACTTAAATATTTTTGCTCATATTTTTATTCTATTCTTTGTTTCATTTATTATAAAAAATTTCACCCTGTAGTGAAAATTGAGTTTCGATTTGCAAAAGACATCACAAAAATGTATATTGAAAGTTTGAAACTATAACTGACTAAAATTATACTGTGTATATTTATGTATGTGCGTTATAAAGTTTAATTCCAAATTTAGGAATGTTTTGAGTGACTATATAAATATGTGAATAGTGATGGTCTTTCTTGATGTCTTGCATGATGCATCTACTTAATTCTCATGCTGCAGATGCAGTGAAATGTGTAAAGACCTACTCCCTCTAGAGTGAAGTGCTATGCGGAATCAAGTGACATACGGGTATGGACATCTCTTAAACCGTAAAAACCAAATCTAGAATTTTAGCACCGGACCATCTCATAAATATTTTAAATGGAAAATATTATATATCACCGTTTTAAACTTTTCACTGCCTCTTGCTTTAAAAACTTTAGATGTAATAAATTCAGTGAAGCCAATTAATTGAAGGTGATTTTCTTACTAAAATAATTCGATGTGAGAAATCGATGGTATAGAATCACTCTTTTTAAATTATATAACTTCCATCAGATAAATTGAAAACAGCTCAAATTATTTAATACCTTACTTAAAAATAAACTCGTTCATGCTTAATGGTTATTTCAAATAGATAGATATATAAATTTTGTCATAGTTAACAACTGACAGTTTGGCCGAGTGGTCTAAGGCGCCAGATTTAGGCTCTGGTCCGAAAGGGCGTGGGTTCAAATCCCACAGCTGTCAAAATCTTCGAAACTTTTTTGTTAAACCTTGTTTAATAGAGGATCAAATCCCAAGCTGTCAACATCTTCGAAACTTTTTTGTTATCTTTATACCTGTTTAATTTATACCTTGTTTAATAAGTATCCTCTCCGTTTTTTTTCAATTAATATTCTTTCTTTTTAAATAAAAAATTACTTACATATTATAGATTCATATTATCAATTCAAACAATTTTTAAAAATATGAGAAGTGTATAATACAGTTTTATAAACAATCACTTCTTACACTGTGTTAGAATTTTTATGTATTACTTATCTCTGGATCTAATTTTAACATATAGTTAAAATTGTTATAATTTTTTTTTATTAATATTCTTTCTTTTTAAGTAAAAAGATTACTTACATATTATAGATTCATATTATCAATTCAAACAGTTTATAAAAATATGAGAAGTGTATAATACAATTTTATAAACAATCACTTCTAACACTGTGTTAGAATTTTTACGTATTACTTATCTCTGGATCTAATGTTAACATATAGTTAAAATTGTTATATGGATTATTCTTTCAACATATCTATATATATAGAGAGATTTAATTATAAAAATATAGGAGGGTCCCTAACAATCTAACCCTAACACACTCATTATCGCCCGAGTTTGGCATTTCAGTCTTTTCCAAATAAATCAACGAATCCGAACGACTACCACTTGTTTTGCTTCTCTCTAAACATGCACAATATCGGCTTGCCAATCCGGTGCTAACGTATGTTCTATTCATACCCAAAAAGTTCATGAACATAAATTTTCGATCTAAAAAGTCTATGCCACCAATTTTTCATTTCCAAAAACCCTAATATTCAGAGTTAATAAATTTATGAATTTTTTTAGTCAATCTTAACCTTCCAAAATGTGGCCTTGTTTGTTTATGTTTTCAAACTCCATTTTTAAATCACCAAATTCTAAATAAATATAACACACCAAATTCTCATCTAAATTCTTATTTTTTTCAACTCTACTTTTTCAGTCTGCTATATATACCTATCAATCATATATACATCATTTCACACACTTACCAATCAAATCATTTATTATAATCACTTTTTTCACTTTTATTTTTCATACTTTATTTAATTTTTTATATGCATAATCATTATATATACCACTAACACAATTATTCTACACATCATCCATCAACCTGTCACTATTGATTTAATATGTCTTACATCTTTTAAGGGCTTTTTTGATATAACCCCCCGAGGTATGCAGCTTTGGCAAACAACCCCCCGAGGTTTGAAATTTTGGCAAACAACCATTTCTGGTTAGTTGACCGTTAGTCAACAGTTAAGGTCATGGGCAAAATTGTAATTTAATAATTCCAAACAAATATATTAATTCTAAAAACATAAACAAACACCTCCTATTTTCGCACAAATTTCCATAGTGCGCGATCCCCGAGAAAATTTTAAAATTTTATCTCAAAAACAAAAACAAATATAGCCTATGTTTTCAGATATTTAATTTTTTTTAAAAATGTTTAAGGATATATGTTTTTGAAATTTCATATTAAAATAAAATAAATTACATAAAATATGAAAAGTATTTAATACTTAAAATAAAATGTATTTTATATGATTTATCAATTCAAAATTTTTAAACGAGATAATTAATTTAGATGAAAAAAAATCATGATCATCTATTCACTTAATATATGAAGGGTTATTTAGTCCAACAAGTTGTTAGTTACAACTTTTGGGCCTTTAAAATAAATAACAATAGGTTTTTTCAATACAAAGATTTTTTTTTGAAGGGATTTTAATAATTTTTTTCTAACAATTATTATAGGAAGGATTCACGAAATTCACTAAATCACTGTAGAAATACTATGACTGTTTTCAATTTTGAATATTCAAATTCTCCAAGAATCATGAAGGTATGCTGATAAGTTTTAGCTACTGACTTTAATTAACAAAAAGCATGAATCATTAATTAACAATCAATAATCAACCAACAATTATTCACATTATATACTGAATTTTATTATAATAGAAAACATTAAAAAAGATTCTACTTAAATTAAAGATGAGTCTTGGAACATAATTTTCTTATCACTATACTGAGATAAGTTGAGAGTGAAATATTATTAAAATCCCCTAACATAATTTTTTCTAAAAAAATCCATAAAATTAGATTTCAATTTAAAAAATTCATTCTCCAAAATTTAATTAACCACTTTTTGGACCAAACTTCCCTTCATATATTAAGTTAAGAGTTTATGACTAAAGTTCTTTATCGGGATTGTTTCAATTTAAAACTTTTAAATTGATAAATGTTATAATAAGATCTATATTTTAAAAATTAAATGTTTCAAATACAATTATATAATTTATTTTTACTTTAAAATGATAATTGTCTAATTTTTTAATTTCTTGAAAAGATTAAAACATCTAAAAATTAAGATTAAAATCATATTCAATATCGATTATCAATATAAATTCTAAATGAATAAATTTATGCATGAAACTATAGCTAGTTATTTTTATTCATAAAGGATAATGACGATTAGCGTTTGCTAGATTTTTAGAAAGAAAAGTTGGTGAAGTGGGTTTGTTAGATTGAAAAATATTCTCATGAATTTTTTGAATAGAAAAATTTATTTTTAGAAATTCTTTAATATTTTTCCCAATTTTTTTAATTTTTGCTCTACCCACCCTCTAATAGGTTATTAAACTTTTTATAAGTTATTTTAAGGAGATAATAAATTCATCCAAACACTTTCTTATAGATTGTATTAAACTTCCCGTTACATTTGCGAATTAGTGGTATCGAATTAAACCAAACAAGACATTGGTTAAATTTATTTGAATTATTACCAGACTTCAAATTTTATATACGAATTCGTTTAATTATTAATTAAACCCCACTTAAAGAAACTTTAATAGAGTCGAGCCAAATTATTTACTTTCTTCGCACGGACTTTTATCAACTTCTTAACTAATTGAGTCGAACTTGAAAGTTTATCAAATAAAATAACATCAAAATATCAAATATTTTAGTAGATTAAATGTTTTTGTCTCTATTAGTCTTCTGGTTTTATAATTTTTATTAATGTACGTGGTCAGATAAACGTGTTCGAATAGTTCAACAAGAGTATTTTACCAGGGCCAGCCAATACAATGGGCCAAGAAAGCTTTCAAGCCCACAGTACAATGTGAACTAAATGGGCCCATTATCCACTATCTTCTTCTCATTGGGCTATAAATCCTACTATAAATACCAATATTTGCCGTTTCACCAATCCTGATTAGGGTTTTGCAGACACAAGCAGCTTAGCACTCTTTCCTCCACCGAAATCATGGTATTTTCTTCAATTCCTATGAAAATTGTTGTTCAATTTATGTGTGTGTTTGTAAATTGACGATAGAATGTTTCATGTTGTAATTAGTTGAGAGATGCGTTTTTATTTTTTTAAATTTATTTGTTATCTTGATTAGTATATCGTGCACCTTTATTCTAGAGATTTTAGTGGAATTTATTATTATGTTTTAAATCATAGCCTGAAATGTATTTTTTCTGAATCCTTTATGTATGTGGAATTGGGTTTGATATGTATTTCGGTTTTGGATGGCTATTAAGCTGATGCTGATAGATTTCATGATGGCTATCTTGATGTGTATTTTCTCCTAAATGCTTTATTATTTACCATTTTATTGTACCAATTTAAACAAAATTTATTTTGTTGTGGTTTTGTACATGTAAAGTTGGATTTTTTTAGCTTCTATATATTAAATCTGCACTGGGAATTGTCTTTTGTCCTGTAATACATTTGTAATCATGATTGTGCCACTGGTTTACGATCATCTTAACTACTGAGTTCCTTCTGGATTTTTTTGGTTACATTCTATTCTTCTTTTTGGTTCTTATAGTCGAAGAGAAAGACCAGAGAGCCCAAGGAAGACAATGTCACCCTTGGACCTGCCACAAGGGATGGAGAACTTGTGTTTGGTGTGGCCCACATCTTTGCATCGTTCAATGACACCTTTATCGTGAGTATATTCATGTTTGAACTCTATATTTGTGTATTTTTATTCCATTGAAAAGGGAAAAAAGGTTTTGGATTCATAGTTATATTTATTAATTGTACTGGAATTTTCTTGCAGCATGTGACTGATTTATCTGGTAGGGAAACAATGGTTCGCATTACAGGTATTACTTAGCTTGTTTCAGTTCATGGTGTATGCTAGCCAAAAATTGTTTCAGTTCATGGTGTATGCTAGCCTTTTGGATTATATTACCTCTTCTTGTTATATTAAGTTCAAGAGAATGTGACTCATTTTTGTTGAAGGTCACTGTAATTTGGTACCTTTTTATTATCTCCTTGCCAAATGCGTTCTTGGCAATATGTGAACTCAGTCATTAAGTTGGTGACTACGTTATTTAGACTCCTCTATATGCTAATAGGGCATTGGATGAATCTCATGTGGAAATGGGTTATTTGCGTCTGAATATTTATCAATGATGCTAAATCACCTTGGAGACCTGATATCCGCTAGTTATCTCTATATGGACTGCATCTGTTGTTAATATATCGACACAAGATCCTTTTGCATATAAGAAATACTATGTTAAGATTCATATTATTTTTACATGGAGACCCTGAAATGAAATAGTTGTTCCTTGCAACTTTTGCTTTCGTGCTTTATATTATTTTCTTGGTTCTATTTCCAAATCTTGATGTCTTAAGTTCTGATATACTTTTTATATTTCTTTGTTAGAACTTTTTTATCATTGAAGTACATCTGCAGTTTTTTGATATTCAACTCCTTTGCCCTGGATATAGGTGGAATGAAGGTGAAGGCTGATAGGGATGAATCATCTCCATATGCAGCTATGCTTGCAGCACAAGATGTCTCTCAGAGATGCAAGGTTCTATAAATTTTCATTCTAAAAATGACATGCCATTTTAGTTTTTACTCTTTTTCATGGTTTATATATGCATGGAATTTGCAGGAACTTGGTATTAATGCTCTTCACATCAAGCTCCGTGCCACTGGTGGCAACAAGACCAAGACCCCTGGTCCTGGTGCTCAGTCTGCACTCAGAGCCCTTGCTCGTTCAGGCATGAAAATTGGCCGTATAGGTATGGGAACTGACTTGTTCGTTGGATATTTTATGATTGTTGGATTTATTTGTGTATGGTAATTTAACTCTGAGATTAGGGGTGACAAAATGGCTCCAAAACCATGGTTCCAACCCAATTAAGCTAGTTTGGATTGGGTTGGTTCCTAGTGAATTTTATTTGGTTTCTAATTGGTTCTGACTTGGTTCCAAGTTGGGCCGAACTAAATTTCAAGTTAGGCCCAAATTGCTTGTCAATAATGTAAATGACAAGGAACAAAATGCAAGGTTTTGAGTTGGGTTGACTTCGGTTCCCTTTTGGGTTGAACTTGTTTCCTTCTTAAGAACCATAAAGGACCCAACCCATTTAAGAACCAACCCATTGGAACCAACCCAAACCCAATCCGACCCACCCAATTGCCACCACTATCTGAGATCATGCTTGTTTACAGTTTCTTTCCTCTGAGAATTACACATGCAACCAATTTCTGACCGAGAACTCATTTTTTTTGACTTCATTTTTGTTTTTCCCTGTATAACTAACTTCCTATAAAATCAACACATTCATCATTTCTGGTATCTCTCATCAATAGTTACCTATACCAACTATTCTTTCTGTTCTGTCTTCACTAGTTTTTATCACCTAACCGTTATTACAATATTTAACTTAATTGTCTATACAAGTATTCACTTTTTTCATTTGATGCATAATTCCAGCCAATTTTTAAAAATATTAGGAAACTCAACCAACTTCACATTTCCTGAAAACACTTTGTGTATACTTACTCCAAAAAAACAGAGTGTTGCCAATTTGATTGATCTTTGCTGCTTTTTTCTTTTTCCAGAGGACGTGACTCCAATTCCAACTGACAGCACCCGCAGAAAGGGTGGAAGAAGAGGAAGGAGGCTGTAATTTTTCATTTGTGGTCTGGCTTACTGGCATTTGTGGCTTGGGAATATCTCTGATCTTGCGCCAATTTTGTTATTCCTATTTAGTATTTGAACACTTTGTTTTTCAAATATGAATTATTGATGTTTATTTCTTGAGACATCTGTTGGTTTATGAGATAGTGATTTTGCAGGGACAGGCTTGATCAATAGTAACTTTTGTGCTTCTAATGTATTTTCATGATATCATGGTTGGGTTTTGAAGTCATAGTGATATGCCTTTTGGGTATCGAAGTTTGATCCCTTCTGGAATCATTTGTTTATCCAGAAGTGAGCTCGCTTGAGCTTTTGAGTACACCGTTCATAATCTATGGAGCTTACCAAAACAACTTGCAAATTTGGTATTTCTTATTTTGGCATCAAACTTCAAATGTTTTGTAGGTATTTATGATTGGGTGTCTTATTTCCTAAATTATTTACTAATCATGAATTTGTGCAACAAGTAGTAGTTATATTCTCATGGTGTATAATATTCATTATCTTTCACAAATCAGCACTAGTGTCGTAAAAATGAGTTTATACATTTTAGTGTGAAAGTATCAAAACAATATCAAATATGTGGTTAATGTGATAATGATCTGGAAGTTGAGTTTAATTGAGCCAAATAAGAAGCATTTTGTATTATTGTCTATTTCAAACTTATAGTCAAATTTGGTTGAATTGTCAATTGAATCTGAGTCCTAATTATGGTGGTTTGGGTGATGGGATTGAGCTCCTAATAGTTTAATTTATTTCATATATATTATAATTTTTTTATAGAACTTATTTTGAGCATGCGGAGTTTCCCAATTTAATAAACCAAAATGAAATACTTAATTTGGGTTAATATATTTAAAAAAAAAAAAATAGAGGGGGTGCGCAAACAAATGATAAATTTTAAATTCAGCAATTCGCTTCTATTTCTAATTCTAAATCGTGGCCCAAACAACAGCTATTAATGGGCTATTCTTGCGTTGTGGTTTTTTTTATGAAATATTGAAACTAAATTATATTTATTGCCATCCTCTAATATTTTTAATCATTTTGATACTCTGAATTGTGTGAGTTCTTATTTCTTAATATTATCATTATCATATACAATGAAAAAAAAATATTGGATAAGAATTTTCAGCTCAAATTAGATTTTGACGGTATTCAATTTAATTTGAACCCAAAAGTCAATTATCGCATTTGTAGCTTCTACAATTCTCAGACAAAGAATATCTTTTTGCCTTTTGGACGATTCTACAAAAGTATTTTTCTTTGGGTAAAAAAAAAAAAAAAAAAAAAAAGACTTTTCCACAAGATATTGTGGGTATATTAATTTCATTTCTTCGACAATTCAATTTCATTTTCAAGTTTCTTTCCTGTGCATAATTCGCTTGGAATTTAATAAATTCAGTGTGGAAATTTTTTTCAAAGAATGGGACAAATAAATGAAGTCAACTGTCTGCGGCCAAATTTGACAAATTAACTTCAAAATTTTCCAAAAATATCGAGTGGTATACAAAGGTCCTTTTCTTTTTATTATTCTTTAAAGCAAAACGATATTAATTAATTAATAAGACAAATATCAAATTCAAATGCAATGCATCTTTTTTTTTTTTGGTTATTTTCACAGCTGTCTTGACCCAATAGGGCATAATTATTATAAGGGATAATTATTTTTAATTAAAGCAGTTACAACGAATAATATATATGAATCTTATTTTATATAAACATACATGGTTTCTCAATCTCCTCCATGTGGTTCTTATTTTCCATTGACGAACAATGAAAATTTTACAACCTTATAAATTTGTATTATTGATTATTGCAGAAATACAATTTTATTTTAATCTCCTTGCTTGTCGAGCCATAGATGATGCTGGAGTAAATAGCATAACTAAAAACTAAAGAAATTCCATATATTAATTTTTATTAGACAACTTGTTATTATGTTTACTATCACATTTTACGTATTTCAAACATATTTTTTCCAAGTGAATGGTAGTTTTTCGTTATAGTATTTTATTTCTTATTTGTCTCCTATACGTACAATGGAAAAGGAGAATATAAAGAGAAGAAAAAGAGAAAATAAAATGATTGTCTGAAATCAAAACAAAAATTAACCTTTTAGATTTTGCTTATTGCAATAAGCTAATGTGACTCTACAAAGTAATAAACTTGTTAGTATATATTAATATCATATATATAAATGGACTACTAATTTACCAGAGACTTGTTTAAAATATAAAAAATACAATTCAAGAATTATCCAAAGGAAATTGAAAAAAGTATATCTTTAAGTTCATTTAAATAAGTCTATTATGTTGTTTCTTATAACTTATAACTATATCACTATTTATTAGAACTATTTTTAATCAGAATTTTTCTACGAGCATAATTTCTATTTCTTATTCTATTTAATGATAAATCAAAGTAAGGAAGGAAAATAGAAAATAGAGAAAAAAAGGAAGGTAAAAATTTGGATTAACTTCTCGATCGTGATGAATATGGAGCCCCCTAAAGCCACGAATTTCTGGTACAAATTGCATGTGATAGTAATGGAATAAAATAAAATAAATAAAATAAAATAAAATAATAAAAATAAAAAAATTAACCTTTTCTTTTGATTATAACTTAACTAAAGTAGTAAAGAAAAATCCATGAAGATGATAGGTCAATGATTCTCCCACCTATTTTTGGATCATATACATACACAAAAAGTTTTATTCAATTGCACATATGGTGTTTAATTATTTTATAATATCACACGTTATTATTTTTCTATAAGTTAAAAAATTTATACATTTGAAGTACAAAGCTTTTCCTATTTTCAAACCAAACAAGGAAATATAGTGTCAGTGCACCAAAATTGACTACTGAATTAGTTTGATTCGGTTTTATCGAATCCAATTGTATTTAAGAATTATAGTATAATTATATGGCGAGTACAATTTTTTTTCCCTTGTTGATGAACTATTTTCTGAATCAGCTAATTTATTTAATCTTAGCTGTATATAACAATAGTAAACACTTCACCTAATATTACTTTTGTTTGAATATTTTTTTGTAATACAAGAAATTAAATGTTGTTAGAAACCAAAGAATGGTTATGTACTGTAATTTAACTGGATGAAATGTGAAATTAGGAGTTGAATCATTAATAAATCGCTCTGAGTATGCTCATTTAAATTTAGTTATTTATCCTGCAAACCACCAAATTAAAATATATATATATATATTATATAGAAGGGCCAAATGTATGAAAATATTTTATACATATGACTTCTTATATTATATTATATGCCTATATGGTTATATTATATAGAATACGAGATAAAACCACAATTTGAAATAAAAATTTGCGTTGGCGAGTAAAAGCCAAGTATAAGCCTAGGCCACCGATCTTTTTACAGATTTTTATTAGGGTTATTGGTACTTTTTTATTCTTTTATCGATAAGCTGATTTTAAGAGAAATACAACTTCACGTACCTAAATTTGGATTGAGCCTCATAGTCTCTTAATCCGTCGTGGTCTTCGATGTACCTAACTTTGGATGGAGCCTCGTAGGCTCGTACTACCCATACAGTCTTAACAAGCGTTGAGATCATTTTACGATGCCATGTTTTTCTACGACCCTATTATGTTTAAATATTACCATTACGTGTTGATTAATTTCCTTTCACCTAAAGGCCACGATATGTAGCTAAATACAAACAAAGAAGCTAAACCCTAAACGTAGGAACCTACCACGTTATTCGCCAAATTCTTTTACGGTGCGTTTGGATCGATGGATTTAGATTTGAGGAGTAGTTTGGATCGATGGATTTAGATTTGAGGAGTGGATTTGGAGGAAGGATTTCAAATGACACCTAAAATTGTGTCATTTGAAATCCACCGTAGTTGTGGAGAAAATAGCTCAAAATGAATGGCGAGGGATTTGAAATCCATAAATTTCAAATCACTCGATCAAACACACCCTTAATAATTGTACTTTGTATTGACTCCTTTAGATTCTAGATAACTATTTTGTTAGAAACCAAATCACGAGTCGAGTTAGTGGATTTACCATTAAGTATTCATATCGGCTTGAAATTTTCTCGAATTTTTTCTACCTTTCATCAAAATAAATGATATAGATACACCCTAGGATATATATAGGTATACAAACAAGGGCTAATACATTACATTTTTCGAACGCGAAAGGACTTGCCATATTCGGTAGATGATTTTAGACTCGAGCCTCTCGAGTTAGGTATGATCACTATGATTATACTATTATCTTGGAATTAAATAAAAATCGTGTATCATTGACAATTATTATTGATAATTATAAATACACGTAGGGACAATATCATCATTAGAAGAAACGCCACAATCACAAGTGATTATTGTATTGTTATTGTATACTACAAATTAAGGTCTTATTTATTTTTATTTTTGAGTTGGAATTCGCATTTGTTGTTTGAAAATACTTACTACATAATTCATGTAAAATTGATTTGATTGTGTGGTGCTGTTTATATTTGTAAAAATATGTTAAAATTCTTAATGATAGGTTGATTTATGTTATGTTGAATTATATTTATTATTTATATAATAATTTTGTGTATAAAAATAATTATAAAATACAATAGATAAAGAAAAAATAATTAAATAAGTAATTTTGATTGATCATTGTGTGAAATGATAAATATAATAATTGTTGTATGATTACATGGGAATTAATAAATATATGGACAAAAGTGTTTTATCATATAATTTTTCAAGATTTTATGAATCAAGATAAAAATATGAACTTATAAACATAATCAAACAAGGGCTAATTGTTAAGCACGACAAGTAAGTACAGAATAGGTTATAAGATCATAAGCAAAATTGCCATTTTGATATATTAGTTGGCGTGTATATATTTTTTGTACTTTATTGTGGGTTACTGATAATTTGGGTACATCATATTGAAAAAATCAGCAATTTCAAACAAATTGACCGGAAATTTGGAATCGTCAAATTTAGGGATTTTTTTTGACGGAAAAGTTAAAAAATTGGAGAGATTTTATTTTTACATATATTTTTAACAAAATACCCTAATCCTTAATTTTCCCCAATTTAACTTTATTTCACCCTAATTTCACCCTCAAAATGCTGAAATTCTTCATTTGTTTACCCCAACCTTCAAATTTTTTTACATATCTTTTTATGAATTTTTTAAACTAAAGTATTGTATCTATTTTATGTCTTGGGTGTTGTGTCTTTATAAAACTCTTACAAATTTCTACTTGCAATTTTTGTCTGAATTTATTTAATCTGAGTTACAACTTACAAGTTAGCAATTAAATTTGAATTTTAGTAGAAATTCTGTTATTTTCAATTTGTATAATAATAAAAATATACGCTTAATTATTCAATACATATAAAACTAAACATATTATTTACCAACAATTTCAAAACAGTTATGTACCAGAAATGATGAGAATTTTTTTTTTAAAATTCTCTTTGCTGAGGAAGAAGACCACTGTGATGGAGTGAACTTTAGATTAAGTTAGTTTGGGTCTTCTCGTCATTTTGTGGGATCACCAGGGGCACTTTTTTTTTTAATTATTGTGCATATTTTTAGAGTAAAATTTTTAAAAATTGATAATATGATTGTTTTACCTAATGTTGCTATATAATTAAGTAACTAATAATTGAGGCTGCATGTTCTCAATTTTTTCAAGAAAATATATAGAACATTATCTCAATCCATCTAGTTAATTATTTTAAATTAGTGGATTCATTTCTGCTTTTTATTACGACCTTTTAATTCACATTATTATCCTTTTCTTTTCTTATTTTTATTTTCATGTAAAAGCGTTAACATTTGAAAATTTCATTAAGAAAAATAAAAAATTATTTTGCGTCGACGCTATAAAGTATGTGTATGATTTTATTTTTAGACATATCATTAATTTTGTAGTAAAAATATTTTTACATACTTATGAATTTTTATTTATTATTGTATCATGAAAGATAGAGATTATATAAATAAAATTGTAATAGTAATACCTAAAGAGTGTAAGAGTCTTCAACGGAAATCATAACAATGAAGCTAGTGGTAATCATTCAAAAGATGACAATCTCATAATCATCATAAAATGTATTCCTAATTGAATAATTGTGAAGAATTGGGGGGTATTTGCTGGTGAAATTAGGTTAATTAGGGTGAAATTAGGTTAATTAGGATGGAATGAGTTTATATTTGGAAAAATTGAGAATTTGAGACATTTTGGCAAAAACATATGAAAAATCCCTTGAATTTTGCAATTTAAAAAATCCCCAAAGACGAGTCATATGCTTGCTATCACCATGTGACTCTTTCCGGCTAAAATCCAAATTTCTAGTCAATTTATATTAAAATTGCTGATTTTTTCAATATATTGTATTCAAATTACCAGTGATCCAAAATAAAGTATTAAAAACATGTACACAACCAACTTCATATATCAAAATATCAATTTTGTCTAAGATAATATATGGAGTAAGGGAAGTGAGCTTTTCTCTTTTAATATGCACAAGTTTCTTCAACGTCCTATTTTTTTTTTGTGAAATTTATTAGTTTTAGACGTCATGGAATGCGTAATAATAACTCATAAGGTCAAATAAAATAATTAAAAAAAAATACTAAAGAATTATATATTTATATATATAATATATATATATAGAGTAACAATATCCAAGAGAATATCTGTTTGGTGCTTTGGTCAATTTTTTATTCACAGGCTTTTTTTTACTCAATTTCTTTTTAAAAAAATCCAGAGTGTGATTAACATGTATTGTTGATAATTAATTTAAAACATAACAAAATGAAAATAAGCATCCTTCATGAGTCATGACCATTCCAGCTTAGATTGTCTAACAATTTTACTTGTTAAAATCAATCAATGTCTATTTCGTTGACTTACTAATTATTCAATAAATAAAAAAGGCACCACATGATTGTCGCATAAATTATAAAATTGATACTGAATTTCATAATTTTGCACTTTTTGTTCAATCGAAATAATCCACCATTTATTTAATTGATATATCAATTCGTTAAGTAATAGTATAATATTAATAACCCTAGTTTTTAAGGCTAAAGACGTGTATGCATAATTGTCTCATCTAGAAATTATTAGAATCGGCTTCAGATTATATTGCGAAACTAACCTAAAATCCTACGACTCATTGCCTAACTTTTACTTGCTTTTAAGGGAATATGAATTGATAATTAAACTCAAGTATTTGGATTTTAGAGCCCATAAAGGACTTATAATAATTAATAAATAATAACATTAAAAATACTAATACACAAATATTTAAATTTAACAATATCACTCTCCTCTCAGATCATTTACACAGAATTTTGTATTTGTCCATTAATCCATTTTTTATTCTTGCGTGTTAGTGAGGAAAAATTACCAATAATATGTTTTTAAAGTCAGATGGCTATACTTTATTCTTTAATTCTTGATATTTATTATTTTTAATTTGATCTTTCCACACCAAAATCCAATGTCCAAATTCTCAAGCTAGTTATGGCATGAATCAGATTATCATAATACTTTTTTAATTCATTTTTCAGAATTTATACATACAAGCCCATAACTCTTTTACCTAGCAGGCATTGTTGACTATTAGAGTTTATGTAAAATCACACTGTGTGATGAAAATCATATAAAATTCAACATGAATAATTATAATTATATTTAAATTCATATAAAATTCAACATTTATATCCGTCGCTAATCTGTCGCCAAGGAGTGACTGAGTGAATATTCGTCACAAAATCCGTCTTAGATATCCTCTAATTAGAGACGGATTTACGTCCGTCACTAAATATCCGTCTCTGATATTCTATTTTCTTGTAGTGTTCAAAATTTTTATGGACTCTGTAAAATTTACTCCCAAGTTGTGGGGGGACAAAGGATCGTCTTCTATCGATAGGTCTTGTTCATGCAAAACCCTAATTTCATTAAACCCTATATAGGGATGACTATGGTTTGATAGTTCGTGATGATGGAAAAACTAATAAGAAAATTTCTATGGTTTGGAAATGACGATAGATGAATAAAGTACTCGAGTCACATTAGATACTTCAAATTTTGTATCGAATATACCATACAGTATTCAAAAGTTTCTTTGTAATTTAATTTCTAGATACGTCAAATAAGTATTCAATACATATTCTGACAGTATCCTCATATATAATATCATATTCAATACGAGTACAATACTGCAGTAGTCCATTTTTAGGAGTATATATACATCATATGTCTTTATGTCTTCAAAAGTTAACCATTGAAGTCTCCAAAAGTTAACCAAATTCTATGCATGGTGGTATAGCCGTATAGGGTCTGCTAATTAACCTAACCTATATATCCTTTGTATTTTACCATGGACAAAGAGTTTGTTCTACGAGTCAATTTGATTGTTTGGTGAAGTATTGTTACTCAAAAATCCCAATTTATTTCCTATTCTTGCAAAACTTTGGTACAATACAAATTATTCTTATTTTATTTTCCAACATTTTTTTTTCTATAATTTGGTTTCATTTTTCCTCTTTTCAATCAACTTGGAAAGCATTTCAGATTGTCTATTATCAAATACTGGTGTGTATTTTATATTTTTACTTTATTCATGACATATGTATAAATCAAGTTAAATAGATATAATAGAAATTATTTATACAATATACATTTCATACATATATAAATGATAAAATATGCCATGAAAAATTGTTTTGGAATAGATGATGTCTAAGTGATCAATGGAAACATTATATTTCAATCATAATCTCACATAAAACAGCAATTTCTTTACGACAATCTTGAGTAAATTACAATAATCAACAAATTACATCGTAATTCCACCAATATAATCCTAATTTTATTGAGATTAATCTTCTCTTTGTTGAAAAGTCTTGCTGTAATCTTCAGCCTTGACTTTTACGTGGTGTCTTAAATTCTAACACGGTTTTTGCAATTAAATATGAAATTCTACCCAAATCTAATTTAAATTATTTGTAGCATCCCATCTCTTATACGCTTACGTAACATAGTTGTATACACAAAAGTTCTGAAATCAGACTATGTAATTTATACTTTCGATTATGCAAATTTAATTTGTCTAGTTTGATGCAAATCTGATTTTTTCAAAAATACAAAATATAATTCACAAAATATATGATCTCTAACTTGAAATATTTATAATTCACTAACTTTACAATCTATACTTTCGATTATGCAAATCTAATTTGCATAAAACTTTTAAAAAATATAATACTTTTCCTAAACAACCGCAGCTTTCATCCAATTACTATCCAAGTTGTACTTATTTCAACCATTGACTTACTGTCAATATCTGAACTCAATTTTTCACATTAATTTATAGCCCCACCCCTTAAATCCCATATATTTTCCCTCTATAAATACCCACTAATTTCTTCTAATTCATTTCATTATAACTACAAATCCATATCATTATTATTATTATCATTGAACAAACCCCAATGGATTTCTCAAGAAGTGTTCTATGGAGTTTGCAAATAGTCTTAATGGTGTGTTCTTTATTGAACATCAATGGCGGAATTGAAGCATCTCATCAAGTTTACAGGCATTTACAATCAGTTCCATCTGCTACTAATGTCTCTCAAGTTCATAGAACTGCCTACCATTTTCAACCCCCAAGAAACTGGATTAACGGTTAGTCATTTAATTTTATCTTGCTTCTTCAATTGAATCTGACGTATAATTGCAATTATTTCGATATTTTAAATATCGATTGAATCTGACGTATAATTGTGATTGTTTCGATACTTTAAATATCGAAACATATGCATCGATTTTTCAGAGCTTTAACTGAATACTAACTAATCGTAAAAGTAATATATAATATGCTAAAAGTGATCAATTGTAAAGTAAATTTTTTGAATTAGATTAGATTATGTTCAATGATTTTTTTTCAATTTTTTTCGTATTCTATGGGTTAAAAGTTAAAACATTAAAAAGTCAAATTTTAACATTATTGTACAATATACAATGATGTTGTATAATTCTTTTTTTTTAATTTCGTAACGTGGGATGGGAGTAATTTTCCAATTAAAGTTATTGAAATTGGTGTATCAATCAGATGAAGTCAAACTTCGTGTAAAGGTGTCGTTTTGGACCTTCTTAATTACTTGGAATATAATAAGGTTTGTGATGGGGCCAATATGTGCTGTTTCAATTTTTCAACTTTTATGCATCTGGTCAATGATCAGATTATTGTCTCATACAGAAAAATATTAAAATATTAGAAACTCGACAAAGTTTAATGTGTATGTTTGTGATGGATTAATCCAAATATATGTGATTAAAACTTATAATAATAATAATTACTCAATAATATATGTGTTAGTCATGTTACGTTGTGATGTAAGCAAATATAAAATTAATAAGATAATGTTCATACATATAATATATATGAATGTCTAATTAGTATGTACCAATTGGCAATTACTATTTTAATTGTATAAGTGTTACATATGGAAAACAGTACCCAATTCCAAATAACGATAAATTTATGTCACACCATAGGGTCTAATAAATATACATTTGATGTTTTGTTCCATGACTTTGAAATTATATCAGAACACAATTTTGCTTGTTAAGTAAAAAGTAAAACATTTTCTTCATTAAAATTGTTTGCATCATTTTCACACAAATTTACTAGTAAAATAGTTATAAATGCAGGGAAAAAACTTATTTTTATATTTTTATATTTTATAATAAATACTAGTATTCTTATTAATATTTATTACGTAATTATAACTTCATTGGTTCGATTAGTGTTGACCTGACGGTTAAACTAGTGACTCGTAACCCGATAAATTTTTTGATTAAATAGACAAATTGAGTTTCAAAACATTAATTTAAAAATGGACGGGCGATTTTCACTAATCATTCTCCATCCTATTTCCCAAATATATAGTTAATAATAAATCGAGTCATTTATTAACGTTTTCACTTTTCAATGAAATTTGGTCAATCCTCTGAAAGAGTTTGTAATTCTGTACTAACCATTATTAGGGGTAGGTGGCAATTATCAGAATAAAATAAACTACATTTGAAATACAGATGGAAATTCTCCTAATTTTGTTTACATGTATAATATAGTAACTTTGTAACCAATCACATGGAAACTATAATTTAGTCCTCTTAGTAAATATAATTGATCATACACCTATCTATTGCATATCCACCAAATGTACATTTATTAGGTATTGTTATTTACTACAACTTATTTACCTAAACAAAATGATTAGTATTTTTCGTTTAGAGCTATAATGATAATAATTAGGAGAATTGATTTAAACACTTTTTCATTAAATCTAATGTATAATTAGCTCATGTTATAACGTTTTTTATTCTGAAAGTAAACTAATTATTTTTATGTAATCTTTTCTGACTAATGAATTTGAAATGTTTCTTTTTCATGTACACAACCAACATCAGATCCAAATGGTAAGTAATCCTCTTTTTCATTTTTCTCATAAATTTCCCTTTTTTAGGCTATTTTCCATAACTTTATCTCCTAATACTTACACTCTATCCAATAGGGCCAATGTATTACAATGGTATCTATCACCTCTTCTATCAGTACAACCCAAGAGGTGCTGTTTGGGGCAACATACTTTGGGCACATTCAGTGTCAAAAGACTTAATTAACTGGATAAGATTACCAAATGCAATTTACCCATCAAAGCCATTCGATCGATATGGTTGTTGGTCCGGTTCAGCAACAATCCTACCCGGAAACAAGCCCATTATCCTCTACACGGGTATCGTTGACCTAAACAACACTCAAGTCCAAAACTACGCTATACCCGCCAACCTATCCGACCCGTATCTCAGAAAATGGGTCAAACCTAATAACAACCCGTTGATAGTAGCCGACCCGTCCATTAACAAAACTGCGTTTCGTGACCCAACAACGGCTTGGTTGGGCCGAGACGGTCAATGGAGGATATCTATAGGGGGAAGGAGGGATACAACGGGAATTTCATACTTATATAGGAGTAAAGATTTTAAGCATTGGGTTAAGGCCGAAAACCCGTTGCATTCTAGAAACGGGACGGGTAACTGGGAATGTCCGGATTTTTACCCAGTATCCGTTTTGGGTACAAACGGATTGGATACTTCAGCTATGGGGTCAAGTGTTAAGCATGTGTTAAAGGTTAGCCTTGATGTGACAAGATATGAGTATTACACCTTAGGTACATATTCTCTTGCAAAAGATGTGTATATTCCTGATGAAGGCATGATTGACGGATGGAACGGGTTGAGGTATGATTATGGCAACTTTTATGCATCAAAATCGTTCTTCGACAAGAGTAAGAATAGGCGGATCTTGTGGGGTTGGGCAAATGAATCGGATTCTACTGCTGATGATGTCAAGAAGGGTTGGGCCGGTATTCAGGTAAATACGTTTAATTCTACCGAAATTTTAATTTGCTTATACTAATACTTATTAATATCATATTTTGACGTTTTTTTGTAATATTTTCAGCTAATCCCGCGCACAATCGTGCTCGATCCTAATGGGAAGCAATTGATACAATGGCCTATTGTAGAAGTAGAAACTCTAAGAGGGAAGAAGGTAGAATTGAGTAATAAGACGCTCGTTAAGGGAGAGAAAATCGAAATCAAAGGAATCACAGCTGCACAGGTACTCTATTTCCCCAAAAGATTATGCAATATGAAAATAATGCATAAGTTTATTAGTATAAATTAAATCAGATTCAAAATTTACCTTTCCCTTCAAATTCCAAAATTGCCCTTTTCCCAAGCTAAGAGTTCTGTGCTTTGATGGCAGGCCGATGTAGATGTGATTTTCTCCTTTAAAAGTTTGGACAAAGCTGAGCCGTTTGATCCAAGATGGGACAGATATGATGCACAAAACATTTGCAGCCAAAGGGGATCAACGGTTCAAGGTGGATTAGGCCCGTTCGGGCTCTTGACATTGGCTTCACAAAACCTGGAAGAATACACCCCAGTTTTTTTCAGAGTTTTCAAGGATCAAAACAAGCATCTAGTTCTTTTGTGCTCTGATGCATCAAGGTTTGTTCTTGTTTAGATTTTAGCAGTTCAATCGAAGTAAATATATTATTTTTGCTAACAAGAACTTTTAACTAAATTATTATTGAAACAATTATCATACACAGAGTGAAACATTTATAAGTTATAACTATAGTTGTATCGCCATACTCCTCATTATTGAACTTTTTATTTCAGGTCGAGCTTAAGTAATGCAACAGGTGACTACAGACCCTCATTTGCAGGATTTGTAAACATTGACTTGACAGAAAAGAAGCTTTCTCTAAGGAGTTTGGTATGAATATTTTATGAATTTATTTTTTATTTTTTCTTTTTTTTTTCGTTTTGAAAAACATGTCGTAATTTTAGTGATTTTTCTAATAGATTGATCATTCCGTGGTGGAGAGTTTTGGAGCTAGAGGAAAGACCTGCATTACATCAAGGGTTTATCCTACTCTAGCAATATACAATTATGCACACTTATATGCATTCAACAATGGCACTGAGAATGTCAAAATCGAAAATTTGAATGCATGGAGCATGAATAGGCCTAAGCAGATGAACCAATAAGACACAACTCATGTATAAGACTGAGATCAAAACTCGATAGTCTTTACTTGTTGCTATTTCTCATTCTTCGTTGTCAGATATAAGAATAAATTTCAATCTAAATTCACATTTGCAGAAACTTATGATTCCCCATTTTCCATTAGTTGTTAGTGTTATGCTGCTTTTAAATTATCGTTAATTACACCCAGAGCCCCTTTTGTTTAGTGAAGTTACAATTCAGGCCGCTTATTTTGGGCATCTAGTACTTCATTGTTGATATGTTCGATGCTACAAAATCATGTATTCAAAAGTTTGAAAGTTATAATTAACATTCCTTTTAATTTGAACAATTACATTCACCCCCATAGAGATATATGGAGCAAAGAAAAACAGCTGACGAGACGAGCAAAATAGGAAGTTTACACAATTTTTTGAATGATGTTAGCAAATTTGCCCAAAATAAGTGGACACGACTGTAAATTACACTAAACAAGAGTGGTATGTAGTAATGAAATTTATCTTCATTAACCACAAGAGACCATTTTTAGATAGGATAAAAGGTGACTGTTCAAGGAAATTCATAAGAACTATAATCACATTTGATCAATTGCATAGAGCTGACAAAACAAAGCACAAAGAAACATGAAATCGAGTGAACACGTTTTGTTACCTGAAAAATAGTAAATCATTCACCAGTAATCTCTGCACGAACAAGCCCCGTCCTTGAAATGGTGAAACCGATTAGCATCACGAACAACAATTACCCTATTTTTCACCAAAGACACAAATTTGATAAACGTGTGACAATCACCACAAACTCTAAGGTTTTTTGTAATCCTAATAGGCGTTCCATCTGGCGTGCCAATTAGTCCAAAAGCAATAGCCAACTTTTCACTATGGCTATATAAAAGTTCCATTTTCAATTCCTCTTCAATATCATGTAGCACAAAATTTGTATCCGGGACGTAACCAACCTCCTCAAGTTTCTCTCTCAAACACTTAAGTTCTTCGTGTATCTCCTTCGAAAAGGGATGTGTATAATCTCCTACACTAAACTTGTGAATCTTATTGTCCACTTCAATCCAAGTCCAACCCGGGATTTTCTTTAACCTTTGACGGGTCATCATATCCCTAACTTTGGCAACTTCTTTCCATTTACCAGCTTTGGCATATATATTCGATAATAATACATAATGGCCTCCATTCTCGGGTTGTAACTCAAGAAGGGATTCTGCAGCCTTCTCAGCCATTTCAACACGTCCATGAATCCTACACGCCCCGAGAAGTGCCCCCCAAAGTCCCGCATCTTTTTCAATATTCATATCCTCAATCATTTTCAAGGCTTGATCGAGTTTTCCAGCACGACCAAATAGGTCAACTACACACGTAAAATGCTTCACGTCGGGTCTCAATCCATACTCCTCTTGCATTAACGAGAAAAGGCGCAGACCCTCTTCAACAAAGCCCGAGTGACTACAAGAATACAAGAGTGAGACAAAAGTTACAGAATTTGGCAATATCCCGTCCCCCAACATCGTACGAAACAAATCAAGAGCCTTTTGGCCTTCCCCATGATACCCGTGTGCTGCAATCATCGTACTCCACGAAATAACATTCTTTTCTCTCATTTTATCGAATATCTCCCTCGCAAACTCAATATTCCCACATTTTGCATGCATATCAATCACGGCAGTACCTAATATCACATCCAATGAAAACTTCATCTTCCTAATGTACTCATCCACAATAGTTGCCTTGTGCATCGCCCCTAACTTAGCACAAGCATTTGCAACATTCACCATTGCAATCCTATCGAGCATAACTCCTTCGTCTCTCATTCGATCAAACAAATCCAGTGAATCTTGCGGGTTTCCACATTCAGTATACGCCCCAATCATCACAGTCCAAGTAACAAGGTCTCTCTTTGACATTTCATCGAATAGTTTCTTTGCATCATCAATTGCCTTACATTTCGCATACATATCCACAAGAACTGCAGCCACAAAACTATAGAAACTAAAACCAAACTTATAAACTACATTGTGCATCACTCTACCCATTACCAAATCCTTTTGATTCCTACAAACCTTAATTACTAAAGGCAAAGTAAAGTTATCGGGTCGATTTCCAGATCTCATATACTCCCTAAAAGTGGTATAGCAACTCAAATTATCACCAGCTTTAGCAAACCCACCGATCATAGAACTCCAAGAAACTGGATTTTTCTCTGGAATCCCTCGAAATAACGCATAGGCACATTCTAAAGCCCTGTGCAACGTGTATTCATAAACAATTTTATTAGCAATTGAAAGTTCTTGAATCAGTCCAGTGACAATCGCTTGGCCGTGCACTTGATGCACTTGGGAAAGATTTCTACACTTGAAAAATGAAGATATGTCGAATTTTGGGCCCAGGGTTTGCGGAAACTGAGACATTGATGCTTGTTTGACATGGGTATTTTTATTGGAGAATGTTTGTTCAAGAATTTGAAGGTGGGTATTGGATCCAAGCGTAGATAGAAATCGAAAGTGTACGTTGTTCAGTAATTTTAACGCTTTGTTTATACTAAACATTCCTTGCATTGTCTGTTCTATGTAAAATAGACTTCCATTTGACTCTATATTAGCATTCCTTGCAATAGTTGAAGACTTGAAGTTCCTAATAAAAATAATTGTGTTATAGAGTTTTAATGTGCATTTGTAAGATATACATTTTCTTCCACTTTAATAAACTAGTAAAATGTACTTTAATAAACTAGTAAAATGTACGCGTGTTCACAAGAGCGGGGTTTACCCAGTGCGCACCTAACGGCAGCGGCTACGGGTTTCCCTTGGCATAAAAAAATATATATATATATACGCGTGTTACGCAAGTGATATATCTGTTTCGATATCTATTCGAAAGATATTTTGATTTTGATTCAAAAGATTTTAATAAAAAATAAGGGATTGATATTAGAGCTCCAAAAAAGTTATTAGGCCATCTCCAACCCACGCTATTTCAGCGTGGGTGGAGATGGATTTGGCGTTGGGTTGTCTCCAATCCAACGCCAAAAGCTACGCCAAAAGTGGCGCAGCTCCTATGTTTTTTTTTTTTTTGCATTTAATTAGGGTTTTTAATTTAGCCCTTCTTTTCTTTGTTTGTTTTTATTTTAGTCCCTCTTTAATTTATAAAGTCTGAATTGTTTGTAATTTAGCCCTTATAAATTTAAGAGAAAATATCAAAATACATACCATAGGATAGGCCCAATCCACTTTTGATACCACGCTTTAGACCTGTAACACATTGGGTACCTAAAGACTTGTTTTTTTTAACACATTTGGTACCTCCGTTAGTTGACTAACGGTCAACCTCATGTGCATATCACGTGCCCGTTAATTCTGCCATTTTCCCCCCTCTAACCAATCGGATTTGTCTATTTTGGAGGGAAATAAGTAAGGGGAAAGGAGGGAAATGGATGAAAACTGGATTTCATTCTTCTTTATCATAAACACACGATTTCATTCTTCTTCATCTTCACTTCTTCCACTTCACACGATTATCATCAACATACGATTTCACTTCTGCTTTCTTCCTCTTTTTCTTGTTCCAAATGTCTTCTTCTTCCTCCTACTCAAGCAGGCGCAACATATTCTGGTCTTCTAGTTATGAATTCACCCCCATGATGTATAATCATTGTAACAAGTGGCTCATCATCATCTGAAATAACAATAAAACACAAACAAAAAATTATGTAAGTAATTAATCTACAAACTTACCAAGAAATATCCTATGGTATGAAACTTAAAAAGTTGCAAATACAACTTACGGTATATTGGGTGGGGATATTTGTTGTATTCAGGGTCGCGTAGACTCATTTTGTGAACGAAATCGATCTTTACCGGTTGTGTATGCAGAATTTGGGTTGAACGATTTGGCTGAAAATGGCTGAAAATGATTGAACGATTTGGGGCTGGAAGAGAAATTAGGGTTCAAAATGGTTGCGATTTAGGGCTGAACGAGAGCGGGAGAAATGGTTGTGATTTAGGGCTGAACGAGATCGGGAGAAATGGTATCGATTAGGGCTGAACGAGAGTGGAGAAATGTTTGTGATTTTAGGGCTGAACAGGGCGGGAGAAATTGTTGATCGATTTGGGAGAAAATGGCAGAATTAACGGGCACGTGATATGCACATGAGGTTGACCATTAGTCAACTAACGGAGGTACCAAATGTGTTAAAAAACAAGTCTTTTGGTACCCAATGTGTTACAGGTCTAAAGCGTGGTATCAAAAGTGGATTGGGCCTATCCTATGGTATGTATTTTGACATTTTCTCTAAATTTAATTAGTTATAATTATAGCCCATTAATTATATTTTATTTAATTATGTATTAATTTGAGTTTATAATTAAATTATAAATATTTATACTCTAACTTACATAAAATGTATATTTTATTATTAATTAGTTTAAATTACTTTCAATTTAGTCAATAAAAATTTAATTTGTAATAAATAAATCATATAAATTATAATTAATTCAACTAGAATAAAATACAAATTTTATAATTTAGTTTTAAATAAAAAAATATTCTAAAACTTATCTTTAAGTAATGAATTTTTTTAACCAAATGATAAAGTTCAACTTTAGTAATTTGTTCATTAATTAAATAACAATTAATTTTTGATATATCGAAATGCAATTAATATAATTTTTAATTATTTAACAATAATTTTTTTTTGTGAATTTTATTAGCAAAGTATATATTTCTAGGATGAAAATGTACAATATGTAAAAGTTTTGGGCTTTATTTGTGATAGATTGTAATATTATAAAAAAGATGAAAAAATAGAATATTTGTAAAGTTCCTTTTTGGTGTAGTGAATAGTGCTCTGAGTTGGAGTGAATTTACTGAGTTGCAGCAAATTGGTGTGATTTTTGCACCAAGTTGGTGTAAAAATCACTATTCTGGTTGGAGATGCTCTTAAAAGAACCACTCTCATTTCTCCGAGCAAATGAAAAAACTATCAATTAATAAAAAAATAGCAAAACTTTTTAATTCTTATTTTTTTAGAACTATGAATATATACCACCATACACCAAATCTTTTCTAAATATTTGCGTCAAAGTATATAATTATAAATAAATTAATACTGTTAAACATATACTTCAATGCATGTATAAATGCATTCATCATGATTGCTAAATAATGTTTTTGTTATTATTTGTGATTTTGGGCAAATCGTTATCTATTTTGTTTGATATATGGGTTAAAACTTAAGTAATTAATTTTACTTTTTAATGAGTAGTGTGTTAACAAATCAAATTTATTGTTTTAACAAAATCAAAAAAATTGATAACTATGTACTTATAAAATGAACTAATTGAAATTAATGTTCAATTTTTTCTTGATTTTTATCACAATTGCAATTATAAAATTTACATAGTATTACTTTTTTTAAAAACCTTACTAAAGATTCCTTCAAATAAATTTTATATAATGGTATATATATTATCAAAAATAAGGTTGATAAAATATTTGGTATTTGAAATTATTACGATTTTATACTGCTCAAATAATAAATTAAACTTATATATAAGAAAAATAGAAACTAAACTATAAGTTCAAATAACATTGAACTTGGGCACTATTGGCGAAATTGAATTTACATTAAAGTACTAGTCTATTTGATCATTTTATATTTTGGTATGAAATAATTGCAATCAGAAACACTTTTTTAAGTGAAAAATCTTATAGAAATAACATGTTCTTTAGATCATCATAGTAATGAGAGAGTGCACATCAGCAATACATGAATTAAGTTAATAAATATCAAATTATATCACTTAGCAATTTTTTTTTTTAAAAAACTTGTTTGTTAGAGACATTTATCATTAAAAGTTTTATACTCCCAAAGATTTTCGAGAAAAAATATGAGTTAGGAAACATATTATGGCAATTTATTTCAAATTACATTTTCGATAACTATGACATAATTCAATATTAAATAAAATGAAGAAAAAAAAATCTTTTGAACTATACTTACCTAATATTTGAATTGTTTAACTTACAACATGATACTAAAAATCATAGACCAGCAAGCTACCGGCCAACGTTTACACCTATTTCATTTTCTTGTATAAAAATTAATATTAAAATGTTTGAGAACAAACACGTTGAGATAAACTATATAATAATATGCAAAATATTTATTGAGTTGATGTTATATCAAGGCAAGTTAGCCTCAATTTCGGCGCATAATTTTATTGAGTCAAACTCATGTTTAATTAAGCTCGGGTCAAATGTAAATGGACCGAGCCATCGAATTTCGGGTAAACCCATCTCAAATGAAGTGAATGATATAAATATACTTAGTTATTATCTCAACTAAATATTTATATTTGGTTTTGAATATAAATTAATCTTTACAAAGTTAATTTCGATAGTATTTCTTACACTCGGTCCTAATGAAACAACAGAAATAATGTGAGTATCATCAACTTGCTCAATTATTTTCAAAATAATGTGTCTATAGATAATTATATATAGGTTTTAATCAGATGCTTTTACCTTCATCAAATGTAATCTAATTCATCTTCCTTCAATCAATATATAATATGTATTAATATATATATATATTTATATTTGTAAATACCATCAAAATATATGATGTGGAACGTAAATGTTTTTATATGTTTAACTTTTAAATTAAGAATTTTTTTAAAATGATTGGATCTGTGCGTAGCACGGGGAACACGCTAGTCTATTAATATATTAATATATTAATATATATATATATAGGAGGGCTGTCGGTTATTTTGTTGACCCTCTAAAATCTCATAAAACACTAAATTCTAATTTTTCATCATTTTGGATATAAAATAATTTTTAAAAAAAATAAATTGTTGGTTTTCTTCTACACAATCTATCGGCCATTATCTTAACCACCTTCCTAAATTTTAGACCCACTCTTTATCCATAATTAAAGAGGGAAGTTTTTAAGTATTCAAAATTTAAAATCATAATGATTATATTTATAATTTTAAGCACCCGCCCTAATGCTTAATTACTTTCATTTTGTTTCTTTCTTCCTTTATGGTGGCTTCCTTTAATTTTGCAGAATGATATTAATGTTTCATTAGATATATTGCCTACAATTAACACTTGAAGTTCAGTAATCATTTGTTAATATTTATTCATGGTCAATAATATATG
Source organism: Verbascum thapsus (assembly GCA_963669365.1). NCBI lineage: Eukaryota > Viridiplantae > Streptophyta > Magnoliopsida > Lamiales > Scrophulariaceae > Verbascum > Verbascum thapsus. The sequence goes on from OY770120.1 coordinate 3,719,625, forward strand.
GTTCGTGTTTTATGGTCTTTAGACTATTTGATGTATTTATTTTTTGGATACATTTTAACATGGATGACTGCGATTTTTATTTAATTACATTTTTTTGTGTTTTGTAGATTACAATACGAAGTGTCAAAGTTTGTGAACGGAGCAAACATGATATCAATATTTGCCAAATTCAGTAAGTATGGTGGTCGAAAATAATTTTATAATTATTTTGTTTCGATTCAATAATATTGTTTTTACTCTAAAATATCTATTAGGTTTTTCTTTTCGAGGATTTTCCTTAAACTAAAAAAAAATTGATGTTCAATATAATTTTTAAATAATTTACATTTATAAATTATTCACTGAATCCATTTCCTTTCAGTTCAAGTAAAATGTTTAATAAATATTAAGTCTAATTAAGTATCAAGTTTGGCCTACATTTTTTAGAATATTGAAATAATGGGTTATGGCCTTGACATTTATAATAATTATTTCTGTTTTTCTCTTTCAACATTTTATTTTGGTTTTGAAATTAGTAAAGTGACATAGAAGTTCCTGCAATTTATTGGTTTAAGATATTTTTAATATGTATAATTCCAATGCAATTTTGATTAATGGAATCAAACTTAAATTTATTTTACAAATGAATTGTATTAAATTTGTTAACCAAATTAATATATTTGTTTGGTTTGAAAAATTTGTCTCCTGCTCCTTTACTTTTTTTCTCAATTGTCTATTATTTTGCATTTTTTCAATTCATATATTAGTTTAGTAAGAGTTTGAGTTTTTTTTAGAAATCAACCTCAATGGCTCAATCATCTTCTCAGTTTTCCACTAAACTTTCACTTCAATCATTCATTAATTTTTTTCTCAATATAGAGTTACTTTGATTAAAATTTTTTTTGTTTATATGAGAGAGAGAGATGTGGTGGTGATGGGAGGGGTTTGCTTTCTGAGGTCGGTCACCTTTTAGTACCAAAAGAAATTCATTTTCAATTCCAAATGAAATAAAATAATAATCCAATCAAATTCAAATTTTATTTTATTTTTATTTTATTCCAAATTAAAAATACTTTATAGTTTAAACTGATTAGAAATGCGAATAATGTACAAGTTCTGCTGCAACATGTACAATTTTATGGCCAATGTAGTATTCAAATTATAATAAATTGGGAAAAATAATTCCCAATTTAGATCAAAATTCAAAAAATTGGGAGTAAATTTATTTTTTGTTTTGGGTTAATGTCGTTGGTGGTTTAAATGAAAAAGGTTTTATTGAATGAAAGTGATTTCCAGTTACTTATGTCTTTTTGACCCGGGGAATCGGTTTTTGGGAGGTAATTTATTGTAGGTTTTATAGTAAAAAAAATATAATTTTAAGTTTGAAATAAAATGTTGGGATAATTTTACTTGAGAATATTTAAAACCAAAGTAAGGTTAACTTAGAAGTTTTTTTTGCTTTAATATTTGAACACTCCATGTAACCATGTTATCCTTCAAATATAACATAGCATGTTAGTAATTAAATATATATTATATGTAATATTTGCTAATACGAGCCAAAAATTCAATTAAGTTTGAGTATATGTCCCCTTGAAACTGAACATATATTATTTAAACAAAATTCAACCAAACTCATAAATTTTGTATTAATTTGAGCTTATCTTCTATTATATTATAGCAAGGATTCAATTACTTTTTCTTAATGCTAATTTTATAGAATTTTAAATTATTTTAATTATTTATTTATAATTTCATTTGAATTTTGAATTAAGTTCACATTAAAAAAGTATTGCTTATCCATAAAGTAGTTACTTCTTATTTATAATTTCATTTGAATTTTGAATTCATTTATTAAAAAAATAAGTTAGTTTCATATGATTTTGCTTTTGAATTTTAACTTTTTGGGTAGTAATTTTAGGAGTTAAGGTTAATTTCATTGGGAAAGAGAGTTAAAATTTGACATGATAATCATTCCAGTATTTCTGGTTCCATATGAAGTATCAATATATGTGTGAAAGGTGATTTGCATTGATCAAATTGATAACCATTTCAGTTTTTCCGTTTCCATATGTTTTTCATATATTTTTCTTCATTTGGAATATCGTTTCAAATGCCATTAGTAAAAGAAATCGGCAATCTCAAAATTTATCTATCAAGTGTGGGTTGAAGACATTACCCCAATTTTAAATATGTTTTAATCATGTATTAGTTTGGATTGAACCAAGATTCATATATTAAAAAGTTTGCACCTCTCTGCTAATATTTATTTATTGTTAGTAATATTTGTTTCGTTTTTTTAGGCTACGTCTTTGAGTTATTTGATTTTTTGGTTTTTTGGTGGATATCAATGACTTCAGTCTCTATCTAATCACATGTTTCATGTTTGTAGATTCAATCTCACTAATTTTGTGAAATAAACAAAACGTGTAAATATTTGTCAAATTCAATGAGTATGACTCTATAATGAAGATAACTGGCTTCACACACTTTATTACAATTTGTAAATTCCAATTTTCAACAACTAATTCCCACTAGATTTTATAAGTCAGTATGTATTTGGAAGTTGTTTTTGTTCTTTATGGTAATAAATATTTTCGATTGGATCATTCTTTATCGTGAGATAACTAATTCACTATTTCAATGACCAATAATGATCCCAGTAACGTCTGAAAATTTTGGATGCAGAAGACATATGTGAGATAGGTTTTGAAAACATTTTCATTTATTATTTCCATACCACTAAATTTTGTGAGAATAAATGTTTGATATACAGTCATTTTATTTTTATTATGGATTAGTCTGAATAGTGTTTATATTTTCCATTTAGATACGTTCCTATGCATACAAACAGTGTAGGTAAACTATAACTTTGTGTGGATTTTCTCACCATGCTTTTCTAATTTTAATATGTAAAGTAATTTCAAATTGTTCTAAATTATTTACATGTTCATAATTTTTTTTATATTTTTGATAGGATGAGCATTTAAAATTCAGAAAATTTTGGTAATCAAATTTTTACTGAACTCAGGCCGTGCGTAGCACGGGTTACACACTAGTATATTTATATTTGAGGTCTATGTTTGACTTTTGTTAACCTCCAATATATCATAAAACACTATATTCTGATTTTATATTATTTTTGATATAAAATAATTCTAAAAAAAACTGAATTGTTGGTTTCCTCCCCAATCTCAACCCTAAACACTATCCAAATTCCAAACCACTATCCTAAATTTTAGACCCACTCTTTATCTATAATTAAAAAGGGAAGTTTTTGAACATTCAAATTTTAAAATTATAATGAATACATTTATAATTTAATTTCTCACCCGCCCTAATTGTTCTTTCTTTTTTGTTTCTTCCTTTCTGTGCCTTTCTAACTGAAACACAATAATGCCCACACAGGTCAATTTCTTCTTAAACAAGATGAGGAAAGTGCATAAATTGAATTAAAAAAATAGTTAAGTCTAATGACAAAAAAACAAAAAAAAAAAAACTCAGCAATTGAAGCCAGAAAGAAGATCTTCTCTAGATGTGAGTTATATTGCCCTACAATTAACCCATGAAATTGCTTTCCTGTAATTGTGTATTTTTAAAAATCAATTATTTCTGATAACTTGGGTAATTATTTCCTAATATTTCTTCATTTTCAGTAATATATGATTCGTATTTTAAGGAACGTTTTTTGTACTATTTGATTTATTTATTTTTTGGATATATTTTAATAGGGATGACTGCAATTTTTATCTAATCACATTTTTCGTGCTTTGAAGATTATAATGCGAAATGTCACTAAATTTGTGAACGGAGCACACGTGACATCATTTGCCAAATTCAGTAAGTATGGTGATCGCAAACATTTAACATGTATTTAAAAATTATTACAAATGCATTAGTTCGATATTTTATGATTTGGAGTTATTTATTATCAACTTTCATGTTACAATCCACTGCCATAATTGCAAATTTGAAATTACTGATTTGAATCAAATTACCCATGTGCACAGTAAAAAAAAAATATTATGCAAATCATGCTTATTTTAATGAGAATTGAAGTTGGTTTCTTCATCTTTCTGTTTGTGGGTGAACAAAATTTTAGTGAATCAGTCTTTTATAGCTATTTATTTTGAAAAATATGGTGCTAAGTTTGTGATAAATTAATTTACTCTAAATAAGTTTCATACTTGGCGTACAATTACATCTATTTTTTCGGATAGGAAAAGAAATTGGCGAAAAATTGGAGTTCATAGACTTAATTTATGACTTCAGTTTGTTTGTACTATAAGCACTAAACATGTATACTTTGGACAATTTACATTTTAATTTTCATTTTTATAATCTAGGATACTTAAATAAATATAATTATATTTATCAATTCTTAAACTCATGCAAAAGGAAACTAAGATTTGTTTTAAGTTCAGAAACATTTAATAGGAGAATCACATTATATTTGTGTTAGAAGATGTTTGGCTAAGTTTATTCAAAATATCTATAAATTTCTATTTTTAGTAAATATAATTGGTCTAATTACCATAAATTTAGTGAATATTTTTTCAAAGTTATAATTTTTGATTAATTATGAGTAAGTTTTGCATCAAAGTTCACTAACATTAAAAGAACTAATATCTAATATTGTAAAAAACACTAGATTGCTAACTGATACCACATTTAACATATGATTATTAATCTAATATCAAAAGTTAGTTTCAATTCAAAATGAGGATATGGTAATTACTTTGTGATGGATTATGTTAAAAAACTATTTCATCATAATTCAATTTAAGATAAAATAATTAAATATATTTTTTATCCTTGATGTAATTATTTTGCGAGGTCAAATAGTAGTTACAGAATCAATTTTATTTTACCTTGGATTGGTCTAAAGAGTGTTTATATCTTCCTGATAAGTTACTTTTCTTACATAATTTATTCTCTATGTTTCGCAGGATAAGCTTTGAAAATAAAGATTATGTTTTATATAACTTCACAATGTCTGTTTTTTGTATTGTATATAATACATTAGTTGTTAAAAAATTTAAAACAATTTATGATTTACTATATTGTGGCAACCTCCGGCTAGTGATGGGAACCGAAGCTCACCACACCGCGACGATAGCTCAGTATAAGAATCCATCCCATCTCGAGCTACCGCTAAGCGTAAACTAAACTCTGAACTTGTAATATAAAAAATAAGAAAAGCAAACCGATGAATATGTACACACGAACCATATAAGTTACACGTACAAAATAAAGAGTTTAGATGCAAGACAAAACAAGTTTAAGGCATTGCTCCACCATATACAAGCATTTAAATCTACAACATCTAACTCTTATAACTTAGCAGATTCTCAACGTGTCTAGCCACATAGTTTTTCTTCCGATAACTCGAGCTCCTCTGAAAAGAGAAAGAAATAAGGGTGAGTCTAAAAGACCCAGTGAGGTACTTAACAAAACGGATTATGCAGCCAAAAGATAGTGATAATATAGGCGAGTAACTGAAAAAGACGAGATATCAATAGGTGAACAACTGAATAATACACAATATAAACCAAAGAAAAGCTCATGTATAATTAAGCAAAACGATTATGATTCATCTCTCACTGTCCCATACCAGCAAGAGACTTCACACCTTTCAATAAACACAACGATCTTTAAGTGTTGGGACTCTAGAGGTGGCTCCTACGGGCTCAAGAGGTGGCCCCCGCCGTCGCGTGGCACTTTGCCCCGTATAGCACTTAGCTCCCTTCACTCTATCTTTCAGAGTCAAAACTTCAATCACGAAAAGAATACATAGCAGATGGATGCCGGACATCGGGACTCTAGAGGTGGCTCCTACGGGCTCAAGAGGTGGCCCCCGCCGTCACGTGGCACTTTGCGCCGAAGCCTCAAGAGGTGGCCCCCGCCATCACGTGGCACTTTGCCCCGTATAGCACTTAGCTCCCTTAACCGACGGAATAGAGCCAAGAAGAAGATTGGTGATAGAGACTCAAGAAAAAAGTTATTGGTCCGAATAAGACACGAGGAAAAATGCTAACAAATAGGTGAAACATCACATCGAGGCAAGACATGTACTATAGCATGATACGAGTACTATTGGGAACATCGATATATTAGTCCTAAAAAGGACATCCGAGAACTTACATTCATGATGGTGTCAAAAAGAAGCATAGTAATTAAGGTAGGTAAAGCAAAGTGAAGCAAGAAGATAGCAAGAGAACCCTCACAATTACAACCCGGTGTCGTCACCTCTTGTCTCGATGAAATCACAATTATATCCTGTGTCCAAGTATACTGTTATATCCTCAACCAAAAATTATTCTTAAGACCTACTGGAAAGAGTAAAACACATCTATACTTATATACAAATATATAATTATAGGTAGTTTATCACTATTTTAAACTCAAGTGGCTACACCACAAAAAAAATTAGTATCTAATATATAAATACTTATATCCATAACACTTTCAATTCCAATTCTATAAAAACATAGACATAAACTTTGTAAAAATACTCCATAACATTCTCAAAGCTCATTGAAATTCTGAATTTGGGATTTCAGTTATAAAACATATGATGTACCAAGAGAATTTCAGAACCGACAAGTTGGATTTAAACAATTTTAGAAATTATTCTAATATTTAGAAAATTCTGAACTTTTATGCTAAGCTTAAGAACACATATATGAACATACAGTAAATTGTTCAGAATGAGAAAACATCTCGAACTATTTTAAATAAATCCAAAATCGTGCACCCTTACAATATCGGTAGAGCACCTGGCAGTTTTGGTAGACGAATTTTATAAAATCACACACAACTTAAAACCTTACAAATTTTTCTACATATTATTTAGACATGATAGTTAGTGTCCAGAAAAATTTTTATGAATAAATTCCTTAATTTGATAATCCAAACAACAACCTAAAAGCCACTTCACAAATCTGAAATTTTCAGCATCTTTTCAAATGTATTTTATTATGCATAAACAAGGAGATCATGTATATGTGAGCAAATTGAAATACTAAAAGTTCTAATCATCCCAAAGTTTGACAATCACTTAATTTAAACACTAAGATACTTGATTAAATTTCAAAGGATAAGCTTCTTACCAACTTACTAAAAGAAGTAAAGTAGAATGAAGATTTCCAAGTCAAAATTTTTGATCTCCTATCTTCTAGCATTCCCCTCCTCCCCCATTTTTTTTTTTTTTTGTTTTGTATAGAAGAAGAAGATGAAGACAAGCTTTATGATCCTTGTAGCAAAGATGAGTCATGGTAGAGCTATGCATGCTTGCCACCTAAGGTCATGCAAAATGATGAGTAATTCCTAGCTTGCCACATAGCATGTCTAAGTCTCCACTATCACAAACTATATATATATATACATATATATATATATGATATGAATGATAATAATAATATTAATATTAATAATAATAATAATAATAATATTAATAATAATAATTTGTAATACACAAAGTTAGGGCATAAAGATAATTATACCAAGCAAGATGTCCAAATTAGGATCCAATACGAAATGATGGAATCGAAATGTATATGGAATTTTAATTAATAATATAAATATTACCTTAACCTCACAATTATTAGGAACGAAAACGTAGGGTGTTACATATATAGTGTTTTATAAATAATGTAATGTATTTTTGTTAGTTTTGTGTGTCTATGAATATTTCTGATGCTCAATATTAATAATATATTTAATTATTTTTTTCCATTTACAATCAACATTTTTAATTGATGAAAAAAGAATACAACCACGTCAATACTTTTAAAATTTAGAATTTTTTTGTAATTAAATATTTTTTTAACTCAGGCCGTGCATAGCACGGGCACACACTAGGATATATATGGAGAGAAGCATATGTTTCTTTGATCCTATAAAATCAACAATGTATTCTGAAAATTACCTTTAATTTGAAGCCAATTAGTTGAAGATATTATATTGAATTTTTTGTGACTAATTAAAACTTCAAGTATTGCTTGACACTGAAGTTTATACAAAACAATAACAGAGAAAGATACTTGAAAGATCAAATTAAAATGAGTATACAAGACAGTAAAATTGGTTAATAAAGGTTCGAGAAAAAAAGCCTGCAATTGATTATGGTGAGGTATATGCATTTCTCAATTTGTTAAATTATTTCAATGAAATAGATGGGAACTCGGCCTTGTTGAAGGGTTACTTAGTTTAGAACTAGAAGTGATAATCTGTGCTGATCAACCTTTGGCTATGAGATTGAAGGATCCAGAGAAAAAGCGTTGTTTCATTTCTTCTGGAACAATCACAAACACTTTTTTGATTATGGATCTACTACCAGAAATTCAATGCGTAATTTCAGCATTCAATGTGTATTCCTGAATAATCTCATGTCTGCTTTTCGTGAAAAAATACCAATTGAAGTGGAGGGTTTCTTCAAACAACCAAGGGCTGGGTCAACTATTCAATCAAATGATATTGAGCATGTTTCCCATCTCTTCTTACGGCACGAGCTGACGACAGCCATGCACCACCTGTGTCCGCGTTCCCGAAGGCACCCCTCTCTTTCAAGAGGATTCGCGGCATGTCAAGCCCTGGTAAGGTTCTTCGCTTTGCATCGAATTAAACCACATGCTCCACCGCTTGTGCGGGCCCCCGTCAATTCCTTTGAGTTTCATTCTTGCGAACGTACTCCCCAGGCGGGATACTTAACGCGTTAGCTTTATGGATTTGAACAAGCGCCACGAGCTTGGTACATATATAGCAATATAGTAATTTTTTTCCATAATATATCCGTTATATCCTTCATACTTAATCAAGTAAAATATTATATTTTCTTTATTTGACCTCCACGCTTGTGTCTAAATGAGAAGCCATAAAAGAGTTTCTGATTTTATTCCTTCAAATTTTGGAAGAAAGTGCTATATATTATTAAAATGTATTTAATTCGAAATAACAAAAAAATCGTCATTTTTTATTTATTTTTACTTGCAAAATCAGTTTTGTCGCTTGAAAAAGACTAAAATGACAAAATGTTAGGGTTTTTGTTCAAACTATTAAAATCTTTATTGTATTTATAATTTTCTGAAATTCTTAATTAATATTTTACAATTTTTGAGAAATTTGCTTTAATCTCTTTCGTTTTGTATGATTAGGGATCATTCGAATAAAATAATATAAGATTCCGACCGATTTATTTGAAGTGTATGAAAATTCTACTCTAAAAAGTAATTAAAAATTAATAAATTTTAGTTCATAACATTTTTATTCAAAAAAAAAAAAGATGAAGCATTTACCTATTACGAGCGAGAAAAGGAGAAAGTATTGTGTAATGATGTTTTTTTTGTATGTAAAAATGAGGGAAGACGAAGGCATGAAGTCAACAAATACAAGACATAAAAGGGGTATAAAAATAAATGTTGATATATTATTACACATTTTACTGTTATACAAATTGCAAATACTTAAAATTAATGAGCACAAGAGTGATTACTTTATTTATATCTAAAATACTTCTATAATAAATTAAAATTTTGATATAGTTTCGGTCAATTTGTATGGATAACTATCAATGAGATCAAACCGGCTCAAAACTCATAAGTCGGCGGGATTAAATGTGACAACCTCATATTGAACGAGATATAAAGTAAACTTGAACAAAGTTAGGGGACGAAATTGCAATTTTGCTTATAAAGGAATAATTGTTGAAAAGATAATTTGAATTCCATAAAACTCTCTCACACATGTATTGTCTAGTACATGCATTGTCTCATACATGAACTCTCTTATACATGAATTGTGAAGAGGTGAATGAATGACTCTTCAATCTACACAATTCAAATAATCTATCATAGGAATATGTAAATGATGATTAATTATATTAACCACATTAATTATTATTTAATAGTTGTATGCCTATATATAGTGGCTTGAAATCATTTTGTAAAACACAAGAAATCAAGGAAATAATATAATATAAAGCTTAGTGCAAAGCTTCTCATAGTGCTACGGCAAATCAATTTCTTCTTGTCAATATCCTTCAAATATAATTTACCTTATCAAAATCTCAACATATTTATGGTATCAGAGCCACCCTTGGTTTTGATTAATCCTCCAATATATATCCATGGCATCGACAAGCAATCAAGAGCTTGCATCCAAATACTCTCAAATGGTCCAATTTTTGTTGGACAAGACTACGAATTATGGAGTGTTCTCATGAAGACCACGTTCGTATTGCACGAACTTTGGGAGATTATTGAAGATGGGTTTAATTCCCACACAGCGGAGGAAGTAACCGCATTTACAAATGCGCAAAAAAAGGAGCATAAGGAGAACAAGACTTAAAAGATGCAAAAGCCTTGTCCTTTATGCACCAAGGGGTGAGCCGATCTATACTTCCACATATTACGAGTGCCAAGACCGAAAAGGAGGCATGGCAAACTCTAAAGAATCAATTCGGAGGACACGAGAAGGTGATCACGATCAAGCTGCAAAATCTATGGCGAGATTTTGACAATATTGCCATGAAAGATTCAGAAAATGTGCAAGAGTTTCTATCTAGAGTTTCTTCTGTAGTTAACCAAATCAGAGGCTATGGAGATACTCTAGAAGAGAAGAAAATTATAGAGAAAGTCCTACGATGTTTGCCAGCAAAGTTCGAGAATATTGTTGCAGCAATCGAAGAATCCAAAGATTTATCAAAATTGACTTTGAATGATGTCGAAATGCAAATCAATCACAAAGCAATTGTTGGTACAAAGATGACCATGAAGAAAAGGAGGCAAATTACGCTGAAAATGATGAAGTAGATCAAGTGTTCTATTCATGCTCGAATTCTGAACAACAACTTGAGAACAATTGGTACGTGGACAGTGGGTGCAACAACCACATGTCCGGAAATAAAAGTATGTTCGTGAATCTCGACGAACCTTATTCGTCCGAAGTGAAACTTGGAAATAGCAAGTCCCTCAAAATCAGTGGCAAAGGAGTGATATTGGTCAAGACAAAGAAAGGCGAGACGAATATCATCAAAGACGTTTTATATGTGCCTGATTTAACATAAAATCTATTGAGTATCGGTCAATTGCTGAAGAAAGATTACTATGTGGTATTTAATAATGATCTTTGCATTATTATTGACAAACAAAAGAAGCGGACGATTGCAAGAGTAAAGATGAGTACAAATAAAGTGTTTCCTCTCAATTTGCCATTATCACAAAAAGTTCCGCTAAACACGACGGAGGAAGATCATAAGCATTTGAGGTATGGACATTTAAGTTACAAAGGCTTAAATTCACTGAAGAAAGCCAATTCGGATGCTTATTTTGAGGAGATGACAAACTTATTGCCAACAAAGTGGAAGACAATAACAGTAGAAAAAAAGAAGCCTTATGAAGAGAAATACCAAGCTAAGAAGGAAAGCTATTTGAAGATTGTTGGAAACGAGAAACAAAAAGTACCTTATGAAAAGACAAATATGAAAGAAATGGAACTGTACAGGCAGAAGAAAGACGAAGAAGCAGCCGAATTAAATAAAGAAGAAGAAGAGATGATGAAGCTTCATAAGCAAGAAGCTATGCAATTACTAAAAAAGAAAGAAAAACTGAAAATCTGATTCAAAGAACAAAAGAGATTTGCCAAAAGCAAAAGAAGGAAAAGAAAATTGTTGAACCAAACAAACCAAAGAAGAGGCCCAAAAGAGCAACTGCGGAATCAAGTTGAAATTACAAATTAAGAGGGGGTGTTGAAAAGATAATTTGAATTTCATAAGACTCTCTCATACATGCATTGTCTCATACATGAACTCTCTCATACATGAATTGTGAAGAGGTGAATGGATATGACTCTTCAATCTACACAATTCAAATAATCTATCATAGGAATATGTAAATAATGGTTAATTATATTAACCACATTAATTAACTATTATTTAATAGTTGTATGCTATATATAGTGGCTTGAAATCATTTTGTAAAACACAAGAAATCAAAGAAATAATATAATATAAAGCTTAGTGCAAAGCTTCTCATATTGCTACGGCAAATCAATTTCTTCTCGTCAATATCCTCCAAATATAATTTACCTTATCAAAATCCCAACAATAATAAGGTTTTCTTTATAATTAAAATTACGTACATGTTCAATGACCCTCAACACATATGAACTTAAATAATGGTGAATATATTACAACAAAAAGTAACTTGCATTAGAATGCATGCTATAAAATAACGTTACAAATATCCGAACACGACTCTCAGTAATCCGTTTATATTATTTATAATCCTAATTATTTCTTGATAAAAACATTTCTTACCTTCATTCTTAGCCCCATGCTACTTCGTTTATCTTCAATCTCCTTCATTAATTTTGCATTCTTCAATATCATGATCAAGTTCCCCAAACACTCATCAACACTCATTTCTGCAGATTTTTCCATCAAATTCTCCGCAATATCCGCAGGGCTAATATCGATTCCTTGTAATAACAACGCAATCTCATCAAACGTTTTATGGGACTCGATTTTCAGATAGTTTTTTGCAAGTACTTTGAATGTCTCAAAGCAACAATAAGACATCTCAATATGCTTGTCCATTCGACCTCTCCGTATGAGGGCCCCATCGAGTTTTTCTACGTAGTTTGTCGTAAATACGATTATACGCTCACCACCACAAGCTGACCAAAGGCCATCGATGAAATTCAAGAGCCCGGATAGAGTAACCTTGCTGTCTTCGTCTCTTGTACTGTCGTTATCTCTTGTAAACTTTTTGGCGATAATTTGCTTCAAATCATTTTCGTAAGTTTTGTTCTTTTTTCGTTTTGCTGTTATATCTAACGAACAATCGATATCCTCGATCACCAGTATGGCCCTGTCAAAGAAAATGTAGGTTAAATTAAATGGCATTTAGATACTAAGTACAAACTTGAATAAAAGGGCAAAGAAATAGGTAAAAATATTATTCTATATTCAAAAATAGAATAAATATTTTATTTATAATCCCGGAAGTAAGGATTTGTTTGTTTATAGTTTTGAGTAAATCTTTAGAAATAATTATAATTTTGCCCATGTGTATTATGGGCATTCATGATGCATTTTGAGTTTGTTTATATTTTTAAATAATAATTGAAAATGTATAAAATATATTAAATGAAAGAGGAGTGGTTGGTGCATAATATGCAAAAGCATTCAATTGGGTAACTAGTTTATGAATAAATTATAAAAAAAATGAAAAAGAAGAAATAAATACCATAAGTGATTAATAGATAGTTTAGATAAAGGAATATGAAAAAGGAGTTTAAGAAAAAGTATTTTTGATATAAAATAGTCTGTAAAAGTGACATTTAGAAAACTTATTATCCAAAAAACATAATCTAACCAATTTGAGGCTATCTAATCATGATCAAACAAATAGTATTACTTGTGATTAAAAAAAATGGTAAATTAACAAATACCTCTTTGAAATCTCCATCATTAACTTTCTCAACTCTGTGTTATCTCTAACTGAAGTCAATTCAAGATCATATATATCATAATGAAGAAAGTTAGCCATGCATGCAATCATAGTAGACTTTCCAGTCCCTGGAGGTCCATACAGCAAATACCCACGTTTCCAAGCTTTACCAATTTCCCTATAATACTCTTTACCCTTTGTAAATGCAATCAAATCATTCATAATATCCTTCTTCTTACAAGCATCCATGGCTAAGGTATCGAAACTTGCAGGGTGCTCAAAACCCACACTTCTCCACATCGTCTTCTTCTGGTCTCCCCAATCATCATCTCGACTCACGTTCGTGTACAATTTTCGACGCCTTTTGCGCTTCGCGATACGCTTTCCCTCGTCCAAAACGTGGCGCAAGTAGGGCCCGGTGATTAAATCGTGGTCGTTTTTGCGAAAAATGAGGATGTAAGAACGCCGCTCCTCGTCCCGGCCGCCAAAACTGATGATGTTCGTCTTTGGGACGGTCTTGCTTCGCGTCCAAGTAACCTTTACGCCTTCGTAGACGTCGTTTATTGACTCGTAATCGTCCATGCTTAGGGTTGGGGAATGGCTGCCTTTGGCTACGGTGGCTTTGAGTCGATCGGCTTGGCGATGGAAATTGGCGCCTAAATACGTCTCGATTGCTGTATACGCTTTGCTGATAGTATAACTGCCCGATGGGAACTCGTCGAACGAGATTTCAACGTAAGAATATTTGAAGATGTTGAATAGTTTTGTTAGAAATTTGTTGATGTTGAACCAAAGTTGATCAGGAAAAACCCTTTCTATGGTGCTGAGTATTAGCAATAGAGTGCCAATTCCAGGGCCTAGTTGATCCCAAAATCCTCCCATTTTTCTAGATAATTTTTATATAGTTTTTTGTATTTTTTGTTGTTACAAAATTCGAATTTTTATGTTATATATATAGTCATGAAATGGACAAAAACATATATATATATATATATATGTAACTGGTTGGAAGTTTCAGTAAACTTATTTTACAAATGATTAGAATGGATTACTTGGTCACTAAGTTGGGATTGAATTTTCTATTCCAACTTCCTGTTCCAAGTTCCTGTTCCAAATTCCTGATTGGCCCATGTGTATAAATAATTCCACTTTCTCCTTTTTTCCTCTTTATTCCAATTTTACTCTTTTCTCTCTCCTCTCTCACCCTTTTCTCTCTCATCTCTCTCACGTATCTCTCATAACACTTTCTTTTAAAATTACATTTGAATAACTTTTTTTATAATTCAATGTTACTTGATAACTTACCAAATTCAATTTGAAATCATCTCAATTATTAAAAAACTATATACACATATAGAGAATAACCAAGCTACCCACGTCGATTAATGTTCAATTCGATTAAAGTTTATTTAAACTTAATTTAGTTAATAATTATTTTCATTGTGTCTATTTTATATTTATATACTAGAGTAATCAATTATATATATATATATATATGTGTGTGTGTTAATATTATATTTTAAAACAATGTGTGTTTTAGAACATTTTAAGGATAAATACGTGAAAAAAGAAGAAAATAAATGAAAATATATTATTAGCCCTTAATTTATATGTCCTCTTGACCTAGTGTTGAGTCGAACAGTTCGACGATCGAATCGCCGGACTCACATGTTTAACGATTTTTTTTGCAAAGATTAAATAAACTCTAATCGAATTAAACATTAACCGACGTGGGTAGCTTGGTTATTCTCTATATGTGTATATAGTTTTTTAATAATTGAGATGATTTCAAATTGAATTTGGTAAGTTATCAAGTAACATTGAATTATAAAAAAAGTTATTCAAATGTAATTTTAAAAGAAAGTGTTATGAGATATACGTGAGAGAGGAGAGAGAGAGGAGAGAGAGAAAAGGGTGAGAGAGGAAAGAGAGGAGAGAGAGAGAGAGAAAATTAGAATAAAGAGGAAAAAAAAAGAAAGTGGAATTTATTTATACACGTGGACCAATCAGGAATTTGGAACAGGAACTTGGAACAGGAAGTTGGAATAGAAAAATCCATCCCTTGTAGCACAACTTAGTGGGGATGGATTTTTCTATTCCAACTTCCTGTTCCAAGTTCCTGTTCCAAATTCCTGATTGGTCCACGTGTATAAATAAATTCCACTTTCTTTTTTTTTTCCTCTTTATTCTAATTTTCTCTCTCTCTCTCCTCTCTTTCCTCTCTCACCCTTTTCTCTCTCTCCTCTCTCTCTCCTCTCTCACGTATATCTCATAACACTTTCTTTTAAAATTACATTTGAATAACTTTTTTTATAATTTAATGTTACTTGATAACTTACCAAATTCAATTTGAAATCATCTCAATTATTAAAAAACTATATACACATATAGAGAATAACCAAGCTACCCACGTCGGTTAATGTTTAATTCGATTAGAGTTTATTTAATCTTTGCAAAAAAAATCGTTAAACATGTGAGTCCGGCGATTCGATCGTCGAACTGTTCGACTCGACACTAGGTCAAGAGGACATATAAATTAAGGGCTAATAATATATTTTCATTTATTTTCTTCTTTTTTCACGTATTTATCCTTAAAATGTTCTAAAACACACATTGTTTTAAAATATAATATTAACACACACATATATATATATATATATATAATTGATTACTCTAGTATATAAATATAAAATAGACACAATGAAAATAATTATTAACTAAATTAAGTTTAAATAAACTTTAATCGAATTGAACATTAATCGACGTGGGTAGCTTGGTTATTCTCTATATGTGTATATAGTTTTTTAATAATTGAGATGATTTCAAATTGAATTTGGTAAGTTATCAAGTAACATTGAATTATAAAAAAAGTTATTCAAATGTAATTTTAAAAGAAAGTGTTATGAGAGATACGTGAGAGAGATGAGAGAGAAAAGGGTGAGAGAGGAGAGAGAAAAGAGTAAAATTGGAATAAAGAGGAAAAAAGGAGAAAGTGGAATTATTTATACACATGGGCCAATCAGGAATTTGGAACAGGAACTTGGAACAGGAAGTTGGAATAGAAAATTCAATCCCGTGCTACAAAACACGCAGCACATAATTAAATCCATTCACACTGTATTGTTTATTTTAAAAATTGGTAAAGAGAGAAAAGGAGTATATTACTTGTAAACAAATCAAATTATTAACAAACTACAAGTCTAGTCCAAATGGACATGCTTTTCTTTCCATATTCTAATTTCAACGTGTTAGATATCCCTTTATTTAAATGGAAGTGCTCTAAGCACTAAAACAGAAATAATGTTTATATTTTAGATAAGTAGTGAAAAAATAAGGTTTAAATAGTTTAAACCATTAGAATCACTTTAATAACGCGAAAAAAGTTAATCAATTTGGAAAAGAAAAGAAAAGAAAGCATTACTTTTGCTTTATAATGAGAATAAATTCATTCATTACCTACCACACGTTGATATTAGAATAGTATTAATGCTTTTTTTAGCAACAATTTAAGTGGGGGAGAGCAAAATCACTTGAGCTATTATAAATTAACAATGTGGACGCATTTATTGCATTTGCATTTTCTATTTTTAGAATTTTATGTTGAAACTTATTGACCACTTAATATCTTCTAATTAGCAATGAGAGTTTCTATTTCATTTGCATTTTAATTCTATTTTAAAGTGTTAAGTGAGTATCAGCATTAACTTTTTTAATTTCACTAAAAATTTAAAAATATACATATATTATTATTATTATTTTTTAATTAATTGGATCTGGCTAACCACTATAAAATTTTAAAAATTTACAAATATTAATTCTTTTTGGTGCGATTATCCACCCGCGGTCCACCCTGGCTCCACTGTGCCTTGAATTATAAAATAAATAAGTATGGAATGAATTTTGATGACTCTCAGGAGTCCAACCCCCGTAAAATACCTATTTCATTATGTTTAAAATATGTATATGACTCCATGAAAACTATATAAATAATGGTAAAATTTTAGACAATAGTTATAGTAGATATTTCTCTATCCCAACCGCCATAAAATCACCCAGAGAATAGCAAAATTATTTAATATTTTTATTTTGGGTCAAGTTGTTTTTGATCCATTTCCTTTATGTTTATCATTTGGCAAATCACTTTAGGAACACTTATTTGTTTTATATTTTACGACAATACCATTAATTATTTGCTATGTTCTTAAGTGAACTAATTTCAAACTTTGTTTTCTTGATGTTTGATTTAGTAATGATATTTTTCCAAGACTAGCTAGGCAGTGTATTAAACTTGTCAATATATAAATGAGAAGACAAACAAAATAAACTAGACCAATGTTATTTCCATCTTTCATTTGATGTGCTAATATAAAAATTAAAACTATTTTTCAATTTAAAAAAATATTATTATCAGCATTTTTTTCCGTAGGTTTAAGATCAGGAATTCTTGTCATTGAGATCCTCAGCAACAACACCATCATCTGTTTGGCAGAAATATTTTGAGAAATGTAACAATATATAGCAAGGGGTGTACTCACTGTTGATTTAGTCAAGAATTCACTTTCTGATTTTGAGAGTTTTAGGCAATGTGACAGGAGATTATCTTATTCAACTTTTATGATGAGAAGATTACACTATAGAGTTTTTCATATTTATTCGCTCCTTAATCAAATTTCTAAACATTTTAAAACATAATTTTCAAAACATGTCAAAATACATATAAATTGTATATATGTTTACTTATTCCAACTATTTAATATATTTTATATATTTATACAGAGATCTACATATACAATGTGTATATAAATTTATATATATATATATACTATAATTGAAATAGTTGCATATTCAATGATGAATTATATACATAATAATATAAAAATTAAATACAATACATATTTATTAGATATCCAGAAAGATTGGGCTTCCATTTACAGGAATGAATTATGAATTACTCTTATTAAATTCTTATTATTAATTATATATTTTACTGTATACATACAAATAGGGATAAATGCAAATAACACCCACGTGAAATATTTTATTGGCTGAAAACCCCCTGTGAAAAAAATATAGGCTAAAAACCCCCTATGAAATTTTTAAGCTGCATGAAACCCCCTGTGAAAAAAATATAGCATAAAACCCCCTGTGAAATTTTCAAATTGCATGAAACTCCATGTAAAAAAAAATATAACCTAAAATTCCTTGTAAAATTTTACCATTACGAAATATAACTACATTGAAAATTAATTATTGGATAAAGTTTAATTAATATCTTAAAATTTGATTATTAATACTATTAATTAATTTGTAAATTTAAAAATTTTACAGGGGGTTTTTAGGTTATATTTTTTTTCACAATGGATTTCATGCAATTTGAAAATTTCACAGGAGGTTTTTAGCCAAATTTTTTTCACAGGGGGTTTTATGTAATTTAAAAATTTCACAGGGGGTTTTTAGCCTATATTTTTTTCACAGGGGGTTTTCAGCTAATAAAATATTTCACGTGGGGGTTATTTGCATTTATCCCCATACAAATAATAACTATAATAGTTCTAAATTATTTTGTAATATACAAGAAATTACTAATTCCACCCAATATAAAGTTTTCTATCCAAAAATAACCATACAAAACATTTTTCAATCTCAATCATCAAATCTACTTATTTTTCATTCTAAAAGAATCTAGAAAATTAGGATTAATAATTTATTGGAGTAATTAACCTTGACTTTTCAAAGTAAATAATTGATATACAGAGATGCTCTCAAATTGGTTTTTATTTAAAAAAAATTAACTCATAATTCATATAAAGCCTTAATGTTGGAGGTATTTGGAAAGAAAAATTGGTGGAATGACTTTTTAAAATTGAAAAATATTTTCAAGAATTGTTTGGAAAGAAAAATTATTTTAGAAGAGCTTAACATCTTTTTAATAAAATATTAACAATAATATATTACCAAGGCATACACTAAAGAGATCTTATAAGTAAATAAACATAAGCATTAAATCCAATTGTAACGTGTTATTAAATGCACGTATCATTTAAGGCCATCTCCAACTCAAAAACCTATTTTGTATCAAATTGGTGCAAAAATTGCACAAATTTAACGCAGCTACAATAAATTCACTCCAACAGAGAACACTATTCACTGCACCAAAAAGGAATTTTACGAATATTCCATTTTTCCATCTTTTTTTATAATCTTACAATCTTTCACAAATAAAACTCAACACTTTTCTTGTTGTACACTTTCACCCCAAAAAATATATTTTTTTTAATAAAATTCACAAATAATAAAATTATTGCATTATTAAATAATTAAGATTATTTTAATTATATTTTGATATTTAATAATTAATCAACAACTCTATATATTCTTTAATTAATGATTAAACTATAGTTATAATATAGTTAATTGTAAAATATGCATTTTATATAAGTCATACACAATTTTTTTTTATAATTAACTTATACATTGAAATTAATGTTTAATTGAATAAATTAAATATAATATAGAAGGTATAATTATAACTAAAAAAATTTAAAGGCCTAAATTAAAAATAATTCAAAATTATAAGGGACTACATTGAAAATCTTAATAAAGATAAGGACTAAAATAAAAAGCAAAAAATAAATAAAAATAACAGAAAAATCACGCCAGAAGTGGCGCAGATGGCGCATCACTATTCATTGCGCCAAATGTGGCGCAGTGAATAGCGCCGGGTTGGAGCACCCCGGCGCCAAAAAGTGGGCCAACTAGCGCCAGATTGGCGTTGGTTGGAGATGGTCTAATGTGTCGGTATTTTGGTACACAACATGTAATTAAGTATTGCGCAAAGTACACACATCACGCAGTTTATAGGTTGTTTGGCGCACAATCTAAGTCAAATTAATTATACAATGAATTTATTTATAATAATTTATAGTGTAAAAGTTAATAGATTGTAAAAAAAGAGAAAAAGAAAAGGGCAAGAAACTTATACATAGAAATGTATTTAACTGTGATTAATTCAAATACAGGGTTAGAAATTGAATTAATATGCCAAATAACTCCAGTTCATTTATAAGTGACACAAATTTAAATAAAACCATCAGAAATTATTAACCATGGTCATAATTTACATGTAAATCGTAAAAGTTCATCAATTTAACTAGAACCCCAATTTCCCATACTCTTCAGGACATCGTGCAATCATTCCATAACTCCAAAATTGAATCTTATACAGATTAATACAGTGATCAACCTTCAATTGATTTATATGCACAAAAATAAACATCCATGCAAACAAAAAATATCTAAGATTTATATTACCTTTTTCCCTAAGCAAATGTGGTTCTTTGAGGCACCTTTGATGAATTTTCCAGTTACAAAACTGAAAAAATCTGTTGTTTTGAGCTTGTCAAAGTATTCCAATCAATAGAATTGGCACTGAAAAAAACTGAATTTGGAAAATTGAAGAGGCCAACAAAAAATTCTGAGAATTTTGCTTAGAGGATTGAAGAAACAAAAATCTAGATTGAATTGCAGGAGAAAGTAAAGTAAAATTTCCTGTATTTATGGTGTATATCAGCCCACCTTTTTTATGGGGTGGAGTTTGGAGGTGTTTGGAAAAACCCTAACCATGGTTAAAAACATGGTCAAATTTTAACAGTGGTTTCTTTGGAGGTTGAAGGAAAGTAGGGTCGTTGGGGGTGGTAGAGGGCGTGGATGGCAGCGGCAGCGATGGGTGTGTTATTAGTACGTAGACTGTCAATTGCATGAATTATGTTAAGTTAAAACATGTCGCAATGTTACATTTGATGATCTATATACATTAGAACACAAAATTAGATATTTCTCATAATGTATAATAGAAGCACTCGTAGTTTTACCATAATGTATAATCCTCTAATATGCGTATGATCTATAAACTAAATATTTCTCCTAATGTATAATGGACGCACTCGTAGCGCAATTTATAATACATCAAATTTGTCTTATTTACATAGATTTATGATTAGAGTGAATGTTGATTTTTCAGACGACGGGTCATATAATTAAGGAAATGGTGCTCTTTTAAGACTACATATCTATAGTTGGGAATTGTTTTTTACAATGTGCAAACAATAAGGTTTTATATAGCCTATTGAAATCTAAATAACTATTCATGCTAGAGTTTTATAAATATGTTGAAACATGTTATTTTATTTTTTTCGTTAATTTATCAAATCATAAATAAAAGGAACAAATTCTAATGATTATGAGACAATAAGATGAACAATGACTAGATCTGCTTAAATTTGGCATAACGCTTTGATATTTCTAAGATCATGTTGTTATAAAGTTATTTATTTCACAAGTTTAACTTAAAATTAGAGTTTGTCAAAAGCACCTGTGTTTAGTTTTCGAAAAAAATAATTTATATATATCTAATGATATCAATAATGCTCCTATATATGTCTACTAGAAAGACTACCTATGCTAATATATTTCTAAAATAAACTAGAAGATCGAGGACATAAATCAATGAAAAATGTTCAATATAATGTGAATGATATTTAATGTAGTTTTAAATTAATTATTGGCTAAATAGAAAATAAAAACAATTTAACGTAAAAAGAAATATTTCTTACACGTTTAATATAAACTCTAAAATTTGTAGCATATTTATTTAAGAAGATTAAAATAAGTTTTAAAATTACTAATAAAAGATTATATAAGTTTTGTGTATTAGAACTATATTTGGCGCCATCACTATTCACTGCCGCCAAATGTGGCGCAGTGAATGGCGCTGGGTTGGAGCACCCCGGTGCCAAAAAGTGGGCCAACCAGCGCCAGATTTGCGTTGGTTGGAGATGGTCTAATGTGTCGGTAGTTTGGTGCACAACATGTAATTAAGTATTGCGCAAAGTACACACATCACGCAGTTTATAGGTTGTTTGGCGCACAATCTAAGTCAAATTAATTATACAATGAATTTATTTATCATAATTTATAGTGTAAAAGTTAATAGATTGTTAAAAAAGAGAAAAAGAAAAGGGCAATAAACTTATACATAGAAATGTATTTAACTATGATTAATTCAAATATAGGGTCAGAAATTGAATTAATATGCCAAATAACTCCAGTTCATTTATAAGTGACACAAATTTAAATAAAACCATCAGAAATTATTAACCATGGTCATAATTTACATGTAAATCGGAAAAGTTCATCAAGATTTATATTACCTTTTTTTCCTAAGCAAATGTGGTTCTTTGAGGCATCTTTGATGAATTTTCCAGTTACAAAACTGAAAAAATCTGTTGTTTTGAGCTTGTCAAAGTATTCCAATCAATAGAATTGGCACTGAAAAAAATTGGATTTGGAAAATTGAAGAGGCCAACAAAAAATTCTGAAAATTTTGCTTAGAGGATTGAAGAAACAAAAATCTAGATTGAATTGTAAGAGAAAGTAAAGTAAAATGTCCTGTAATTATGGTGTATATCAGCCCACCTTTTTTATGGGGTGGAGTTTGGAGGTGTTTGGAAAACCCCTAACCATGGTTAAAAATATGGTCAAATTTTAACAATGGTTTCTTTGGAGGTTGAAGGAAAAGTTGGGTCGTTGGGGCTGGCAGAGGGCGTGGATGGCAGCGGCAGCGATGGGTGTGTTATTAGTACGTAGACTATCAATTGCATGAATTATGTTAAGTTAAAACATGTCGCAATGTTACATTTGATGATCTATATACATTAGAACACAAAATTAGATATTTCTCATAATGTATAATAGAAGCACTCGTAGTTTTACCATAATGTATAATTCTCTAATATGCCTATGATCTATAAACTAGATATTTCTCATAATGTATAATGGACGCACTCGTAGCGCAATTTATAATACATCAAATTTGTCTTATTTACATAGATTTATGATTAGAGTGAATGTTGATTTTTCAGACGACAGGTCATATAATTAAGGAAATGGTGTTCTTTTAAGACTATATATCTACAGTTGGGAATTGTTTTTTACAATGTGCAAACTATAAGGTTTTATATAGCCGATTGAAACGTAAATAACCATTCATGCTAGAGTTCTATAAATATGTTGAAACATGTTATTTTATTTTTTTCGCTAATTTATCAAATCATAAATAAAAGGAACAAATCTAATGATTATGAGACAATAAGATGAACAATGACTAGATCTGCTTAAATTTGGCATAACGTTTTGATATTTCTAAGATCATATTGTTATAAATTATTTATTTCACAAGTTTAACCTAAAATTAGAGTTTGGCAAAAGCACCTATGTTTAGTTTTCGAAAAAAATAATTTATATATATCTAATGATATCAATAATGCTCCTATATATCTCTACGTAGAAAGACTACCTATGCTAATATATTTCTAAAATAAGCTAGAAGATCGAGGACATAAATCAACGAAAAATGTTCAATATAATGTGAATGATATTTAATGTAGTTTAAATTTATTATTGGCTAAATAGAAAATAAAAACAGTTCAACCTAAAAAGAAATATTTCTTACACTTTTAATATAAACTCTAATATTTGTAGCAGGTTTATTTAAGAAGATTAAAATAAGTTTTAAAATTACTAATCAAAGGTTATATAAGTTTTGTGTATTAGAACTATATTTTGGTTTTACGAATTCTTTTATTATATAAAGCCTATTTTCATGTGCATATGCACGTACATTTTTTTAGTATATATCAATTTATATATACTATGTTCCGTAGAAAAAATGAGATGTTGATCATGTGAGTTATATTAAGGTATAGTTCGTAAATGCTATGTCATTAACCTTTTGGACATTAAGCTAAAAAGAAATTAGATTGTCTTAATAAGCATGCATATAATGCCAAATAATGCATGTTAAAAAATTTGTGCATATTCTCATTAATTAACCAATAATGCCGCATTGTGGATTTTGATTGCATAATGGAAAGCCTTGTTTTGCTACGATTTCTAAGGCAGAAGCAACAAGGCTTCCATCATCCGGAGATTGATGACAATGTTGATGTTTCAGACGAATTGAAGAGTCACATAAATAAGAAAATGGTGTTCTTAAAGACTACATTTGGTTAGTTTGTAATTCTTTTATACAATGTGCAAACTGCAAGGTTTATATGATCGATTGAAGTCAAAATATTCATGGAACTAATTGCAAAATTGCAACTTTTGTACTTCAATTTGGCGTGTATACGAATTTGATACTTTAAGTTGGACCACTGGCAATTTGAGTACCCTATGTTAAAAAAACCCAGCAATTTCAGTACAAATTTGGCTGGAAAATCATAATGTCGCCGGAAAAAGTCACATGACACGCACATGACTATCAATTTGGGGATTTTTCTGATTTTCCCTCCAAAATCACAAAATTGGGGGGAAATGTAAGATTTGTTTTTACGAAAATACCCTCCAATCATATTTTTTTCCTCAATTTAACCTCCCAGACCTGATTTCACTCCCAAAATTGAAGAACTTCATACGTACCTGCATTTCCTCCATTTCACCCCGATTTCCTATTTTAATAATCACGGCGCTAGAATGTGGCTGGGGATGTTTGCTACGGCGGAGGAAGCTGCAAGAATTCACTTTCAGATTTTGAGAGTTTTAGGCAATGTGACAGGAGATTATCTTATTTGACTTTTATGATGAGAACACTATATAGTTTTCCATATTTATTCGCTCCTTAATCAAATTTCTAAACATTTTAAAACATAATTTTCAAAACATGTCAAAATACTTATAAATTGTATATATGTTTACTTATTCTAACTATTTAATATATTTTATATATTTATAAAAAGATCTACATATACAATGTGTATATAAATTTATATATATATATACTATAATTGACATAGTTGCATATTCAATGATGAATTTTATATACATAATAATATAAAAATTAAATACAAGACATATATATTAGATATCAAGAAAGATTGGGCTTCCATTTACAGGAATGAATTATGAATTACTCTTTATTAAATTCTTATTATTAATTATATATTTTATTGTATACATACAAATAATAACTATAATAGTTCTAAATTATTTTGTAATATACGAGAAATTACTAATTCCACCCAATATAAAGTTTTCTATCCAAAAATAACCATACAAAACATTTTTCAATCTCAATCATCAAATCTACTTATTTTTCATTCTAAAAGAATCTAGAAAATTAGGATTAATAATTTATTGGAGTAATTAACCTTGACTTTTCAAAGTAAATAATTGATATACAGAGATGCTCTCAAATTGGTTTTTATTTAAAAAAAATTAACTCATAATTCATATAAAGCCTTAATGTTGGAGGTATTTGGAAAGAAAAATTGGTGGAATGACTTTTTAAAATTGAAAAATATTTTCAAGAATTGTTTGGAAAGAAAAATTATTTTAGAAGAGCTTAACATCTTTTTAATAAAATATTAACAATAATATATTACCAAGGCATACACTAAAGAGATCTTATAAGTAAATAAACATAAGCATTAAATCCAATTGTAACGTGTTATTAAATGCACGAATCATTTAAGGCCATCTCCAACTCAAAAACCCATTTTGTATCAAATTGGTGCAAAAATTGCACAAATTTAACGCAGCTACAATAAATTCACTCCAACACAGAACACTATTCACTGCACCAAAAAGGAATTTTACGAATATTCCATTTTTCCATCTTTTTTTATAATCTTACAATCTTTCACAAATAAAACTCAACACTTTTTGTGTTGTACACTTTCACCCCAAAAAATATACTTTTTAATAAAATTCACAAATAATAAAATTATTGCATTATTAAATAATTAAAAATTATTTTAATTGTATTTTGATATTTAATAATTAATCTATAACTCTATATATATTCTTTAATTAATTATTAAACTATAGTTATAATATAGTGAATTGTAAAATATGCATTTTATATAAGTCATACACAATTTTTTTAATAATTAACTTATACATTGAAATTAATGTTTAATTGAATAAATTAAATATAATATAGAAGGTATAATTATAACTAAAAAAAATTTAAAGGCCTAAATTGAAAATAATTCAAAATTATAAGGGACTACATTGAAAATCTAAATAAAGATAAGGACTAAAATAAAAAGCAAAAAATAAATAAAAAGAACAGGAAAATCACGCCAGAAATGGCGCAGATGGCGACTCACTATTCACTGCGCCAAATGTGGCGCAATGAATGGCGCCGGGTTGGAGCACCCCGGCGCCAAAAAGTGGGCCAACTAGCGCCAGATTGGCGTTGGTTGGAGATGGTCTAATTTGTCGGTAGTTTGGTACACAACATGTAATTAAGTATTGCGCAAAGTACACACATCACGCAGTTTATAGGTTGTTTGGCGCACAATCTAAGTCAAATTAATTATACAATGAATTTATTTATAATAATTTATAGTGTAAAAGTTAATAGATTGTAAAAAAAGAGAAAAAGAAAAGGGCAAGAAACTTATACATAGAAATGTATTTAACTGTGATTAATTCAAATACAGGGTCAGAAATTGAATTAATATGCCAAATAACTCCAGTTCATTTATAAGTGACACAAATTTGAATAAAACCATCAGAAATTATTAACCATGGTCATAATTTACATGTAAATCGTAAAAGTTTATCAATTTAACTAGAACCCCAATTTACCATACTCTTCAGGACATCGTGCAATCATTCCATAACTCCAAAATTGAATCTTATACAGATTAATACAGTGATCAACCTTCAATTGATTTATATGCACAAAAATAAACATCCATGCAAACAAAAAATATATAAGATTTATATTACCTTTTTCCCTAAGCAAATGTGGTTCTTTGAGGCACCTTTGATGAATTTTCCAGTTAGAAAACTGAAAAAATCTGTTGTTTTGAGCTTGTCAAAGTATTCCAATCAATAGAATTGGCACTGAAAAAAAACTGAATTTGGAAAATTGAAGAGACAACAAAAAATTCTGAGAATTTTGCTTGGAGGATTGAAGAAACAAAAATCTAGATTGAATTGCAGGAGAAAGTAAAGTAAAATGTCCTGTATTTATGGTGTATATCAGCCCACCTTTTTTATGGGGTGGAGTTTTGTTAACGTGTATTTTATACATGTTTCGCATGTTTTATATTGCATCGTTTGTTATGTTTTTAGTCCATATCTCATAGGTTTGTGCTTCTATTGTCATGTCTAGGTGTTTATATGAGAATGGGATGAAAAGATGGCAAAAAGGGTGAAAAACGAATAAGATTGACTTTGCAAATGGATGGAAGCAGAAAGGTTACCAGAATTAAGCGTGACCATCTGGTCACGCCCAAAACATGCAAGCTTTCTGTCCTGGGACGAAGAAAAAGTCAAGATTCCGACTTTTTGGCTGATTTCGACTTATGCTGCACGTTTTTAGTTCCCTAATATGTTGGGATTTATTTTCTATTATGTTAGGAATTTTATTTCCTTGTTTTGAATAATCCTAGTTGGAATAGGATTCTTAAAATCCTATCTTTTATTTGTTTCCTTGTTTAGTTAGGATTCCCCTAGGTTTAAATAAGTGGAATATTATTCCACAAAGACATTCTATCTTTTAATATGATTCCCCTTTGACTAGGTTTATTTCTCTGGGGGATTTCGAATTCTTCAACTTTTGTAGACGATTCTTGATTATGTGTTGCTAAACACATAATTCTAGTCAAAGGATTTTAAGGTTTGATTTCTTTTAATTTCGTGAGATTGCTTGTGCTTTTATCTTCATTGTTCTTTGAGTATTTGCTCTTTCCCGGTGATTTGTTGACAATATATCGTAATCGATTAATTAATCTGATCAATTAGTTAATCATTAGGATTATATTCCGCTAATTAGGACCCAAATCCGTAATTGTTTGGTAAACCCTAATATTCGTAGCAGTTAGCGACGTTGATTATGGACAAGTTTTCGATTAGTCGTTATGGGAATTAGTGATCCGGTTTAAATAATCCGAGTTTGCGTGTTTATTGATTGGAATTAGTGTTTTTCTAGATATCGAATGCTATCGATAAATTAAATCCTGAGAGTTTGTTTAGGGTTGTTTAATCGATAAGGGCAATAATCAAAGAGTTTGTTTTGATTATCGAAGACATAAGGAAAAACGAGGTTGTCAGAGTTTGTTGACAACTATAGCTAATTTACTAAAGAGCTTTGAACTATTTTATTTGCAATCAATGATCGAACAATAGAAATCAATACCGAAATATCCGGAGACTAGAATCTCATCTCACATTGAATTTGAAATATACCTTTTTGCTTACGTTTTTAATTTACGTTTAAATTGTTTTCAAATTATTTTTAGTTAATCAAAATCCAAAACCCCTTTTTAATTGATATTAGTAACTTAGGAATTATTTCTACACTGTTTCCTGAGGATCGACCCTACTTATCGCTAATTACAAATCATTTTGAGTAGGTTATTTATTTTTGTTGGATTCGACACCCACCAAATTTTGGCGCCGTTGCCAGGGAACGGTGTTATAGATTTATTTCTTTTGTTACTAATATTTTTGTTTAGTTTTTTTTTTTGTATTATTAGATCTCTTCATATAGGTGAATCTCAAATTGAGAAAAGAGCTCAACGTCTACAAAAAGAGATCTTGCAACGTTCTTAGAGGCCATGGCTACAGTCGAGAGGACTTTAAAGGAGTTGTGGGCTATGCCAAACATTAACGAGCAATCTTCTTATTTTCAATATCCTACTTTTGAAGATGATTTTGAATTAACATATGAATTTATTCGCTTACTTCCTATTTTTCATGGTTTTGTAGGAGATGATCCTCATAAGCACCTAAAAGAGTTCCATGCAGTATGTTCAGTAATGAAACCAAAAGATGTCACTGAAGATCAAGTCAAGTTTAAAGCCTTTCCTTTTTCTTTGGCAAACAATGCTAAGGATTGGTACTACGATTTATCTTTTGGTTCAATCAAGACATGGACTCAACTGGAAGCAAAATTCATAGAGAAATTCTCCTTCGCCTTCCGTGTTCAAGAGGAGTCGTACAAACAAGCTTATGATGGATTCTGGGGTGTTCCACGCAGCAATTACAATCCATATTTCAACACTTACAATCCAGGATGGAGTTATCACTCCAATCTGAGCTACGCCCCACGACCTCCTAGCTATTGCGAACAACAAGGCCCACCGTTTCCTCAACAGACGCAACCATTAGGCACATCTTTGGAAGATATGATTAAAACACTGGTTGCTAACACTCAACTATTGCAGCAAAGTACCCAAAAATTTCAACAGAGCGTACAACAAAATCAACAATTCGAATTGGTGTCACAAAATTCGGACAAACTTTCGTCCCAGGTCATCGTCAACCCGAAGGAGAATGCCAATGCAGTTAGCCTACGAAGTGGGAATGAATTGAAAGAAGTAGAACCGTTTCAAGAATTAAGCGTGCTCGCGCCTAAAACTCGAAACCCTTCTGCTGAAAATACTTTGAAATATAAGGATGAGAAAGAGCTGGAAAAAGAAGAGGAGCCTGTTACCAAGAAGAAACCGATGACATTTGTGATACCTCCTCCATTCCCTGGTCGTTTTGCTAACTGTAAACAAGTGGTGGATATAGAAGATGAATCTCCAACATATGAGAAGGAAGTTGGAAAATATAAGATTCTTACAGAATATGAGATTTTTGGGGAATATGAGCTTCTTAGAGAATATGAGATGTTTGAGGAAGATGAGATCAGTGACGATGAAGAGGTGGAAGGTGGGTCGAGAAAGAAAAATGTGGATCATCAACTCACAAAACCAACGGAAACACTTACCGAGCAATCTAAGGTTATTGAGATCACTCCTCCAAAATATGAGAATGAAGTCACAAAATATGAGATTTTTGGGGAAGATGAGATTAGTGACGATGAAGAGGATGATATGGAAGGTGAATCTCCAACACTCGAAAAGGAATTAATTCCAAAATGCAAGGACCCAGGTAAGTATATTATCTCTTGTAAGATAGGTGATGTGCAATTCGAGAACACTATGTTAGACCTTGAACATTCTGTAAATATCATGTCCCGTTCTATTTATGAGTCTTTGAATGTGAAAAAATTGAGAAAAACGGACATGATTATACAATTAATAGACGGGTCTACTGCATCTTCTAATGACTTTCTTGAGAACGTATTGGTTCATGTTAATGACTTAGTTTTTCATGCTGATTTTTATGTTGTTGATATGGATGAAGATCAATCTAGTAAGTTAGCCCCTCTCATTCTTGGAAAACCATTTCTGAAAACATCTAGGGCTAAAATTAATGTGCATGATGGAACTATTACTATGGAATTTGAAGATGAATTTGTGATGTTTAATTTATATGATTCCATGAAGTGTTCTACTAATGATTGTTCTATGTTTGGTTTAGATGCTACTAACTTTGTGATGCAGCGAATTTGTGAATTTAATGATGATGATCCACTAAAGGTAGCTTGGCATAGTGATGGCTTTGAACCTCCGACTTAAGCCACTTGAGGCATAACTACGTCTAGCCGACGACGTTAAAGAATGGCGCTTCTTGGGAGGCAACCCATGCTCGTTTTTATTTTTTTCGCATTTTTTGTTTAAGTATTTTCTTCCCAAAGCAGAAAGATCACCAAAATTAAGCGTGACCAGCACGCCTAATATTGGTGAGCTTTCTACTCCTTTAATCGTTTTTGCCTTAGTTTTGTTTCTTTTCTTTTATCAAAAATCCAAAAAAAAAAAAAATTCGAAAAATCAATACAAATAAGGAGATAAATATATTTATATTTTTATTTCCTTAAAACAAAATCTTTTTCCAATTAAGGAAACAAATATATATTTATTTCCTTAAAACCCATTTCGTGCCCTAATTACTTATGCTTTGATAAAAACCCAAATCATCCACTAAACCTAATCACCACCAGCCGCCACTGATCATCCTCTCCATTCTTCTATATTGCAGAACCACCTCGCGCCGCCCCTCACCACCGTATACATCATCTTCTCCGCCATCAACACCATCGTCTCCGATACCATGGGTCGCACAAACAGAGCTAAGCCACGACCTCCACCGCGTGAACCCACGGCACCACCGAACCCACCTGAGCCCGAACCCTTATCCAAAATCAAACCCACTATCGAAGAAGAGTCGAACCAATCGTCCTACCAAGAGCAATCCGAGCCCTCCGCTGAAACAGGGAAGTCATCCTTCCACTTCTTGTTTTTCACTCTTATGCATTGTCGGTTTTTATATGCTTTACATTGAGGACAATGTTTATATTAAGTGTGGGGGGATGATTTCCATTTGCTTTGCATGATCTCTGGTTTTGTTTAATTTTGGGCATATGTTCTTTGGTTGTTGTTTACTTTGGGCGCAATAAAATTTTTCAAAATTTCTTTCGCTTTGTGATGGTAGAGTATAATTTTCGTTAATTGGTTGACCAAGTCTAGTTTGTTTAATTTGACCATGTGCTTGTTGATGGATTATCGTGTCGTATGAATTTCAATTGCTAGCATGACTTTGAATGAGAACGATAGAATTGCACGTTTTAGTTCGATCAACCCCACCATGTGAGCTTTTTGAAGCCTTGATTTGATTGCATACCCATATAAATTTTTCTTTCTTGTGTGAATCTTGCATGATTAGTGCGTGTTCTAGAACTTGCTTTGAACCATTTCAAGGTTACATGATTGTGTGCATATTCGAAAATGATAAAGGCATTAGGATTTAGCCACTTAGCCATATGAACCTACCTTTTTTATTTTCCCCTAGTGAGCCCACTTGAGCCTATTAGCCTATTTGTTGTTTTGAAAACCCGAACTTTGAGCATTCACCATTTTTTGTATACCTCTTTGTTTTACCCGTCCACAAAATGAGTCGAACATCGAGAACATTATATTTGTTTGGGAATTAAGGACAACATTGTGTTTTGATCAAGTGTGGGGGACCTCGGAGGAAAAGAAAAAAAAAGAGAGTTCATTGAAAAAAAAAAAAAACTGAAAAAAAAAAGAGAAAAAAAAAATTCGAACAAGTTCGAAAAAGTTCGAAGAAAAAAAAAAGAAAAAAAAAAGAGAAAACAAAAGAAAAGAAAAGAAAAAAAAATATTGAGGAAAAGAAAAATGATGAAGCGAGTCCCGAGAGAGGATGAAAATAAAGGTATTTGGGTCCTTATTGCTAGAATTACCCAATAGCGTCTTGATGTTCTTCGAATTTATGGACTTAGCTTTTCATTACCTTTTTTCTCCTACCCCGAGCCCTAAGCCCCATTACAACCTTGAATAAAAGACCTTTTGATTCGTTTGTGCATACTTTCGATAGTAGTGGAGATTTTGGTGTATAAGCAAGCTTATGGGATCGCATTGACATGTTAAGAATTGAGCAATACACGAAATACCCTATACACGAGTGATTTGAGAGGATTGAGAGAATGGTCGTCTAAATTCGTGCATTTTTATTTTTCGAAGTGAAATTGTTGTTTTGGTTTTTGGTTCATTGTGGCATTGATTTCCTTGATACTTGCATATGTCAACTTAACATTCTCGATTTTGTCCTTTGGTTCATAAACCT
Organism: Verbascum thapsus; assembly: GCA_963669365.1. NCBI lineage: Eukaryota > Viridiplantae > Streptophyta > Magnoliopsida > Lamiales > Scrophulariaceae > Verbascum > Verbascum thapsus. Next base: position 3,752,603 of record OY770120.1, read on the forward strand.
CTACTTGATCAAGTGTTTGAAGTTTGTTGATTTTGCGTTGCCCAATTGTCAAACATTGCCCGAGACGTGCAATAGCTTAAGTGTGGGGGTATTTGTTAACGTGTATTTTGTACATGTTTCGCATGTTTTATATTGCATCGTTTGTTATGTTTTTAGTCCATATCTCATAGGTTTGTGCTTCTATTGTCATGTCTAGGTGTTTATATGAGAATGGGATGAAAAGATGGCAAAAAGGGTGAAAAACGAATAAGATTGACTTTGCAAATGGATGGAAGCAGAAAGGTTACCAGAATTAAGCGTGACCATCTGGTCACGCCCAAAACATGCAAGCTTTCTGTCCTGGGACGAAGAAAAAGTCAAGATTCCGACTTTTTGGCTGATTTCGACTTATGCTGCACGTTTTTAGTTCCCTAATATGTTGGGATTTATTTTCTATTATGTTAGGAATTTTATTTCCTTGTTTTGAATAATCCTAGTTGGAATAGGATTCTTAAAATCCTATCTTTTATTTGTTTCCTTGTTTAGTTAGGATTCCCCTAGGTTTAAATAAGTGGAATATTATTCCACAAAGACATTCTATCTTTTAATATGATTCCCCTTTGACTAGGTTTATTTCTCTGGGGATTTCGAATTCTTCAACTTTTGTAGACGATTCTTGATTATGTGTTGCTAAACACATAATTCTAGTCAAAGGATTTTAAGGTTTGATTTCTTTTAATTTCGTGAGATTGCTTGTGCTTTTATCTTCATTGTTCTTTGAGTATTTGCTCTTTCCCGGTGATTTGTTGACAATATATCGTAATCGATTAATTAATCTGATCAATTAGTTAATCATTAGGATTATATTCCGCTAATTAGGACCCAAATCCGTAATTGTTTGGTAAACCCTAATATTCGTAGCAGTTAGCGACGTTGATTATGGACAAGTTTTCGATTAGTCGTTATGGGAATTAGTGATCCGGTTTAAATAATCCGAGTTTGCGTGTTTATTGATTGGAATTAGTGTTTTTCTAGATATCGAATGCTATCGATAAATTAAATCCTGAGAGTTTGTTTAGGGTTGTTTAATCGATAAGGGCAATAATCAAAGAGTTTGTTTTGATTATCGAAGACATAAGGAAAAACGAGGTTGTCAGAGTTTGTTGACAACTATAGCTAATTTACTAAAGAGCTTTGAACTATTTTATTTGCAATCAATGATCGAACAATAGAAATCAATACCGAAATATCCGGAGACTAGAATCTCATCTCACATTGAATTTGAAATATACCTTTTTGCTTACGTTTTTAATTTACGTTTAAATTGTTTTCAAATTATTTTTAGTTAATCAAAATCCAAAACCCCTTTTTAATTGATATTAGTAACTTAGGAATTATTTCTACACTGTTCCCTGAGGATCGACCCTACTTATCGCTAATTACAAATCATTTTGAGTAGGTTATTTATTTTTGTTGGATTCGACACCCACCAAGTTTGGAGGTGTTTGGAAAAACCCTAACCATGGTTAAAAACATGGTCAAATTTTAACAATGGTTTCTTTGGAGGTTGAAGGAAAGTAGGGTCGTTGGGGGTGGTAGAGGGCGTGGATGGCAACGACGGCGATGGGTGTGTTATTAGTACGTAGACTGTCAATTGCATGAATTATGTTAAGTTAAAACATGTCGCAATGTTACATTTGATAATCTATATGCATTAGAACACAAAATTAGATATTTCTTATAATGTATAATAGACGCACTCGTAGTTTTACCATAATGTATAATTCTCTAATATGCGTATGATCTATAAACTAGATATTTCTTATAATGTATAATGGACGCACTCGTAGCGCAATTTATAATACATCAAATTTGTCTTATTTACATAGATTTATGATTAGAGTGAATGTTTATTTTTCAGACGACGGGTCATATAATTAAGAAAATGGTGTTCTTTTAAGACTACATATCTACAGTTGGGAATTGTTTTTTACAATGTGCAAACTATAAGGTTTTATATAGCCGATTGAAATCTAAATAACCATTCATGCTAGAGTTTTATAAATATGTTGAAACATGTTATTTTATTTTTTTCGTTAATTTATCAAATCATAAATAAAAGGAACAAATTCTAATGATTATGAGACAATAAGATGAACAATGACTAGATTTGCTTAAATTTGGCATAACGTTATGATATTTCTAAGATCATGTTGTTATAAAGTTATTTATTTCACAAGTTTAACCTAAAATTAGAGTTTGTCAAAAGCACCTGTGTTTAGTTTTCGAAAAAAATGATTTATATATATCTAATGATATCAATAATGCTCCTATATATGTCTATGTAGAAAGACTACCTATGCTAATATATTTCTAAAATAAGCTAGAAGATCGAGGACATAAATCAACGAAAAATGTTCAATATAATGTGAATGATATTTAATGTAGTTTTAAATTAATTATTGGCTAAATAGAAAATAAAAACAATTCAACCTAAAAAGAAATATTTCTTACACGTTTAATATAAACTCTAAAATTTGTAGCATATTTATTTAAGAAGATTAAAATTAGTTTTAAAATTACTAATCAAAGATTATATAAGTTTTGTGTATTAGAACTATATTTGGCATCATCACCATTCACTGCGCCAAATGTGGCGCAGTGAATGGCGCCGGGTTGGAGCACCCCGGCGCCAAAAAGTGGGCCAACCAGCGCCAGATTGGCGTTGGTTGGAGATGGTCTAATGTGTCGGTAGTTTGGTGCACAACATGTAATTAAGTATTGCGCAAAGTACACACATCACGCAGTTTATAGGTTGTGTGGCGCACAATCTAAGTCAAATTAATTATACAATGAATTTATTTATCATAATTTATAGTGTAAAAGTTAATAGATTGTAAAGAAAGAGAAAAAGAAAAGGGCAATAAACTTATACATAGAAATGTATTTAACTGTGATTAATTCAAATATAGGGTCAGAAATTGAATTAATATGCCAAATAACTCCAGTTCATTTATAAGTGACACAAATTTAAATAAAACCATCAGAAATTATTAACAATGGTCATAATTTACATGTAAATCGTAAAAGTTCATCAATTTAACTGGAACCCCAATTTCCCATACACTTCAGGACATCGTGCAATCATTCCATAACTACAAAATTGAAACTTATACAGATTAATACAGTGATCAACCTTCAATTGATTTATATGCACAAAAATAAACATCCATGCAAACAACAAATATATAAGATTTATATTACCTTTTTTCCTAAGAAAATGTGGTTCTTCGAGACATCTTTGATGAATTTTCCAGTTACAAAATTGAAAAAATCTGTTGTTTTGAGCTTGTCCAAATATTCCAATCAATAGAATTGGCACTGAAAAAAATTGGATTTGGAAAATTGAAGAGACAACAAAAAATTCTGAGACTTTTGCTTGGAGGATTGAAGAAACAAAAATCTAGATTGAATTGCAGGAGAAAGTAAAGTAAAATATCCTGTATTTATGGTGTATATCAGCCCACCTTTTTTATGGGGTGGAGTTTGGAGGTGTTTGGAAAAACCCTAACCATGGTTAAAAACATGGTCAAATTTTAACAATGGTTTCTTTGGAGGTTGAAGGAAAGTAGGGTCGTTGGGGGTGGTAGAGGGCGTGGATGGCAACGACGGCGATGGGTGTGTTATTAGTACGTAGACTGTCAATTGCATAAATTATGTTAAGTTAAAACATGTCGCAATGTTACATTTGATGATCTATATGCATTAGAACACAAAATTAGATATTTCTCATAATGTATAATAGACGCACTCGTAGTTTTACCATAATGTATAATTCTCTAATATGCGTATGATCTATAAACTAGATATTTCTCATAATGTATAATGGACGCACTCGTAGCGCAATTTATAATACATCAAATTTGTCTTATTTACATAGATTTATGATTAGAGTGAATGTTGATTTTTCAGACGACGGGTCATATAATTAAGAAAATGGTGTTCTTTTAAGACTACATATCTACAGTTGGGAATTGTTTTTTACAATGTGCAAACTATAAGGTTTTATATAGCCAATTGAAATCTAAATAACCATTCATGCTAGAGTTTTATAAATATGTTGAAACATGTTATTTTATTTTTTTCGTTAATTTATCAAATCATAAATAAAAGGAACAAATTCTAATGATTATGAGACAATAAGATGAACAATGACTAGATCTGCTTAAATTTGGCATAACGTTTTGATATTTCTAAGATCATGTTGTTATAAAGTTATTTATTTCACAAGTTTAACCTAAAATTAGAGTTTGTCAAAAGCACCTGTGTTTAGTTTTCGAAAAAAATAATTTATATATATCTAATGATATCAATAATGCTCCTATATATGTCTATGTAGAAAGACTACCTATGCTAATATATTTCTAAAATAAGCTAGAAGATCGAGGACATAAATCAACGAAAAATGTTCAATATAATGTGAATGATATTTAATGTAGTTTTAAATTAATTATTGGCTAAATAGAAAATAAAAACAATTCAACCTAAAAAGAAATATTTCTTACACGTTTAATATAAACTCTAAAATTTGTAGCATATTTATTTAAGAAGATTAAAATAAGTTTTAAAATTACTAATCAAAGATTATATAAGTTTTGTGTATTAGAACTATATTTGGCGCCAACACTATTCACTGAGCCAAATGTGGCGCAGTGAATGGCGCCGGGTTGGAGCACCCCGGCGCCAAAAAGTGGGCCAACCAGCGCCAGATTGGCGTTGGTTGGAGATGGTCTAATGTGTCGGTAGTTTGGTGCATAACATGTAATTAAGTCTTGCGCAAAGTACACACATCACGCAGTTTATAGGTTGTGTGGCGCACAATCTAAGTCAAATTAATTATACAATGAATTTATTTATCATAATTTATAGTGTAAAAGTTAATAGATTGTAAAAAAAGAGAAAAAGAAAAGGGCAATAAACTTATACATAGAAATGTATTTAACTGTGATTAATTCAAATATAGGGTCAGAAATTGAATTAATATGCCAAATAACTCCAGTTCATTTATAAGTGACACAAATTTAAATAAAACCATCAGAAATTATAAACCATGGTCATAATTTACATGTAAATCGTAAAAGTTCATCAATTTAACTGGAACCCCAATTTCCCATACACTTCAGGACATCGTGCAATCATTCCATAACTACAAAATTGAATCTTATACAGATTAATACAGTGATCAACCTTCAATTGATTTATATGCACAAATATAAACATCCATGCAAACAACAAATATATAAGATTTATATTACCTTTTTTCCTAAGCAAATGTGGTTCTTTGAGGCATCTTTGATGAATTTTCCAGTTACAAAATTGAAAAAATCTGTTGTTTTGAGCTTGTCCAAGTATTCCAATCAATAGAATTGGCACTGAAAAAAATTGGATTTGGAAAATTGAAGAGGCCAACAAAAAATTCTGAAAATTTTGCTTAGATGATTGAAGAAACAAAAATCTAGATTGAATTGTAGGAGAAAGTAAAGTAAAATGTCCTGTAATTATGGTGTATATCAGCTCACCTTTTTTATGGGGTGGAGTTTGGAGGTGTTTGAAAAACCCCTAACCATGGTTAAAAACATGGTCAAATTTTAACAATGGCTTCTTTGGAGGTTGAAGGAAAAGTTGGGTCGTTGGGGCTGGTAGAGGGCGTGGATGGCAGCGGCAGCGATGGGTGTGTTATTAGTACGTAGACTGTCAATTGCATGAATTATGTTAAGTTAAAACATGTCGCAATGTTACATTTGATGATCTATATACATTAGAACACAAAATTAGATATTTCTCATAATGTATAATAGAAGCACTCGTAGTTTTACCATAATGTATAATCCTCTAATATGCCTATGATCTATAAACTAGATATTTCTCATAATGTATAATGGACGCACTCGTAGCGCAATTTATAATACATCAAATTTGTCTTATTTCCATAGATTTATGATTAGAGTGAATGTTGATTTTTCAGACGACGGGTCATATAATTAAGGAAATGGTGTTCTTTTAAGACTATATATCTACAGTTGGGAATTGTTTTTTACAATGTGCAAACTATAAGGTTTTATATAGCCGATTGAAACCTAAATAACCATTCATGCTAGAGTTCTATAAATATGTTGAAACATGTTATTTTATTTTTTTCGCTAATTTATCAAATCATAAATAAAAGGAACAAATCTAATGATTATGAGACAATAAGATGAACAATGACTAGATCTGCTTAAATTTGGCATAACGTTTTGATATTTCTAAGATCATATTGTTATAAATTATTTATTTCACAAGTTTAACCTAAAATTAGAGTTTGGCAAAAGCACATATGTTTAGTTTTCGAAAAAAATGATTTATATATATCTAATGATATCAATAATGCTCCTATATATGTCTACGTAGAAAGACTACCTATGCTAATATATTTCTAAAATAAGCTAGAAGATCGAGGACATAAATCAACGAAAAATGTTCAATATAATGTGAATGATCATATTTAATGTAGTTTTAAATTTATTATTGGCTAAATAGAAAATAAAAACAGTTCAACCTAAAAAGAAATATTTCTTACACTTTTAATATAAACTCTAATATTTGTAGCAGATTTATTTAAGAAGATTAAAATAAGTTTTAAAATTACTAATCAAAGGTTATATAAGTTTTGTGTATTAGAACTATATTTTGGTTTTACGAATTCTTTTATTATATAAAGCTTATTTTCATGTGCAGATGCACGTACATTTTTTTAGTATATATAAATTTATATATACTATGTTCCGTAGAAAAAATGAGATGTTGATCATGTGAGATATATTAAGGTATAGTTCGTAAATGCTATGTCATTAACCTTTTGGACATTAAGCTAAAAAGAAATTAGATTGTCTTAATAAGCATGCATATAATGCCAAATAATGCATGTTAAAAAATTTGTGCATATTCTCATTAATTAACCAATAATGCCGCAATGTGGATTTTGATTGCATAATGGAAAGCCTTGTTTTGCTACGATTTCTAAGGCATAAGTGTTGGAATTTGGATTTACATTTGTATAACTTTATCCAATTATTTGGGCAAGTTCCAATTGTAGAAATTGGAATATCTTTGGATAATATTAATCTACTTCTTGTGTAGATTAATTTGGTGTATTTATATTCTCAAATCCAATTAGGGATGAATGAGAAATTAATGTCCAAAGATAATAGAATTAATTTGAATATTAATTCAAATTAAATTCTTTATTTTATTTTAATTCCCAAATTAATTTCTAACCGTTGGATGAAGTTTTAATACGGATGGACGCGTCTGAATGCGATTTATGGCCAAGATCGCATACGAAATAATGCACCCGGTCCGTACACACCCGTTGGATCAAAAACGTACCTGTTGAAATGAAAAGGTATCTTTTTGTTCTAAAAGGTGTCTTTTTGTTCTTAAAAGGTGTCTTTTTGTTCTAAAAGGTGTCTTTTGGGGTTGAAATGAAAAGTTGTGTTTGCTAGCCCACATCTTTTCATTTTCTATAAATAGGTCCCATAAATCCGAATTTATTATCCCATTCACAATTCTCTTCTTTCTTTTCTGCATTAAAATCATTAGTGCATTCTTACAAAATTTGAGAGTTCAAAACAAAGTTTTGTTCGCCGAGTTTCGAAATTTGTAGTGCTACTATTTCGAAACATTATAGTCGTTGAATCTTGGGAAACGATTGCCGTCAACCCGTAAGCACCGAGAGCGGGGCAATTTCGTTTCAAAGACAAAGAGTAGAACTCTTGCTTCGACTACACACATTCTAAAGACACTATCCCGAAGTGCTCTCACATAAATATTTCCAACATTTTTGAAACGAAATTCTGTGTCTTTGAGAATGGCGTCATCTTCAACTCCTCCATCCAATGTGACTGTTGCTATGCCAACTGCGGTTCCCCATGTCCCATCTCAAGGGGAAAAACCGGGCAAATTTGCCGGTACTGATTTTAAGAGGTGGCAACAAAAGATGTTGTTCTACCTAACAACTTTGAACCTGGCGAGGTTCCTTACTGAAAGTGCTCCGACTATGTCTGAAGACGAGACGGACCCACAGGCTAGAAATGCTGTGGATGCTTGGAATCATTGTGACTTTTTATGTCGCAATTATATCCTCAATGGCTTGGACGATACACTGTATGATGTGTATAAGGCGTTCAAAATGGCAAGGACTCTATGGGAGTCTTTGGACAAGAAGTACAGAACCGAGGATGCCGGACTCAAGAAGTTTGTTGTCGGGAAATTTCTGGACTTCAAGATGGTTGACTCTAAGACGGTTATGAGTCAAGTGCAAGAGCTTCAAATCATTATGCATGATATTCATGCTGAAAAATGACGCTCAGTGAATCCTTCCAAGTAGCAGCCATGATTGAGAAGCTACCACCGGGGTGGAAGGACTTCAAGAATTATCTCAAGCATAAACGCAAAGAGATGAGTCTTGAAGACTTGATTGTCAGACTTCGAATTGAAGAAGATAACCGCTCTACTGACAAGAAAAACACCAAGTCGTCTATGGAGGCGAGGGCAAACTTAGTGGAGCCAAATGCTGATAAGAAGCGAAAACGTCCCAACAAAGGCAATAAATTTGCAAAGGCAAAGAAGTTCAAAGGGAACTGTCACAACTGTGGAAAGCCGGGTCATTGGGCTAAGGATTGCCGAAAACCGAAGAGGGAACAAAACCAAGCACACATAGCTGAACTTGGAGATAAGAGTGTCCCCGTGGATCTAACTGAAATAGATCTCACTGCTGTTGTGTGGGAGTGCAACATGGTTGATAATCCAAAAGAATGGTTCATCGACACTGGAGCTACTCGCCACATCTGCTCAGATAAAGAGATGTTCTCGAAGTATCTCCCAATCAGTGGAAGAAAGCTATACATGGGAAACTCTTCTACCTCACCGGTTGTTGGTTTGGGACGTGTGGTTCTGAAAATGACCTCGGGCAAAGAGCTGACTCTGGTCGATGTGCTACATGTACCGGATATTCGCAAGAACCTGATCTCCGGAGCTGCTTTAGTTAAGGCAGGATTTAAGATAGGGTTTGAGGCTAATAGAGTAGCACTCACTAAGAGTGGCATGTATGTAGGAAAAGGTTACCTTGATAAGGGCCTTTTCAAAATGAATGTAATGACGGTCAAACGTGACCTTGGTGATTATGAAATAAAAAATAATTCTTCTTACTTGCTTGAGTATTCAAATTTATGGCATGTTAGATTAGGACATGTGAATTTTAATACTTTACGAAAACTTGTGAGTTTGGAATTATTACCGTCGTTTAAAATTGATGCACATGAAAAATGTGAAATTTGTGTTGAAGCTAAATTAGCTAAAACATCTTTCCACTTGGTGGAAAGAAATACCGAACCTCTAGAACTTATTCACACCGACATATGTGATTTAAAGTTTGTGCAAACTAGAGGTGGTAAAAAGTATTTCATTACTTTTATTGATGATTGCACACGCTACTGTTATGTATATTTGCTAAAAAGCAAACACGAGGCCGTTGAAGTGTTCAAACACTACAAGAATGAAGTCGAAAATCAACTTAGTAGTCGAATAAAAAATATTCGAAGTGATAGAGGTGGTGAATATGGAGCACCATTCGATGACTTATGTCAAGAATTTGGCATTATACATCAAACCACCGCTCCATACTCTCCTCAATCAAATGGCATTGCTGAACGCAAAAATCGTACTCTAAAGGAGATGATGAATGCTATGTTGATTAGTTCGGGCTTACCACAAAATATGTGGGGGGAAGCAATTCTTTCGGCGAACTTCATTCTAAATAAAATTCCTCACAAAACTAGGAGTGAAACTCCGTATGAATTATGGAAAGGTCATAAGCCTAACTATAATTATCTTAAAGTGTGGGGGTGTTTAGCAAAGGTTAAAGTACCTCAACCTAAGCAAGTCAAAATTGGGCCTAAAACTGTTGATTGCATATTTATAGGATATGCACATAACAGTAGTGCTTATAGGTTCCTCGTACATAAATCTGACATTTCTGATATACATGAAAATACGATAATAGAATCAAGAAATGCAGTATTTTTCGAGGAAATCTTTTCTTGTAAAGATAGGAAAGAATCAAGCTCAAATAAAAGAACTACAAGTGATTCTCGTCAAGAGGACGAAGAAAAGGACGAAGAACCAAGACGTAGTAAAAGGACAAAATTTGCAAAAAATTTTGATCCTGAATTTCTAACTTATATGTTAGATAATGAGCCTAGGACAATTAACGAAGCATTGTCTAGTCCAGACGCACCACTCTGGAAAGAGGCTATAAATAGTGAAATAGAATCCATTATGCATAACAACACTTGGGAATTAGTTGATCTTCCTAAGGGAAGCAAGCCATTGGGCTGCAAATGGATTCTAAAAAGGAAATATAAAGCTGATGGCTCTATTGACAAGTACAAGGCTCGTTTGGTTGTAAAAAGTTTCAAGCAAACTGAAGGCCTTGATTTTTTCGATACCTACTCACCCGTGACAAGGATAACGTCTATTAGAGTACTGATAGCAATCGCTGCATTGCATAATCTCGAAATACATCAAATGGATGTTAAAACAGCCTTTCTAAATGGTGAGTTAGATGAAGAAATATATATGGAGCAACCCGAAGGTTTTGTAGCTCCAGGAAATGAAAGCAAAGTGTGCAGACTTGTTAAGTCATTGTATGGACTTAAACAAGCGCCAAAACAATGGCATGAAAAATTTGACAAAACAATGATGGTGGGTGTCGAATCCAACAAAAATAAATAACCTACTCAAAATAATTTGTAATTAGCGATAAGTAGGGTCGATCCTCAGGGAACAGTGTAGATTCAGTTCCTAAAGTACTAATATCGATTGAAAAAGGGGGGTTTTGGATATGGTTAACTAAAACGAATTTAAAAGACGCAAATAAATTGAAAGCAATAAAACTAATTTCGAAATCAATGAGGTGAGGGATTCTAGTCTTAGGATATCTCGGTATTGATTTCTATTGTTCGATCATTAATTGCAAATAAAATAGTTCAAAGCTCTTTAGTAAATTAGCTATAGTTGTCAACAAACTCTGACAACCTCGTTTTTCCTTATGTCTTCGATAATCAAAACAAACTCTTTGATTATTGCCCTTATCGTTTAAACAACCCTAAACAAACTCTTAGGATTTAATTTATCGATAGCATTCAAGCACTAGAAAAACACTAATTCCGATCAATAAACACACAAACTCGGATTATTTAAACCGGATCACTAATTCCCATAACGACTAATCGAAAACTTGTCCATAATCAACGTCGCTAACTGCTACGAATATTAGGGTTTACCAAACAATTACGGATTTGGGTCCTAATTAGCGGAATATAATCCTAACGACTAACTAATTGGCCAGATTAATCAATCGATTACGATATATTGTCAACAAAGCACCGGGAAAGAGTGAATACTCAAAGAACAATGAAAATAAAAGCACAAGCAATCTCACGAAATTAAAAGAAATCAAACCTTAAAATCCTTCGACTAGAATTATGTGTTTAGCAACACATAATCGAGAATCGTCTACAAAAGTTGAAGAGTTCGAAATCCAGAGCTAAAGCAAAAACGTGAATAGTAAAATAAAATATAAGGTAGGTCTTTGTGGAATAATATTCCACTTATTTAAAGCTAGAGAATCCTAACTAAACAAGGAAACAAATAAAAGATAGGATTTTAAGAATCCTATTCCAACTAGGATTGTTCAAAACAAGGAAATAAATTCCTTAACATAAAAGAAAATAAATCCCAACATATTAGGGAACTAAAAACGTGTAGCATAAGTCGAAATCAGCCAAAAAGTCGGAATCCCGGATTTTTCTTCGTCCCAAGGCAGAAAGCTCGCATGTTTTGGGCGTGACCAGAATGTCACGCTTAATTCTGGTAACTTTTCTGCTTCCAGCCATTTGCAAAGTCAATTTTATTCCTTTTTCACCCCTTTTTGTCACCTTTTCAATCCATCATCTTACAAACACCTAAACATGAAAATGGAAGCATAAATCTATAAGATATGGACTAAAAACATAACAAACGACTCAATATATCAATCAAGAAACGTGTACGAAATACACGTTAACAAATACCCCCACACTTAAGCTATTGCACGTCTCGGGCAATGTTTGACATTTGGGCAACGCAAAATCAACAAACTTCAAACACTTGATCAAGTAGAGTTTTATGAACCAAATGACAAAATCGAGAATGTTAAGTTGACACGTGCAAATATCAAGGAAATCAATGCCATAATGAAAATCAAAAACCAACACAACAATCTCACTTTGAAAAATAAAAATGCACGAAATTAGACGACCATTCTCACAATCCTCTCCAATCACTCGTGTATAGGTTATTTCGTGTATCGCTCAAGTCTTAACATGTTAATACGATCCCATAGGCTTGCTTATACACCGAAATCTCCACTACTGTCGAAAGTATGAACGAACGAATCAAAAGGTCTTTTATTCAAGGTTGTAATGGGGCTTAGGGCTCGGGGTAGGATAAAAAAAAGGTAATGAAAAGCTAAGTCCATAAATTCGAAGAACATCAAGACGCTATTGGGTAATTCTAGCAATAAGGACCCAAATACCTTTATTTTCATACTTTCTCGCGACTCGCTTCATCATTTTCCTTTTCCTCAAATTTTTTTTTTTTTTTTTTTTAATTTTTTTTCTTTTGTTTTTTTTTTTTTTTTTTTATTCTTCGAACTTGTTCGAATAATTTTTTTTTTTTTTTCTTTTCGATAAACTCTCTTTTTTTCTATTCTTCCGAGGTCCCCCACACTTAATCAAAACACAATGTTGTCCTTAATTCCCAAACAAATATAATGTTCTCGATGTTCTACTCATTTTGTGGACGGGTAAAACAAAGAGGTATACAAAAAATGGTGAATGCTCAAAGTTCGGGTTTTCAAATCAACAAATAGGCTAATAAGCTCAAGTGGGCTCACTAGGGGAAAATAAAAAGGTAGGCTCATATGGCTAAGTGGTTAAATCCTAATGCCTTTATCACTTTCGAATGTGCACGCAATCATGTAATCTTGAAATGGTTCAAAGCAAGTTCTAGAACACGTACTAATCATGCAAGATTCACACAAGAAAAAGAAAAATTTACATGGATATGCAATCAAATCAAGGCTTCAAAAAGCTCACATGGTGGGGTTGGTCGAACTAAAACGTGCAATTCTACCGTTCTCATTCAAAGTCATGCTAGCAATTGGAATTCATACGACACGATATTCCATCAACAAGCACACGGTCAAATCAAACAGACTAGACTCGGTCAACCAATTAACGAAAATTATACTCTACCATCACAAAGCGAAAGAAATTTTGAAAAATTTTATTGCGCCAAAAGTAAACAACAACCAACGAACATATGCCCAAAATTAAACAAAACCAAAGAACATGCAAAGCAATTGGAAATCATCCCCCCCACTTAAAGTAGACATTGTCCTCAATGTAAAGCATGTAGAAATCGACAATGCATAAAAAATGAAAAATGATGAAAGGGTGACTTCCCTGGGGCATCACTCGGTCGTGATGCCGAGGTGTAGGTGGAGCTATGACGACGGCGAAGAGGATGAATCGGTTTCGGCTAAAGACTCCGACGAAGAGTAGTCGGAAGATAGTTTGGGTTCCTCTTCGACGTCGGTCTCGACTCGGTCTTGTTTGTGTGACCCATGATGCCGGAGAAGATGGTGGATGCGGCGGTGAAGAGCGGTGAGAGGTGTTGCTGCAAGAAATTTGAATGGAGAAGATGGGTTAGAGTGATGGCGTGAGATTAGGGTTAGGAAAGAAATTTGGGGGTTTTGTGTTTATGAAAGATTTTGAAATAAAAGGGTTTAAGGAAAATATTTTTTTGTTATAAGGAAATATATATATAAATATATTTATTTTCTTATTTTTTTTTATTTTTCGATTTTTTTTTTTTCTTTTTTCGATTTTTTTGGATTTTTGAAAGAAAAACAAAAGGAAAAACAGGGGACGAAGCAGAAAGCTCGCTAATTTTAGGCGTGACCAGAGTGGTCACGCTTAATTTTGGTGATCTTTCTGCTTTTATGAAAAAACTTAAAATTAAAATGCGAAAAATTAAAAACGAGCATGGGTTGCCTCCCAAGAAGCGCCATTCTTTAACGTCGTCGGCTAGACGCAGTTATGCCTCAAGTGGCTTAAGTCGGAGGTTCAAAGCCATCACTATGCCAAGCTACCTTTAGTGGATCATCATCATTAAATTCACAAATTCGCTGCATCACAAAGTTAGTAGCATCTAAACCAAACATAGAGCAATCATTAGTAGAACACTTCATGGAATCATATAAATTAAACATCACAAATTCATCTTCAAATTCCATAGTAATAGTTCCATCATGCACATTAATTTTAGCCCTAGATGTTTTCAGAAATGGTTTTCCAAGAATGAGAGGGGCTAACTTACTAGATTGATCTTCATCCATATCAACAACATAAAAATCAGCATGAAAAACTAAGTCATTAACATGAACCAATACGTTCTCAAGAAAGTCATTAGAAGATGCAGTAGACCCATCAGTTAATTGAATAATCATGTCCGTTTTTCTCAATTTTTTCACATTCAAATATTCATAAATAGAACGAGACATGACATTTACAGAAGATTCAAGGTCTAGCATAGTATTATCAAGTTGCACATCACCTATCGTACAAGAGATAATAAACTTACCAGGGTCTTTGCATTTTGAAGTTACCTCCTTTTCAAGTGTTGGAGATTCATCTTCCATATTCTCCTCTTCATCGTCACTGATCTCATCTTCCCCAAAAATCTCATATTTTGTGACTTCATTCTCATATTTTGGAGGAGTGATCTCAATAACCTTAGATTGCTCGGTAAGTGTTTCCGTTGGTTTTGCGAGTTGATGGTCCACATTTTTCTCTCTCGACTCGCCTTCCTCCTCTTCATCGTCGCTGATCTCATCTTCCTCAAACATCTCATATTCTTTAAGAAGCTCATCTTCCCCGAAAATCTCACGTTCTCTGAGAATCTTATATTTTCCAACTTCCTTCTCATATGTTGGAAAGTCATCTTCTATATCCATCACTTGTTTACAGTTGGCAAAACGACCAGGGAATGGAGGAGGTATCACAAATGTCATCGGCTTCTTCTTGACTATGGGTTCTTCTTCTTTTTCCAACTCATTTTCCTCTTCATTCCTGGAGATTCGCTCGGGTTCTTTCAATTCTTTTCCGCTTTTCAAAGTTATAGCATTTGCATTCTCTTTTGGGTTCACGATAACTTGAGATGGAAGCTTCTCCGAGTTTTGACTTACCAATTCGTTCATAGTAGTGGCCATGTGACTCATTTGATTTTCTAGATTCTTTATAGCATTTTGGCTCTCTTGTAGAAATTGTTGAGTATTAGCAACCAATGTTTTAATCATATCTTCCAAAGACGCCTCTGAGAATTGGGTTTGTTGAGGAAACTGAGATCCTTGTTGTTCGTAATAGCTAGGAGGTCGTGGGGCATAGCTCAGATTGGAGTGATAGTGCCATCCTGGATTGCTAGTGTTGGAATATGGATTGTAATTACTCTGTGGAACACCCCAGAATCCATAATAAGCTTGTCCATACGACTCCTCTTGAACACGGAAGGCAGAGGATAATTTCTCTATGAATTTTGTTTCCAGTTGAATCCATGTCTTGATTGAACCAAAAGATAAATCGTAGTACCAATCCCTAGCATTGTCTGCTAAAGATAAAAGAAAGGCTCGAAACTTGATTTGATCTTCAGTGACATCCCTTGGTTTCATTAATGAACATACCGCATGGAACTCGATTAGATGCTTATGTGGATCATCTCCTACAAAACCATGAAAAGTAGGAAGTGAGCGAATAAATTCATCTGTTAAATCAAAATCAACTCTAAAAGTAGGGTATTGAAAGTAAGAAGATTGCTCATTAATGTTTGGCATAGCCCACAACTCCTTTAAAGTCCTCTCGACTGTAGTCATGGCATCTAAGAACGTTGCAAGATCTCTTTTTGTAGACGTTGAGCTCTTTTCTCAATTTGAGATTCACCTATATGAAGAGATCTAATAATACAAAAAAAAAACTAAACAAAAATATAGTAACAAAACAAATAAATCTATAACACCGTTCCCTGGCAACGGCGCCAAAATTTGGTGGGTGTCGAATCCAACAAAAATAAATAACCTACTCAAAATAATTTGTAATTAGCGATAAGTAGGGTCGATCCTCAGGGAACAGTGTAGATTCAGTTCCTAAAGTACTAATATCGATTGAAAAAGGGGGGTTTTGGATATGGTTAACTAAAACGAATTTAAAAGACGCAAATAAATTGAAAGCAATAAAACTAATTTCGAAATCAATGAGGTGAGGGATTCTAGTCTTAGGATATCTCGGTATTGATTTCTATTGTTCGATCATTAATTGCAAATAAAATAGTTCAAAGCTCTTTAGTAAATTAGCTATAGTTGTCAACAAACTCTGACAACCTCGTTTTTCCTTATGTCTTCGATAATCAAAACAAACTCTTTGATTATTGCCCTTATCGTTTAAACAACCCTAAACAAACTCTTAGGATTTAATTTATCGATAGCATTCAAGCACTAGAAAAACACTAATTCCGATCAATAAACACACAAACTCGGATTATTTAAACCGGATCACTAATTCCCATAACGACTAATCGAAAACTTGTCCATAATCAACGTCACTAACTGCTACGAATATTAGGGTTTACCAAACAATTACGGATTTGGGTCCTAATTAGCGGAATATAATCCTAACGACTAACTAATTGGCCAGATTAATCAATCGATTACGATATATTGTCAACAAAGCACCGGGAAAGAGTGAATACTCAAAGAACAATGAAAATAAAAGCACAAGCAATCTCACGAAATTAAAAGAAATCAAACCTTAAAATCCTTCGACTAGAATTATGTGTTTAGCAACACATAATCGAGAATCGTCTACAAAAGTTGAAGAGTTCGAAATCCAGAGCTAAAGCAAAAACGTGAATAGTAAAATAAAATATAAGGTAGGTCTTTGTGGAATAATATTCCACTTATTTAAAGCTAGAGAATCCTAACTAAACAAGGAAACAAATAAAAGATAGGATTTTAAGAATCCTATTCCAACTAGGATTGATCAAAACAAGGAAATAAATTCCTTAACATAAAAGAAAATAAATCCCAACATATTAGGGAACTAAAAACGTGTAGCATAAGTCGAAATCAGCCAAAAAGTCGGAATCCCGGATTTTTCTTCGTCCCAAGGCAGAAAGCTCGCATGTTTTGGGCATGACCAGAATGTCACGCTTAATTCTGGTAACCTTTCTGCTTCCAGCCATTTGCAAAGTCAATTTTATTCCTTTTTCACCCCTTTTTGTCACCTTTTCAATCCATCATCTTACAAACACCTAAACATGAAAATGGAAGCATAAATCTATAAGATATGGACTAAAAACATAACAAACGACTCAATATATCAATCAAGAAACGTGTACGAAATACACGTTAACAAATGATGTCAAATGGCTTCAAAATAAATGAATGTGACAAATGTGTTTACATTAAAGGCACTCCTGAAGCTTATGTAATTGTTTGTCTATATGTAGACGACATGCTAATAATGGGTAGTAGTCATGATATTATCATGAACACTAAGAAAATGCTAAAGAAGCATTTTGAAATGAAAGATATGGGAGTAGCAGATGTTATACTAGGGATCAAGATCTCTAAAACATCTGATGGAATAGTCTTAACACAATCTCACTACATTGAAAATGTATTGAAAAGGTTTAATCAATTTGATTGTAAACCTTCTAAGACACCTATGGATAGAAGCTTACATCTAGCCAAACACCATGGTGAACCCGTATCACAATTAGAATATTCACGGATTATTGGCAGTCTAATGTATATTGTAAACTGCACTCGTCCGGATATTGCTTACTCGGTAAATAAACTGAGTAGATTTACAAGTAATCCAAGTAGTGACCATTGGGCGGCACTGACTAGAGTTCTAAGATATTTAAAATATACTTGGAATTATGGATTACACTATAAGAGATATCCAGCTGTATTAGAAGGATACAGTGATGCTAACTGGATATCTGACACAAAAGACTCCAAGTCCACTAGTGGATATGTCTTCACGATTGGTGGTGGAGCAGTGTCATGGAAATCTTCTAAGCAAACATGTATAGCTCGTTCCACAATGGAATCGGAGTTTATAGCATTAGATAAAGCTGGTGAAGAAGCTGAGTGGCTTCGTAATTTCTTAGAAGATATTCCTTGTTGGCTGAAACCTGTGTCTCCCATACTTATACATTGCGATAGTCAATCGGCAATTGGGAGAGCACAAAGCAGCATGTATAATGGTAAGTCACGACACATACGCCGTAGACATAACACCATTAAGCAGTTGATCTCTAGTAGTATTATCTCAATTGATTATGTGAAATCAAAAGAGAACATTGCGGATCCGTTAACAAAAGCTTTGCCTAGAGATCAAGTATACTGCCTATCAAGGGGAATGGGATTAAATCCTACAACTTAAGGATCAACATAAGGGTAACCCTACCTTGTTGACTGGAGATCCCAAGATCTAGGTTCAAAGGGAAAAACAAATTATGTTAGATTCAGTGTCGCACTTGAAGGAGATAAATCTCCAACCCATTCCTAGGATAGACAAGTGCTAAAAATAAATCCTGCAGAGCGTAGGTGAGGTTAAGCTAAAGAAGCTTTTAATGATTCCTATACTGTCTCAAGGATGGTGAGACGTAATAAAGTGGAGTAAGGCAGGGTACTCTTAATAGGAGATCACCTATATAAGTGTGAAGTGAGGGCCGCTTCAAAAGGTAAACACTTATGAATCCAAGATGGTCCATGGCCAAAACGGACACAACAGTGAGAACTAAAAACTTGTTAGAGAAGTTATTGTGTGTGTATCATTGTCTTGGTTTACACAAAACGCTGATCAGTTCAAGACATCGCGTTCACTGCCCAGCAAGTAAATCCGATGGTATTACACTAGGGAAGGTTCAAAGCCAAAAACTACCTCTCTCGATGCAATTGCTTCTCGCTTGAACTCTCTTAAAACATCCGCATGAAACTTTGCATCCGCATGAAACTTTGCATAATTTTCATTCATGTGGGGGATTGTTGGAATTTGAATTTACATTTGTATAACTTTATCCAATTATTTGGGCAAGTTCCAATTGTAGAAATTGGAATATCTTTGGATAATATTAATCTACTTCTTGTGTAGATTAATTTGGTATATTTATATTCTCAAATCCAATTAGGGATGAATGAGAAATTAATGTCCAAAGTTAATAGAATTAATTTGAATATTAATTCAAATTAAATTCTTTATTTTATTTTAATTCCCAAATTAATTTCTAACCGTTGGATGAAGTTTTAATACGGATGGACGCGTCTGAATGCGATTTATGGCCAAGATCGCATACGAAATAATGCACCCGGTCCGTACACACCCGTTGGATCAAAAACGTACCTGTTGAAATGAAAAGGTATCTTTTTACTCTAAAAGGTGTCTTTTTGTTCTTAAAAGGTGTCTTTTTGTTCTAAAAGGTGTCTTTTGGGGTTGAAATGAAAAGTTGTGTTTGCTAGCCCACATCTTTTCATTTTCTATAAATAGGTCCCATAAATCCGAATTTATTATCCCATTCACAATTCTCTTCTTTCTTTTCTGGATTAAAATCATTAGTGCATTCTTACAAAATTTGAGAGTTCAAAACAAAGTTTTGTTCGCCGAGTTTCGAAATTTGTAGTGCTACTATTTCGAAACATTATAGTCGTTGAATCTTGGGAAACGATTGCCGTCAACCCGTAAGCACCGAGAGCGGGGCAATTTCGTTTCAAAGACAAAGAGTAGAACTCTTGCTTCGACTACACACATTCTAAAGACACTATCCCGAAGTGCTCTCACATAAATATTTCCAACAAGAAGCAACAAGGCTTCCATCATCCGGAGATTGATGACAATGTTGATGTTTCAGACGAATTGAAGAGTCACATAAATAAGAAAATGGTGTTCTTAAAGACTACATTTGGTTAGTTTGTAATTCTTTTTTACAATGTGCAAACTGCAAGGCTTTATATGATCGATTGAAGTCAAAATATTCATGGAACTAATTGCAAAATTGCAACTTTTGTACTTCAAGTTGGCGTGTACACGAATTTGATACTTTAAGGTGGACCACTTGCAATTTGAGTACCCTATGTTAAAAAAACCCAGCAATTTCAGTACAAATTTTGCTGGAAAATCATAATGTCGCCGGAAAAAGTCACATGACACGCACATGACTATTAATTTGGGGATTTTTCTGATTTTCCCTCCAAAATCACAAAATTGGGGGGAAATTTAAGATTTATTTTTACAAAAATACCCTCCAATCATATTTTTTTTCCTCAATTTAACCTCCCAGACCTGATTTCACTCCCAAAATTGAAGAACTTCATACGTACCTGCATATCCTCCATTTCACCCCGATTTCCTATTTTAATAATCACGGCGCTAGAATGTGGCTGGGGATGTTTGCTACGGCGGAGGAAGCTGCAAGAATTCACTTTCAGATTTTGAGAGTTTTAGGCAATGTGACAGGAGATTATCTTATTTGACTTTTATGATGAGAACACTATATAGTTTTCCATATTTATTCGCTCCTTAATCAAATTTCTAAACATTTTAAAACATAATTTTCAAAACATGTCAAAATACTTATAAATTGTATATATGTTTACTTATTCTAACTATTTAATATATTTTATATATTTATAAAAAGATCTACATATACAATGTGTATATAAATTTTTATATATATATACTATAATTGACATAGTTGCATATTCAATGATGAATTTTATATACATAATAATATAAAAATTAAATACAAGACATATATATTAGATATCAAGAAAGATTGGGCTTCCATTTACAGGAATGAATTATGAATTACTCTTTATTAAATTCTTATTATTAATTATATATTTTATTGCATACATACAAATAATAACTATAATAGTTCTAAACTATTTTGTAATATATGAGAAATTACTAATTCCACCCAATATAAAGTTTTCTATCCAAAAATAACCATACAAAACATTTTTCAATCTCAATCATCAAATCTACAAATTTTTCATTCTAAAAGAATCTAGAAAATTAGGATTAATAATTTATTGGAGTAATTAACCTTGACTTTTCAAAGAAAATAATTGATATACTAAGATGCTCTCAAATTGGTTTTTATTTAAAAAATATTAACTCATAATTCATATAAAGCCTTAATGTTGGAGGTATTTGGAAAGCAAAATTGGTGGAATGACTTTTTAAAATTGAAAAATATTTTCAAGAATTGTTTGGAAAGAAAAATTATTTTAGAAGAGCTTATCAACTTTTTAATAAAATATTAACAATAATATATTACCAAGGCATACACTAAAGAGATCTTATAAGTAAATAAACATAAGGATTAAATCCAATTGTAACGTGTTATTAAATGCACGTATCATTTAAGGCCATCACCAACTCAAAAACCCATTTTGTATCAAATTGGTGCAAAAATTGCACCAATTTAACGCAGCTACAGTAAATTCACTCCAACACAGAACACTATTCACTGCACCAAAAAGAAATCTTACGAATATTCCATTTTTCCATCTTTTTTATAATCTTACAATCTTTCACAAATAAAACTCAACACTTTTTGTGTTGTACACGTTCACCCCAAAAAATATACTTTTTAATAAAATTCACAAATAATAAAATTATTGCATTATTAAATAATTAAAAATTATTTTAATTGTATTTTGATATTTAATAATTAATCTATAACTCTATATATATTCTTTAATTAATTATTAAACTATAGTTATAATATAGTTAATTGTAAAATATGCATTTTATATAAGTCATACACAATTTTTTTAATAATTAACTTATACATTGAAATTAATGTTTAATTGAATAAATTAAATATAATATAGAAGGTATAATTATAACTAAAAAAAATTTAAAGGCCTAAATTGAAAATAATTCAAAATTATAAGGGACTACATTGAAAATCTAAATAAAGATAAGGACTAAAATAAAAGGCAAAAAATAAATAAAAAGAACAGGAAAATCACGCCAGAAATGGCGCCGATGGCGCATCACTATTCACTACGCCAAATGTGGCGCAGTGAATGGCGCCGGGTTGGAGCACCCCGGCGCCAAAAAGTGGGCCAACTAGCGCCAGATTGGCGTTGGTTGGAGATGGTCTAATGTGTCGGTAGTTTGGTACACAAAATGTAATTAAGAATTGCGCAAAGTACACACATCACGCAGTTTATAGGTTGTTTGGCGCACAATCTAAGTCAAATTAATTATACAATGAATTTATTTATCATATTTATAGTGTAAAAGTTAATAGATTGTAAAAAAAGAGAAAAAGAAAAGGGCAAGAAACTTATACATAGAAATGTATTTAACTGTGATTAATTCAAATACAGGGTCAGAAATTGAATTAATATGTCAAATAACTCTAGTTCATTTATAAGTGACACAAATTTAAATAAAACCATCAGAAATTATTAATCATGGTCATAATTTACATGTAAATTGTAAAAGTTCATCAATTTAACAAGAACCCCAATTTCCCATCCTCTTCAGGACATCGTGCAATCATTCCATAACTCCAAAATTGAATCTTATACAGGTTAATACAGTGATCAACCTTCAATTGATTTATATGCACAAAAATAAACATCCATGCAAACAACAAATATATAAGATTTATATTACCTTTTTTCCTAAGCAAATGTGGTTCTTTGAGGCACCTTTGATGAATTTTCCAGTTACAAAATTGAAAAAATCTGTTGTTTTGAGCTTGTCCAAGTATTCCAATCAATAGAATTGGCACTGAAAAAAACTGGATTTGGAAAATTGAAGAGGCCAACAAAAAATTCTGAAAATTTTGCTTAGAGGATTGAAGAAACAAAAATCTAGATTGAATTGTAGGAGAAAGTAAAGTAAAATGTCCTGTATTTATGGTGTATATCAGCCCACCTTTTTTATGAGGGTGGAGTTTGGAGGTGTTTGGAAAAACCCTAACCATGGTTAAAAACATGGTCAAATTTTAACAATGGTTTCTTTGGAGCTTGAAGGAAAAGTAGGGTCGTTGGGGGTGGTAGAGGGCGTGGATGGCAGCGGCGGCGATGGGTGTGTTATTAGTATGTAGACTGTCAATTGCATGAATTATGTTAAATTAAAACATGTCGCAATGTTACATTTGATGATCTATATGCATTAGAACACAAAATTAGATATTTCTCATAATGTATAATAGACGCACTCGTAGTTTTACCATAATGTATAATTCTCTAATATGCCTATGATCTATAAACTAGATATTTCTCATAATGTATAATGGACGCACTCGTAGCGCAATTTATAATACATCAAATTTGTCTTATTTACATAGATTTATGATTAGAGTGAGTGTTGATTTTTCAGACGACGGGTCATATAATTAAGGAAATGGTGTTCTTTTAAGACTACATATCTACAGTTGGGAATTGTTTTTTACAATGTGCAAACTATAAGGTTTTATATAGCCGTTTGAAATCTAAATAACCATTCATGCTAGAGTTTTATAAATTATGTTGAAACATGTTATTTTATTTTTTTCGTTAATTTATCAAATCAAAAATAAAAGGAACAAATTCTAATGATTATGAGACAATAAGATGAACAATGACTAGATCTGCTTCATTTTGGCATAACGTTTTGATATTTCTAAGATCATATTGTTATAAAGTTATTTATTTCACAAGTTTAACCTAAAATTAGAGTTTGTCAAAAGCACCTGTGTTTAGTTTTCGAAAAAAATAATTTATATATATCTAATGATATCAATAATGCTCCTATATATGTCTACGTAGAAAGACTACCTATGCTAATATATTTCTAAAATAAGCTAGAAGATCGAGGACATAAATCAACAAAAAAGGTTATGTGAATGATATTTAATGTAGTTTTAAATTAATTATTGGCTAAATAGAAAATAAAAACAATTCAACCTAAAAAGAAATTTTTCTTACACTTTTAATATAACTATAATATTTGTAGCATATTTATTTAAGAAGATTAAAAAACGCATGATTCATTAAGTGAAAGATGCTAACCGGATAGTTAGAGATGCCGCAGGCAAAGATCATATAGCCTAATTGACTGATGATGTATTTTATTTCAATTTTTTTGCTGATAGAGGGATCAAATGGTATAGTTTATTTGTTGGTATCTTAGAGGATTAAAAGCATGACTCATGTTTTCCAATTTTCACCTGTGAATATTTAATTACCCCACTTCATTTATCGACTCTATGCTATGCGATCAAATATTTCTTTCAAACATGAGTTCTAGACAAGGTATCAAACCTATGAATCTATTTTATTTGTGGGCGATGGTATTGCTCGTATTCATGGTCTTGATGAAGTAATGGCGGGTGAATTAGTCGAATTTGAATATTTAGGAAGTAGATCGAAAGAAAGGAAATTTGGATTATCCTTCCCCGATAAGTTTTAAAATTGCTAATCAAAGATTATATAAGTTTTGTGTATTAGAACTATATTTTGGTTTAACGAATTCTTTTATTATATAAAGCCTATTTTCATGTGCAGATGCATGTACAATTTCTTAGTATGTATAAATTTATATATACTATGTTCCATAGAAAAAAATGAGATGTTGATCATGCGAGTTAAATTTTGAATATATATGATTAAGGTCTTCAATTCGGAATTTTTCTTAAACTGTAATATTTTGCATGAATGATGAAACTAAGACGCAATGACATTGGATGTTCAAATAGTTAACTAAGTCAATTAAACTCTCATCTCGCAGTGAGATTTAATTAAGTATAAAAGAATTAATTAAAAATAATTTATTCAGTTAATGATCATATATTTATACATTTTTGGCAGGAAAGTTTTTTAAAGACGATGATATATCCATGTAAAAGTTATTGGAGTATCTTATTTACATTTCTTATCCTTTCTGATGACTAAAATAACCTTTTATGAATTTTATGCTAGAAATAAAGAGAATAAGCAATCAAGTTAATTAATTCTATTAAATATTGAATAAACTTAGCATTGTAATTTATGTTCTTCATTGCACACATTAGTATAGTCAATGAGTTGATGTTCAAGTGTAAATGAGTCGAATTCGAGGTGAATCTGATAATCTTTTTTGATTGAGCTCGTCAATTTCGATTCCAAGAGCTCGAGCTCCGTTGGCTTAAGAAGTAGCTTCACTTGAGCTCACGAGCCTCGGCTCAATTTTGCTATATTTTGAACTTCTTTCTTATTTTTATTTATTTAATTAATAACATAAAATATAATATTTTAAAATATATTGTATTAATAATGTAGCACCCCAACCCCAGCTTAATAGGGGCCGGGTTGCTACCGTGACTTTGAGCGTAAAAAAATATATTTTCGAAAGGAAATATAAAATCTAACCATGCGAAACTAACTTGTGTTATACCCACATTTGCAAATCAAAACCTTGTTATAAGCATATGAAAATGTTTACTTAATTATCGAAAATAGTAGTTTCTCAAAACATCAAGAATTATCTGATTTATAATCATTTACATATATTAAAAACATAACATATATACATGCTTCAAGAGGAAAGTCCATACAGCTGGCTACTCATCCGCTTCGTCGTAAGTTGGACCTGTAAAAGATCAAATCGAGCAATGTAAGATTTGAGAAATCTTAGTGGATAACGGTTATTAACTGTTACGTTGAAGAGATTAACCAATACGTCGAAAGCATCATCCAAGGTCCGAAGACCTGGCCTAACTCCAAGGTTCGAAGACCTGGTCTACTCCAAGGTTCGTCAACCTGGCCTAACTCCAAGGTTCGAAGACCTGGTCTACTCCAAGGTTCGTCAACCTGTCCTATCTTGTCTACACCAAGGTTCGTCAACCCCGGTACTTAACTCCAAGGTTCGTCAACCTGGTACTTTATCATGTCGTTTCATCTCATCCAACATAAGAGTTATTCTAATCAATATAACTGAAATTAAACGTTACCCACTTGACGTTTCACTTAGATGCGGGGATGGCTCCTGAAGTGTCCGGTCGTCTCGTACTGCAATCGGTCGTTCATCAAACATTTAGATTTTAAAACACATTCAAAAACATGTACATACATATGCTTCTATTCTCTTCATCAAGAATCATCATGGATGTGTCTCAAAATGCCTAATATCACTTTTAATCATATCAACACAAAATGATTTTAAACTAGCAACTTATGATTTAAATGCACTCTTCATTGTAACAATTTCCATAAATCATATATTCATTCAAAATTCATTAAATTAATCATGCATTTACTGAAATTCCTTATTTAATTATGCTAAAACAGTGGATATAATTTTAAACCACAAAAGCTTTAATAAAATATTTTTCATAATCGAAATTCGTTTGAAAATGCTCTAAAACCAACCAATCTTCTAAAATTCACTATAAATCGTATAGTTACTAAAACATTCTGAAATTTATAATATGAACTTCTAACATCATGTATATAAATGTAGTAAAACAGCTTTGAAAGATTCAAGTTGATCGATTTTATAAACATTTTCTTCTAGAGTTAAAAATCACAAGAAATTCATTCAAAACAGCACCATCTTTAAAAATTCACCATAATTCGTGTATTACTCCAAAAATCACTATATTTTAACCGTAGACTCTCAACACCATATAAAATAGCATACTAAAACAGTTTTCGAAAATTCTAAGTACAAAAATTTATAAGAATCGGTAAAGTGGACTGAAATTTCTAGAATTTTTCACAAATTGCTCACAAATTGCTCTAACTCACATATTTCCTCAATAAAAATATAATTTCGAGTTTTACAACCAATCATCCACAATAAAACCACTTTACCATCATATTGTTACACATGCAACAAGTTTAGACATGATAATCAAAACATGCAAAGTCAATTTCAAAATGCAATTTCACAATCAATACTCAAAATAACATATTTTTGAGGATCTATCACATTTAACCAATTATCCAACAAATTTCATCATACTTGTAGAAAATCACTTTTAAATCATATATGCAATAATTTTGGGTAAGAGAATTGAACATGCAAAGCCTATTTCTACATGTATTTGCACAATCCACACTTAAAATGACATTTAATTGATGATCAACCACATAAAACAACACATGAAACAAAACTCATCACATAGTGGACATCCTCTTTTGATCATACATGCAATACAATATTTAGCAACCTAATAATGTTCTTAGGGAAGAAAGTGATAAAGATTAGTAACAAGAAATGAAACTACCTCTTGAAAGTTCATCAAAATGTTCTTTATGCTTTATTGAAGACTAGTACACTTGAGTCCTTTCTACTTGCTATGCTCTTGTTCTTTATTCTTTTGTTGAGTAAAGGTTCTTGAAGGAGACAAAAATGGAGGTTCTCTTGAGAGGTATGAGATGTAGAGAGAAGGGAGAGAGAGTGCAAGAAGAGAGAGAGAGGCTTGAAGGGTGTAAATGATCCTAATGGTCATTTTGCATATTTATAGTGTATAAGATTTTTATATAATACATGTATATCTATATTTTGCATTATGTATATATATATATATATATGTATAATGATTTATCTCTTGTATTATACATATAAAGATGTGTAATAATTAGTAATCTTGATCCTTGTGTGGATTTGATGGAGACATGGGAGGTTGAGTGGGATTTTATCTAATGTGTCATAAACAATTAAATATAATTATGGTATCTATGCATGTATTTTCCTTCAATTTAAAATCATCCAGGTCACATAATTATTGAACATAAACTATATACTAAAAGAAATCCACTTAATTATAGAACACATTAGTCAACATATATATATAATTATTGAAATTATTTAATATTCAACTTATCTATTTTTCGTTCGTTCATAAAAATATTTCGTGTCGAGTGCATCACGATCGAACTCGGTCTCTTCGGGTAGCTATCCTGCAAGACTTTTCAAACTTGAGAAAACATCAGCTCGTTATTTTCGATTAAATGAAAAGCTCGTCTAAAACATTAAAGGAATGAGCAATAATAAAATATAAATAAAAATTGTATCTATATGCTAAAAACAATGCATGATTTTTCGAAAATGGGGTGTTACAAATAACATAAAATAAAATATTTAAAAATATAATTTAACTAATTAAACTAAAAGTAGAAAGGGAAAATTACATTTACCTCCCCTCTAATATGTCGTAATCACAGAAAAATTCCCTCAACCTTTCATAATTACTCAGACCTCTCCTCTTTCAAGTTTTGCTTACATCTGATTCCCCTGACGTGAATCTGCCCGAGACGGTAAAAACTATAATTTGCCCCTACTATTTCTGAGGAAAAAAAATAAAAAAACAAAACAAATTGTGAAATATGAAATGACCGAAATATCCTTACCTCCATTTACATCAAAATGTTCCACCATTTTCGCGCTCAAACTCCATTTCCCCTCTCTAAGAATGAACCCTTCTTCTCCGCTGCAATTTTACAGTGATCGTGCCTCTTGGACGCGTCCAGCCATTTCTTGTCACTCGTCGACGTTTGTACTTCACTCACAAGGGGAGAATTTCGCCTTCAGGTAAAGTTTTGAAACCCTAGCAGTTCTTTTTTTAAAATCATATGATTAATATCACACAAAGTTGGTTTTCTGCTTGCTACAGTGTTTTTTTGCCAACATTATACAACTTTCTTTTTTCTGTAGGGTTATTTTACCAAAATTCCAAAACCCTAGTTTAAGATTTAGGAAAAGACAGTTCTTTTATGTTAAAGACAATGCTTTTCATGTATTTTACTAACTTAGGTGTTTTATATGTATTTGTACAGGTATGGCACTTCGTGGGAAGTATAACATTGTACTTCACATACTAGGTGAACAAGAAGTTATAACAGATGTGAATTCAAGGTTTTATACACATAGAAACTTGTTGGAAGATGTGAACAAGTCTACATTACTGCCTAGTTCAGTTTCTTTAACTATGGATTTATCATATGAGGTCGAAGGTACGTGTCAAAGGTTTCTTATAATAAGTAATGAAGACATAAGGGATATGTTTATCAAGAATAAAAGTACAAAATAAGTGTATATTTGGATTGAGTTGAATTTGGTTGAACCATTAGCAACTGATAGAAGCCAGGGATCATATGTCATAAACGTGGATGGCAGTGATGATGAAGGTGCTGAGAATGAAGCAGTTGACGAAGAAGATGTCCATGATCAATGGCTTGAGGCAGCTATAGATTTAGAGGCTGATGGTGAGGATGGCAATAGGATGGTTGGTGAGGATGGCAATAGGATGGCAGTAGGTGAGGAAATATTTTAAGTAATGTTCGCGAGGGTGATAATAGGATGGTTGATGAGGCTGGTGAGGCTGATGAGGGGGCTGCTGCTAGTGAGGGTGATGATGAAAGGGCTGCTTGTGAGGGGGCTGCTGCTGGTGAGGGTGATGATGAGGGGGCTGATGATGAGGGAGCTGATGATGAGGGGGCTGCTGCTGGTGAGGGTGATGATGAGAGGGCTGCTTGTGAGGGGCTGCTGCTGGTAAGGGTGATGATGAGGGGGCTGATGATGAAGCTGATGATGAGGGGGCTAATGATGAGGTTGATGGTGAGGGGGTTGCTGCTGGTGAGGGTGATGATGAGGGTGATGAATCAGATTATAGTGTAAATGATGAGTCTGATGATTTTGAGGAAAATGTTGAGGCTGAATACATTCCAACAGAAAATGAGCAAAACATTCCAACAGAAATCGAGCAGGATGGCAATGTTGAAAGGATGGTGGACAGTGATGATATAATGAGTGAGTACAACTCGGATGATTATTGTGGTCCTGAAGATATGAATATTTCTGATGAGGGTGTAGTAGACCCCTTAGACCATGTGATCAACCGTCATGATGTAGAGGCTCATGAGGGAATGGAGTTGAAGGTTGGTGATATTTTTTGAAAGTGTCAACATTCAGAGAGGCTTTGAGAGAGTATTCAATTCAGGAGAGATTCGAATTGGCAAGGGTAAAAAATGAGAAAGCAAGAGTGACGGTAAAGTGTACTGTTAAAGGTTGTCCATGGAGAATACATGCATCTCCATTGGCAGATAAGGTTACCTACATGATTAAAACACTTAAAAGAGAGCACACTTGTGTAAGGGTCAATGGAAAGAAGCATGCTACTCCCACTTGGATTGCAAGCAAGTTGGTAGATGTTTTAAGGGCAAATCCTAACATGAAGTCAAAAGGCATCAGGCATCACTTACAGAAGTATGACCTGGAGGATATACCTTATATGAAGATTTATAGGTCAAAGCTGAAAGCGATGAAGATGGTAGGAGGCATATGGCCTATGCTGAAATGGTCAAAAAAGCAATCCTGACAGTGTTGTCAAAATTCAGTCATCTCTGGAAAGTGGAGATGAAGAATGGGGATCTTCATATGCAGTTGTTGTACCAAAATTTGAAAGGATCTTCATTGGCCTGCATGCTCTAAAACAAGGTTTGGTGGAAGGATGTAGTCCATTTTTGGCCTTTGATGGGTGCCATCTCAAGGGTCCTTATGGAGGTGTTTTGTTGGCTGCCATCTCTTTGGATGCCAATAATGGATTATTCCAACTTGCTTGGGCTATTGTTGAATTAGAATGTAAAGATAGCTGGTGTTTCTTTTTTCGATGAATTGATGAAATGTTGGGAGGGTTTAATCAAGATAGGTCATGGATTTTTATGTGTGACAGACAGAAGGTATAATTCTCTAACTTACATCCACCACCCCTCTATAATTTGGAAATTACATAAATCCCATCTCTTTGTTATTTTGTAATGTTGTAACTTACATCCACCTCCCCACTTATTGTTGTAGGGATTACTGGAGGCTATTAGTGACATGGTGCCCCATGTTGTGAATATATAGGAGGTGTGCTAGGAACATTTTGGCCAACTTTAGGTTGAAGTTTCTTGGGAGGCAGCTGAGGAAAATGTTCTGGATGGCTACAAGGTCATACAATAGCTATGGCTTCAATTTTGCTATGAACAAAGTGAAGGAAATGAATTATGATGCTTATGAATGGCTCATGTAGAGTGAGCCCCACATGTGGTCTAGGTCTAAATATTCCACTGACCTAAAAAATGACCATGTCACAAACAATATGGCTGAGTCATTCAATGCCTGGATAGGTGAGTTTAGGACAAGAATGTATTGCTATTGTTGGAAGGCATCAGGAGCAAGGTTATGACAAGGATGCATACCTGAAGACAGAAATGGTTGAATTGGACGAATGAAATTATGCCAAAAATTCTGAAGAAGGTGAATGACCAAATTGCTTGGGCAAGACATTGCAAACTGAGTATTGCAAACTCAGCAAAGTATCAAGTGAAGGACAAAAACATGTCTTACATTGTAAATCTTGAACAAAAGACATGTGAGTGCAGGATTTGTGATGTATCTGGGATACCATGCAGGCATGCATGTTCTACCATTGCACATAACAGAAACATAGTTGAAAAATTCACAAACAAGAGCTACTGAAAGGAAAAAATACATGCTGAGTTATGCTGACATGATCCATCCAATATCAGACCACAAATTTTGGCGACCACTTGAGGATGTTGTGCCACAAATTATGATGCCTCCTGAACTGAGAAGGCTACCTGGCAGGCCTAGAAAAAATAGGAGAAAGGAAGCTTGGGAGCCAAGTGCAAATGCAGGTGGAGAGGATGGTCCTGCAAATCCCACACAATACAAAATTTCTAGAGTTAAGTGTAGAGTATGTGGGCTATTTGGCCACAACAAAAGAACATGTCAGAGAGCACAAGGTGGAACACAATCAAGGTAGAAAAAAAAGAGAAAGACTGGTGATGATAATACCCAGATACACTGATCATCAATTTTTTTCAATTATTATACATGTAATATTAGTTGCTAAGTTCCTTATAAATTTGCTAGAATCAGATGGATATGGATGACATCACACTTGGAGAGATCCTAGTCAGGATGAGGTCAGATAGAAGAACAAACACTGCTGCACATGATCATGAGGCTGGACATTCAGGTGTGAATGATGGTCCAAGGGTGAATGATGATCAAGAGCTATATGTTCCAACTATACAAGAGCCCTATGATCAAGAGGCAGGTACTTCAGGGGTTGGGGACATGGAATTTGATACTACACTTGATCCCTCATTTGATCATTTGTTTGACTTTTAGATATCTAATTTAATAGGATTTATGGGGTATTAAGGTGGTTTGTATTTAAGGTAGTTTTTGGTGTGTTTTTGTTGTTGTTTTGTGGATGAATTTGTGAATTGATGTGGATATATTTTGTGGATGGATGTAGATGCACTAGTGTAGTGGATTTTTGGTAAACTTTGTTGTTGTTGAAACTAACATGTTTGGTAAACTGTTTTGGTAAACTTTGTGTATACTTTTGTTGTTTGGTGTGTTTGGGTATACTTTGTTGTTGTTTGGTATGTTTTGTAATCTATTTATGTGTATCCTACGAACATGAACATGAACATGTTTGGTGTGTTTTGTAAATGGATAATCTAGTAAACTTGACAAAATAGGTAGTGTTCTACCATTATATTGGCTCTTTCTAGTGTTTTACATCTTGAACAATAGTAGTACTTGACAAAATAAGTAGATGGCTAATATGCATAAATTTAGACAAATCAATAGATAGTTTAACCTAATATATGAATCATTTGCATTTATTTGGACAAATTTGGGAGCTTCTTCATTGATTCTTTGAGGGTTGAAGCTGTCCTCGACTTCATGTTCCACAGATTGGTTATGTGGCTCGCACCAATGAGAGAAGCCATGAACCGCACACCTGTAATACAACCTCCCGGGATTATCTGAAGACTCCGAAACATAAATTGTAGTTTTTCTCCCACATTGCCACTTATTACATATCTCTTTCCTATAATTGAAACCCAAAACACTAGAGGATTAACTTGATGAAGAAATTTTTTCAATTGAGATTCATAGTTAATTATCATAATTTGGTACATATATATATGCATAATTCCAACGGTCAGCTGCAACGGTCATATTTTTAATTTTACAAAATATTACATTTGCACCCCCTCAAATGATAAAATAATAACAAACACAACCCCTATAACGGTCATATTATGGCCAAGAAAAAATATTACATTTACACCCCCTGAGGGTATTTTCGTCAATCAAAAATCTGACATCATTGGCAAGAGGATGACGTCATCAATTGATGATGTCATCAGGGGTAAAATAGAAAAAGTACAAAACTTTTTGCTGACATCAGCAAAAATCTGACCGAAAACAAGGACAAGGGTTGCCCGTGTTATGAAAAACTTGAAAGAGGGGAGGTTCGAGTAATTATGAAAGGTTGAGGTGATTTTACTGTAATTACGACATATTAGAGGGGAGGTAAATATAATTTTCCCAAGTAGAAAAGCTTGAGAGCAAAAAATCTGGCTTGAGTTGATGTTCATGTATATACTTCCTAAATAATCTTGTATCTATTTTTTAATTGGTTATATAATGATTCATATTTTTGTATTCTACAACATGTTATTTCTAGAATAGATTATTTTTATCAAATGAGCAATATAAAGTTGTACAATGCACTTTAAATAATTTAAAATTGCATTTCAGAAATTTTGACGCATATTCGACGTGATTCTATAAATAAAAAAACTTAAATTGTAATCGATTACCATGTCAATTCTCGTAAAATGCCATATCACATATCTTAATCAACATGTACACAAGTAACCTTCTCATCATAAAAGTCAAATGAGAGAATCACATATCACATTGCCCAAAACTCTCAAAATCTGAAACTTAATTCTTGACTAAATCAACACTTAATACTCTTTACTATATATTATTACAATTCTCATTTATAAATTCATTAAAAACATAAAAGTTTACATATTCAAGTAAAACAACTCCAGATAGTATTAACAATCATGAAAGGTAAAAGGATAAAACTCGAGCAGATACCTGACGAAAGCAAGAGAAATGGCATCTATAAGAAGAGGGTAGAAAGTTTGACAAAACAAGCTCATGACCTCTCTATTCTTTGCGGAGTAGAAACGGGAATCGCAATCCTCAAGCCAGGTGAAAATAATACAGTGTTATGGCCATCCCCAAAAATCTTTGGCGAAAGGGTGCGGAAATTCATGGACTTTCTCATTCAGAAAGGGCAAGAAAATTGATATTACAAGAAAAGTGCTTGGAGAAAAAACATAAGGATGAGACGGATAATGTCTTAAAATTGCGTCATACGAATGAACAAAAATTGTATGAACAGCATATAAGAGCAATGATGCGGTGTAATGGGAATTTAAATGAATTTGATTTGGTTCAGTTGAACTGTTTGCAGTCTTTTGCAGGTGAAATGCTCCAAAAAGCTGAAAAAGATGGATTTGGAGCTTCAAAATGATCAAGAAATCACGCCATAAACGGCGTTGATTAACTAGTGTAAAACATGTGCACAAATGTTTAACAATGTGTATTATCATGTTATGTATTCTAATTTAAACTTCCACTTATCTTTTTACCTTATTATTGATAATATTTTGGTCAGATTTTTCATGCACTAAGTACTATAGTTTAATGTTAACTCTCTTCCACACCTTATTTATTCAAAATAGTATATAGTATATAATCAAATGCATATTATTTTTCTTGGAAAAAAAAAAGTTATGCTAATGAAAACATGGAATATATATTCGAGATAGGATAATTGCACAATTTAGTCCTCAAAATTGGAATGTTACATCATTCTTCATCTGCACACATGGACTTGCACCTCAACAGCACAAAACGACATATCCTTTAATCTAATGATGATGAAAGCAGTTCCATTCATTATATGTTTTTTACATACTGGTGATGAAGTATAAGGAAAATCACCTTAATAATCAGTATTGTGATGAGATTTTAATCAAGGTTATCATAAGTCCAAATAATGTAGATATTGTTTAATTTGGTGAATTTGTGAAGTTTGTGAAAGATCCATTCGATGATGTTATGGAAGTTGAAAGGATGGCAATGGACATGGGGCAGTAGAAAAATGTTGCTTTTGTGTTGCGAATTTTTTGGCGGTGAGGGGGGTGGCGTCGTAAGAGGGTCGTTGGGGGTGGTAGAGGGGGTGTAGAAGGCAGCGGAGGCAATAGCGTCGAGGAGGAAGGTTGACCAGAAGCAACAGCGGCAGGTGCAGTGGCGCTGCTTGCAGCGGCGGCGAGTGGTGGGGGTGTTCTTATTATATTTCTCATAATGTATAATGGACGCACTCGTAGCGCAATTTATAATACATCAAATTTGTCTTATTATCATATATTTAGGATTAGAGTGAATGTTGATTTTTCAGACGACGAGTCATATAATTAAGGAAATGGTGTTCATTTAAGACTACATTTCTATAGTCGGGAATTGTATTTTACAGTATGCAAACTACAAG
This sequence comes from Verbascum thapsus, assembly GCA_963669365.1. Taxonomy (NCBI): domain Eukaryota; kingdom Viridiplantae; phylum Streptophyta; class Magnoliopsida; order Lamiales; family Scrophulariaceae; genus Verbascum; species Verbascum thapsus. The sequence goes on from OY770120.1 coordinate 3,788,219, forward strand.
GTTTTATATAGCGGATTGAAATCTAAATATCCATCCATGCTAGAGTTTTGATAAATTTTTTGAAACATGTTATTTTTATTTTTCTCGTTAATATGTGAGATCGAAAATATGAGGAACAAATTAGAGTGATTATGAGACAATAAGATAAATAATGACTATATTTACTTTAACTTAATTGTCATAACATTTTGATAATTCTAAGAGCACGTTGTTATATAATTATTTATTAAACAGGTTTAACCTAAAATTAGAGTTTGTCGAAAGCTCCTATGTTTAGTTTACCAAAAATAATACCTTATATATGTATAATGATATTAATAAAGCTTTTATATATATACATAGACTATTATAAAATGGAATTTGCAGGAAGCTAAAGGTCATTGTATATGCCTAAAATTTTACTCAATCATATTCTTTGTGAACCACTTAAATTAATAACATACACTGCAAAAGCTTTATAGATATACATTTATAAAGCCTTATTTATTATTGATTAATCACAAGTACATGCACATTTATTTAACAATAACAATAAAAATCTTTTTTTTATTTTAGTATAATATTAGATTATTAATATAGGAGGTCTTTTGGTATTTAGAAAAATTAAGAAATGTAAATTGTGTATATAATCCGAAATGATTCACGCTTTATAAATAAAATTAAATATAAATATAAATAATATATATGTATATTTATAATAATATATAATATATAATGAACAAATTAAATCATTTATTATTAAAGTACATATAATAAACTAACACAATAATAAGAAATAGATCCAATCACTTTTGAATGTATACAATGAATTAATTAAATCATTTGTCATAATAATACATTCAATGAACTAACACTAAGTTTTAAAGGAATAAAATTAATTACAAGTATAATATATTTACTCAATTGACCTTACCTTTTTTTCAAGTATAATATTCATATAGGGATATTTTAGACTCTTCAAAAGAGTTAAAAAATGTAAGTCACTCTCTTAACATTCACACTTTTATAATAGTTATAGATCATAGATATAGATATATGTTATAGATATAATTAATGGTTGATGATTTTTATTGAACATAACATGTCTAAAGCTACGCTAAAGACCTTTAATAATCAAATTCATATATTGACTTGTGAACTATTTTAGTCCCAATCCATGAACCTTGAATAAAATGATATAATTATTCACTTTGATACACACTACTTATTATTTTGTCCTTTTGTTTCACTTTTTTATCATTTAAAAGTGAAATATTCACATATTCATCAAAAAGTTTAGAAAAACCACCCATACTTTGATAATTGAAAAAAAATAGATAAAATTGAACATTTGTCGAAGGATGCACCTTTGGTCTGTTTGAATATTTGAAAATTTTTGCATGTGAATTTAGATCTAATTTTTAGATCCAAATAAACTCAAACCTTGTAATATCGTCATTTTATTATCAACCTCATTGTCAATATAGAACTTAAATAATTTTTAATTATAAGATAAATTGATTGGTTAATACGTAAATAAATATATATAATGAATAAATTAGTGCATAATAGTAACTAATACTAATTCAAGAGATTTAGAACACATGAGGTCTAATATAATTGAAATGATAATAAAGGAAAGAGAAAAACAATAAATTGCCATGCTTCCCAGAAAACCACATTCGCAATTTTTTGAAGATTTTTGCAAGTGAATCTGTATCTAATTTTTAGATCCAACTAAATTCAAATTTTGTAATATCTTCATTTTATTATGAACCTCATCCTCAATATGAACAACATTCAATTGAGAAACAATTCAATGGAATTTGCTAATTTATAGACAAAAGGAATATATATGATTTAACCTATTCATATTCTCATGGATAATTCATGTTAATATACATTGAACAAGGTTATTTAATATAAATTCAAGTTCATGTACACTAATTTGATTGCAATAATATTAATTTTAATAGTTTTCCAAATTAAATATTAATTTATTACTATAAGGTTATTTTGATCTTAACAAAAAAGTTAAGAAATGTAAGTCATGCTAAATTATTCATACTTTTAAAATAATTATATTATATATATATATATTGTATATATATATATATTATAGATAGATAAGCTTTTGAATTAATTTATTACTATAAGGTTATTTTGATCTTAACAAAAAAGTTAAGAAATGTAAGTCATGCCAAATTATTCATACTTTTAAAATAGTTATATATATTATATTATAGATAGATAAGCTTTTGAGGGTAATTTTTTTGTGAATTAAACCTTACTTCTTAGTTTTGTTTTAGTGGTACGATTGACGGTTTGAGACTAAAAGTATTTGATTACTTCCATGTTATGTGAGTATTTGATTGTTTCAACGGTAGTTGATTGCTAACTTGTTGTTCATTTGCTAGTTGTTGGTTGCTAATTCGTTATTTATGATTGATAATCATGGTATCAAAGTGACAAAGTCATCTAGTGCTACTAGTAGGAATCATGGGGGGGCCCGGGGGGGGGGCAAGTGTGAAGCAAGAATTGCAATGTTCACCTAAGGCTTGATCCTTCAAGTTGCAATCGCGGGGCGTAGAATGTGAAACCAGCATTGCATTTCTCGAGTGAGATTATGAAATATTGCAATATCAATATATGACAACATGACAGTGATAACACTGATGATGAGATCGTTACTGTAGTGTTTGAGCAAAAGCTGCCCGTCATGAGGATCGTCATAATCTCAATTGTGAGGTATAATATTTGGATCCAAGATCAAGCTTATGAGATTCCATTCCAATATAAAGTTTTATATAACTAGTAAAATGCACGTGCTTCACACGTAAAATTGGTTTTATATATTGAAATAGTTAGAAATATTCAAAAATAATTTTTAATTAATATAAAACCTAGACAGTTGATTTATCAAATGTTAAATTTTTTTAGTTTATTTGTTAAAGTAACATAATTATCATCATCTAAATATGGATTTCATTTCAAACTAATTTTTATATATTTAGTCAATATTATTTTTAAACATATTAAATATCATTATTAAAACAAAATACAATGCACAGTCTATGAATATGAATATGAACATGAATATGAACATGTTATCTAGTCAAATGAATATTTTTTTAATTGTAGCAAGTTAAAATAAGAAAAAAACCTTAAGTAATTTATAAATGTTCTTTCCCAATAAAAAAACTTTATTACTCAAAATGTGAAAGATTTTTAATTAACCGAATTTTGGAGCTTTTGACCAATTAAATTTTAGATAACTCATTTTTTCATAATTTTAGAAAAAAAATACTAAACTTCCCTAAAATACATTTTTATGCCCATTCTATAATGCTTTCATTTGAAACAAAAGTTGAGATTAATAATATTTTTAATTAAATTATCATTGATTTAGGTCGAATAAAAATATCAATATTATCAACTTTTCGATTTGGTAACTTTTATAATATGAATTTTAATTGTAAGTTGAAGTATCTCGAATGTTGTTATAAAAAAGGAGTTAGTAAATTTTCTATGGTATGAGAAGTGGCAATTCTTGACAATAACTATTTAATGTTGTTATAAAAAACAAGGAGTTAGTAAATTTTCTATGGTATGAGAAGTGGCAATTCTTGACAATAACTAAAATAGAGCTTGAGATAGAAAAAGTATTAAGTTTTCACAAACTTTGTAAAAGATCATTATTAAAAGTAGTAAAACTATTATGGTTATTTTTTTAATCTTTTAGAGAATTTTATATATAAGAGTTCTTTACCATTGGAAAAAATATTCCAAAGTAAATATTTCAAGCTAATTAATTAAGATATAGAATTTATTATATTATAAAAAAATATTATTAGATTCAAAAGAGCTAGGAAAATAACCAAATACATATGATTTTTACTTATCTTCATGTGTTATACTAACATGCATATTTTATACTTTTAACTTCATATAGAAAAATAAAATAATGTAAAATTTTGAAACTATTTTGAATGTGTGAATCAATATTGTAAGTCTCCATTATATTATTTACCTATTCATTATTTAAATTATTATAGAAATACTGTGTCTTAAATTATATTAAACAAAACCAATAGTAGTTAGATAAAAAAATTTAAATTTATAAATTTTATAAAGTTAATGAATATTTAACTTAATGATAATCCAAAATCAAAGTAGACATGTATACATGCTAATACCAAAAATAGAAGTTTCTTATTATGAATTTTTATTTATTGAAATCTTATAAGCATTACAAATCATATTTTTCATATAAATGTAAGAAAGTTTTGTGGAACACAGTAAGAAAATTAGAAGCAAAAAGAAATCAAATATTAATATTATAATTATAATAGTTGCTGAAGCATACGGTTAATATTCAACTCATAAATAAGATTAAGCTAGTATCAGACCTTTGTAGCAGCATTGATTTGTCTATCTACCAATTCTGGACGACCAACATTACCAATTCTGGACGATCATGTTGGTCCTCCAGTCACTTCTTTCTTCTATCTCCCAATTTTGCATCATTTTGAAAATCCTTTATTGCAATATAATAGCAATCCCGATGTTGTCGTCCCCTTGGCTGCGTCCACCTATCCCCTTGTTGAAATGCACCCATGATTCATGTCGATTTTTTCTAAGCTAGTTTCACATGAAATTTTTTGACAAATTAAAAATATATCATACTATTAGTGTACATATTAAACAATAAGTGCACATTATATGTTAACAACGGTTACTGTAATCAAGTCAGTGAGGATCATCTATTCCAAAATGGTATTCCATCTTCTATTCCAACCGTTAGATGTTTGACATTTGTAATTTGAATTAATCCATGTTTGGCTTGTATTTTTTTAATTTACTTAACCAAAATTAAAGGAGATAAATTAAGAAACACAATAAGATGACTCTATTATTTAAGAAACTCATTAATTTTATTGATCATATACAAAATATTTTTGGTAATATATATATATATATAATATTTGTGACAATCTTCTGAACCATATCCATTTTCTGCTTGCATTCAAATTTAACGAGTGTTTAATGAGAATTAAAACTTATGTATGCAACTTTTCTTTTATATATATATATATATATATATATATATATATATCTGTTAAAATGGATTGTATTTTTTATTTATTTAATCTAAATTAAAGAATAGATAAATTGAAAGCACTATAAGATAGTTTTGGAAACAAATGTTACACATCTTAATTAAACATAACACATCTTGAATTTCCGTGTTTTTGGATTCAAATGGATTTCTAATTAAAACAATGGGTTTTTGGATTCTAATGGATTTGTAATCAAAACAATGGAGTTTTTAATTGGTGATGATAAGGAACAAATGTATATCTTCGTGTTTTTGGATTAAAAATTGCTTGAAGGAAAAGAAATTAAATAGATTTAAATCTATTATGGAATTATAAGAATAAGTTATACACAACAAATCCGCAATCAAATCAATGATTCCCTTGTTTTCCTTAATCGAGATGTAATATTTGATTAAGATCCATTTATGATGATTTTCCCAAAACTATCTTATTGTGTTTCCTAATTTATCTATTCTTTAATTTAGCCAAACATGGATTAATTCAAATTACAAATGTCAAACATCTAACGGTTGGAATAGAAGATGGAATACCATTTTGGAATAGAAGATCCTCACCGTAATCAAGCAGTGCCCATTATATATTAACATCGGTTACTAAAACCATTAGTCTTCTACGGATTCATTTTGCATAAATGGAAAGGTTGAATGAAATGTTTGTGACTCTTCAACTTAATTTTTACATCTAATCACTTATTATGTAATTAGTGTACACGTAATTGTCCATCCATTTGAATGTTTAATGTTAAATATGTTATTATTATTATTATTATTATTATGAAAAATATTATTTATATTAGTTTAGTCTTGCAAGAATTAAGTAAGAGTATAAAACCTATCTATAAAGGGATCTTCAATTGCCTTTAGTATCTATCTATTATGATCTTTTCCATTATTTGATGCTTTTTTCCATTATTTGATGCTTGATTGTTTAATAGTTTTTAAAGGAGAAAATGGATAGTCACAAGGGCAAAAAAAAACAATCCACATTTTTATATGAGTATAGATTGTATTGCATAATATTACCAACTAATTCTATTTAATTTTTGGAAATCATATATTTTATTTAGATTTTATTCCCTTTGCCTAAAAGGAATTTGTATCACTTTGTGAATTACTTATTGTATCCATTATATATATATATATATATACAACTCGCCTCCCACTGTCTCTCCAATTCTTGCTTTCTGATTAGGTTTGGCTCTCTCCCTTTTTTGTATCAATTTTATTTGTCTCTTTTTTGTTTGGAATTAATTTCTTTTAGATATTGGAAAAAAATGAAGTTCGAAATTAAAACCTGAATACATACATATCAATACTAAAGTTGTTTCTATTTTACGTGTCTGTGAAATAAGCACATCATATTGTGTGTGTGAAATAATTATGCACCAAATTAAAGTAGTTGTTTTTGTGGGACAATAATTTTACATCATGAATTTGTTGTTATGCCCTTCTCCTTTGTGATTTAGCCAATTCACACGAAAAATAGATAGCAATGAAATAGCCTTATATTCACTTTAATTTGTAGTTTGGGAAAATCTCTTTCAAATAATTGATGACAATAATAAGGTCATAGTTCTAAATTGTTAGTTCAATATTCTTTTAACCCTTTTTTTCCTTTTCTTTTTCCAGGGTGATTCTCTTCCATCGATAACAATGATGAAGAGAAACAACATCAAGGCGTTCATTCGAAATAATAAGACCCCATGTAGGGTTTTCTGGAGTTATATGTATACTATATGTTTCATTGTGGGTTGGGTATCATTTTATTATACAAAAATGTGTAATGATTATATGAGTTTGATGGAAAGGGGTAACAAGTTGAAGATGAGTATGCATGTCGTCTTTGGTTTAGGAGTTTACGGACTAGTAATATTTTTGGTTCTACCACTGGTTTATCTCCTCCATCAACCCATAAAAGCAACAGTTGAAAATGCTAAGAGAGTATTGGGGACTGTTGTAGTGGTTGTAATATACAAGTTTTTGTTAAGAACAACTTTTCCAATCATTTGTGTGTGCATGAGTGATTTCCTAGATACGCCATCTCTTTGGACATTTATCGGCATAGTTGGAAGTATGCATTGCCTATTTGTAGGCTATACAAATCCCGATGATTATGGAATATCGGATGGCTTCTCCGGTTTGCTTATGGCAGTCTTATTCAACTTGCACAATACCATCGGAAAGTTTGTATTTGGAAATATTCTGTTATACTCAATGCGCATTTATGACGGGAGAAAAGTTGATGATAACGCTCAGGTTCGGTTCTCAACCCATCCTTGTTGCATAAATGTGAGTTTACATACATAAAGCTAAATATTTTGTTAATTAATTATGTTGTTTTTTGGTCCAGGATTCTAAAAAGGAGGAGATGTGCTGAAGATGGGGTCGTTACTCGAACACAACTTCATATATAATACAATAGATTAGTGATATAAACAGGACTGCTATTATCATGTTCACATTGAGATGTTAATCTTGTGTCATAATGAGTTATTTGTCAAACATTGTGAATTGGAATCTCGTTTATCTCCTTATTCTCTCGTTTAAACAATAAACTAAATAGTTGAACTATATCAAACTAATAACCTTCAATGCTTCTCACCATATATAACTTCCTAACAACATTAACAAACGATCAATGAAAACTCCAAAAGAAAAGAGCCAAAACAGTGACGGGCGATATAAATTTACTTGAAATCAATTTATTAGCAAAACTTGTGTAGGGGTGTGGTATGTTCACAAATATAAACATTTTAACCATATTAAAAATGTGAGAAATTAAAAGAGAAACTAATAATGCTTTTCTAAATTATAGAAATATTAAAATTCTAGAATTATAGTATTAGTGTGAATACACAATCATATGTTGTTTTATATAAAGATTGATTTATATAATAAATTCAAGCTTGTATAACTTAATAATGAGTTTCAAAAGTTATGTTTGAACTTTGTTTGATTGTTAATCGAGTCGAGTTCAAACGAGTTTTAATCAAACCTAACACGAGTCGTCATTTGTACACAGATGGCGAGTTTGAATTGCATTAGAGCTCAGTTTCTTAACTTGAGCAACAAACTATGGACTCGTGTTTTACAAAATAGGTGGTACTCAGTATTTTGTGTAGTAGTAGTTCATATAACTTCACTACTCTGTCTATGGGTCACCTTAAGTGAGGCTTCAGTGTCTGTGGGTACCTGCAAACCATCCTCAGTCAGCAGAATTCATTACTACAACTCCTCCTCCAATGATCGAGCCGAACAACACATCTATAACTTGTTCACCAACTCACATTGGTTCAATGAATCCGGACAAAAATGACCCATACATATAGGTTTCGCCCTTATTTCTTTCCAGGTGTTTGTACCTGTTATGTATATCTTTCATTTGATATATATATATATATATAATATATATATAAGGCCTGTTATACGAAGATGGTCGGGCGAATACAACATGTAAGTTAAGACAACTTAAATTGGATATATATATATACACATACATATACTTCATTTCATTTGTCTCATTTGTTTCTCATTTCTCTCATTTTTGAAACGATATAAGTTTATGAATTTTCTTATCTTTCAATGCGTTGTTGATTATTTTTCGTTGTAAATTGGATGATTGATATATATATACACATGTCACAATGTGTTTAGTAAAAGTACTTTATTTTATTTCTTATTTTTCAAATAAAATCAAAATAATATATATTGTATACATAGTTTAGATTACTATATCTTGTCTACACCTTCAATTTAAATGAAATTTATAATATATAGTGTTTATATAATTTAGACTTGTAAACTCTAAATTTTGGATTTAACTTTTCCTTTTCTACTTTTCTTCATTCACGTCAAATTTTCTTCATAAACATATGTTCTCTAGACTGAAAATTATAGATGTAAAATTATATTGTGCTAACAAATTAGTTTCGTAATTATTACGCAACTTAACAAATTCATGAGTTAATCTTATTTTAAGTTTCTTGTTAACTAATTTTTGTTGATATCTACACATGTGGATGCTGATAACCATCTTTGAGTTCGCGCACTATGTTAAATACTTTATGCAATATTAATACAATTAAAACTAATGAAAATATGTAATATGGACTTTAGAGTTATTATTAATATTATATACTTTCAATGAGGAGTCCTATGCCAAATATAATTATACACATTATCACATATATATAATGAATTTATATTGTTTATAATTTGACCTTTTTACTATTAAAAAATGAAGTAAATATGGAAATATTATGTACATAAGATTTTTTAAGAAATTACATATACTTCTAGAATAAACAATGTAAGATGATATAATAGATAAATATGCTATTAACCATATTAGATTCTTTAATAATTTCTAGGATTTTCTCTTTAATGAAATCGTATAAGATTACACCTCTTTTAGTTCTCAAAATCAAAACTCGCTTACTTTTTCGATTCAATTAAGATTCTTAATAAAATCTTCGTTTCTAAGTGGAGCAATTATTTCAGGCTTGAAAACATATTAGAAACATCACAAAAATAATATATTTTGATTCGGCGAACACATATTCCTATGTCTCCAAACATGATAAGAGAATTTTATTGAATTTAAAATTATAGATTACAAGTCAAATGGAAACCTATTTATAATTGCAGTGTAGGACTTTTTCAATGGCTACACTAAATTTGTGAAAATGCCCTTCTAATTGAATGTGCAACTAATCAAGGTCATTTTTTAAGTATTTATTTTTTACCAAATTTAATATGATTTATCCCTTAGAAACATGGATAAAGCAAATACTTTTCAACAATGTTGACTATAAATTTTAAATTTATACATGTGCATTCGATGATAATAATACTTCTTTTATTTAATTTGAAGATAATATTAATTTCATGACAACTTCAAATCAACTTTTGCAATACATACTAATGTTATGTCCACTCCGTATTAACTACAGAAAAACACGAATATTTTAAAATTAAAATTTGAACCTTAACTGTAGATCTCAAAATTCCAAGTAACTTACTGTGAACATGATTTTTTGCGATCCATATTAAGCCTGAAGATATAAAATTCTTCAAATTTAAGAAGAAGGTAAAAATTGTCGTCAACGGAATAAGTACAATCTCAAGAAAGTGTATTTCATCCAAGTAAAACAAAAGCATAAATACTCAGAAATGTACTTTCTATAGTTTTAGTTTTAAGTCGCAAGTGGATTTATATAAACTAAAAATCTCATCAAGCACAATAAATAACTCACTGCCGGTTTAATGGGAAGTAGAATATAATCAAGCCGCATCCATTGTTACTATAGCTTAAATTTAAAATCTACACAAAACTATATGGTACACATATATGCAAGAATGCAAAAAGATACTTAATTTATTCCTATTATAAAATTATTAATATTTTTATTAAATTTCATCTAAGCCTACATTACACAATGTTGATTATTAATTTCAACTTTCAAGTCCAACAAAATATACATTAAACAATGTTATTTATAAATTAAGTTCATGCACATTCTATTGATTATAACATATAATAATATTTTATTTAATTTGAAGATATTAATTTATTGCTATAAGATTATTCTAGTGTAAAAAAAAAAAGCAACAAATGTAAATATATAAATCATTTGTCTTGTAAATTATTTGTCTTATAAATCATTCATACTGTTAGAATAGAAATATAAAATATAGATATTGAACTCTTCCTACGTAAGAATTGGCTCTTGGAATAATGTCATCCCAGAATCATATAACATAATTAACTATATAATATATACGTACATCTTCAATAGATTAGCATCCTTCATAATAAAACATGAAGCAATCAATAAAGGATCACCATCCTTTTCTTCAATGTCACAAATTAAAACAAGATTTTCAATGTTTCAAATTTTCCACCCTAGATCAAAGAGAGCCTTACAACATTTAGTAAAAATCCCAAGCAGGGATATATCTAAAATGAAGAGCCTACGACAACCCTCTAGACCAACCTTAACATTCCATGTATTTTCCAGATTGGTATAAATATGTATACATGAAAACTACAAAATACAAAGAATCACATATCCATCATCATGCACACTTTGTAGATGCTAATTGATCTGTGAAAACGGGGCACGAGGAATAAGACTAGGCTTTAGTTCCTTTACTTGAAAGGATTCATAAGAATGATTTTCCCTGAATTCTTCTTGAAGTGATTCCATAGGCATTGCACGAAGAGACTCGATTGTGCCTTTACTGGGAATATCTGGCTCAGATCTAACAGGCGTCGTGCCTGTTGGCTCATAATCCTAATAATAAGAAGAAAAATAAACGATTCAAAAAAGTGCATTGCAAGAGGGCGACTCGTAGATTCAGCAGTAACAAGCAGAAAAAGATATTTAGAGAAAATTTCTGAAAACCTTTTGAAATAAAGTTTAAATTCAAAAATATGTGATAGTATTTTTTTAATCCAAACGATACATTCCACCAAAATTCTAGAGAAGAAAGCCTAAATCAAGAGTTAAAAAGATTGTGGATTTAAGTGTCATTAGCCTTCTGGATTAAGAATTAATCAATTACATGTTTGTATAGAAATATATTGCTTAAACTTTTATATTGACAGTTGGTGTTGATTGTGATTTTAATTTCAACATTCGAGATTCTTCAATATTCTAACAGTAAATATAAAGTAATTTTAAATATTTTCCATGTTAAAACGAAAAAAATCATATAAGTTATTTAAAATTGACACTAAGAAATAAAACTTGTTTCAAAACATTTATCAATTTGGAAGGCTTAAGTAACTGAGGATGGTTTTGTCAATAAAGTTGTTAATCTTATGGGTTCTTTTTCTATTGCAGCAACGAAAATGAAACAAAAAACATAAAAAATAAAGGGACAAGCAAGCTGCAAGCTTAAAGGTTTCTCCAATGAAAGATTATGGAATAGGTACATGAGATTAAAAAGTATTTATGGGTTTTACTGGATATAAAAATATTTTTAGTAGGGGGAGTGGTTTAGTAAATTTCGCAAAAATTTAATATACTAAAACTAGGAATTACATAGTGAAAGTAAAAGAATGTACCATATATTTTTGCCTGAAAGTATCCATAGCATGTTGTTCGATGCAGGCCGACCGCTGGGAGTGATCTGTGCGAAGATTCTCAATTGTTTCTGAATGAGTTCTGGAGGTTGTCAAAATTTCAGACACAGATGACCGCTCTTGTTCTGATAAGCCTGAAATTAGAAAAGAATAATGTTTAAATCAGAATATGAATCTCCTCTAATTCTGTATGCAAACATGGAGGAAACACCATTAACAAACCATGAAATTTAACAATCAAAATGGACGAAACAACCATAGATAATATTTACTGTATAATAAGACTAACTGCCCTGAAATTAAAATATCGAAATTTAATTCTCAGCTCAAGCTTTTGGCCAAGCAGAATTATTTAATATACTCTTGGCTTGAACTTACTGTATAAAACAGTTAATATAATACTTTAACAACAATTACAGTGTCTAACCGGAAATATAAAAGGCGACTTTCATGATATAAAAAACAAGAAAGAAAGAGAAAGGGAGAGAAGAGGAGGCTGTTCCTTCAATGGATCAATCAAATATTTGATAAAGATAAATTGCTGAATCAAATATAGGCGAGAACATAGAAATATTATTAAAATATGAAAGATGCTGATCAAACTCTTCATCAGAACTTGATAATCAAAAACATGTACTCACCATCAAAACATTTGATGATATCTTCACTACTCTTTTTGACATCCTCCTCTACCATAACTCTTGCAGATTCAATCTCAGCATCATGTTGTTCATTAATGTAATACATATCCCTGAAAAAGGAATGACCGAAAAATAAATAAATATCATGTTCTTGCAGTATGTCGTCAAATTAGCCCAAGGCTAGTTTCTACAGCGAGATTAGGTGTTGATTGTAGAATGCCAAACTCAAATATACTGAACTGAAAGGCAATACATAAAGACATACATAATATTTTCAATCCAAAAGAACAACTCCATTGATCTTCTTTTTCACTAAACATCTCAACCAGTCAATTTTGTGATTTTTACTATATTACAGATAGACATCTTCATCAAGATTATCAAATTGGTCACAATTATTCTTTTAGGATTTTAAATTGAAATATTATGCAACAGACAACTATAATTTCATACGTGAAATATAGTGTGATTTAATGCATTTTAGTAAACTGAGTAAACGCATTTTGATCAACTTTAAGCATTGTTTTATTTTGAGAGAGAACCAGAAATATCTTTAAAAAAATGAACTCTAAACCTATAAATGAAGTGGACAAATCCTAAAACCATCAAGTCAATAAAACAAAAATAGAAGAATCTATGAAGTATCAATTCATTAATTTCTGAGTGTGAGAAGTCTAAGTGTAAAATAGTTTAAAAATCACAGCTTAACTGTTCTGGTATTTCAAAAAAAAAGTTGGTTGAGTGAGCTTTTTGTATCGAAAAATATATTCACGGACTTCTTTAAATATAAAATTTTAGATGTCTGTTAGAAGTTCTTATTTTAGTAAAAATACAATAGTATGAACTAGCAAATTAGCATTTGTGCTTATCTATTCTTATACATCAATACTGATGATACAATTCGGCAAAGGCTACAGAGTAAATGTACGAACCTAACATGTGAAGCAATGGTAGAGGCATGTTGATTTCCCATGTCATTAAGCGATACTTGAGTTTTCTGCCACCACTTTAAAGCTGTGTCTGTACTGTTTACACTGAAGAAAAAATGACAAAGGCTGAAGATCAAGCAAAGGCAAGAGGAAAGAAATACTAAAAGGCCAATCAGCAAAAGGGACTAAAACTATAGATCAATGATCACATGAAAGGAGAGAAAAAAGAAAAGAGAGGTGAGAAGATTAAAGTATTATGAGATATAAAAAGATGCAGTAACAATAAATTCTTACCACTTTTGTAACAGTAACTCCATACGACAATGCTTAGCTGCAGTGAAGTTGGCGTTATCCTTAAAACTACTCTCTGCCTGCATAAAGCAATCCTGCCATTTCCTTTTCAAATCTGTTGTAATTCCATCAACAGTTGAAACATGATCATCCAAAAACATCTTATTTACAATTGCACTATCCTTAAGGTCTACCAGCCTTGCATTCACCTGTGAGGTAAAAATTTAGATTATTAAAAAACACTACACATAAATACAAATGGTGAAGCAGTAGAAATTCGAACCATCTCTTTCTGACGACGCATGCAATCAGAAACCAAAGAGGTCATATCAGCAATAAGCTTCTCTGCTTCTGACCTTGATTGTTCCTGCGTAGATCAAACGTCAAATGTAAGGTCTAAAAGATATTCGGACTTTGGTGTTTAAAACTAGATTTGGAATATTGTAAAACCTCATAAGCCTTCTGAAATTCAGCAATGCTCTTTGTCTGCACTTCATCAACTTGAGTTGCATGACAATCAAGCCGTTTTGATTCTTCCGAAAGCTTATCAAGAAATCCATGAATGGATTCAGAGGTGTTCATCAAGTGATCTACACTAGCATTAAATCTCTGCAAAAATTTCAAGTTAATTACCTCAAGGACGATGTAAAGAAAAACGTGTTTAGTAACAAAAAAAAAGCTATCTTCTAAAGATTCTCAAAAGGAATAGCCAGAGCAAATATACAAAACCTGTCGAAGCTCTCTTGCTAGATGAGCTATTTCCCCTTGATGACTAGACAAAGTTTCATGAAGATCATCAAAAACTGAATTTGCCTGAACAGCCTCTGCTGCTAAAAACTACAACACAGATTTAAAGAAAAAAACATGAGTCTATACAAACTACAGCAATGAACAGTAGAGAAAAAATGCAGGAAAAATTAAAAATATCCTTACTTCTTCAATAGACTGCGAATGAATAGAGGCCATAGACGACACTTCCTCCAAAGCAGCATTATTACCTGATTTGTGCAAACGGACAACATTTTGTACAGCCTCAAAATGAGACACATACAAAGCTCTTGAAGAATTTATTTTCTTCTTTAGTTCTATTGAAGCCTACAAAAAAGAAAATTGGACATAGCAACACATAAGACAACTGACGGACTGTAATGGTATATAAAATAAGTATAACCAACTGAATGGTAGGTAAACACCTTATCATGTACTTGGAGGAAAGAATTACAGAGATTCTCAACACACTCCAGGTGTTCGCTTTGTTGAGACACAGATGCAGCCAGCGAGTCACAAAGGGTACCAAGCTGCTGTGCGAGATCAGCTTGAAAAGTATTCACAGTTGACCTGTTATCAGCATTCAGTTTGTCCTCTCTGGCTGCAAACAAAATCAAAGCAAAACCACTGAGTTATGGCTGTCCACATTCAAGTAAAACTTACTAGTGAATTACCGATATATAAGCAAAATTGCATACCAATTTTAAGAAATAACGAAGCATTATCCTTCTGGGACTTTTCCAAATCAGCTCGCAAGACACATGCTTGATGAGCCAGCGCATTTTCTATTCCATCATTCCGAAACTTCCTTTAGACACCATACGAAGAAAACTTAACTAACAATTTTCATAAAGTACCTGATTTTTTCTGTTCAGATATGATAAAGTCCCGCTCCTTGAGCGAATACTGGCATTGTTTTAGGTCATCTTCAGTGTTTGCCAACAACTTGCTAGTTCGATTCAAGTCTTTCTGTAAAAATAACTCCACATAAGACTCAATGAATAAGTTATTTTAGATGGCTCCCAGAAATAGATATAACTTACCTGGGTTGCATCAAGTTTGTTGCTCAAATCAGAGCACTGTTGAACCTGATCATTATATTTTGCTTGTAATTCTTCTGTGTGCTGTGTTCCACATAACAAACAGGTTTAGAAATTCTTCAGAGTCATTCTAAATGTCTGAATCTGCGCGTAAACAGCATCATGTAAACAAACCTTCTGATGGTTTTCTAATGTTGTTCCCATTTGTTCAATCTGATCAGCCATTGCCTAAAATGGACAAAGTATTAATGAATAAACGCAAAAAAAAAAACTTAGTATGAACTATTTATCCCCTGAAAACACATATAACCAGACATTTTCTTCAAATTAACAAAACCCATTTGTTCAACTCAAGATCCTACTCTTGTCAAGAAGATCGAACCAACAAATGAAACGAGTTTGAATGACTTGATAGAGAAACGAGTTAATTGATATAATAGACAGCAGCATCCAAGATATAGCACCTTTCTCTCACTCTCCTCCTGATAGTATCGCTCCTTAGGGATATATACTCCATTCTTCTCCCGTGCAGCGTAAACCTCTGTAGAGGGAGAAAGAGGTGGGAAATTGAGAAGTATAAGTTTCAAAAGAAGCATCAATATGCCAAAATTATCTTATTAAAGACCATAAGAATTTACCTGTTTTAAGCCGTTCGATTTCACCATACAGATCCTTAATGAGAGTTGTTTTCATCATCTTCTGATTCACCTACAAGTTCATTGGAAAGATAAAAATCTCACTATTAAAGTAGATTGTATGGCAGCCGCGCTGGAAGATTAGGCTAACAAATCATCATCTTAGCCATTTTTGCCATAACAATCAACAGGATAAACAAGCTTGATATTCAAAAGACAAGATGGATCTTCAACCACAGATATTGACCAAGTCACATTGCTTGTATATATCCCAAAAACTTAGGCCAAAAGGATAACATTTATGCCAGTCTACGAGCCCATTATATGCATCAATTAACCATCTAAGTTGAATTTCCAGATATATTTCCTTAATAAAAAGGTATCATTCCTAGTGCATATAACACCTAAAAAATTGATCCAACTTAAGACAAGTGAACTGAAGATAAAACACATCATACACATTATGATGATGGGACAATGACAGACAAAATATATTTATCATCCCTGTAAAAAATAATGGTGTGCTTAATCACAGAAAACAAAACCATAGGCTGATAGTCTGATAGCAATAAGTTTGCAAGGAAAATTAGCTCCGCTAAACACTCAAGAAGCTAATATGCCCAGGGGAAAAAGTGAGGATTAACAAACTAACAGGAGCAGAGAAATGACTAACTAGGAGACACTCCAAAATTTACAACAAACCTCAGGCTTGTTCTTTATGTTCTTAGCCCTGTGGGCATAATCCAGTGTACTGAGGGTCTCTTCAAGACAATGAACAGCTGGTGATACTGTAGCTATAATGCAAGTCTTTGTTCTTCCGCCCAATGAATCACGAAGCAAACGTGTGAGCTTGCTGTCTCTGGTAAAAATTGATAGCACATAAGATTCAAAGTAAACATCAAGTTAGCAACTTAAATTGAAAAGGGAAAAAGACATTACAAAAAATTCATACCTGTAAGGAATATGTCCAAGATGCTCCACAAGAGCATTAATTACTCGTCCTAATGTAAGCAAACTTTTATTTATTTCTCCGGCTTCTCTTGCCCTCCCCTAAAATATTAACAAAGAAATTTAGGGAATTAGGAGTAAATAGTAGTATAATAAATGAATCCTTCAACATCACTCTGCAGAGCAAGTTTAACAGAAATAGAAATTTTAACAGGAAACTTGTAATAACATTTATTTACTTTGTAACCATGTTATTGTTAGTGTTGAGTTATTACTTTGGCACCTAAATGAGAGCTTACCTCTCTAGCACCAGAACGAGAGATATTCTCGGAACCCGCCAAGTCAACTAAATTCAACTTGCCGCATTTTATTAGCTCTTCACCTTCAGGTGTTGCTTCCTTTATATGAATTGTTATGGAAAATAAAGAATGTGATCGACTGAAATCAAAAAAAGAATTAAATTTAGGTTCACTTCAGAATGTAAAAGAATTGTAACACACTCCAAGTAGAATCACGATCAGAACCTTGATTGTTTATTTAGTAAGGTCTCAGCAGTTCGACGTTTAGCAGATCCCCTTTCAAGTAAACTGAAAATCTCACTAGAACTTGTAACTATTTCCTCCTCTAGTCCTCTGACAAGAACACCACCTTTCCCATCTTCCATAAGCGGCAATTGTTTTTTCTGCTTGTCTTCCAAGGCAACTTTAGATATATCTTCAGGGGCCAGCAAGTCAGTGATTTCTTCATTGTATAGCTCCAAGAAAGTGACTTTAACACTGTATTCCGCATGTTGACTCTCTAATGTATCAAAAATCTGTTTTATTGCTCGGGGTATTACTCCTGCTTCTGGAGGCAATTCTCCCTTTGGCCCGCTCTTCAAGATAAAGCAAATTCACACGCCAAATCAAATTAGCAACACAATAAAAGTCAATAATGTTGATTAAGTCTATCAGTTTGCAGTACCTTAGACCTCTTACATTCACCCTCCATGGTGTAAGTTTTTCCTGTGCCAGTTTGTCCATATGCAAATATAGTGCAGTTGAAACCTTCCAAAACCTCATTCACTATTGGAACAACTGCTTGTTCATACAGATCTTTTTGCTGGGAATTAGGTCCAAACACCTGAATACCAAAACCATATTATAACTACTCTGACAAAAATGAAATAAAAGAATCACAAAGCATAATCATGCAAAAGTGGATTCTATTGCAGTATAACTCCCGAACTCTAACGCGACCAATTTCTTTAATTAGTGGTTATTTCCACAAACTCAATTACAGCTCTAGAAACCAAATTAACGAACACTTCTTTAGTTGCCTAAGATTCTTGTCATTCTAATAATTTAAAGTCCCAAAGTTCAGCAAAAGTACATGATAAAATATCAAACAAAAATAACTTCAAATTTTTAAATTGAACACAAACAATCATATTAAAATAGAAGAGAAAACGAACACATAATATCGATTCAATTTGCTTCGACTGAGAAACTAAAAATCAAAGCAAAGAAAATTCACCTTATCAAAAGTAAACACCCTATCAATATGCTTGCCGGCGATATTCTGTGACACCGACACCTCTCTCATGTAGTCATTGCACGTCACCACCTGAGGCGCATTGTTCCGCAACTCCTCCTCACTGAATGGCCTAGAATCGACACCATAAATGCATCAATCACCAAGAAAACAAAAAACAGAATCGAAAAAATTGAAAACCCCTGGGTCCTCAAATGGATATATATATATATATATATATATATATATATATATATATATATATATATGTATACATAAAAATTACCTGCAACGGAGAAGAACCTGGACATTAACACCTTTCTCCTTCTCGTGCCGCCCAGACATCTCCGATGAAGTGTGTGTGTGTAGATAATTATCAGATCTCTACTCTGTGTGTGAGAGAGAATTGAGAAATGAAAAGGGCGAGCGGGATAATGGGGGTATTAATAATTTTGAAATTTTGAGGGGCCGCTCCCTTGTGTATTTTGATCTATATTTTTGGACGATTTTGCCCTCACGGCTTTATGCTGTTTGAATTTTAATGGGCCTTGGATTGAATTGGGCTGGCCTTTATGAGTGTATCCACCTACCCAGCCCAATAAAAACACAATTTCTTCATAATGCCCGTATTTAGGGGATTAGTGAACAAAATTGAAAAATACTTATTACATAGATTGCTATTTTTTGTGTTGTGGTTATATTTTTAAAAAATGGTTAAAAGTTATAAAATATATTAAATTCAATAATGATGATTTGATAATGGATGTGTTTGGAAGCACTTTTCAAATGGGCTTTTGGAGATAAAAGTCCATTTGCAAACATGTTAGTTGTTTGGTGAAAAATTCAAATGGACTTTTAGAATAAGTGATTTTTTTCAAAAGCCCATTTTGGAGAAGTGCATATTAGTGACTTTTGAAAATTTTATTCCATCACTTATTGAGAAGTTATATAAGAAGTTAGTCCCACCAAACACTTTACATTTCTAAAAGCACTTATTTAAATTGTCCATTTAAAAAAAGCCCATTTCACAAATGGACTTATAATTGAAAAGTGAATCCAAACATATCCATTATAT
The DNA here is from genome assembly GCA_963669365.1 of Verbascum thapsus. Lineage (NCBI taxonomy): Eukaryota > Viridiplantae > Streptophyta > Magnoliopsida > Lamiales > Scrophulariaceae > Verbascum > Verbascum thapsus. Next base: position 3,808,246 of record OY770120.1, read on the forward strand.
GACTGATGGGCTAAACAATCGTAAAGTAAAGATAAAGGAAAATGATTATTAGTAGATTATGATCAATATAATTTAACATGACACCAACGATTTATAGTTATTTAAACATAGAATTTGGTAATAACATTATCAGATCATTTTTGTTACACTTGTTTCTTGGAAACCCAATTGTTGTGAGTGTATATAGTAACTAACTGTAGGCAATCTCAGCAGGCCAAGTGTGGCCGGGGATTCTACTCGAACGGTTCTATTCGAGGGTCGTGCTCACTTGCCATCAACATCCCAGTGCAAAGGCACGTCGGGCACATCACCTAAACAGATCCAAAAATTACTATTCAAATTACCACATAAATCGATAAATATCTCGAGCAATTTGAAGCTATCAGGACTTGAATTATGAAGATAAATCACAATTATTTATGTGATCAGACTCTCTGTTTTTAGTATGAAACTCCCTAAAAATCGTTCATCAAATTTGTTAGCACCAATTTAACCAAACGCTCAAAATACGAGACACTATGAGAAGTTCGTGTTAACAATCATTAAGCTCCAAAACCTTGTTGCCGAAAAATCGTTGGCTGGTATAAAAGTTAAGGTCAGTTATATTAATAATCCTATGTTGGACTTTAATTACGAAAAACACTCCGGATGTGTTTGGATTCGGTGATTTGGATTTGAGGAGGAGATTTGGAGGAAGGATTTAAAATTACACCTAAAATGGAGTCATCTGTAGAGAAAATTCGAGAGATTTGAAATCCATTATAACTTGGATACATCCAGACGAACTTCATGGATTTGTTGACGAATTTGAAATTCATAGATTTCAAATCCTTCAATCCAAACACACCCTCAAAGATTGGAGAAATTACCATGATTTCTCATGTTAGTAAAATCATATTACAATCTCACCCTCTTTTCAGTAAAAACAAATTACAATTTCATTTTCGAGTAGTCACAATCTCACAGGTACTTTGCAAAACCTCAAAAATTCTCGTAGTAATTACAAAATAAGCGGGTATTCATGTAATGATCCATATAATTAAATGTAAGAATTAAGTAGTTTCAAAAAGGCACAACAAACGTCCATATTTCCGTCAAAATAGAAAAACCGTAATGCACTTCCCCATTGGCGATAAATTAGCAACCGAAGATTACAAAAATACATACCTTTCCTGCACCAGAGCAATTTGTACACCTTTTAGTGGTTGGTGCACGCAATGGCTGATTAGAAGCGTTTGTTACTATAGGTTCGATGGACAAACACAAACCACTTGCAGAACAACGGGCACACGACAAGTATCCTATCGACATACAATAAGAAGTTATTACAAGAAGTTACATGAGAAATATTATTTGTCATAAAATAAGAATCTAGAGATTTCATGTAATAGTTTCGTGAAGAAAGAATAATCGTTCTACTTAATGGAAGATAAACCCACAAGTTATCTAAGTTCTAAATGTAGACAGCAAAAAATACTAGATATTTAAGCGGGAAAATAATGATTGATTCGACATTTGTACTTATTTAAAAATCAAGCGGCCACGGGAATTGTATGTGTGCTTAATAAAAGATTTGAGAAAGAGTATTAATATTATCTTTGCATGATATCACATATATTTTATTGCTACATTATATTAGTTTGGATTTATTATATGGAATATGGGATAAGGAAAAAAAGAAAAAAAAGAAATACTATTACGGACAAAATTGGAGAGTAAAAGAAAGAACATGGTCTTATTTTAGAGGTCAAAGAGAGTTTGCAGAATGATTATCTTATTAATCGAAAGAAAAACCCACTATTATCAACCATTCTTCAAGAATAAACCGTCTTTTCTCTTTTCTTTGTCTAAGGAACACTCGTAACTTTTAAAATTTCAAAACCGAACAAATAAGGAAGGCATAACACCAAATTTTACGATTGTCAATTTCATAAGTTTTATATTACCTCAGCAAAGAGTATATTATATTGTTTCATGAGGGGTAATTTCATTCAGCCAGAAAACTTACCATTTAATTCTACTATTGGCAATTATTCGTATTTTCACATTGAAAAAATTGTAATATAAATAAATACCAGTCCCATGGCAGTATTTGCATCGTTTTTTCTCTTGTTGTTCCACATTGTTAATCTCTAGCAGCATCAACGATGTAATAACCCCCACCGCCCCACCTGAAAACGAGGCTACAATAGGATCCACCTGACTGGAAAAATCACGTATTATTCATAGCTCCATAACATTAACAATAGTGATCAATAACGATTTAATAGAGCATTCAGGTACCTTAATTGCATAGGCAAATGCATGTTCCTTATGAAATCTTCGTATGAAGTACCTCCTATACCCAACTTTAGCTCAAGCTGCCATGTGAAAATGATTCAAAAGCTAAATTGTCCTGAATGTTTTTGTAGGAGGTTCACAACTTCATAATCAATGATAACAAGCAGAAATTAGGAGCTTACAATTGGTGCAATCAAGCCCCCGAAGACAATAATTCCAGATATAAATGAAAAACTCGTCAAATAAAGCTGCTTCAGTGTCTTCGGTGTCTGTTTCAAGAAAATGGTGAATGAAGTTACACAAAATATACCCTGTATTTGTAGCTTACTGAACCTGGTTTAATACATACAATAACATATCCTAACCTTTGACAAGCAAATGAACTTCTAGCAACGGGGAGTAAATTGAATATGGAAAGTACTGCAAAAGCTATATTATCGTGTATATAACTATATATTGATGGAGGGTTGTGACATTACCACATGAGGGAGAAAGGGAATTGATGAGGGGATATCTGGCATCTCATTCTCATCTTCGAGACTCTCATCGACAACTTTCATGCCCTTGATACGTTTTTGGACTCTTAGCCTTCTCACCTTCGATAAGAATAATGTGGAAAAGTAAGTAATGCTAACAACATTTGAAGCATTTTAAATGCAGCCCGTGTTTAACATGACCACCATAGCCATATTGAGCTCCACCAAAAAACTGAGGGTTTGAAAAGTTGACATAACTTTTTCGGTAAAGTATATTACAAGTTCATCATCTTTTAGCAAAAGCAGATTACAGCTTCACCCTCATTTCTCGAGTTGTCGGGCTCGGGGGAATATTTGTAATTTGTAAAATCTAAGGGGCTTATGGTGAACTGTGTATGTAACTATCCGGGATAAAAAAAAAATAGGAAAGAAAAAACCCACTTCTTCCATGAGAAGGAAAATTTTATTGCGTCTGCTTTTGATGTTATCTTGGATTTCCTGAAGCTGCATCTGAACAAAATCCTGAACAGTCTCTGGTCCTTCTATAATGCAGAAGTTGCTGCAGAACAAGTAATTCAATAATTAATCACATTAGCAAGATGATTGATTTTTGAATTACGGGTTACAAAAGATGTGGCATATATCTACTTATCATGACATCTATCGTAGAGTATACCATAAAACTTGCCGAAATTGTGGAAGTGCATAAAGTATACCGTATCCAAATTAGGCAAGCAATAAAAAAGAGGATTTAACAGATAATAATTCTACATTTAATCACCTCTACATAAAACGAAAACCCAACTATTAATCTACATCAATGGCAAATTCAGTTGTTCATATCAAAATTACATAAAAAACAAATCTCCAAGACTCAAACCTTGCGTTGCTATCTCCAGGAGGCGTAGTGGGATTATCAGGGGCACGATCATTTGGAGAAGATGAAGCACGTACGATTAACAGATTTGGGTTTCTGGAAAATGAAATTTTGTTGTTTCTGAACAAGCATAAGCTTATTGGGTTTGATTTTTTGGTGCAAAAGAAGAAGAGAGATGAAGACGAAGAATGGAGCTTTGATGGCAGCGGAGAATACAATGACAAAGAACCCATGATAGCTTTTCTTCTCTATCTTCAAATGCTCATACAGATACAGTAATGTATATAGACGGTGATCAGTATGGATAGGGGTTGAGGAGTTTGGAGTTTTTGTCCTAGAGCAATTTGCTGTTTATGGAATAATAATGTGTGGGATCTTTCCTTTTTCTTAAAAATTCTAATTCATTCTGGATTTTACATAATTGATCACTTATTTTATGAAATATTTTAAATTACGATCAAATTGCGAGTGGGCTAGATTTTCCTTAATGTTGAATTCACAACTCAAATATTTGTTAAAATGTTGCAGTTATATTTGTTTTCAGTTTTTTTTTTTTAATCATTATTTAAAATAGTATATCATCTTCTTTTCATGATACATTTCTTTAAGAAAAAATATCAAAAATGTCTAAAGTTTAAAGTTTTGTATGTATGACACATGTCAATTATGTACCTTAAATACACTTAGGTATCGTTTGGTTGGTATCATGTGATTGAACATGATAATATTATGCTTGATAGTTATGAAAGAAATTGAGAGATTCATTGCCAAAAACTTGTTTGGTTAGGGTTATAAATGAGAGTGATATCCTAGATGATATATATTCAAGTTGTTTGGTTGACATTATATATAAGGAGTGATACAATGAAAAATTCTAAAATACCTCTATTGTTAATGTTGAATTATCAAAATCATATATATAAAATTATACTTAAAAATATGGAATATATTTTACACATCAAATAAAAATATTTTGAGTATCTTAAAAAATAATATGATTATATAAAATATACTTATTTTACTTATGTTGAATTAACAAAATCATTTGTATAAAATTACTTAAACATATGGAATATATTTTATAATCAAATAAAAATATTTTTAATATCTTGATAAAATAACATAATTACATAAAATATATTTACTTTTCTTATCCTAATCAAATAAAAATATTTTGAGTATCTTGATAAAATAACATGATTATATAAAATATATTTACTTTTCTTATCCTATTATTGAAGTGTATCTTGATAAAATAACATGATTATATAAAATATATTTACTTTTCTTATCCTATTATTGAAGTTGAATTATCAAAATCATATATATAAAAAATTATACTTAAAAATATGGAATATATTTTATACATCAAATAAAAATATTTTGAGTATCTTAATAAAATAATATGATTATATAAAATATATTTACTTTGATTATTTGATGATTTTAATACCAAAATTTGAAGTTTAATTCCATATTTTTAAAATTGATTCAATGATAGGTTTTTAAGAAATATAACAAAATAGAAATTAGGTTAAATGATAGGTTAAATGTGAGGGTAAATTCGTAATTTTACTTTTCAAAATAGGTTGGATATAATCTTGTGATAGTGGATGCCACCTACCTGGTGGTATTTACTATCCTAGATATGGGGTGATTAAATATCGGGCTTGTTACGTATCATGGGCCGACCTTGTTGAACCAAACTTAAAATTAAGATTGATAATTAATATATCAGCCCTATAAACCCCAAACAAACGCTACCTTAATGAGCATATTTCAAGCAAAAAATAAGATGTAAAATATTATTGGAAATATTGCACTTTTCGTTCATGACTTAACGATGTTCACTTATAATCTCACTCGTCATGAGTTTCTCACATTTAGTCACATGTCTTTCAAAATGTCTTACGTCCAGTAACATCTTATAAAATCTAACGGTCAAATCGTAGTTAACACTTTAATCGATTGTATTGAAAATAATTCATGCATATATACACATATACATGAATTATATTTAATAGTACGATATTACTTAATATCATGTGTTTTTATGCATAAATTTCTAAAAAAAATCTGATCAAAGTATTGACTAATAAAGTTGACCGTTAGGTTTTGAACAGTAAGACTAAATATGATACATTTTAAAAGTTATGAAACTAAATTTGAGAAATTCATAATAGATAAAACCAAAATTAAACTTAACGGTTTGGCCCATTAGAAACATTTAAATCCATCCCTTGAAAACCAATATTTTCTTATACTAAATACAACTTCATAATTAAAAAAAAAAACATGAAAAGTCAAATAAGACTAATTGGATCTCAAGTCACAACAAAATGTAAAATTACTATACAACCTCAGAAAAATTCACCATAACTGAGAAGTGCACCTCCTGGGAAAGCCATCTGCATATAACGATCCCCAATGTTAATTCCATCATAATGGACGGTTGTGATCGCCCAGACTCCCAATCGGGCCCCACGTATACGAGGCATCCACTCGCCCTTATCTGATGAAAACATGTCTTTTTACGGTTCAGGATTTCGTTGGGACGAGCAACTTTCAAGCTTGGGAAGAAGGCTTCGCCAAGCATCAGCTACACCGTTTGCCAGTCGTGCTTGACCTTTGGCAAATTCATGAAAAGCCAAACCCATATCTACGGTTTTTTGTTCTTGAAATCGAACAATCTCTTCATTCATTAGCTTCACAATTGTCTCAAATCTTCTTGTTGCCTCAATACCATCACCTTTCAGCTGCATCCAAAAGCCAGAAATATTTACATGCAGTCTGTTAGGAATATGATGCCAATTATGAATAAACACACGAAAGAAAAACGCAATAAAGAACACACGAATTATTTACCCAGTTCGTCAAAAGAATTATGACTACGTCTGGGGCGCTGCCAATCCAGGATTTTCACTATATTTCTCGTAAGAATGTTACAATGAGAGAATAGGGCTATTTATACAATATACGTAATCTAATAAGAAAAGGATTACGTAAAGACTAAAATACCCTCAAAAATACAGTTCTTTAGGCTCATAACTCAACACAGTCAAGTCTCTTATTTATTCAGTAATTACCACGAGCCTCCTCCGATTTTTCAAACTACCAAGACATCCCCTCGTGACAGCTTAACAACTCAAAAATAAAAAAAGTTGGGTTGAGATTATAGTCTACTTCTTAACAATAGGGGGTGAGTAATATGCTTTTACTGACCAGAGAAAGGTTATAGTAATATCTGAAACCTCGAGTGGTTTTTATAATTAGGATCCCATGCGGGGTGGGGGGTCTTTGTAATTTACTAGAAAACCAAATATCAACCAAGCAATGAAGATTGCAGAAATTAACTAGAAAAGCACAAATCAATAGTACTTACCATCTCATATTCATGCTCGGCCTCTGCTAATTTTTCTGACCGTGTTAATCTGAGCTTGTTCCTGCAGATAAATATGCATGGAGATGATAAACTACGAATTTACAACAGTTACATAATCGTTATATACAATAAAGTAATCATATGGATACTATACTACATCAGGTTGCATTCAAATGAAAGGATTTGGATCTAGGAGGAAGATAACAAATCCAGATTTGCAATTACAGAATCAAAATCCTCAGCTATCAAATCTCCCCATCCAAACGCAACCTTATGGAACAGACTAACATATAAGGAAGAAAAGGAGCTAATCATGTGTGTTGGTTAGATCTGGAGTTTCGGGGCAGAATCAAGTAATCTTTACTTACGAAGTTTGGTAAATGGAGATGCACGATTTCCCCAGATATATTAAGCAAAGGTTTTATTATATTGTTATCATAAACAAATGTGCATAATAGCCATAATAGAAAAGCAAAAGTGGGCTACTAGTTCAGAAACCATACAGATCTATTTCCTTAAACTTGATTGTTTCTGCCAGTTCACAATGGTGCCTGAAAGCATTTGCTCTCTCCGCTAATGTAGCCTGACCCAAGAAAAGTAAACTACCATCAGTTTCCATATAAAGCAAAAATAATACTGATAATAGTAATAGAAATAGTAAGAATCATAATGGGCTACTATGGATGAACTTGAAGCCCATACTGTTAATATAGTTGTTCATTTTTTTCCTTTTTTTCTTTTTTTCTAAATGCCATCATTAGAACCTTCCTCGTTTTACTGAAAAAAGAATCTCTATAGTAATTTGTAACTAATACCCAATAAGTTACTATACAAGCTTCTGTCAATTATAGACTATAGTCATCATATTTTAAGAAATTGAGAAGGACATGAGATCACCTTAATAGACTGCACTGCTCGAACATAATCTTTCAAAGGTTCTTCAAAATTCATCAGTAGGTGGTGAGCCTAATAAAAGGGCAGGATAAGTGTATAATCATAGAATTCAACAACTTAAAACATGTAATCAAGAAAGAGAGAGATACCTCCTTCTGAAGCTTAATCGATAAAATCTCTGATTTGGACCCAACCTCAGAAAATGCCTTTCCAAGAGCATTTCCTTCGCAGTCTCCTAGCAGCTTGACTGCCTTGCCAAACTCCAATAAAGATTGCCCCAACTCTGAAGAATTGGAAAAGACTTGCTATCATATGGACAAATTTTCAGCTACATAAAAATAGGTAAAGAATTGTAGATGGAACAGACAGTAAATAGTAGCAATTACGACAGGGATGTGATAAAACCAGCAATTAGTGAAGGAAAAGAAGGAAAAACTAAAATTTCTACACACAGCATAAAATAACAAGCACTGAAAGTTTGGTACCCCTGTGTCTTTTTACAAGACGGTAAGCATGCTTCTGGGCTTCAGCTAGGTGATCTTCGAGCTGAAAAATGTAGTTCTTCAGTTTCTCATACTCGGGATTTGATTCTTCAACTGGTTTCTCCTTTCCAAGAACAACATCACTCACTTTAGTCTGCACATCCTGTCAAATATAAAAGGCGCCCAGTGTCATATGAAATGCTAGATCGAGATAGCAATCAACAAGGATCTTTTATATTGTAATAGACTATATGGGCCATTAAAAGGAAAGCATATAGCTCATGAAAAAGGAAATTTATTCAGTTGTCTTCCAATGTTGTAAAAGTTTCAATATATCATTCTAAATTAAAAATATCATGGCACTGGAAATTTTATTAAACAAGAACACATTATGGAACTGCAGTTCAGAACAGCTAAATTCATTCTTCGATAAGAGCACAAATTAGTTGAGAACTTGAGACACTCAACTGCTGGTGGCAATAGAAACGAGTCTTTTTCCTAATTAGTTGCACTAGTTATGATACTGAGTAATGCATAATGTTTTGAATGAAATACCTTAAAAATTTGCATAAAGTCCGTCGGCTTCTTCTTGAAAATACCAGTTTCTTGCGATCTTGCTCTTTCCATTGTCTGGGCATCAAGATAAAGGTACAAACAATCAGCCAAAATATAGGATTACAACAGAAAATAATTAAAAAACAAAAAAGGTGGACATAATATAATTTCTCAATACAGAGATGCATCATTAGCAGCGGGACTTTGCCATGAAGGCGGGGAAGTAATTCAATTGAAATCTACCAACAACTGTTAGCAATAATTATTGACTAACTATGATAGATCACTGTTAATGAGTTGGGTTATAACCAACTACTTGTTTCATAACATCCATCAAATCAGCTTTAACAGACAAATTCCTAATACATCCCACTTTCTGTTCCTACCACATTCAGCAGTCATATAACCAATTTTATAAAGCATATATGACTCTGCAAAAGTGGTAAGGCTTCAATATTTAAACATGAGAGTCCTTGGATTCGACACCTATCTTTAATAAAATACAAATGTGCATCCTCAACATTAGTTTATCTTTCTCAAATCAGATTAGTTTCTCCTCCTATAAATAGCTGCACAAATTCAATAACCAATTTGATTTCTAGGTTTAAGAATAAAATCCCATCATACTAAATTACCTGTTCATCAGCCTGCAAAAATATTCTTAAATCTTCACTCTGTTGAAGTGCATGATGTGAAGCAATCCGGTTGACGAACACATCCAACGCCTGACGCCTCATCTCAATGAACTCAGCAGTAAATCTGAACTTCTCTGTATAGCAAAAAAAGAAATATCAGGCACAATAAATTTTGAAAAGGCTTTCAAAATACAACAATAGTAAGTCCTAGTCTACCCCCGAATATCAGCTGCACGCTATGGTCAGCTGGTCAATAAAATGCATGAGCCCACTCCTAGAGGAATTATGAACAGATACACCATTGATAATAAAACCCCAAGTCTGATATGTGGAGTTATTATCCATGTCAATCTTTCTATAGATTAATATGAATAGCTCAGTTGTAGCTTGAAAAGATGTGAAATTGTTCCTGAGGTAAAAAAAAGATGTCACTGATACATAATGCCTCAATGTTCACCAAATGACAGACAATTTTCCATCCGTAATATTGAGTTGACCCGGTGTAAATCTACCCAAAGAAGCCCTTGCAGTTTTCAAAAAGATTACCTACAGTGTTCTTTTCCGGAAGAGGAGGGATAAAGATGCCCTTGTACTTTTCAAAAAGGCGTTCTCTCAACCAAACAAAATCACTATATCGCCGGATAACAATTTTCTCAGAGCCCTCATACTCAGGTAAGTTTGTCTGCAAAACAAGCTCTGATTATGCTATTCATCGATTTAGGCCATAAAAGTCAGTAAATCAGATAATGAAAAAATTCAAAAGTTAATGATAGGAGCAAATATACGAGTAATTTCATTGCAATTAACAAGATCAAATTAAAGCAAAAAGACGTCACAACTAAAATCTTCGGTAAAAGGTTATGTTGCAGTAGCAGGTAAATCTTTTATTAATGTATAAAAAACATACTTTCCAAAATTAGTCTCATAAACACGGGATAATTTACAAAACATTGCCTATTATCAAGACACTTAATGGAGTGTTAATTTTTAGTATGCACTGATATGCAATTCATCTTTACTGTATAATCATTGCATGTCGAAGAATGCCATATTAAACAAAGGCATCCAACGGAGTTCATTAATTCAAAGCTGAGAAAGGTCACCAGCCTAATGTATATTTGAAGCATTTCACAAGATCAACCACAGAGAAAAGAACAATCAGTCCAAAACTAGAAGCAGAAGTGCTCCAAAGAATGAGATGCCACATGTAGATTCAACTCCAAATTCGCAAATTTTGATTACTTTTTATCAAACCAAGGCTTCAGTGCTTCACTTGTTGACTCAGTTGAGCATGTCAAATCCAGATTTGCATTTCTGGATTATATTTTATCAAACCAAGGACTCACATGTTGACTCAGTTGAGCATTCCAAACTACACCATCAGCTTCATGAGTCATCAGTGTTTGTACCAAGTTAAACCAACTTCCAAATGCCTATCTTGCTCTACTAGGCATATTTACGAAATACTCTAACCGAATTTCATATAATAACTTGATGACTCATAATAAACTCAACCATATGCAACCATCTGGTTGGTTCGAGATACACCAGCACCCTGTAGAGCTTCGCCAAGTATGTGTTAATATATCAATCACTGGCAAGACCGCCGAGATCCTCACTGTTATCTCCCAAAAGGGCACCCTGGATTATGATTGAGAATAACCGGGCAACTTCATATGGCTTATATAATATGACAGAAGCTCTAGTCTGTTCAACCTAGCTAGCCTGGAAGCTGAACATATGTTAATTGCTATTACCATCCAATTACTGCTAGAACAAGCCAAGCCCTATACCATTCAGTATAGCTTGTGAGATTGTTCAAAAAATTTATGGGTCAAAACACACTGATATGACGGAGAACCCAACCCAAAAGCTAGCTAATGAGAAGGAAGAGCCCAAGATCATATAAACCCCACATTGGAATCCCATACTTCCGATGTGGGATCCAAGTCCCATACCTTGCAATTAGGATCGTAACAATCACCACGCTCCGCAGCCTCGGCGCCCACGCGGGCTGGCTGTGCGCTAGCGAACTAGCCCCGGCTATGCCGGCGTCACCACCCGCGCCGCACGATTGCAACTCGGAGGGGCAGTGGATGGCTCTGATACCAATTGATATGACCTTAGGAGAACCCAACCCAAAACCTAGCAAATGAGAAGGAAGAGCCCAAGATCATATAAACCCCAAATTGGAATCCCATACTTCCGATGTGGGATCCAAGTCCCATACCTTGCAATTAGGATCGTAACACACACTCGGAGCCTTATTAATCTGTACCGACTAAAAAGGTCAATTTAGATTGATACCACAGTTAAACAATTACCAAAAATCCAAGTAAATTCAATCCCTAATTCATTGATCACATATGACTATCGACTACACAAGAAACATGGAAGCATGCACAATATACACTTGTACAAACCAATAACACTACCTTGGTGACAACTTTGTAGGAAATATAAGCCTGAACTCCATTGCCCATTTTAGCTGGTTCGGATACCGATACGGTCAAATACGGTGATGAGGATCTAGGGCTCTGCGCCATCAAACCCGATCCGCTTCTCTGCTGCATATAATTGACGTTAATTTTAAACCTTCAGTTAATCAAGTACAAAATCACAGATCACAAATTTTGGGATTAATAATAATCAATAAAGACTTAATACGGTGGTGATGTGATTGCACGAACCGTAGTGATCATGGTCGGTTTGCAGCGAATGGATAGATTAACACTAACACACGGCGGCGATAACTTTTCCGGCGGATATCGGAGAAGAGAATGGTGGTTCGGTATGGTGGGGAAGTCTGCTAACTCACGCCACGGGGGGGCACGTTTATGGAAAAGACTTGAGATTTGTCGCATGAATTGTCAAGTCTTTCACCTCAAGTGTCTAACTCTTACCCGTTTGCCCTTTTACCGAGTCGGGTCGATTTGGGCCGGGCTGACCATTTTGTTTATGTTGTGTTAGATTTAGATGGTTTTATAGAAAAAAAATCGATCTATACGAGATTACGAGTTAATAAAATATCAAATTATTATTATTAAATTTTATTTTCAAATTGTACTATTCGGTTCAATCAGTTCAATATGGTTAGTGGGCGATTTGCAATTTTTTTGAGTTATAATTATAGATCTTTAGTTTTATTTATAATTAAGAAATAGAAATAAACAAAATAATACATAAGTTGATGTAGATTTAATTCAAAAAAAATGGATGGGTCGAACATGGAAGATCAAGTTGTGTTACTTTTTTTTAATATTATAAAAAGAGTTAGTGATAATATTATACTAGCGTGTGTCTTGTGCTACGCATAATATATTATTTGGATATGTTATTATATTAGTTGTTAGTGAAATTTAAGTAAACAAAAAAGAATATAAAAAGAGAAAAAAACACGAAGCAAATCATATCTGAAATGATAGATATAATAAACATTGACATTATCCCTAACGATATAGGTGATAACACTCTTGATAAAAAAAAATAAATTATCAAAAATTATAATTGAGTTTTTTGATAATAATAGATGGTCAAAATTAGTCAAACACATCCATCATATACGTATGTTAAAAAAATATAGATTCTTTTTTTTTTTTTTTAAAGGTGAAAATATAATATTTTTTATGGAAGTTGAGATTGTGGATAGTTGGTTATGGACAGATGAAAATATAAGTTTTCTCACGTATGTGTGTTGATATATATACATATATATATATATTGAATTTTGAAAGGTGAAAATGTAATTTTTTTTATGGAAGTTGAGATAGTGGGTGAGTTGATTATGGAAAGATAATTATTAATTATTATTTAAAAAATCAAAATTCTAATAAATTAGCATTTAACTGCAAAATAACTACTTCCTTGATATAATATAGTAGAAAGATTTCACGAAATAGTAGCTGATTAATGAATTATGTTAATATATTATGTGAAATCATAATGAAGAAAAATTCATAAGATAGGACTTAATTGGTTGGCATATTTTCGGGGAATTTGAGAAAAAATATTTTTAAAAATATGAAAAATGGTGCTTAAAGGGTGTTTGGATGGGAGTTTGGAGAAAATATGTAATGATTATAGTTGCGATAAATATTTGTTGTGAAAAGTTCATTTTAGTTGATATTTAGACATATTTTTATTAAAACTCATCGATTTAGACTTAAAAATAATTAAATTGTATCTTATTTTGAATTGCATCATTTTTTGTTAAAATATGTGATTAATACTTTTGGTGCTGATATTTAGTTGAAAAAAAAATCAATTTAATCGATGGCGTGACCGTCGTAATAAATAGTAAAATCTGTGTTTCTCTTTTTTTCAATAAATTAACTAATTGAAATATACTACAAGCAAATTAAACATAAGGCTGAAAATCAAACTAAACTATTCGATATTCGACTCGATCGATCGATAAAAGTTCGCTAACTTGTTAAGCCAAACTTTAACAACCTTTCTGTGTTCGATAAATTTTGAAACTCGGCTCGATCTCGAACTCGATTAGTAAAAAAATTATTATCATATGTACATAATAAATCAAACTACTCGATCTCGATCGTGTTTGGATCGATTAAAGCTCGTTTAAAATTCAACTTAATTAATAATTAAATAAAACTCAAACATAATATTTGAAACTCGATGGTAATTTTAATAAATTTGAACAATTATATATTCAGCCAAACTCGATTAATTTGCACGAGTAACGATAAGAGCTTTTGGGAATGTTTTGCCTTGAAATACACCTTTTATAGGGGCTTTTTTGATATAACCCCCCGAGGTATGTAGCTTTGGCAAACAACCCCCCGAGGTTTGAAATTTTGGTAAACAACCATTTTTGGTTAGTTGACCGTTAGTCAACAGTTAAGGACATGGGCAAAATTGTAATTTAATAATTACAAACAAATATACTAATTTTCAATGTATTTATTTGGAATTATATTGAAAATAAATACATATTAATTTTATTAATTTTATTTATTTGCAAAATTGTAATTTAATAATTCCAAACAAATATATTAAATAAATATATTAATTTTATTTATTTGCAAAATTGTAATTTAATAATTCCAAACAAATATATTAAATAAATATATTAATTTTATTTATTTGCAAAATTGTAATTTAATAATTCCAAACAAATATATTAATATTACATTGAAAATAAATACATATTAATATTATTAATTTTATTTATTTGCAAATTTGTAATTTAATAATTCCAAACAAATATATTAATATTACATTGAAAATAAATACATATTAATTTTATTAATTTTATTTATTTGCAAAATTGTAATTTAATAATTCCAAACAAATATATTAATTTTATTTATTTGCAAAATTGTAATTTAATAATTTCAAACAAATATATTAATATTACATTGAAAATAAATACATATTAATTTTATTAATTTTATTTATTTGCAAAATTGTAATTTAATAATTCCAAACAAATATATTAATTTTATTAATTCCAAATAAATACATTGAAAATTAATATATTTGTTTGGAATTATTAGATTACAATTTTGCCCATGACCTTAACTGTTGACTAACGGTCAACTAACCAGAAATGATTGTTTACCAAAATTTCAAACCTCAGGGGTTGTTTGCCAAAGCTACATACCTCGGGGGTTATATCAAAAAAGCCCCCTTTTATAGCTGATAGTTTTATACATATCTAGTCGCAAGTGTTAGAGGATAATGGATGACAATTAGTGACTTTAGAAATAAATTCATCACAAAAATAGTATTACGTGTATGAGATCCGGCGGTGGAGATCTAACGGGAATTAGACACCCCCAATTATTACCCTAGTAATAATGATGTCCTGTTTTCAATATCTGGTGGGTCCCACCAAAAAACAAATGAAAAAACAAAAGAAATTAAATGGCAAAAAAGAAGATGAAGACCTCTGTGGAGCCCACTCTACTTTTATGTGTCTTTTACCAAAAAAATTCCCTTTTTTTTTCTCCCCTAAAAGAAAGCCTATGCGCACCCCTCCACTTCCCCATTTCAATCCCCACTCGCCGCAAACCCCCTGTTATTTACTACACCAAGCTCATACACCACGTCTAAAAATGAATCAAATTATTCTCAACTCAAGATCAATAACTAAATTCAATGAATTTATTTGATTAATATATCAAATCAAATTCAATTTTTTCGTTTTATAAGCTTTAATACTCATTAATTTGATTAATAAAAAATTATAATGAAAGCATCGAACTCCATATGTATTATGATCGATTACTTGATCTCGTCTCAAATAATTTTGAACTATAATTGATTCGACTCGATTCAACATGAATCTTATGAGTCGGGGTGTAAATGAGCTGAATTGAACCGAACGCATAGGTGTTTTGTGTTCAAGATTGTTTAAATTAAATTCGAGCTTTACAAGTTGTGTTTGAACTTGATTTGATTGTTTATCGAGTCGAGCTCAAACGAACTTTAATCGAGCCGATCACGAATCGAGCTCGAGTAGTTAGAATATTCTGTACATATTTTTGTTATTTTTTTAATCGAATCGAGTTTCAGAATTTATCTTACTCAAAAAGTTATTCATGTTTGGTTTGATAAATTATTGAATCGAACTCAAATTAAAATTTTAGCGAACTCGAATTGAATATCGAATAATTTGAATGGACTTATCATAAAAATATAGGATGAAAAACATGAAATGACAAGCTCCTTTGGGAGAAGTAATAAATAGATACTGCTCCACAGTCTACACTACTCACACGTCTCTATTTAGACGGTCCCCAAAATGGATCAAAACGGCGTCGCTTCCTACCGCCACCGCAAATCCCCCTCCTCCGATCGATTTCTAGGCGTCTTCTCTCCTCCGTCTTCCGACGCCGCCATCCTCGGAGATGAACTCAACGAGGACGACGTCTTCTACACCGCCGACTTCTCAGCCGCGCCGCCGCGGTCCAACTCCACCACATCCGCTCTCAACCTTCGCCACTCCTTCCGCCACCAGGAGAAGTTCGGAATCCTAGCCGCTTTGCACGAAGACCGCCGGAATGATGACGTCATCGTCCAGAAACCTGCATCGATCTCTTCTTCGCCTACGACGACGACGTCGTTTTCTCGCGATATTCCTTCAATTCCGAAGCCTCACCACCTGTCCATGGAGATTAAGTACTCGCAGTCGATGCCGATGCGGCGTTTCCAGCAATCGGCGCCGATGAACGTTCCGATGATGCCGAGGAAGCCGCGCTACGCAGGTGAGCTTGCTGACGTGGACGTCAGCGATGAGGACGAGGAGGTGCTGCCGCCGCACGAGATCGTGGCGCGTGGCTCGTTCAAAAATCAGAACACCACGTTTTCTGTGCTGGAAGGCGTTGGGAGAACACTCAAGGGGAGAGATCTACGGCAGGTTCGCAATGCCGTTCTGCGCCAGACAGGTTTTCTTGATTGATTAGCAATTTTTCACATTCACTCCCTCAATTTTCTGTGGTTTTCTGACTATAATAAATAATTATTTAAATTATTATCATCATTTTTCTCTCCATGCTTTATTGTTTCTGAGCTGAAATAATGTGATGTTAATTGGACTTTTGGTTTTCGTTACCAGCTCATAAATGTTAATAAGCAAGTGATTATTAATACATAATGCATCTAAAAACCCTGAGTTTCATTTGGAGTATATGTTATTTTGCTTTACAAGATTCAGATGATAATTGCTGTTATCTTTGGTTATGAATTATGATGCTGTTTGACTGGTTGTTCCTTTTTTCTATAGTTTTCGTCTTACCTAATTTGCTGAATTGTTCTGAAAAAAGTAGAAGAAAAATACAAATATAGTAAAAATGTAGTATTATTGGCTTTGAAAATGTATTTTACTATGAATTATAAGTAAAAAAATGCTCTAATTAATAATTATCATAATAAATTGGTATATTACCAGATAATGCCTAGTGAGAAACATTTGAGGATTTTGGTCCGTGGGATATAGTATTTCCTTACTGCCATTTTAATTATTTACTTGAATTTTGGGAACTAGGCAATTATGTGATGTAAGTTTGTAACAGTTTTTGAGTACTATTGTATTGGCATGGAAAATTCTATTACACAGACTCGGTATCTTATTCACTACGGAAGAAAATTTTATTACACAGACTCGGTATGTTATTCACTACACAAAATTTCCCAAAATGGAAATAGCCGTGAGGGATGTTGTCATTTCGGGGTAAATTAATGTGGTTTTATCGAATTAAAATAAATTATTATACCACATATGTTATATCAGTACACATTTGACATTATTTAGATTGTCAATCAAATTGAAAATTGGATTAGAAAATATATCTATATTTACTTGGAGGATTTTCCTAGACTCCTTGGTAGTAGTTGATTGTACCTAAGCAAGGGCTATATGTTGTAGTAATTTTATATCAAAGCTTAGTCCAATATTTTAACATGAGCAGGTTGAGACTTGACTGTGACAGGCAGCAGGATTTCTATGTTTGAGGTGTAGATTGGAAGGAAGCATATCTAATTTTTTTTTTTATAATAAGAGGAAGCATATCTACTTGATTCCTTTTCTTCTATCACTTTTATTGAATTTATGAAATTTGCATGGTTTTTTTGCAAATAATTTAAAATAAATAAATAAAATTTCAATATAGTATAAAATTGAAATAATAAAAGATGACATCTAGCATGTTGTCTCCACAATTTTTTTATTTATTAGAAAAGTAGAAGACAATTTGGAATATTTTCCCATTTCTTTTATAGACGACCTTGACAAGGTCCCAGCCCCCCGCCCCACAAAAAAAGAACCATAAAGATTAGGGTGTGCCAAGCCCAAGACACTAGTTCCATTGAAATATTTGAGTTTTGAGTATTAAAAATCACACGCTCAATGCCCTCTTTTAATTTTCATGTGTTTAATCATTGAATTTTATTATCTGCATGTGTAGGTTTCTTTTTAAATTTTCTTTTTCCACCTAACTTTGTATTTGCAAATACATTCACCTTAATCAAATCCCAATGAACATTTTTTTAATTAATTTCTATTTTCTCATTTTTTAATTAATTTCTATTAATTTTCATTGTGAATATTTTTTTTGAGTTTAAATTGATGAGTTTTACTAATAATTGTTAATAAAATTTATATATAAATATCAATTCAAACTAATTTCTCACAACAAAAAACATATCACATCAATCATAATTATTACATATTTTTTTTCAAAAAAACCTCATCGAAACCCTCTTCTCAAACTACATTTCTTATACTAAAAATTATTATTCTCAATTTTATCATGATTTTTTTTTGAGAAGGATATATAATCCAATTGGGCCCTTTGTTGCCCAAATAATTTAGTTCATAAGGTTCATATGCCATATGGTTTATAAAATCATTTAAAACAAAAATTACAACCATCTAAAAATGTCATCCAATACCACCACAATCATGGTCTTTCTCATAAGGTCTACTCTTCATCTATGTCTAATTCTTCACATGAAAATTCTCACAATCCATTCCTTTTTCCTACATGCCCCCCAACCAAAGAGATGTAATGGGAGGGCATTTCTAGACTTATATTCATGAGGAATAATATCACGTCTTATAGTCCAAATTGCTTAAGAATCCACTCAAAATATTTTAGGGTGAAAATGAGTCAAATCAAGTCAAACACTTCAAGCTTGTTTGGATTATAATCAAGTTTTGAAAATTGTGTTTGAATTTCATTTGATCGTTCATCGAGCCAAACTCAAGTCAAGCTTGAGTGATTTGAATATTTTGTACATTTTTTTGTCATTTTTTACTAATCAAACCGAACAAAAAAAATTATTCAAGCTCAATTTGATAAACTATCGAATCAAGCTAGAACCGAAGATCAAACTTGAATAGCAAGTAGCTTCATTCAATTTTCATCTTAAAAATGCTATCCTTGACAATGTCATACAAGATTAATGTTTTCAACACTCTCACTAAGACATTCATATTACAAGGATTGATTTATATGGATCCCAATCAAACGGTAGTAGAACGTACTAAAAATGTTAAATTAGGAAGATTTCATAATATAATGGATGTTTAGCTATCATTGCTCGCTCATTTGCTCTCATAATACTCAACATAAAATAAATGGTGTTACAGCTATATCCAAAATTCCACATTTTTACATTTTCGTCCAAATTATACTTTTAACGGTCTTTACTTACCGAGCACTATATCTATCATTTTACATAATAATTAATCAATTGATTAATTTAACCATTCAATACAATCATATATTAATCTATCAATATTAAATTCACACATTTTATAAATATAAAAGAAATGAGAGATATAGAAATATAACATAAATTAATCACTTTTACACAAATCCCACATGAAATTCAAACTCTAAAATAAATAAACAAAGCCTGTGTCTTTTCAAAATTTTATGATATTAGACTTAATATATTCTACATGTACATAATAATTATAAAGAAAATGAAATGTTATAAAGTATATAGTTCAAAAATTCATTCCAGCAAACCAAAGTAAAGAAGTTATAAATGTTATTCAATAAAATATTGGGTCCAAAATAAATTGAATGTGAATAAATATATGATTAAAGTTGGATTTAAATCCAATATTTCAAAACAAAAATATAGATATGGGAAAGGTCAGAATATCAATAAGCATTACTGTAAAGTTCACTAGGGTGAAATTACACCCCTCACAGTATATAATAATTTCCTCATTCCTTCCCACCTGAAATTTAAATTACAGAAATTCAAATTGGTATAAAAATAAATCTTTAAATTAAAAATAAATAATTTACAAAATAAAATCATGATTTGTCCCCCACCTTTAAGCTCAGAGACATTCAGAACCCATATTTTGGAATCAATAAAATTAAATTCCCATAAAATAACAGGAAAAAAAGATTAGAGATCCAAAACAAAAATGAATAGTCTCTGGGATTAAAAATCCAAACAAAAGGTGGTGATGAAATGGGATTCTTTTAATAGGAAAACCCTAAAAAAGAAGCCCAAAGAACACACAAAAACACATACATATACATACAAAACGTATATATATGATGTGGGTTGTATGTATATAGAGTTAATATAGCGCGGCTATGACTCAAAACGCTTCCATTGATGAATCTGGAAGGCGATCTTAAGGGCTGCGCAGGACTTTACGAATTGTTTGAAGAAAAAAAACTGAATTTGAGTAGATAAAATTTGCAGATTATATTGACAAGATAGAGTAACCCTAGCTATAAGAATTGCAGGTGAAAGAGAGTGAAGGGATTGGTACTTATATAGGGTTTTTATTTAGGTCTCACTAAATATGGGCCAAATATGTGGCCCAATATTATGTGTGTGTGTGTTTTTGGGCCCATTTATTGAATATGCATTTTATTTTATTTTATATTAGTCACTTGCGTACGCACGCGCGGTACTCGCGCGCATAATTCTTTATGACAGAGTAATATAATTTTTCTTATCAATTAAAAAAATTATAAACCTAATACAATGTTTTGAAACCCAACCCGGCCATCGACCCGGAAAATTGACCGGGTCACGGGTCACTGGTTCAACCGTTGGGTCAATACCGGTCGAACCAGTGATGTCATAATTACGCAATAAATATTAAATAAAATATTAATATTTATTATAAAATTTTAAAACATAAAAATTTGATATTTCCTATTATCAAAATCATTTTTAGTTCATATATTTATATCAAAATCGTAAAAAAAAATTGAGAGTTTTTTAAATAAATAAGCAAAATTATGTTCAATTGATATAATTTTCGAATTTATGGAACAAAAATCAAATGTACATCACAAATGACATAATTGCTACATCATTATATAATAAACCAACAATTTTAAAGAAAAAAACTTAAAAAGTTTTAATAATTTACAAACCAACAAAAACTAAAACGAAAAAGAATAGAATTTTACAAATAATATTTTGATTTGATTTGATTTGTTCGAATGAAAGATTTTCTTGAGAAATTTTCTTTGAATCATGTTGGATGAGTAAAATAATAGAAGTTTGGTGGTTTTTTGCGAAAAAAATTAAGTTTTAAGCTTGAATTTTGGTATTTATAAAAACCGAACGGTTCGATTGACCCGGGACCGGTTTTACCGGGTCACCGGTTCGACCGGTGGGTCGAACGGTTTTTGACCAAATTGACCGGTTTTTGACCAAAAACGGGTTTGTGGGTCTGACCGGTTCGTTTTAAGGGCCGGGTCTGGGTCAAACCGGTTGAACCGGACGGGCCGGGCTGGGTTTTAAAACATTGACCTAATACCTAATAAATTTGGGAAAAATTCAAATAATCAAAATACTACATTTATACAATTTAAATGACTCAAAAAGTTGAGAATATGTTATGTTTAGAAAAATAAAAATCATATAATTTGTTACACTTATTTTGTTAATTATTAAATACAATTAGGAAAAGAGAGCAAAACGTGGAGTGAGTTAAGATAATTGAAGAGATGGCAACGTGGGTTTCAGTTTTTAATGGTAAATTACGAATATAACCCTGATTTTCACTTTTGTAATAGCTAAATTGAAGGATAAAAAGTGAACAAATAAAGATTGGTATGAGAACCGCTTAATTTGTGCATTTTGTTCCGAATTTGTCCTCAATTTACACGGATGTTCTCTGTTTGAAGAATAACTGTAAGGGTAATATGTAAATTTGTCTTAAAAAATTGTTAATTTAAACACAAAATCAACTTTTTTTTAATAATAGTATAGATGATATGATACAAGTAGTGAATATTAGAGTATAGATAAAAGAATATATTTTATATTTTTTTTTGTTACACATTGTTAGTTTTATAGATAAGATTGGTTAGTTATCATTTTCCATTATTTTAACGAGGTATACTAATCTGAAGCACAAATCTGTATGACAAAATGCTAAATATTAAATTAATTCATAACTTTATAATTAATAGCGAAAGCCAAACTAAGTCTTCATGTTAATAATCACAAATCTTGTTCTATCATTTCCACAAAAGTATCATGTTCTTTTTCTGAAAACTAAAAAAATTTAATTTGTTGTCATTAGTTTTTTTCTCAAAATCACCACCACTTCACTTAAAAACATTATGTGTAGGGAAGAACAAACATTTATTAGCAGAAAAATTAATTATATTGTGAAATTTAATAATTACTTGGAGAATAATGTTTATTTATTAGTTTCTACTCATTAATAAAGTTTTTTTTATGCGCAGTGTCATCATATTTTTCAAAATGTGGTTTACTTTTATTTTTACATTTTAATTCAAATTGTAATTTTTACACATTCCATAAATACGTGCTTAGTCAATACTTACTATAATAAAACACAAATATATTTCAGCAAATAAATAAATATATTACTTGTAAAATACGTGATTAAATATATTAACATTATATATATCACGGTTAGGCTCAATTTTTTGTGATATTTAAAAAATTAAAACCAAATTTGATAAAAAAATAAAAATTACTTAAAATTTTACCTGAAATCGACCCATAAATTGTTAAAAAAATCGATTTAAAATAAAATCGAACTCAAAAAAACCCAATTCGATTTTTAATTTGAGATATTTAAAAATCGGAGTTAATGACCAAAATGAATGGATCGGTCCATTCCCATCCCTCGAGAAGAAAAACCACCGTTAGTTTCTTCCGACTCAGTTACTGCAACAAACCTGTAAAACCCTAAACCCTGTGGCCGAGTAAGCCAAATATCAGAACAAGATCCTTCAATTTTTTTTACATTTAATCAGTGTAATTCATGAATCGAGCTAAATGCAAACGATAAGGAGAGCAATTATAATCGGCAATGGCTTTGCGGGTGCAGAAAATCAGTGCATTGGTTTGGTTCGAGCACTGGGTCTCTCCAATAAATACACTCTATATGTAAGTGGAATTTTTCTTAAGTTTAGAAACTATATTCTACAATGGCCTTTAGTATTAATTCAGTTTTATATAATGGGTTGATGTAAATTATGCACCTCATTTGCCACAGAACAGAAATTTAATCAGGTCTTGATACTGATTTGGGACTTCTTTTTTTCTTCTAATTTTGTTTGTATAATTAATTTTGTTTTGCTTATAGATGCTTTATTGTTTTGCTTATAACTCGTTACTGATTCGCAGCGATATATGTTTCATTTTTATCTACTATTATGGTTGCAGCGTGTTATTCGACCGAGGGGGAGAATCAATGAAACACTTCATTGGTTACCTGTTTCTGTCCATAAACAATTAGAGCATGGTTTTCAGTGGATTGATGTTTTTTCACGATGTCGAGGGAAGAAATTGGTGCCTATAACATCTGAAGGGGAAGGTAGTATCGATTTATTGCACACAATATATTTCTTTAGTTTCCATATCATAATCATGAAAAGGAATCCTTAAATTTTGTCTGGATGAATATTTATCTTTTCCTCATCTTGTGGCTGTCTAAATGGTATGGTGTCAGATTTTCTAGAGGCAGATGCTAGAGTCATTGCAAACGTTGCAATGGAAACATTTGACAGGTACCTACTGCCTATTGCCGTTATTTTTCTCCTAGGTTCTCGTTTTTCTTGTGGGGTTCAGTGATGGTGGTTGTGGGGGTGGGTCTGAACAAATCTTTGTTTGTTTCTTTTCTCCTTCTGATTTTATTCTCGAAATCGTCTAAATTAAAGTTGAACATTGGATAATTTTGTGATGCATTAGTTTAGCCGGATAATTTGATTTTATTCTGAGCCATATGAGGAGCATTGTCGTGTTGGAACCTTTTTGATCTAGTTATTTGACTTAGTAATACATCTGTAAGATATGACTATGCTCGAAAATTACGCAGGCTTAGAACTTATGTCTGTGTCCACCATGACCCTTCCTTTTTCACCATAGGCATTCTGAACTGAACTTGGTTTACAACTTTACATCATTTTTCAGGAAGACACTGTTTGACATGATTGTAACAACTACTTAGCACATACATGTACACATTTTTGTTGTGAATCTGAAGTACTTCGCTTTATCTCGGGCTTTAACCTTAAAAATATTTTAGGGATGGCCCCATCTTGGTGGTTGCATCAGGTCGCGATACTATTGCAGTTGCAAGTTCCATTAAGCAGTTAGTTCCAGAAAATGTTTTTCTTGTTCAGGTATAGTTGCGCGCTAAATATTTATTCCCTTAGTTTAGCTAATTTTCTCTTGGTATAATGGTATCTGCAAAAAATATTGATCTAGATATTTCATTTGTTAATAATATTTCACATTTCCTAATCCTAAATGAACAAGAGGAATATAATATCTGTTGAAGTTTGATGTCTATGCATAAATCCCGAAAAGGGATGCAAAATAAACATAGTATTTTCATGGTGTATCACGTACCTTGATGAAGTTTGATGTAATGATACCTGTTGGTTTCATTTATTACATAGATATGAAGGTGGCATGCATTTTAGCACTTCACCCTGTGATATCGTTTACTATATTCTTTCAGATACAACATCCCAGGTCTCGTCTACACAGATTTGATCTAGTCATAACACCTCAACATGATTATTACCCCTTAACACCTGAGGCACAGAAACAAATCCCTTGGTTTCTAAGAAGGTGGGTAACACCTCGAAAGCCTCCTGATAAACATGTGGTATGTTCTTCTACGAGTGATTACAGGATTTGGTTCCTCCAAAATTATTTGTCAGGAAAGTTTCTATCTGTACCATTTTGAATTTCGCATAGGCTTATTGATTTATGTTTTAATTTTAGGTCCTTACTGTGGGAGCACTCCACCAGGCTGATTCTGTTGCTTTGAGAAATGCAGCTTCTGTTTGGCATGATGAAATGGCGGTGTTACCTAAACCTTTACTTGTTGTATCAATTGGAGGGCCTGCAAGTAGGTTATGCATTTGATAATTTGTAATAGTTTATTTACTATCTTTACTATTGAGTTTCCAATATTCAGAAAACAGAAAAATGGAAAACGCGCTATGTTCCAATAATAGGGTTATTTTTGTTGTTGGGAAGCTTGAATTTAACTAAGATTCAGATCTCGATTTTCAGTTTTCTGATTATTTAATGAGTTTGATGCTAAGCAAGCTATAGCGTGAGTCAGAAAATCATTAAACTAGCCTTGTTCTCAACTCGATTGCAGCTGAAGTCTTGAGTGTCCGAATATGGTTTTCAATGTAAATTTTAAAATAAGTTTAGAAAAGTCATATTTTTCAAGTGTTACTTGTGGACAATCAATCTCTCCCACATTGCATTTAAACCCATCTCATAATATAGTTCCATTTGGCATTTTTATTTCAGTTCTTGAATGTTATGTATTCGACTGCTATACTTTTTTATTTATAATAAAGCATACACCTTCAAGACCCTCAAAATGTACACTTATGTGGAGCCCATGCAGACACTTTGCATTGAGAATCTGTAGCAAGATAACTGGTGTAATTAAGAGGGATAAAGTAAGTTTCATGTGTAAAGATTGAAAACCATCATCTGTTGCCTTCAGCATATTGCTTTTGGATCTTCTAAATTAATCAAGTGGATGCTTCTATAGGTCCATCACTACAAACACTCATCTTATAATTTAAATCAATTATCAGCATATGTTCATAAAGATACATTTTATATGCTGCATTTCATTGGTTGCTTTTCTGCTAAGTGTAACTCTCTATGTTTCTCGATTTAATCACGAAGATTAACATTAATCCGACATACCTTCTGTTGGATTTATGTATATAACCTTCTGTTTCTGTTTTTTCCTCCTTTGTAGGACATTGCAGATATGGTGCTGATCTTGCAAAGCAGCTAACAGCCTCATTGAAGAGTGTTCTTCCAACTTGTGGGACCCTCAGAATTTCCTTCTCCCGTCGAACTCCCAAAATAGTATGTACACTTGTCATAGTTATATATTATTATTCATTCAAGGCTAAATTCTTATTCATGCTTATGACAAACAGGTATCCGACATCATTGTGAGTGAGCTCTCAAACCATCCTAAAGTGTACATTTGGAATGGTAAAGGTACTAATTCATTCTGTCTACCTCTTCTTATATCATCTGAAATAAAGTGATGTTGATCTCTATACATAGCAATTTTGTTTTCGTTATTCTTTTATTATAGCACTGGGTAAGGGTAGAATTGTCGTCGGAGTCAATGTCTTTAAGTATCTTGACAAAATAAGAGATAATTACACGTCTCTTCACTTATGGGGTAATTACACGAGCAGGCTGACGTGTTACAAATTTTTAAGACAGCCCATATCCGATCATGACAACTCAACTCGAACAGACAGGGGATTAAATTGTTATTTTTTCCCTAGTAAGGGTGTAGTTCTAGTTTGTAGTTACTGACGAGATGAAACTGTAATATGTTTTTACTATATACAGGTGTTTTTCATAATTAAGGTCAACACAGGGGTTGCCTGTGTAAATTACTGTTAAATATATAAATTTGAAATGACATTTCCTGATAATTCAGAGTGCAAAACTGGCATCAAAATTTGCCTTCAATTATTTCCATTTTACAAATATCATATGATGATATGACTTGCATCCTTACGACACTGTTCAGATCCAAATCCACATATGGGACATCTGGCTTGGGCCGATGCTTTTATCATCACAGCTGATTCAGTAAGTATGTTGAGTGAGGCTTGCAGCACAGGGTATGTGGCAGTAGTATATCAGTTATTTGCAAAATTTTCTCATTTTTTTTTTCTGTTTACAATTTTCGATTTGTTTTTTCTTTCTACGTTTGAATAGTTGAAACTGCAGGAAGCCTGTTTATGTAATTGGGGCCGAGCGTTGTACATGGAAGTTTGCAGATTTTCTCAAATCCCTGCAATGTAGAGGAGCTGTTCGGCCATTCACCGGTGAAGAAAACGTGAGAAAATATATAATTTTTTTCATTTTATTTAGCTTACAAGTGAGAGCAGTATCTTGAATGATTTATAATCTTTATTTCTTCTTAATCTTTCACTACTCTGTTTATTTTTCTTATTTTTTTCATCTTATTGTGAATGATTTTTTCCTTTAACATCTCATAAATCTAAACAAATATGTCAAAATAGCTGAAATATAACATTGTATAAAATAAATAATTCTTTTTAATTTAATTTCCTATTTTATGTACTTGAAAGCACACGCATTTGTCCTGCGTTATTAATATAACTGATCTGTATGCCTATTGACCAGATTTCTGAAAAATGGGAGTATTCTCCACTGCGTGATATTGAGAAGGCAGCCGATGAAGTGATCAAGGCACTCGCTGAACGTGGCTGGAGTTTGCTGCCAAAATGAGTTTGCAAAGTTTCAGAAAAACAAGACTCGCTAGGTATGTCACTATGGTCAGAAATAGAATCCATCCTTGATGATTTCTTGTTATTCATCTTTCGAGTTTTTCTTTTAGGTTGCGTATGAATTGAGAGTTGAGACGATTTGAATTTGAGTTCAAGGTGAAGGAAGGATTTGGAAAAGCAAATTTTCATATTCATCATAATGATTTATAGTAATTCAAAATGATCTGAAATTTAATAAAGTTTGTTATTGATTATTATGAATTTGAAATCTTTAATTATCTTGATCCGACTCGAGGGATTAAGCTTTCTTGCTTATTGATGACTTTTAAAAAGAATGATGTAAATATGGAGATGCATGAATCTCTTGGTTTTAAGAACGCAATAGTTGAAAAGTTTATTCCTCTTTATTAAAATATACTGGTCTTTAATGGGTTAGGGAAGTTGGTTTGTGTTAGTTGACTAATCATGCAAATAAATTTAAAATTATTTTTACATTATTCTCCATTCATTTCTTCTGTTTGCCATGCAATTTTAAAATAGGCCTATTTGACTTATGACAAAAGAAATTCCAACCCGGCTTAGAGAATCCCCTTGCTCGAGCAAAATCAATTTTGGGCTGGAATTTAATTCCTCTAAGGCTCCGTTTGTTTGACAGGGAATGTAATCTAAAATGGGAATAAGATTTCTAGTAATTTGATTACTAGAAATCTGATTCCATTAATAATGTTTGGTTTCTACAAAAAAAATTGGATAAGGATATATAGATTTTTTCCCTTTTTATGTTTGGTTCAAACACATGTAATAAAGAATGGAATTTAAAATTAAAAATTTTAAATTCTTATTTTAAACTATATTTGTATAATCTAATTATAAATTTTCAACCATAGTAGAATATTTGATATTATATATATACATAAGTGTATATACACATATATATTTAATTTGGTTAAATAATAAAAAAATAAATAAAATATCAATTTGGTTCAATTGCATTATCCTCTTTTAGATAAATAATAATTAAATTGAACATGCTTATTTTTATATTGTTTGACTTTTAAAAAATTTGATACATATATGAATTTTTCATATACCAATGCATTGATAATTATTTTAAGTCGGAAACATAATATTGTTAATAGATAAAATATTTTAATCATATATGACCAACAACCATTTCAAAAGTACTATCACAAAAATAACATAACAAATTTTCAATTTCATTCAATAAATAAATATCAAATAAAATAAAATCCGATATATTTTAACAATACAAATATTCAAATAAATTAAAAATACAAAACTATTTCTTAATAAATAACAACTTAAATAAAATGCATAATAAATAACTATTTTTGTTGATTTTATATTTATTATATTTGATATAGGGGTAGTAAGGTCACTAAAGTATTTTATTTATGATTACCTTGAATATGAGAATCACAATACCTCAATAAATAAGGTATTGTGATTCCCTTATTTGAGAGGATAATTCTCACATTTTGGGAATTAGATAGCATTCCATAATATTAAATAAAAAATACCAAACAAGGTTATTTGATTTTTGGGAATCATATTCCCCATTTTGATTCCATTCTCTTGACAAACAAACGGAGCCTAAGGACAATATGAAACTCGAATTTTATAACAACAGTAGTTGTTCATGAAATGAATTAGTTTTTTTGGTAATTTAAATTCATTTGTAGTCTATTACATGGAGATTGATATGTATTTGATTCATATGAATAATATGATGTACTATAGTATATGATAAAAGAATATAAATAAAATTATCCAAATCACAATCTGACTGCTAGATATATATAATGCACATAAATGTATATTATAAAAATTAAGTACAAATTTTAAAATGATATAGAGATGTATACTCTCTAAAAATAATAATTTTATTCATATTTATATAATACACTTTACTTTTATTTGGAGAAAGAAATTAAATACCTTATTTAACACTTATTCTAATTTCATTTGAACAAAATTTTATTATCGTAAACAAGAAAAATATGTTATACATATTTATGTTATTTAATAATAATATTAGAGTTTTCATTCATTACAAACTATGATTATATCCCACAGAGCCAATTTTTTAATTAAATCTACAACGAATAATATGTTTTATTCTATTATTAACTAGTTTTAACAACATTTTGGAAAAGCTAAACCCGACAATTTCCCTCTAAATACATTAAACCCAACCGAACTACTCGATGTGAAAAGATAATTGTGTAATTTTTGGATTGATATTTTGTTGATTCTAAAAATTCGTGTTGATTTTTTCCGTTAAAATCATGTGAACATACCCCCTAATATAACATGCATGTCGGGTCAATGGGCTAAGGACAGAAAAATCTATCTTAGGCCAGACCAACAGTTCCGAGCTAGTATATACCACACATTCCACATGTTGGGAGGTGGTTTATCTACATAGGTGGATAGGAAAACCCCATCACATAGGTGGTATATACTAGGCCGGGACAATTGGTACCAACCTAGCATAGAATTTCTCATCTCAGGACCAAGGTTTTCAAGAATGAATGTAAGTGAACTTAGTCTCTATATCCTAAATGGTCCGAATCAAGGTATGGTACCTCAAACAACCTAAATAGAGACCTAAGCTCTAGGTAGGGGTAGGGGTCTTCTACTTTCATAATCCTCGTATTCGAAATGCTGATTTCAACATTTAGGTGTCTATTCCAAGGGATGACCCAAGGAGATCTAATTAGCAAGTCCCCTCTAATATCCAACCTTTAGATGTTGCAAGTCCTTACATCTTTATCGTTCGATTTTCATACATTTATATTGAAATGTAGAGTCTCGTACTAATCCCAAATATTCCAATGTAAAAAGTATCACAGTTTCAGACAATTTA
The DNA here is from genome assembly GCA_963669365.1 of Verbascum thapsus. Taxonomy (NCBI): domain Eukaryota; kingdom Viridiplantae; phylum Streptophyta; class Magnoliopsida; order Lamiales; family Scrophulariaceae; genus Verbascum; species Verbascum thapsus. The sequence goes on from OY770120.1 coordinate 3,838,989, forward strand.
ATTTGTACCATATCATTAATCTATGTCCACCCATCTACCCCAACAAAATATTCCAACTTACACTTGCAAAAAGTGATCAAATTATCATCAAACCATAACAAAAGAAATGCTACCAACGACTCCTCTTCCTCCATTATCTGGCACTCCCAATTTTCAATTTCTAAAGCAAAACAACTCTCCTCACCAAATTCATGCAATCAACATATATATAAGCTCCATCCAAATTCTCACAAACATCACAACTGCTTAAAACCCTAAGCAATAACAAACACTTAAAACTAAAACACAAAGAAGTTAGAGATGGAGAAAAGCGAAGCAACCTCGATTCAAATTTCAGAGTCGAGCAGAGAAAGGAAAGGGAAAGCGCCGCTTCTTGGGGCCCCACCACCAACATTCGAGCAGGCGAAGGTTGGGGCCCACAAAAGAGGGGTCGCGATATTCGACCTCGTACTCAGAATAAGCGCCGCCACAGCAGCTTTAGCCGCCACCATTGTTATGGGAACTGCCGAACAAACACTTCCGTTCTTCACTCAGTTCTTTCAGTTTCAAGCTAGTTATGACGATCTACCATCGTTCACGTGAGTCCTCTTCAACCTTCTTTCATTTCTTTTCAACCAATTGATTAATACGAAATGCTATCAAAGGAAAATGAAATATATCGTCGTTTGTATAACAGGGTTATATCATTTTCGGTTGAATCGAAAAAAGCGTTCATTTACGTAATAAATTTATCAAAATCTATGAAGTGTAATAATTTATAACCGAGGTTTTGAAAAGTGGTATAATAACTTCATCTTAAACACTTGGTATTTGTAGAACCTATACATTTTACGTATTTAAAGCTATTTCATTTGATTGATAAGAACTTTTTATCCTAACTTACTGCAAGAAAAATGGTTTAGTCAATAATTTAAGCATTGTTATTATTTATCTAAATTCTAGATTGAGTCATGTGGTAGAAAATAGGGTCCGAGACAATAATATATTATAATTATTCATTTATAATTATTTAAATAAAGGTAAATATGCTTACTCATTTGTTCAATCTGATTCAGGTTCTTCGTTATAGCAATGTCGATCGTAACTGGTTACCTTATTCTCTCCGTCCCCTTCTCCGTCGTCTGCATTGCTCGGCCTGTCGCCATAGCACCAAGGCTCTTTCTCATTCTCTGCGACACTGTAAGCTTCCAAAATTTACTCGTCTAATACTACAATCATTTAATTTGAAATCGAAGAAGCTCACAGATATGAGTTGATTTAATTGCATGCAGCTGACAGTTACATTAGCTACATCGGCAGCCGGTTCATCGGCGGCGATAGTATACCTGGCGCACAACGGGAACTCGGACGCGAATTGGCTGGCGATATGCCAACAGTTCAATGATTTCTGCCAGAGAACAAGCGGTGCGGTGGTGGCGTCGTTCGTCGCGGTGGTTCTGATCGTCTTCCTGGTGGTGTTCTCTGCTATAGGTCTGAAGAAACATTAGGTTCCAATTGGGGAAAAGTTTGTATGTGATGAAATTTGGTTTTATATCATTTTCTCTTTTTTTTTTTTGTGTGTGTTTGTTGTGTTGATTTTCTTTTAATTTCCGGATTTGTATATTCTCGGAATTAGTTTGTAAGTGCGAAATTAATTGTACATTTTTATTTTTATTATTTTTATGTTTTCATAGTAATCAAAGAACTGCAAACTTTCCTTTTTTATTGAACGGTTTGTATCAAAGTAAACGCAATTCACCCACTCGAAAAATTAATCTTTTGTTTGTCCCTCAAAAATACAAATAAAGTATCTTTCTTCTTAAGAATTTGATATATGCAGATTAACTCAATTATTAAAAAATCATTAAATATTAGTCATATCTATGCTCTATTGCTCTTGATAGAAAAATTATGTGATCAATTTTGACAGAAAAATAGTAATCTAGGTAAAGTATTGCATATATCGAATTTTTAAGGGTGAAAATTTCTTATTTCTATTTTTAGGGGATATTGTAAAGGATAAATTTTTTGAGGTGTGAATTACATTTTTTCCTAAAAATAAAATTTTGGAAAAAGGTGAATTACATTTTTTCCTAAAAATAATCATTTAGGAAAAGGTGCATAAGGATAGTCTTGCCACAATGAAGAAAACAACTTTCAATACGGTGACTCCAGACTTGTAGATGGCTACGCCTACAACAATGTAATATTTCTTGTATATTCTTTTATCGAGCTCGAGACAGTTTATTGCTGTTAGTAGAAATATCCCTCAAACTTACTCATTTAAATATACCGGCCACAAAGATGTTATACTCGCATTACAAGAAACGTCTCTGATACGGGATAAATCCGAGTACGAATAAGAAGGCAATACGAGGTGATCGTTATTTAATGATTAATGATTTTATAATCAATTATTAATACGATACGAGGTGACATTTACGAAGTGAATAACGAGTGGGGTGACGTATCCAACTATTCACTGTAGGGATACTTGGATAGCGGGTATGGATAGTGTTGTGAACCGACCCGGATGATATGTCATATAATATTCTGATGACCTACAGAATAATGACAAATTAATGGCAGTCAATTGTAGGTTCATATGTCAAATCATGAATAGGGAATAAACAACCTATAAATACCACAATAAATGATCATTGTAGGGACGAATGTTTTCCTTTACCTTACGAGCTGTAATAATGCGACGTGAAACATAAATATTAAAACTACGTTAGGCTTGATCCTGATTGAGGTACGTAGACAACTTGTATTACGAGTACAGTCTTAAAATATCATTCACCATTATTTGACTAGATCAATCTCTAAAATACAAGCTACTAACTCGAGGCAAACCGACAAACAAAGCTATTAATGGCTCTTGCATAAGTGCAAACGTTCAAACCTTTTAGCTATTTGATTTTAGGGAAAATTACAAATACCTCCCCTAACTAATGTCGTAATTCCAAAAAACACCCAAAAATGACCATAATTACAAATGCCTCCCCTGTTTTGTATTTTGCCTCCCCTGCCCGTTTTTTCGGTCAGCTTTTTGCTGACGTCAGCGAAAATTTTTTGTGGTTTTCCTATTTTACCCCTAATGATGTCATTAATTGGTGACGTCATCCAATGTCATATATTTTTTGACGAAAATACCCTCAGGAGGTGTAAATGTAATATTGTTTTCTTGGCCATGATATGACCGTTATAGGGGGTGTAAATGTTATATTTTTGTCTTGGTCATATACAGGGGGTGTATATGTTATTGTTTGATTTTTTCAGGGGGTCCAACCGTAACATTTTAAAAAATAAAATCTGATCGTTGCAATATGACCGTTGGAAAATATTGATATATATGTGTACCAAATTGTGATAATTTTATGAATCTCAATTGAAAAAATGTCATCATCTAGTCAATCATCTAGTATTTTGGGTTTCAAGTATAGGAAAGAGATATGTAATAAGTGGCAATGTGGGAGAAAAACTACAATTCATGTTTCGGAGCAGCAACTCCCTGTGGCAAACAACTCCCTGTGGCAACTAAGAACTAGAGCAGCAGCTTTCAAGTTCAGTAGCAACTTTAGTAAGTTTCAGAAAGCCCCAAGGTTGGACAGCTCCAAAGCAGGGGATGAAGAGAAACTAACAAATGGACCAAACAACAGGCCCGAAGAAACACAAGACAGCCTCCACAGCAAACAGCAACACACCGCAAAAGCAGTCCCGAAACAACCCGAAGGCACCACGAAACAGTCCTCGATAAGTCCCGCGATACCCCAAAACGAGCTCGCGACAACCCTCGAGACCCCGCAATACCGCAAAATGACCACGCAATACCCCGCGACGACCTCGCAACACCCCGAAGCAGCCCCGTAACGCCTCGCAATAACTCGAAGCAGCTCCCCAAACAATGAAACAAGTAGCAGCAAACGAGCAACAAAAACGAAGGGGACTAAGCAATGTTTTCTACCCAAACAACAGAACTAAGTGACCAAGAACGAGTGGCTTGTAAATGTCGATCGCAGCAGAATAACAAACCCAGAAATCAGGGGCTTGTAAATGTCGATCGTACAAAGCTAATCCCAAACCGCAACAGCCACTTGAATTTCCAAAGATCAGAAGCAGTAGAGTTGAATTTTCAAGAGCAGAAGCAGGGGAAGAATATTGAACCAAACAACAGCCCCAAAACAACTCGACAACACCCGCGACAACTCTCAATGCCCCGAAACGACTACTCGACACCTCGCGATACTCCGACGCGGTCTCACGACAACCCTCAAGACCTCGCGACAGCCCGCAAGACCTCGCGACACCCCGCAACAACTACGCGACACCCACAACAACCTCGCGATGCCCCGAAATAACCCCGCAACACCTAAACAAGACGTAGCAGAAGCCAACCAATACAAATAACCCAACACAGCCACTTGGACAACGAATACCAAGCAGCAAATAGTAGTAGAACCTTGAACGGAACCACCCCTGAAGCACACTCACTAATAACAATCCCACAGATCGAAAATCAATCGGAAAACTCGATTGAAATTTTTTACCCGTAAGTAGATTGAAGAACAAAGGAGGTCACAATAAGTAGCCCACGGGAAACGATTACCAACACCCTAAAACCCAAAGATGGAGTAGTCACAAGCTCCAAAAGGTTGAAGAGGGATGATATGAAGCAGCCGCGTCGCCGGAAAAGTAGATCGAAAAATCGATTTTCGACGAGCTTTGAAGAAAATCACGATTTCGACCACTACCAATGGAAAACAGCTTGAAGACGATCTTAGAGGACAAGTACCAGGAACGCAGCAACTCAAAGTAGCAATAAATCGTTGAATCGCGGCTCGGGTTCGCAGATCGCAAATCGCGACTTGGGTTCGCGATTCACTGAATAAGAGCGAAAAAAAGATAAGCCACCTACCCCATAAGCGACTGTGGCAAACAATTCATGTCTACGAGTGACAAAGAAGGAGTAGACCCGTCCGAGGCACGATCACAGTGATTTTACAGGGGGGAGAGAGATGGTGGGGAGAGAGATGTTTGAGCGCCAAAATGGTGGACCAAGGTAATGTAAATCGGTAAGGATAATTTGGTCATTTCTTATTTCAATATTTTTTTAAAAAAAAATTCTTAGAAATTGTAGGGGCATTTTGGTATTTTCACCTTTTCGGGCAGGTAAAAAACGGGCAGGGGAGGCAAAATGCAAACTAGGGGAGGTATTTGTTTTTATGGTCATTTTTGAGTGTTTTTTGGAATTACTAAGGGGAGGTATTTGTAATTTTCCCTTGATTTTAATGCAGATCTAACTTCTATCAAAATATTTTCAAAAACGTTTTCAGAGTAACAATTCTAACAAATTCATTGATATTAGCCTATTTCGAACCAAATCAAGAGCCTTGCTTCGGGTTTTTAGACTTGTTCATAAATAAATTGAGTTATTGAGAGTTGTCATTCCTGCCAGATATATCAAAAAAATGGAAGCCAAGAGAAAAATATTGGCATAATATGCAAGGAAATTTTCCACGAGCACTATTAATTTTCTTTGAAGCAGCAATCTCTATATATTATACTTTTCCGTATTAGTACTCCTTAACCTAATTCCTAACTGCGCCCAAGAGTTTACTTCTGTTAAACTAATAATAAAAAACTTAATTTAAATGTTAATGACAAGAAATTTTTTAATTCATTTTCTTTACTCTTTATATATTTTTATTTTCATTAATTCTTCTCTTTCTCTAAGACACTTCATGTTTTCTGCACAAAACACAGCACTAGAAAGCTAACAAAAATAGACACCCCAAAAGCCACGCAGAACATATCTAATGACCGTTCTGCCCTCAGCTTTCTCTCTCTTCTCTCTCTCTTCATTTCCGCATACTCTTTATACCTCCTCTGCCCCTCTTGCACCCTATTTCTCCCTGTTCCCCTTTTGCCCTCCAACGCCCCTTGTAAAATGACCAAACTGTCCTTCCCATTCAAATGCATTCCGTCCACGTCCTCGATCTCCAATCCCACTTGCCTCACCTGCATTTCTCCGTCCTCAGATACACCGCACGTGACCACTATTCCGAACTCCACGTGACCTCCATCCACGGCCAGGGTAGAAGCAAACCGCACCTGCTCTTCTCCGGTAAGCCAGTGACGTTGCGCCGTCACCGCCTTGTGAGACGAGACGTTCACCGCCCGCCCTCCGATCGGATCGATCAAAATCCAGCTCAGGTTCATGCTGTCAGCAAGTTCCGCACTCGAAACGACGCCGTTTGGATGCCTGATTGAGGTAGGGACCACATCCTTCGGCTCCATTAGGTCAATCCTGAACGGCGAGCACCGGAACCACGCGCTATGTGTTTCCGTCTCGTGGACCTTCGTGAAGATTAATTTGCCTTTATAGTGTATATCGACGGCTGATATCAACTCCAGCGGTGGAATCGACGATGAGCGAGCGATATCGCTTTCAATCGAGATCGGGAAGGCGCGCGAGAAGAAGGCACGAGCGCCGCCGTCGGGGAAGGTGGAGATCACGTGCGCGACGCGTGGAGAGGCGGTGGACGGCCAGGTTGAGTGGCATGCGTTGGACCAGAGGTTGTGATCGGAGGAGAAATGGCGGAGAGTGGTGGAGCAGCAGGCGGCGGAGGCGAGATCTGGACCGTTCAATCGGGTGAGGACGTTTGACTCTATGACGTCCGGATGCAAGGTGGAAAATCCGGCGGCGGTAGACGGCGGCGTAGATATCGTTTCTGGTAGTGGCATTTTTACGAAGTAGAGATGGGAATATCTGATTAATGTTTGAACTGCTCGTAGTGAGGGCTTTATATAGTGATTCAAAATTGAGATTAGGCGTGGTTAAGTACAGAACTAACCTTGGATTATGTCTTATCATTGGCATTATAAAGTTTTTAAAGATTGTCAAAGAAGGCTAATTTGGTCCTTTAATAGTTCAACTGGGTAGCTTTCACTAATGAAATGCAGTTCTAACTTCTAACTTCAAATCATTTACTCGATTTGATGGTTTATTTTATTCTTCATAATATAAATAAAATGTAGAAAAATTTTATGAGTAAATATCTGGTTTTCTTTTATGATATTAGTAGATTATCAAATTGAAATAGAACATTGACGTGTATTTGTATAATTAGCCACAAAAGAATGTATATTTAGGATCGAAAAACATATAAAAGTACTGTAACACTACAACGCTCGATTGGTTTTGATAATAAATCACGTTTGAGCTTGATTTGATCGGTAGTCTAACAAATCAAGTTTGTATATTGTATTTTTATTTGATAATTTAAAGTTGGATTTTAGTTCCAATTGATTAAATGATAAAATGTGGGAAAAAAAATAATCAAATCACTTCTTTTTTAGCTCGATTAGATTCTCCAACAAACCAAATTTGAACAAATTTTAAAATTCAAGAATAATTAAGTCAACTTTGAATAGTATTTCATTGGCTTGATCAAATTCATTTACAAATTTATAGATACTATTCAAATTACATCTAGTTTGATATTTCATAATACATTTTATAACATAGTTGCGCATGAATGTGTAAAAAAGAAATTACATTCAAAACACAACCCGCATGTACATCTAAATTCTAATACAAATATAGAATTAAACACCAAAATTATAATGAAAAATTACACCATGGATCCCCCTACTTTATTGTGTAATTATCAAAATATTTCCTCAAATTTTAAATACACTATTTGAAGGGTCTATTTGAACTTTTAAATAGAAGTGTCTTCATATAAGAAAAATTTTATATAATTTTCAAAAAAATAAAAAAAAATCTTGAAAAATACACAATAATTTTTTACAGAAAAAAAATTACACTATCCAAACTACCATTAAAATTCAAAGGTTGTGTAATGCACGGAATGAATATTTATTAATAATTGGAATTAAATGGGGCCCAAAGTAGATTTTAATTACCGGCTTTCTAACACGAATCTTGTCTATATTAATATTTTGTTAATATGAAATTGCAGCAGTCATCATCAATAATTAAATAGATTTTAGAGTGCATACTTTGGAGATGAGTAACATCATCGTGTAGTCTACGTTTGAACTTGTTTTTGTTTATACTTGATTTGTTCTATATGATGTGGGACTCTTGACTTCTGTTTTTTTGCTATATATATATTTTATTGAAATATTTAGGAGAAAAATCAATTTCATGCTATAATAAATTAATAATGTCATTTTCGTGTCGCATCATCACATAATTAATGAGATAATAAGCGTTGAAAAATACAGCACCGTCTAATTTAGATTTTTCTCTATTTTAATGTGGTATTTTGACGTATATTTTTTCTATCTCAAATGTACACAAAATGTCTAAAGTTGTTTCTTAAAATATATACATTTGTAAAATGAAATATATGAAACGACAATTGAGAAAAAATGCACCAGAGAGTAATCTTATTAATCAATCCTTTATATATATACTAGAAACTCGCGCACGCGGTACTCGCGCGCATAATTTTCATAAGTGTAACAAATAAAAAATGTATGACTTAGTCATAGTATAATGTAAGACTATTTTTTGGTCAACCCCAAAATATACAACCTAATACTTAATATTTTTGGGGAAAAATATCAAATAACATAAGTATGGAAGCTGTAAAAGAAAAAAGAAATTCTCAAATGTTATTTGTTTTGAGCAAAGAATCCACTAATAATATTGATCATTCAACAAAAACAGTAGCTTTTTTTATTTTCTGGTTGCATAAAGAAAAACATCCAAAATTAAATCCATATATTATTTATACATATAAGAATTATTAACGGGTATCATCAAATCACACTAAACTTAAAACACAAACATCTTTTACACCGCGAAAACTCCTAAAAATGAATGACAGATGAAAAACTGATAAACCATGCATAAGCAAATTAAACAGATAATCAAATTCTGGCTGTGATCCTGACGATGATTCCATATCTTCTTTTCTCCAAATTTTCAACAAAACCTGATACTCAAAAACAAATTCAATCACTTATTTCAAAAAAAGAAATCGAAACCCTAGATAGAAATATGAACCTGAAATCGATGCGCAAGAAAAAAAGAATAATAGTAGATCTGAAGAAGAAGATTAACGTTAATTATCCACGTACCCCAATCTGAAATTTCTCTGTAGCAATCTGAAATTTATGCCCGGAGATGAATCTGAAATTTCTCTGAAGCAGTCTGAAATTTATGCCCGGAGATGGAAGTTATGAAATTCAAATTTTAAAGGTAAAGGAGACGTGAATACGTGTGATACAAAATTCCATTTTTACCCAATTTAGTTTTCATGTTGGTTTAATTATTGAAAGGGCAAATGAGGGAATGCTAAAAATTGGTATGATAACTGATTTTGAAGATGGTTATTTTACTATTTTACCCTTATAACTATCAAATATTACATACATTTCATTTTATGATTAGATATATTCTATACTATTCTAAAAAGAAAGTCTATTTTGTGTCTTAAATGGTAGTTTTTTTTGGAAGTTTTATCATTTATTTACATATTTGACCCCATATATATCTAATCATAAAATGAAATGTATGTAATATTTGATAGTTATAAGGGTAAAATAGTAAAATAACCATCTTCAAAATCAGTTATCATACCAATTTTTAGCATTCCCTCATTTGCCCTTTCAATAATTAAACCAACATGAAAACTAAATTGGGTAAAAATGGAATTTTGTATCACACGTATTCACGTCTCCTTTATCTTTAAAATTTGAATTTCATAACTTCCATCTCCGGGCATAAATTTCAGACTGCTTCAGAGAAATTTCAGATTCATCTCCGAGCATAAATTTCAGATTGCTACAGAGAAATTTCAGATTGGGGTACGTGGATAATTAACGTTAATCTTCTTCTTCAGATCTACTATTATTCTTTTTTTCTTGCGCATCGATTTCAGGTTCATATTTCTATCTAGGGTTTCGATTTCTTTTTTTGAAATAAGTGATTGAATTTGTTTTTGAGTATCAGGTTTTGTTGAAAATTTGGAGAAAAGAAGATATGGAATCATCGTCAGGATCACAGCCAGAATTTGATTATCTGTTTAATTTGCTTATGGTTTATCAGTTTTTCATCTGTCATTCATTTTTAGGAGTTTTCGCGGTGTAAAAGATGTTTGTGTTTTAAGTTTAGTGTGATTTGATGATACCAGTTAATAATTCTTATATGTATAAATAATATATGGATTTAATTTTGGATGTTTTTCTTTATGCAACCAGAAAATAAAAAAAGCTACTGTTTTTGTTGAATGATCAATATTATTAGTGGATTCTTTGCTCAAAACAAATAACATTTGAGAATTTCTTTTTTCTTTTACAGCTTCCATACTTATGTTATTTGATATTTTTCCCCAAAAATATTAAGTATTAGGTTGTATATTTTGGGTTTGACCAAAAAATAGTCTTACATTATACTATGACTAAGTCATACATTTTTTATTTGTTACACTTATGAAAATTATGCGCGCGAGTACCGCGTGCGCGAGTTTCTAGTATATATAAACCAGAATCTAAGCTATGTTTGATTTCATTTTGAGCTATTTTTTGCCAAAATTTTGACCAATTTACATTTGGTCTTCACAATTTTCTCCGAAAAAATCCCTAATTTTTTGGTCCAAAATTTGTATTTCAATTTTAAAGTTTAATATAATTTCATGGCCCACTTTGTTTTACACACACACATATATATATATATATAGCACCTTCTATTACATATATATATATATCAATCATTATAATTTTAATATTATATTATAATTTTCAATCACTAATAATTATTAACAGACAAAAATCCAAAAATTAACAATCAATATAAAACAAAACACAATCTCATCAAATTTGCACGTGTCCAAAAAAAATCTCACCAATAATTCTCACCAGAATACTCAAACAAAACCAAACAAAACCGAACATACACTAAGATCCAAAATAGCATTAGGCTCTTTTGGCTTCAATTTTCCAATTAACAATAATTAACTCTAGAGAATATAAAAAAGGGATTACAGACAAAAGAAGAAGAGTGATTCATAAGCATTTATTACTAATTTTTAAATAAAAAAATTATAATTTTTCATTTAAAAAATGTATAGTGGATAACTTTAAACTGTTCTGTTTATAAAGACTAGTTTCAACTCTATACTTTACAAGGCCATCACACCTAACAATCAATAATGCAGTTCATGAACATACCAGACTTGGACTACTCAGTTAAATACTCTGAATATAACAACACTTGCAAGAGCACAAAATCAATAATGAAGATGCATACCTTATAAGCAGTGAGATTTAATGCCAGATAACTTTATCCCACCTACTGAAATTGCACGAATCGAATCATAATCGTAATAATCCCAAGTAAAGCTGAAACTGCAAATCAAGATATGCTTGTGTAAGACATAAATTACAAAAAATTAAATTTGGAATAATTACACCCCGAAGCTCTCCGGAGTTCTGTAAATTACAAAGAGACCCCATATCAGATACTGACAACTCGGGAAATAGGGGGTGAAACTGCAATATGTTTTTGCTGATAGAGGAAGTTAAGATAATTACTGAGACTTCAGGGTGTTTTTCGTAATTAATGTTTCGGGCAGGGTTTTCATCAACTTAATGAATTGATTACGGAATGCTACTCTATATGTGAAATCTTCCTAACAACAAAAAAGGAGCACTGCCTAGGAGTGTTCACAAGTCGAGCCGGCTCGAAAATAGCTCGATTCGAGCTCGAGCCCAAAAATGCTTGTTCGCCAGCTCGCGAGCTGGAATCATATATTTTTATATAATATGATATATTATAATAATATATGTATAAATAATAATATTTTTGACATTAATTATGACTATATTTAATAATATATGAATAAATATAAAATTAATAATATATTTTACCAAAAAAAATTATAAAAAAAAATTATTTTTTTGTTTTTCGAGCTCGAGCTCGGCTCGAGTTCAATCGAGCTCGAGCTCGAACTTTTGGCTCAGCTCGGCTCGAGCTCGACTCGTGAACACCCCTACACTGGTCTTAAGGTAGCTAAAGGCAACTCATCAAATTGTATTCTGATGAACATGATTAGTATGGTTTTGCCATTATCTTCTTATCAGAATTATGCAAGATAAATTAATAACTCTCACAAATTCAAGAAATCAGCACAAAACTCAATTTTTTTTTCTCCAGCTGGTAAATTCAGTAAAAAATGACATAAGATATACCTTCATCAATGAAGATGTTGATGTTTCCATGCTTTCTTGTTAGGTACCCACTCATGGCTTAAATTATCTCCCTCTGTAATATCTCGATATTCTACGCATAAAACCCAACTCCACACAAAAGCATATATCATCTCCAAGCACCAAAATCTATCGATTGCAACGATATGTTACCAAGAAATAAATCCTTGAGATGTTGTTTACACAGCCCTATTTTCCTCCTATGTAAACTCGGATGTATAGAGCTCGAAAATCCCGTCTTCCAAGATGGAAACTTTTGTCTTTCCATTACATGAAGCATATAAACACGTGAAACCGAAACCGAACATCCCATCACAAAACAATTGCAGGGTCGTGATTCGGTCACCATTCTGGCCAACGATACTAAACATAAACCACTATAAGTTACTCCATACATTAACGCACCATCGAATGTGTATTCTCGAGAATTCAGTTCTATATTTGTGTCCTCGATTTCCATCTCTTCAGTTGACGGGATTCTGCTAAGTTCAGAATCAAACTTCTTCTCTATCTGAGCCTCGTGAATTCTGTATTTTGCAGCTAATGTTCTTATGCACGACAATCGTACTTGATTGGAAATAATTTGCTTCACTTGGGCAAAATTGTCACAATCACTGTACCATCTCAGCCATCGATGAACTAGCCCTGCAAACCAATCAACGATCTGATCGTCATCCAGTAGAATCAGCACATGCAAAGTACGAGCATATCCTTCCCTATAAGTCAATCCATATCTATGAAGACGCTTCATTATTACATTTACTGGGGCAACAATTTCTGTAATAAATACAGAATCGGGAGAAGGAGTGGGGGCCGGCAAAAGAACCAGTGTCGAGGCTGTCTCTGACATTACATATTCTTTTGCTCGTTTCTGAAATTCGTAATAAGAATCTGTTAGTTCTTTAGGAAGAGCTGGTTCTGTAATATTCTTAGCTAAGATAATTTCTTCGTTCTTTGCACGTTTATTACCATTCACATCTTGGATCCATATTTTGAGTAATACTTTGTACCAATGATCAGTTTCCATACCGGGTTTTCGATAACATGAAATTTGATTCAAAACAGAATTAGGGTCAGCTAAATGCTTGATTTCTGATTCTTTCACCTTCTTCAATCCATGACCGAGCCATTTTTTCCCGATTCCGAAAACGCCCTTATCCCACGACTCTTGTTTCTGTTCAGCAAACATTTTCACTTTCTCTTTCAACTTATGAACAGCTCTTACAGAAGCATTCTCTTTTAATCGCCTTTTAATCGAAGTACCAAGAAACTGAACACCACGTGGATCACTGCATGAAAGTACATCGTTTTGATTATCAACCTCCAAGTACAGAGAGTTTTTTAAATATATTTCAATATCAGACTTGAAAGATATAGCTACTTCTTTGGGACCTGAAATGGCGAAAAAGACCTCATCCATGAAGCGACAACAATGAACCCTTACACCTGATTTCTCACCTACATTGTTTTTTTCAATATTATTTCCATTAAGCTGTCTCCTAAACCAGCCACGAAGCTTTGATTGTGACCTATCTTCGGAATGACCTGAATCTAATGTTTCATATTGCATCGACATTTTATATATTTCTCTGTCAAACAGATCAAAATATACGTTCATTAATATAGGTGATAACACCCCTTCTTGTGGAAGACCATGTCCTTTAGGAAAACCACCAAATTCCAAATTAAGTACATTAGCATCAAACATTTCTTTAATTATACTACATAAACAGGGGTCTTCTACCTTCTCCTCAATGGATGATAAAAGTTTGGTAAGAATTGAATCATCGAGTTTCTTGTTAATAACCAGTGTGAACCACCAATCAGGTTCAGATATCTCTTTACGGATATATTTCAAAGCAGACCAATGACCCCTACCACTTCGAAAACCATGAGAAATCTTGGAGAAGTGAGGCCGATAAACAACTTCCAAGACTATTCTAATGGCCTCTTGAACAACCCTTAATTTCAATTTCGGAAAAACAATCTCCTCTTTCTTTAATTTTGGGCCTTTAGTCGACATTGAATACGTATTGGCTTTAACATCGAAATTTCCATTAGCTAAATCTTCTGCTATGGAATCAAACGACAAATTATCACCATCTGATGTTAAGTCGATATTGGATGTCACCCTTATATAGTCATATGCGTCCTTTAGAGTATTCGAGTCAGCAATAACTTTCATCATGAGGTCTTGGAATTTCCCATTAATGTATTGTTCTTTCACCCTCTTCTTTATACGCAACTCGAGAAACCTCTTGACCTCCACACGGGTTTTTGGTTTGATTTTTTGTTCATGAACATCATAAGATTCTTGAACCAAAGAAGCCAAATTCTTAGCCAGTGTCGTTTTTACAGTCTCTTTATCATCGATGCCATCCCCCACTGCTTTGAGATCTGAATAACTCGAGGACTCCTCCACTAAGTTCGCCAAACTTTTAGCCAATGCCACTTTCTTAAATCCCTTATCACCATCATTGTGTTCATTAACCGCTTGCCGTGTTGAATAAAATGCAACAGGCACAAATCTTTGATGGGACCTCCCTGGTACAAATTTGCCACATTCAATTATTGGCAAGGAAAGTAGTTAAGTTTCGTAAACAATAAAAGAAGAATCTTGGAGCTCGAATGAAACTAATATGGTGTATTCCAGAAAACAACAACACGAAATATGAATCAACTAACAAAGAGATTAAACTTACCAATAACAAGCATTGGCGGTAAAATTTTGGGTTCAAGATGGGAAAACATTTTCAGCATCAAACGGGATTTCAGCCTCATGGCAACTCGTTACTGTTTAACCGGTCGTGTGCATTCTTCTGCTTCCATGTTCTTCAAGAAAACTCGGCTGTGATGAAATTTGCGCAAGGTTACCGAGCTAAGCTCCATCGACCTGATTCTCAGTAAATACGGATAGAGTGTGATGTCAGTAGCAAATCGGTTGTGGTGCTAACAATTTCTCTCAGACTTTTTAACAAACAGGTGAGGAATGTATGAGACGTTAAGACATGAACAGAGCGTAACCTCACTTCAGGCTTATTTTCGGACATGAGGATTATAATTGTAATTTGTTATTGGATAAAAAAAGATCTCTTATCACTTATCAGCCCAATAAAGCCTCATAGGCCCAAAAAACTCTCTCTCATGTTCTCTATTTTTATTTTATATTTTATTTATTTGGCTTTAGGTTAATTTAATTGTCAAATAACACTTTATTAAATGCAGTGAACATGCTTGATATAATGGACGATTAGTGATGTACTCTATCACTTGTCCAAAAGAAAAAAAAGAAAATTAGAGGAAATATTATATTTTTTTCCCACAATTTTTTTATTGTTGATTTATTAAAGTTATAAACTCGACACTTTTGATCCCTGAGTTTGTGGATGTAGCCACATATAATCTCTACTATTAAATTATCTCTTTAGGGCCGTCTAACAAGTCTTAAGTTCTTTCTTTGAAAATATCTTCGGCTCCTTTCTTTTGAAGCGGAGAAAGGGTTACTCTTCAGTTTTCTGTTGAGGTCTATCCTGTAGAGGTACTCAAATTGGATCAGTGATCGATTTCTAGCTTTCGTCGTAAACCTAATTGGTTACTTCCAATTACGTAAATCAATAGTTCAACCCGCACTCAAAGGATACGTGCCGCTCAAGCCAACTACTTTTGGAGGGAAATACCGAAGTTTTGGTCTTATTATTCCACTTTACCAAAATTGACTAAGTGTTGAGGATGGCCCCAAATAGCTGGTTAAAATATATCCAAATCCAAAAGTCCTTTTTGTGCTATTACCCTCTAAAATTCCCTTGTGTATTTGAATAGCAACCTATATAGCCTACAGTAGACTACCACTGATTTAAAATTCTTTATCTTTTGTCTTTTATGCTAATTATATATATAATCTTTCAAATATTCTCTAATCTTTTGTACAAATAAATTTCATCATCCATACACATAATAGTTTATACATATTAGAACAAAGAGGTTCTTCACTTTTCACAAATTGTTGGATCCTCCAAATAGTTGAATACCCATATAATATTGGTTTATTTTCCAAGTCAACCAGAATGTCAGTCAAATGCTCTACATGTAATCGATCAAATGCTCATATAATTGAATTCTGAAAACTATATTTTATTCAATAGAAGCCTTTTACATCAACAGAATCCGAAACTTAAGCTACAAGAACAGACTAACAAACTTGACTCTAACTAGACCGTAATACTCGGTCTTATTTTTTACCACTAACAGAAGACAAGACTAGTTCAGACTTAAACAAGACTAATTCAAACTTACTTCAACGGCTCCAACAAACCCTCCCTAAACTAAGCTTGGTGCACAAAGCTTAGCTTATCTTCAACGGAGCAAATTCCAAGCTTGCTCCTCAGATTCTCAAACACTTCACGATTCAGCGCCTTAGTGAAAATGTCAGCAACTTGCCCTCGTGACTCGCAATGCTCAAGACGTATTTCACCTTCATTAACCAGATCGCGTAAGAAATGAAAACGAACTCCTATGTGCTTGCATCTTCCATGGAAGACTGGATTTTTAGACAGCTTGATCGTTGAAGTGTTGTCATACAAAATGATAGTACTTCCTTCTACATTATATCCCAGTTCCTTCAAGATCCTTTTGAACCATATAGCTTGACACACACACATCGACGCAGCCACATACTCTGCTTCAGTAGTGGAAAGTGTAACAATAGGCTGCTTTTTCGATAACTAAGCCACAACTGCATCATCCATGAGAAAGACATAACCTGATGTGCTCTTCCTGCTTTCGACATCTCCAGCGAAGTCACGATCGGTGTAGGCTAGAACTTTTCCAGTTCCTTCTCTCTTGTTCTAGACACCAAAATCCATAGTTCCTCTCAAGTATCTCAATACCCTCTTAGCTGCTTGCAAATGTAACTGAGTGGGTTTAGCCATGTACCGGCTTAGGAGACTTACAACGAATTGCAAATCAGGTCTCGTTGTAGTGATATACATGAGACTTCCTATTATTTGTTTGTAGAAAGTCTCATCTACTTGATCTCCTCCATTATCCATGTCTAGCTTACTTCCATGCACCATTGGATTGTAAACTGGATTACAATTTTCCATGTTGAAACGCTTCAGAACTTCAAGAGCATACTTTCCTTGGGAAATGTGAATTCCGTGTGGTGTTTGCAGCACCTCAATTCCCAGAAAATATCTCATTTTGCCTAGATCAGTCATGTCAAATTCCCTTTGCATTGACTGCTTAAACTGTATCATCATCGAAACATCATCTCCAGTGTAGATTAAATCATCTACATAAATACTGACAAATAGAATGTTACCGTGTTTGTTAGTTTTGATGAACAAAGTTTCTTCATTTACTGACTTCCTGAAACCTTCCTTGACAAAGTAATATTCAATTCGAGTAAACCAGGCCTTGGAGCTTGCTTTAAACCATATAAAGCCTTGTGGAGTTTATACACTTTATCTTCTTCTCCATTGACTACATATCCTTTTGGTTGTTGTATGTAGACATCTTCCACAAGAACTCCATGCAGAAATGCTGATTTGACATCCAATTGATAAATGTCCCATGCCTTGTGTGATGCTGTAGCTAGAATTGTTCTGATGGTGTCCATTCTAGCAACAGGGGCATATACCTCAGTGTAGTCGATTCCATGCTCTTGAGAATACCCCTTAGCTACCAAACGAGCCTTGTATTTGCTGACTTCTCCATGCTCGTTGAGCTTCGTTTTGTAAATCCATTTTACTCCAATGCACTTTGCTCCTTTTGGTAAATCTTTAAGCTCCCAAGTCTGATTTTTCACAATAGACTTTATCTCTTCATCCATAGCTTCTCTCCATTTCAGGCTCTTTTCCGCTTCTTCGAAAGTTGATGGATCACAAGAATTGATTTCCACCATATTCACTTCGTCTTCTTCAACATCAATTTCATCTCCAGTGACATAGTCATTGAGATAACTAGGACGTCTAGTAACTCTTCTCTCCCTGACTTCAGCATGTTCTTCTACAATTTCTACAGTTTGCTCGTTTTCTACAGGTTGTTCTGCTTCATCATATGAGTCTTCTTGATCACTACTCTCTTCCTCATTTTCTTCCGATATCTCATCATCGTTCCATGTAAGATCAGATTCTGTTTGATCATAATCTGCTTCCTAATTCCAGTTTCTTGTTTCTTCAAACACCACATCTCGACTTATAACGATCTTCTTAGTTTTTGGATTGTATAACCGGTACCCCTTTGATTCTTCAGAGAAGCCAAAAAATGCAAGTAGTGCTCTTATCGTCGAGCTTGCTTCGTTTCTCATCTGCGACATGTGCATGAGCAAGACTTCCCCATACTCTAAAATGCTCCACATTTGGCTTAACTCCACTCCAAGCTTCTTGTGGTGTAACATTCTTTACAGCATGAGTAGGACATCTGTTCAAAACATAGAATGTCTAATTCACAGCTTCTGCCCAAAAAATTTTTGGTACCTTTCTGGTTGACACCATTGATCTGACCATATTCATGACAGTGCGATTCTTCCTCTCCGCAATGCCGTTTTGTTGTGGTGTATAAGCAGTGGTGAGTTGTCTCCGGATTCCTTGCTCCTTACAGTAGTTAGAGAACTCATGAGAAGTGTACTCCCCTCCCCGATCAGTCCTCAAGCATTTGATGTTCTTTCCTGTCTCAATCTCCACCTTTTTCTTGAATAGTTTAAAGTGATCAAATGCTTCTGATTTCTCCTTTAAAAAATATACCCATGCTTTTCTGCTGTAGTCATCTATGAAGGCTAGGATATACCTCTTTCCAGTGATAGTCGTGGGATTGATAGGCCCACAAATGTCAGAGTGCAGCAACTCAAGGATTTCCTTTGCTCTCCAAGTACTCTTCTTAGGAATGGCACTCCTTGGCTGCTTTCCCACCAAGCAATCTGAGCAAGTGAACTTCTGAATGTCAAAGTGCGGGAGACCACGTACCATGTTCTTGTTCTGCAGTGTCTTCATTCCACGATGACTGAGGTGGCCATAGCGTTCATGCCATAGCTTAGGTATGTCTTCTGTTACAGTTTGCAGACATTGTTGATGTCTCGGTTCTCCTTCTTCACTAGTTTCATCGATTAGCATAAACATTCTGTGTAAGCTCATCTTGCTCTCAGCAATTAATCCCTTATCATCATGATAAATCTTGCAGGCACCTCTTCTTATAATGATCGTCAACTCCTTTTCTTGTAGTTGTCCAAGACTTAACAAATTATTTTTAAGCTCCGGAACATAGTACACATCACTTATTAAGTACACCATATCATTCAGGATCAGCTTCACGTTTCCCTTTCCAGTGACCTCCATCCTTTTATCATTTCCAAGCTTGACTGTGTGCTTGAAATTGATATTCATTGTTGAGAACAACTCTCGATCTCAACTCATGTGGTTTGAACACCCTGAATCGAGAAACCATGCTCTTTTCCTCAAGTTCTCTTGTTTTCCAGAATATGACATTAGTAAAAATTCTGCAGTTTCTTCCACATTTGCAGATTTTCCTCCATCTTCTTCTTCTTCTTCTTCTTCTTCTTCTTCTTCGATGTAAGCCATCAACAACATCTCTTCCCTTTCTTCAAAATCAGCATAGTTTGCCTCTTCATCCCACTTAGGACATTCATTTCTGAAATGCCCAAGTTTGTGACACTTGTAGCATTCCACCGTGCTCTTGTCTAAGAACGTTCTGCCTCGACCACGTCCTCTGCCTCTTCCATTTGATCCTCTTCCTCTGGTCCCCGATCCTCCTCCGAGTGTTACTTTCAGTACTTGCTCATCTCCTTTGTCTGGTTTTTTGAATTTCTGTTTGTGGACCGACAAAGAACTCTGCAGTTCATCCAGAGAAATGCTCTCAATGTCTTTCGACTCCTCTATGGACACCACCACATACATGAACTTTTCTGTCAAAGTTCAAAGAATCTTCTCTACCACCTTCGTGTCAGTCATCACTTCTCCGTTGCTTCTCATCTGATTCGTGATGGCTAACACTCGCTTGAAATAATCTTCGATGTTTTCAGATTCTTTCATCTCCAACACTTCGAAATCTCTTCTGAGTTTCTGCAGCAACGATTTCTTCACTCGATCATTGCCTCCAAACTTCCTCTTCATCGATTCCCAAATCACCTTGGAAGTTTTTCTGTCCAGGATCTGCTCAAACGTTACTCTATCGATGGATTGATAGAGGTAATGTTTTACTTTGTGGTCGTTTGTCTTGGCATCGTCAAGATGTTGTCTCTGCTCCTGTGTGAGAATCGTCGTGTTCAGTGGCTCCTCGAACCCGATCTCAATCAGGCTCCACAACCCTTTGGCTCGAAAGAAGTTCTCCATTACTTCACTCCAGTGGTCCCAATGGCCATCAAATTGGGGCAATTTCAGCTTGTCATTGCCCATCTCTCCTTACTGTTTGAAGCTGCGGCTTCTCACTCTCTGTTTTCAAAAAGAATCAAAAGAAAGAGCTCTGATACCACTTTGTAATCGATCAAATGCTCATATAATTGAATTCTGAAAACTATATTTTATTCAATAGAACTTCATGGCTTATATATATAGCCTTTTACATCAACAGAATCCGAAACTTAAGCTACAAGAACAGACTAACAAACTTGACTCTAACTAGACCGTAATACTCGGTCTTATTTTTGACCACTAACAGAAGACAAGACTAGTTTAGACTTAAACAAGACTAATTCAAACTTACTTCAACGGCTCCAACACTACAAACAATGAGTTTTAAAATTGAAAAAAATGTGAACACTTTTAAAACTTTTTGCGTTCAGATCCATTCAAGCAGTATGCACATGAATCTTGAATCCACATCTGCATGTTGAAAAATGACCAAAACTTGAAGAATCATTTTGGGAACTTCTCCATTATGAGCTACTCGAGTTGGATGAAATGCTTCTACTCATGTTTGGTGAGTTGGGGGGACAAATTCATGTAAAAGTAAGAAAATCTGATTTTGGAGCTAATTTATGGTAGTAATAGTATTCAAAATTTGTGAAATTGGATGAAATATTATTAGTTGGTGCAATTCAATATTTGAGCGCCAAAAGAAATTCAGTATTTCCCCTAAAAGTAACTCATGTGTTGCGATAGTATACTATTTAGTTAGTTGGAAATAGAAAAATTGGTGATAAGTGCCATATTTATCAATTTTTTTTTGTAAATTGAGATTAAACGTGTCACATATGTAACACGAGTGATCAAGTCTATAGTGAAATATTTAGAGACGAAAAATAATAATTTTCGAGAAATTTAATCCATGTGAATAATTGATTGGCGTATGGGCCGGGCCCAAAGCCTCCAGAGCCCAAACCCCAAACCTCCCGCTTCGTCGTGTGATGAATTCTTCCTCCACGTCTCGGATAGAAACACCTCATGCCACATCAGCACCCTCTATTTTCATAACCCCATAAATAAAATCAATTATTAATTAATATTTTCTACTCTTTTTATCCATTTTCCCACCATTTTGTTTACCACTTCTTAATTTTTTTTGACCTCAACAGTTACTCTCATCCTGTTACTACTAAATCTGTCAGCTGAGATTTCAATTTCCACGGCTAAATTACCATCTCGATGTCATTCAAGGCGCACCATCAAAACCTAGTCTCATCCAGGTATTTTTTTATATTCTTTTTTTTGGTAATTTTCGGTTTCATTTTTGCTTGAAATGATCATTTACTGATGCTTTGTGAAAATTTATGGACCTAGTTTATGTTTTTTGTAGTGTTTTTGTTTTTTTTGGTGATAGGATCATATGATTTGTAGATTGTGCAGGTTAATTACTAAATCATCAATGATTTGTGCTTCATTTAAGGATAGAATCATGTAGAAACGATATGAGTAGCTCATGTTCAGAACTATATGTAGATCACGTGAAATTTAGGCGATTGGATATTGACTTCATACTGCAAAAGAATACCATAAGATAATTTATGTAGATTGACAAATGTTAGGGAAAGGTGGAGTAATTGTTTTTGAGGTATATGCGTCAAAATATGGAGTATGGAGTATGGACTGAGATTACTTGGAGTCATTAATAGATAGTATTAGTTAAACAGTCTTCAAAAGTGAGAGTGCTTATGTTTGCCAGGGATAGTAATCAAGAATAGAGAAAGTCAGGATTTGAAGCATTAACAATGTGTTGGGCACATGGAGTGTGTTTTGAAATTATTTGATTTAAATGAATAAATAGAGTCCAAAATTATCTATTGCTTACGTACACATATAGTTACCGAGCAATCAAATAATATACCGAACAACATAAGAAATATTTTCGTGTGAATTCAAATACGTTGTACATTAATCAGAACTGTCTCCCTTGAAATGGGACAAAAAGTTGTTTTGTAAACTTGAATGTATGCTAAAAACTACACAATTAACTCAGTATGAGGAGTGGCTCCCTAGTACTCAATTACTCATAATGAAACCAACTTAATCAATGGAAAGAAAAGATATAACAAAAGATGGGGCAGAAATATTTCTGTTTGAAAGTATGTTTCCACAATCTTTAAAACAAACACAAGAAGCATCTTGGAACCTATTGAGAAATAGGGGAAGAAAGTTGGATTTCACGATTTATCATTCATGGATATGGCGAAACGAGACCTTGAATATGGGACACATAGACAATATTATAGAGACTAGAGAGCCTTTGTTAAGATATAATATCTTTATCATCAATTCACAACAGTACCCGTAAAGTTTTGTTTGAAGAAGAAATATAACAGAAAATGTTAATGCGAGGGATACAATCTTTTTCTCTTCTTTGAATGTTTATGGTGGTTTAGTTCTTTGGACTTGTTTCATGTTCTTGATGATATATGCAATTTTGAACAGGCTTCTTTGATTGAAAACTTAAAGTTCTTGCTTTCTGAAGATATCACCCGATACAATTATTTGAATCAACCATCAGTGAAGAGGAATAATGAATCGACTCTGAATTATATACTCTGAGATGTGTTTCTTAATATTGTTTCTTAATTTCTTAGTGCTTATTGTTGAGTTGAATTAAAGGAGCCTTTTGTGCTGTCCCATTCCTGTACTTCTCATTGGCAGTTCTTCAAGTCCATGGCGTCCAGTTAAACCTACCAGATCTTATTTCTTCAATGGAAAAATCATTGGCTTGAATCATCTGATACTTAATAGTGGCTATACAAGGAGGAAAGGTCTTGTAAGGATTCTTCCTCTTGAAAATGGCAAATTCAGTCGTTCCTGCAGGTTGCCACATTTTGGAAAACAATCCATAAGATTTCGTAAATTTAGAAGGATAGACCATATCCTGCCTTTCGCTTCTGCTGATGACGGAGTGACAGTTAATGGAAGTCCCCAAGCAAGAACCAACAATGATGTTGAGGAAATGCGATATAAATTGAACCAGTCTTTGCCAGATGAAGACTACAACACCAAGCTGGTTCAGTTATTGCACGATGCTGCAAGGTTATTTGAGTTGGCAATTAAAGAACACATCTCTTTATCAAAGATATCCTGGTTCTCAACTACTTGGCTCGGTATGGACAAAAACGATTGGGCTAAGACACTATCTTACCAGGTTGGTTTTGCAATTCAGTACCAATTTATTGAGTTAGTATATATGAGGCCACCTATCAGTCATTAGTTCAGTTGTGATAAGTCCGCAGAAACTTGAATACATTGCATCAAGTCTACAACAGAGTCTGGAAAACTTATGAACAATTGATCCTTTTTAAATGGGAGGAGTTGTATTTCAATAAGCATATGCTAGGAATTACGTCAGTCTTTATCAAAATGACTATGTAAATTTCTGCTATCAATGGAATAATGATCTTGTTGTGGGAGGGGGGGGGGGGTTACATAGGGTTGAAATGCTTGCATGCATTGAGTTTATGATATTTGGCTTGTTGTTTCAAACCCTGCTAAGATAACACTAGAAAACAATGGTATGGGATCAAACTAGAGAAGGTTGATAAAAGACGAATATCTGTTGCAAACTTGGGCTTCCTACAAAAGCACGACACAATGATAAGGAACTAGAAGGCGTCTGAATTTCAATTTACTTAAACTTGTTTCTTGTTAATTCTTTTATTTTTTATGTTTAACTTATACGATTTTTACTGCTAACTCATGGACTTGGAGCTTTTAGATTTTGTAGTTACTCCTTTGTTCCAATTGAATGCTCTTATTTCTGTTTCATGATGTTGATAAAATATTTCACTTACTGAGACAATAATTTTCTTTCCAAAAGTAGTTTTACTTAAGTAATGATGTGGCTTCATCGACTCCCAAGTCCAAGCATTACTTTCCGATTAAAAAATGTAAACGTACTTAAAACTTTCATATTTCCTGGCCACCAAAACTTGGCACCAATTTAAAGATGGATGTTAATTGGAAAGGAATAAGTGGAAGATGATAATTTAACATGGAACTCAAAGAAGCGAAGCAATGCATTGTGTCAAATTGCAACAACCAATAGTCTCTAGGTCAAAATGGGTGTTGAATAGTCGTTCACTATCCCATTCTCAATTTCTGGAGTTTTCTTTTACTTGATGTTTTAATGAAGACGATAAAAAATCATCCATGATCTGTTTCACAGCAAAAAAAATTTCCTACAGAAGATAAAACTTTTTTTGCATACCTAATGTATAGGTTGTGAGAGTATATATATGGCACCATTTCCTTATAAGAATTATTCGAAAAGTAGCGTTGGACCCTGAAGAAGAAGAAGAAGATAGAGCTGGGTTTATACTTTGAAATCTTCTTATTACCTCATTGGGTTGAACCAAACAATTGAAAGCGTCATGTCACTTTAGGGTTGAAAACTGCTGATAGCAGTGCATTATCCCTGATTTCTGTCTTGATTGATTTGAGTTATAGAAACCAATTTTCTTGACATGCAAAATTTTTCAAAATATATCGTTGGTGATTATCACTTATCAATATTCTATTTTGGTTAAACCAATTTATTATTTAATGACCGCATACAGTTTCTCCAAAAGAAATAGCACATGTTTATTTAATTTTTAATAAAGTAGATTCATTGACTTTCAAGATGTCGATACAATGAGCATGGTGGTGGGAGAATGGACTGGCTACTTTCTTTTACATTATATGTTTCTCTTTCTTTCTCTCGTGAGGACACATGAACTTGAAATGCTAGCTCAATTCTGAATGAAATGCTCATTAAGTGGGATTTCTTGAGAAATCGTCTTTCGATCAAAGAAATGAAAAACATATATTTCTCCTTTATTTCTTGTTCCCATGTGACAAGTTAAGTTGAAATGCTAATACAATGGTAGCTTAATTACTCACTAAGGAAGAACATTTAAGAATCTCATTAACCAAAGAAACTTTAGTTTGGATAGCTCTCATTGTGGATCAGCTACTTGCTGATGTCCTATACTACGTTTTAGGTGGTGACCTGCTCCTTACCGCCTTAAAATGTTTTGTGAAGTCATATTTCTTTATGTCAAATTGTGAGTGTTATGTAAGTGAAGAATTTTGAATAACACTGTTGTTAGTTTCTTGAGAATTTAGTTTGTTATTCATTTTTTGTGTTATTCCTTTTCTAGGTTGGTTAAAAGATTTCTAAATTTCTTCAGGCGGCTGTGTTTTCCCTTCTGCAAGCAGCAAATGAGATTTCATCTCGAGGGGAAGGAAGAGACAGAGATATCAATGTTTTTGTACAAAGAAGGTATGAGTTAATTTCACCGCAGAGAAAGTGGCATCATCATATAAATGTGTCTGCGAATACCTGAATAACAAATGTTGTGCTTACTTTTCTGATGACCATGTTGTGAGATCATTTAAGAGTGTTTTCCTTTATTAACACTGATTGATTCGGTAGTTATACATTTCCCAGTTTAATGTAAGTCTAATTTCCAAGTTTAGTTTGTGAGGGAGCACTTCTTGTATACCATGATGGTACGACCAAGGCACTGTTTGTAATTATTATTTCAATATGTTCCATGTTAGTCCTAAATCCTAATGAAACCATTTGACCTAGGGCGAAACTATTGAGTAAATTCTCCCTATCTGTAATTAAGGAGTTGAATCTCGAAAGGAACTTTTCTACTGGATTCATTTGTTCCATTGGATTATTATTTGGCTTGTCAAAACCTTGTCCTTCAGCGATGATGTTTTTTTTATTCATGTATATTGCAGTTGTAGGCTTGTAGCATGTATCTGTGAGGTACATTGAGAGAAAATGCAATTGTTGTTTTATTTTACAACTGTTCTCAATTTCTCGCGAGAAAATACTTTTGTGTGTTATTGCTTTGACTAACTTCTTTTGATTTGAAGTTAAAATATGTAGTCTGTGACATGTCTTATGTTTCTACATTGCTAAAGGCGCACCAGATAGATGAGGATGTAAATAGAGAAAAATCAGGCAATTTTTTTATTTATTTAACTGATGACTACAGTTTCATGTTGTGCAAAAAACTGCATTTACGATAGTCGGGAAAGCACTAAACCATGAGTACAGTCTTTGATCATGTTGCTAAATGTGGACTTGGGGTTTGAGATCTGGTATACCAATACTTAATTATACAGACTTACAAAGATGTCAAGCACCATATGATTCCTACATGTAGCAGGTTTAGGGAATTTGGACTTGACAGATTTCCCTGAGTAATCAACTGATATTAATGATGTTTGGATACAGAGTTACTCCAAGTAAGAAGTTCCATGGCACGACGTATTATGAAAATAAGTGCTGAGTGACATTAGGTTCAGTCGTTGCAAAAATTCATAGCTAAATAAGAAATGTTTATTATCTGAAAGGCATATATGACCTAAAAGAGATTAATTTTCTTATAATGCCTTGGCTTCCACGGAAGCATTTGCAAGAAATTCAAAACTCCTACATGTTTCTGATGTGGAGCAAATTCCGGCAAAGCCCCTGCTCGTATATCGATTGGGCCATATGGGCCGGATCGAGTTTAATTACTTTTAGTCTAATTTTATTTGCTTTGGGTTTTATTCATTTGAGTTATGTTTTATGTTTCCCGCTTTACGGGCCGGACTCTTAGGAGATTAGGGTTTCCTTATTTGAGTAGGACTCTTTTGGTAATTAGGGTTTGCCCTATTATAAATAGGGTGGCTAGGGTTCATTATTCTTATCAAAGAGTTGATCAAAATTTGGGGGCCTCTTTTGGCTTTGGGATCAAGAACTGGGTTCTTGATATTTATCGTTTTTTTTAATAAATTA
Organism: Verbascum thapsus; assembly: GCA_963669365.1. Lineage (NCBI taxonomy): Eukaryota > Viridiplantae > Streptophyta > Magnoliopsida > Lamiales > Scrophulariaceae > Verbascum > Verbascum thapsus. Next base: position 3,866,421 of record OY770120.1, read on the forward strand.
TCGTTTTATTTCGTTTATATCAATTTCGTTTCTATTAATTTGGTCCGACCTGCCGGATCAAAACCCACCACCACTACCACTGCCGGATATTAACCACCCGTACCACGATGACGAACAACCGTTCAATCACCGATCGCATGGATAGGGTTGAGGAGAGTTTGACGATGATGGCTAAGGAACAACAGGCGATGAAGTCCCAACTTGCTGAAATCTTACTTGTCCTCGCGACACTCAAACCGGCTGTCAAACTGGCCGCAGTTGTTGCGCCACCGCCGGAAGAGACTCCGACAGCGTCTTATGCCCCAGCTGCTGAAAATGAGGGCGCGGCCCCTATAGTATCTACAACCGAATTTGAGACGGGGCGGAAAAATTCTGCCGAATCTGAGACTGGGCAGAAAAATTCTGTTGAATTTGAGACGGGACAGAAAAATGTCGTCGAATCTGAAACGGGGCAGAATTCTGCCAAATCTGTGACGGGGCAGAAAATTTCTGATCGTGCTCACAACTTGAGCATACCACCTGTTCCTATTCTAAGTGAAGAGGCAAAGGTCATAACACAAACCCCTCTTCAAGTTTTTGATGACACTGATCCACTCGGGTGGATTGTCCGAGTTGAGCAACACTTTGAGATACACAACTTAAGGGAAGGCAACAAGATTCGATCTGCAAAGCAAATTCACAGACGCAGATTTTTTACAAGCAGAATTCGTTATCTGCCCGAGCACATGCAAAGGTTCCTTAAGTTCAGCCTTGGGGACAAGGCTGTTTTTAAGGGCGGTGGAATTGATAGAAACTAAATTGATAGAAACGAAATACATAGAAACGAAATAAAACGATAATTTATTAAAAAACGATAAATATCAAGAACCCAGTTCTTGATCCCAAAGCCAATGGAGGCTACCAATTCTTGATCAACTATTTGATAAGCAATAATAAACCCTAGCCACCCTATTTATAATAGAGCAAACCCTAATTACCAAATTAAAATAACCACTAACTTAGGAAAGGAAATAACAAATATTCTATCAACTAGGAATAAAATATGCAATCAGAATAATAAATCCTAAATAATCAAATCTTTCCGAATCTTCCAAATCTTCCTAAATCCGCTCCATATCAGTTTCCCCTAAATATTGCTATATGTTTACGAGAAAAGTAAAAAGTATTAGTTACTATAATTAGTTTATGCCTCGCATGTGCAAAGGAATGCAAAAGTGTATGATGAGTGAATAACATGACATTTACATGTTCGTCCATGGCCATTATTCCTTAAATATTGCTGAATAAGTTGCTCTTAGATTCTGTCCTATTTTTCAATATAACATTAGTTTCTTGATGAAGCCAAAGGAAGTCCTGCTCTGTTTTTGACAATGCAGCTTTGATCTGTTTACGGCAGTTTTTTGAGTTTGGTATTATCTCGTTTACTTCTACGGTTCTCACTCTGTGGTTTTGGCCTAATGATCCATTCTCTTTTGCAAAGTGGTGTGACTGATTGAGTTTTGAGTTTGGAGTAATGAATTAACACTTTTATTGTGTCATCAATGTAGCCTAGCACGACAATTTGCTCCTTTGGAGAAGGTAATTGGAGAGAAGTTGTTAGCCAAACAACCTGAAGCTTACGACTGGTTTTGGTCAGAGCAAACCCCAGCTGTAGTCGCCAGTTTTATTACTTATTTTGAAAAAGAGCCGCGCTTTTCTGCTGCTAATGCAATGTAAGTAATAAACACACTTTATGATGACGCAACAATTTATTATATCCATAGACTCCCATGTAAGATCAATGCTAGAATTATTGTTTTTGTCTTTTTCTTTTTCAGGTACCGAAAAGGCTTATCCTCAGTTTCAGGCAACTCAAGTGACATATCTCTTCTCTTGCTTGCACTTAGTTGTATTGCAGCAATTACAAAACTTGGTCCCACAAAAGTTTCTTGCACCGAGTTTTTCTCCATTATTCCTGACATCACTGGCAGACTGATGGACATGCTAGTTGAATTCATTCCTGTTCGCAAAGCTTACCATTCATTTAAGGAAATTGGCCTGCATAGAGAATTTCTTGTGCATTTTGGTCCTCGAGCTGCTGCATGTAGCACAAAAAATGAGCTGGGATCTGAAGAGATTATGTTTTGGGTGAGTCTAGTACAAAATCAGCTGCAGCGAGCTATTGATCGGGAGAGAATATGGTCCAGGCTCACTACATCAGAAAGTATTGAGGTATCTCAGAAGCAGTTTCTGTTTATTTTCACATCATTTATTGAGAAAATTCGAAGCTTTATTTGGGCATAAATTTGTACTAAACAAATGTCACTTTTGAGGGCTTTAAGCACGATCTTAATTCTTTAGTTCTTCCTACCAGCATATTGTGGCATACTATTTAGTATTTCAAGAATGAGCTACAAATTTCCTGTTGGAAAATGATTGTATTTATTTTATTGCTTATATCTGCTTCCATGCACTTAGTTTTATTCATAAATATTTAGATGATAGTAGGTAACTTGTTTTACCTTTCAACTATTTATTCAACTATTTAATGTACGTAGTTTCTGAAGGGTGTCCAGAGTTTCAGTTTGGCTAATAGAACCCAGTTAAGATTTCTATTATGTGAACGTACGCCTTGGCTGTCTCCACTTTTGTGACTCAGTTAAAGCTTTTATGTGATTCATAAGGGTTGGTAGATTAAGCATGGTGGTATAATCCTCTTGTTTACCTTCTCCAGTTGGTGAGTGAACTTGTGCATTTTAGTAAGATGCTGGGGTAGTAATGGCAATGTGGAACTGTGATATCATTACATACCATGAGCAACTGCTACTTTTGTGAACTTAGTGGGATTTTATTGGTAGTTTATCTAACTGCTTTTTTGCTTCATATTGCATGATTAGTCTTATCTGCTTCTTTCTGTCTTTGACTTTTCCCCGCTGCTATATAGGTTCTGGACCGGGATTTGGCCATATTTGGGTTCTTTATTGCCTTGGGCAGAAGCACACAATCCTTTCTATTTTCTAATGGCTATGACTCCATGGATGGACCGATTGAAGGATTTATAGGGTACGATATCTAAGTCACAGAAGCCCTTTTTCTCTAAATTACCAACTCTTCTCTATTTTCATCATCTTCTCATAACAGGTATCTAATTGGGGGCAGTGTGCTATATTATCCTCAGCTCTCAGCAATAAGTTCATATCAACTGTATGTGGAGGTTAGCATGAAGAGTAAATCAGCACAAAGAAAAATCTGCATGGTTGAAGTAACTAAATATTTGTTTGTTTAACAGGTTGTATGTGAAGAGCTGGATTGGCTTCCTTTTTATCCAGGCAGCAGTGGTACCTCCAAACGCACTGTTGGGCACAAAAGTAAAAAAGGACCACCAAATCCTGAAGCTATTCCCCTTGTATTATATGTGTGCTCTCACTGGATCCAGAGTTTTATTAAGTACAGCAAATGGCTGGAAAATCCGTCTAATGTCAAGGCAGCTAAATTTCTTTCCAAAGGGTATTTAGCTTTTGTGAACTTTTGAGGTTGATAACATATTTCATATCATAATAAATGTCAATTTTATGTTTCAGGCACGACAAGTTGAAAGCTTGCATGGAAGAGCTGGGAATACAGAAGTAAGTTGAAGGAGGGAAGGCACAATTATCCTCTATCCCGCATTCTCTCTTTGTCTGTGCATGCATGTGCGAACTTCTGTTGCTTCCACTTTTCTAGGAAACTGTTTGACACATTGATGGCTGTAAAGTACCAAATATATGTTTTAATTGTGGAAAGATAAGTCTGAACACTATTCTGGTTATGGATTGGACTTAATGTGATTCATAATTAGCTTAGTGTTTTTGATCCAGAAGTAGTTATAGTTAACTAGTTAGCAGATTGTATATTATATTTTGTAATACAAATTGATATTTGTTTGCAGGGATTATTTGCCAGTTGATAAAGAGTCAGAGTCGTTTGACAAGGTATTTTGCATCTTCTCCAGTGAAACTCAGTCTGAATAATTTGTGTTTACTTTATATAAGCAAGACTAAATGCACCAAGTCATTTGGGTGCAAGTAAAATCTCAAAAGATGAAACTTTTTAATGTTAGACCCTTAGCATACAGCAGAGTGTCAATTAGTGCTACAAGTGGTGTTAGTGAAAAAGTGTCATTAGCCTGCTCTAATGTCTGCTTTCTTCACAGAGCTTTGATGTGTGATAAGTTCCAGAGATTGGAGTGGATATTAGCTTTTTCTGTTGATTAACTGCAAACTTGAGTGTGTTTTTCAGTCCTCTATACCCTTTTTTTGTGTTGAGCGCTTTTGGCATCAATGGAATCTAAACAAATTTTGAAATGCTTCTATCAATAGCGTTATTGTTCTATAATTTCAATTATTTTCTTTATGGACATATATAGCTTATTGTCTTATCCGAGCCAGTTGACACCAATATCTTGTGCTAGAACCATGAGAAAATTGCTTTTGTGAACTAATGTTATAAATTTTCTCCTAGGCATTGGAGAGTGTTGAAGGAGCTCTTTTACGGCTTGAAGAATTGCTTCAGGAGCTGCATGTGTCAAGCTCTAGTTCTGGAAAGGAGCATTTAAAGGCTGCGTGTTCAGACCTTGAAAGAATACGTAGATTAAAGAAAGAGGCTGAATTTCTTGAGGCATCATTTAGTGCGAAGGCAGCTTCTCTTCAGCAGGTACATATTGAAATTCTTCTGAAGTTGGCTGAAATGTCCAGTTTTAAGTTACAACCATGATTGCTCATTCTGTTTTCTATTTGAGTATTTGTAGTTTTAGTTGCTTGTGCAGGCAATGTTCTTCAGATAGAGATTAATTACCACTTATTTAGTTTACTTATAAGAAAATCAACTTTTCTTCTACACATCTCTTGTTTGTTTCATTATTTTTCTTGTTTATCACACGAAACTTGGAAGACTGCACATTTTTCAAGTGCTAAAAATCTTTACCCAACATGTGTTTACATGAACATGTTCTCATCTTGCATAAAATGCTGACTCAGTATTTTATCAGTGTCTCAATTCTGGAGTTGTTGATGAAGTGTATAGATGTGTGAAAGAATATATTTTAATATGCTGAGTAGATATTAAGGATACACTATGGATATATTTGAGATAATATGTATTCCTAATACCAAAGAAAGGGGTTAAGTTATAATACTGCAACTTTAGGTCCAAAGGTACAGAAAAGTAGATCAAAGAACTAGAAAACGGAAACTAGCATAAAAGGAGCTATATCCGATGCTTAGAAGTCTGGATTTGTTTGCTCCTTCGGATTGGACTCTGATGCACTCTCACATCAGTCAATAAAAAGTATATCTGCTGAAGCTTAGGAGTCAAAGTTTATCTAGTCTCTTCAATATTCAACGTATTATATTGATCTCTGTTCCAAATATGACTTTAAATCTTCCATGCTTCCTGTATTGGCTTCTTCTTGATCTACTAGGGAGATGGCGATAAGAAGCAACAGTATCCCAGGGGAAAAGGAAACAAAAGTTCTATTATTAAAAAGGATGAGGATAGGAAGTACGAGACTTCTGTAAACTTTTGAGCTTTTATTTTATTCAGTCACTTTTACATGTGGGCTTTCTGGTCTTCTTTTGCTGATCAGTTTCTCTCTTTTGGGTTTAGCAGTTCTCGTGGATTATGGGGTTTCTCAGTACGTAGCCCATCCAAATCCTCTGACCTGAGTTCTTCAGCTGCCAATGAAAGTGTATGCCTTAACAGTTGTATAACCCATCAGTAATCTGTGCACATTTTGTTTAGGCGCTGCATTTATTCCTGCTGGTGGCCAGATGAAACATAATGTTGATAAAGTCTTTTAACTTTTAAAATTTTCAAAAATGTTGTTTGAAATGCTGTGTGCTTGAGTTTAACCACTTATTTAATAAATTTAATTAGTTATCGCGTGCTACTCTGAATTTAATTAGTTATCATATATTTATCTTTCTGATGGTGCTGATGTGGAATTCTCAACTTCAGAAATTCAAACTACGATGATGCAGTCATGTGATTTTTTCGTGTTTTGGCAGAATGATGAGTACGTTGAACAAGAAAATACAATCAAGGAAATAGCTGACTCCGAATCTAATGAAGTTCAGCGCTTTGAACTCTTAAGGAGTGAACTAATGGAACTAGAGAAACGAGTTCAGAAAAGCACTGACCAAGGTGAATGTGAAGAGGTACAGAATCGCCTGCTATGAAATTTGAGCATGATTAGCAACTTCTCATGACTACAAAAATATAGTCCCTCTTGCATTTTTTTCCTTCTTTTCTATCTTTATGTTACACAATTCAGAATTAACTTTTCAGTCTGAAATACATTTAGCTATCTCAGTTGTGGCAATACCATGGGCACCCAGTTTGGACTGAACCATTTATAAGGCCATTGTTTTCTCAAAGCATGCTTGTTTTCTTGATACTGAAGCGGATATAAAACTGTTTTTGTGTATGTGGGTTTGCACTTACTTTCAGTCAATTTAAATATGATATAACTAATGTAAATATTTATAAAAATAAAGAGACTGCTAATGACTTAAGAGGCTTTCTTATTGTATGCCAAACTGTGTTTCAAGTTGTAGGTTTGATAATATCGGATAGTATTCTTTTCTTGGATAAGTCGCCTAAACCCATGTATCCAATATGTAGAGGTTATCCATATAATTCTTCACCTTAAGAGTCTATTTGAGTCTGTAGTTGATTTTTTATTTATTTTTGGCCATCTATGAAGTTGTTGGTTTTTTTCTTTCCATGATTTCTTCCAATGCTCCATGCAGGAGGAAATTCAGAAAAAAGATGATACATCCAGATATGGTGATAATTCTAAAGATACTAGATTGGTTCGGGTTCAGAAGAAAGAGAATTTTATTGGAAAATCATTGGATAAGCTGAAAGAAACAAGCACGGTAGGATTTATTATTTCTCTGTTTATTCCATGTTGTGTGGTTTACTTGTAACAATTATGAGCTGAAGTATATTCTGTCCTGACAATAAATCCAGACCATGTAACATAACAATTTCCTTTATAAAATATGCGCCCATGAAGATAATTAAATTATGTTCTCCACCTCTGGAGTCTAGCAAAACATATTAGGATAATATTACATGTCGGGTTATATCCATACATGTAACTAGAGGTGGCAATCGGGTGGGTCAGGTTGGGTTTGGGTTGGTTCCAACGGTTCGGTTCTTAAATGGGTTGGGTTTTTAAATGGTTTTAAGGTGGAACCAACTCAACCCAAAATGGAACTGAAGTCAACTCGAAAGGGAACCAAGCCCAACCCGACTTAATACCTTACATTTTGTTCTTTATAATTTAGTCTATTGACAAGCGGTTTGGCCTAACTTGAAATTAGTTGGACCTAACTTGGAACCAAGTAGGAACCAATTAGGAACCAAAAATAATTTTTTAGGAACCAACCCAACCCAAACTAGTTTAATTGGGTCAGAACCATGGTTCCGGAACCATTTTGCCACCTCTACATGTAACATTAGAGAATTTATCCTGCGATTTATTGTTTACTCTTAAGGGAAGGGTGATGAGTCATCCATCTACTGGCAATGTCTCACAAATTGTGATGTTCATGAGCAGGATGTTCTCCAAGGCACTCAGCTTCTAGCCATTGATGTTGTCGCTGCTACAGGACTGCTTAGACGGGCCCTAACAGGGGACGAGTTAACGGGAAAAGAAAAGCAGGCATTCAAAAGAACACTGACCGATTTGGCATCAGTTGTTCCAATTGGCATTCTCATGCTCCTACCGGTATGCTATGAGATTCCTTTTTTCTTTGTCTCTCTGTGTGTGTGTGTGTGTGTCAGTCACTTGATTCTGAAAGATTCAAGTTCTCCCACTTATTTCCTGTCATACTTAGTTCGCTCTATGAAGGAAGCTTAATTGAGCATCAATTTATAGTTTTCCAGATAGTAAATCAATTATGCAAGAATAACAGCCCCTGTAAATGTAAATGGAGAAAGCTTTGAATTTAATACCAACCTGAATATTGGAACCCTTCTCTGTCAGATTCAGAGTCGTTCCACGTTACGGTCCAATAGTGAAATGATTATGGTTGTGTTTGAATTGGATGATTTGAGCTAAGACTATGTTCTTTTTAGAAGCACTTCCTCTTTTCTGGATCACAATTTTCGGAAAACTACAACTAAAAACCCTTTTAAACCAAAAATCATTTTTTCAATTTCGCCTTTTTATCCCCCCTATATACCTTTAAATCCATACATCCATCACTTCCCACTATCTTTTATCAATAAATACCTGCTCCACTATCTTTTTTTCCTCTTTCTCATTTACAACCTGTTTTAATCAAACAATCATAACCAAAATAACTTAATCATCGCAGATTAATAGATCACATTTGATATGGCACATTTTTTTATTACTTTTAACCATTTTCTAAAAGCATGAGCAAACAAAACCGACATCACATCATGTTCATACAAATACTCATGGCTCCTCACACCTCATTCCCCGAAAAATTACTCAAAACTATAAACAAACATACCTTAAAGATCTTTAAATCTATATTAACAAGTACATCACTTGGTTGATAACTTCCAAACATAGCTTTTCAAACAACGACTTCGAATATTAGTTAGCAACTTGTCATTTGTTACATTCTTCTACATTTTTTTCTTCTTTATGTAGATACGATTGTGGTTTACATGACTATAATAGATAAAACAGGACTTTGTATTCTTCTCCTAAAAACTTAACTGTCTGAATATGCTGATCTGTATACATTATATACATATAACAGGTCACAGCAGTTGGTCATGCAGCCATGTTAGCTGCAATTCAACGTTATGTCCCCTCACTGGTTAGTGAACCCTCTAAAACTACGTTCAAAATTCCCTATAGGGACCCACCTGAGATTATCTTTTTATCTGTTCCCTGGCAGATACCTTCTACATATGGACCCGAAAGATTAGATCTCTTGAGGCAGCTAGAAAAAGTCAAGGAAATGGAAAATGAGGTAGTAAACCTCAATGAAAATACCGAGAATGAGTAAGCCAAACAGAGCTTTCACCGATGTCCTCTAAATCCCATTTTCAATAACTCAGCATATAAAATTTCATTCCAAGTGTCTGGTACTCCAGGTAGGCACCAATGGCTGCAGTCCTGTGGGGCATTAACTGGAGTACCTGGTTCACGGTTGCTTGATGGGTGACCATCTTTTCTAAATTCTGTCAAATATGTTACGTTTAAAAGCCGTACTTTTCTCTTTGCAATTTCCATTTGTTTGACAATATCGTGAATCAACATGTTGTTTAGTGGCTCAGACTCTAGCTTTGAGTGATCTGTTTCGGGTTCTCTACTAGTGTTGCAATGGCCACCTTCATTCCATTCTCCATTCCTGCAGTTTCACGTGTCATATGTAAGTGTTTTATCATGGTTTTTCTCGTGCTATTACCAGTGAGTTAATATAGAGGGATTCTTAAGAGCTCCAGGGTAATCTCACTCTCGGTACATCGTGGGTCCCGTTCAGATCCCACTACATAAGTGTCATGATTGCCCCAAGAGCTCCTAAGAATAACATGATTTTATGGCTTACTTGAAATGTACTGGTGAGTAGCTGCGGAAGAATATATGTGTATTTTCAGGCTCTAGATTCTGTATCACCCATAGCTTCAACGTGTTCAGTGATTTGGTGAAAGCTTCCATCACATCCATTGTCATGTTAACGTTCTCTTCTTCCTGAAAATAGTGTCCCCTGAGAGACAAAAGTGTGTGTTAGCCTTGGTGCAATGATTCTTAAGAGACTTTCAATAAGCACCCACCAAGGACAATTATGGCCATTTTTGTATTTGATGGATCTTATATGAATCCATGATACGAATAATTGAATCGTCTCAAGACCAAATTTCTGCGACATACTATAAGAACTACAAGCAAAGACGGGCAAATGAGTGATCTTTAAGATGTCCTAGGACTTCCCATGTCACACAAGAAAAATCACAACTATTAGTATATCTTGGATTTTAGGACCCAATATATATATAGTTGTGATTTTTCATGGCCCCGGGTCTCTATTCATTCAAAGAATAGTGAAAGAGACTAAATTACGTACGATTTTATAGTTTTGTCTTGATTCCACCAATGACCCGCGCTGAATATGAGAATGTCAGCCCCGACCCACTTTGTGGAATACCAATGAAGCTTGTCAACCTTGATCACACCCCGGACTTCTTTGGGTGCATTTCCCGGTGGGCGATCGATAGCTACTAGGTAAGGCACTCTGTAATATTGTAAGGTCAGGTTGTATTCCTGGAACTTGATTGAGAGGAAGCCTTTGTGTTTTGTTATTGGGCTCCCATATTCTTCAAAAATTGTGGATTGATTTGAAACTCCTTGTGTGAGCATGCATATTAGGGATTCCCAATGGTTTCTTCCGATGGAATCTCCGGCGAAAACAATCCGGCTGTTACGGCCACGTTGGAGAAAGTCGTTTGCATCAAATCTGCAGAATAGGGTAAAGAGTTTGAGCCAACATATGAGTGATTGGTAAACTTGGGGGGCAATACAGGGCAAAATAACTGTGAAATAAGAAAGCACATGATGGGTGTAGTTAAAAGGGTGGTGTTATTGATTAGCCAATTAAGTTGATATATTGAACCCAATTGAATTGAGAACTTAGGAATGTTAAGATGGTCAAAATCGATATGAATAGGATCTCTTTAAAGTTGGAGAATGAGCCATAAACATGGCAAATCTTCTAGGCATGATCAACGAGCTCTCCCATGTCAAAAGATGCTGCACATTGTATAGTTTGAACATTTATAAGGGCCAAAATCAGAGGTGGCAAATAGATGGAGTGGGTCGGGTTTTAAATGAGTTAGTTATCTATAGTTTTAAGGTGAGATCAAATTCAACCCAAAATGAAACTTATTATCTTGCATATTGCTCTTAAAGTTTGAATTCTTTGCAAATTTCTAATTATATTATGGCAAATCAATTTGAACTCAAATTGGAACCAAAATAAATTCTTATGAACTAAATCAACCCAACCCAAATTGCCATATTGCCACTCATTCGAAGTGATCTGGTGCAGAGAGAGAGAGCATTAGTGCAAACACCCTCTCCCCATTGTTAAACTTTATATGCTCACAAGCAATAATTTGTGATGGAGCAAGCCAACTTGGCATCATATTCCACTTCGACAAAAGGCAAAATCAAGAACAGGAAGTAATGAAGCATGTGCACTTGAGAAGGGAAACCTTTAAATTAAAGGAACCATTATTGCAGTCCCAAAAGAGAAGACTTGAAAATCTTTTCTTAATACGTAATCTTAAGCCATTAATATTATCATATTCGATGAAGTCTAAACCAAGAAACTATAATCACCATTCTCAATGAAATCGTACGCACTAAAATAAAGCTTAAACTTAGCAACCACATGCATGCCCTCAAGCCAAGAGTATAAAAGAAAAAAAAAAAAGAAAATCATTAATAAATATCAAATTTACAATATGCAACTCCAAATCAATCGTATTTTCTAAGTGAATGTAAATTTTCCGCTTATTTTTTGAAAAAACCCTCGAGTTTAATTGATGGACCTCACCAATCACCATTATCAAAAATGTTTTTTTAGCGTATCATATCGAAGATGGTGTTGGTAAATAATCTGTAAATCCTACTCAAACTTTTAATATACCAAAAAAATAAAAAAAATTATGTGGTTCTTACTATCAATGTGAAATTGTTACTTAATACTTAATATTACGTAAATCCCATGAATAATATGAAATCCATGGTGCAAAAATAATTATATATGTGTCTGTATGTAGGTATATATGTATGTATACATAATGGATCATACCTTGGAAGATTACATGTTTCAGGCTGCCATCGCCATTTCTGGTAATCCAAATCTTTTCTGCCATTCCTTTGGCACCTAAATCCAGGATCCAAAAACGGACAATTTTCAGAATATATTCTCTGTGGCCGAGTTTCATCCCATACCCACTTTCCATGAGAGTAATCACAAGTTTTTGTGCTCGAGTTTTTGGATATGAATAATTGGGAGAAAAAACCAATATCGAAAAGAGGGTTTGATTGAGAATGGCTAAACAAGTTATAGAAAAGAATGGAGGTGAAGAAGAATGAGATAAATATAAGTAAATGGCTCATGATATCTTTTTTGATTGGATGGCATAAAATCTGCAATTTTTCTTGCATGGAGGGCAGATGGGATTATGAGAAGAAGAAGAAGGGCTGAGGAAGAAGAAGAAGGATTTATGGATGTGATTATGTTAAACTAGGTAACTAAATCTATTTTAAGGGAAATATTTTATTATTTGTTGACTACGATATTAATTGCATTAAATTCATACTAAATGAATCGGTTCAGATTTTGTTTTGTTTTTAATTTGTGTTTTATCTTATACTTTTTACTTTAATTTTTACAATACATTTATATGTATTTACAAAAAAAACGTGCGTTGCACTGTTTTTATTAATTTTAGTACAAGTTTTTATATGATAATAATATAATAGTGAATAACAAGTAAATAGACAATATTTATATATATAATAATAATATTATTATTTATAATAAGCATTATATTGAATAAGTGAATGGATATGATGATATATAATATAAATATAATATCATTTATTAGGAAAATGGATGTCACAAAATTAAATAGTGGATAGCAAGTAAGAGACAATATTTATATATATAATAATAATATTTATAATAATCATTGAATTGAATAAGTGAATGGACATGATGATTTTTAATAGTTACAATATAATAATTATATCAATGTTACAAAATTAAATAGTGGATAGCAAGTAAAGAGACAATATATATATATAATAGTAATAAAAATATATCATTTATTAAGAAAATGCATATTACAAATAAATAGTGAATAGAAAGTAAAGAGATAATGTTTATATATATAATAATATTATTATTTATAATAAGTATTATATTGATATAATATAAAATAATATCATTTATTAGGAAAATAAATGTTACAAAATTAAATAGTGAATAGCAAGTAAAGAGACAATATTTATATATATATATATAATAATGATAATATTTATAATAAGCATTGAGTTGAATAAGTGAATGGACATGATGATTTTTAATATATAGTTATAATATAATAATTATATCAATGTTACAAAATGAAATAGTGGATAGCAAGTAAAGAGACAATATATATATATAATAGTAATAAAAATAATATCATTTATTAAAAAAATGTATGTTACAAACTTAAATAGTGAATAGCAAGTAAAAAGATAATATTTATTATTATTATTATTATTATTATTATTTATAATAAGCATTATATTGATATATGATATAAAAATAATATCATTTATTAGGAAAATTGATGTTACAAAATTAAATAGTGAATAGCAAGTAAAGAAACAATATCATTTATTAGCATTAAATTGAATAAATGAATAGACAAGATCATTTTTAATAGTTATAATGTAATAATTATATTATTATTATTAGATATCAATTAAGTGGGGCTTTTTTGATATAACCCCCGAGGTATGTAACTTTGGTAAACAACCCCCCGAGGTTTGAAATTTTGGTAAACAACCATTTCTGTTTAGTTGACCGTTAGTCAACAGTTAAGGTCATGGCAAAATTGTAATCTAATAATTCCAAACAAATATATTAATTTTCAATGTATTTATTTGGAATTACATTGAAAATAAATACATATTAATTTTATTTATTTGCAAAATTGTAATTTAATAATTCTAAACAAATATATTAAATAAATATATTAATTTTATTAATTTTATTTATTTGCAAAATTGTAATTTAATAATTCCAAACAAATATATTAATATTACATTGAAAATAAATACATATTAATTTTATTAATTTTATTTATTTGCAAAATTGTAATTTAATAATTCCAAACAAATATATTAATTTTATTAATTTTATTTATTTGTAAAATTGTAATTTAATAATTCCAAACAAATATATTAATTTTATTAATTCCAAATAAATACATTGAAAATTAATATAATTGTTTGTAATTATTAGATTACAATTTTGCCCATGACCTTAACTGTTGACTAATGGTCAACTAAACAGAAATGGTTGTTTACCAAAATTTCAAACTTCGGGGGTTGTTTGCCAAAGCTACATACCTCGGGGGGTTATATCAAAAAAGCCCCAATTAAGTGATGACAAAAATGTCATTTCACAATGGTAAGAAACAATAAAATTTATTCATACTTTTATAGTAGTATAGATATAGATATAGATAGATAGATATAGATGTAGATATAGATAGATAGATATAGATAAATATTTGTTTTGTATATATAAGTGATATATAAATTTTATATGCGTATTTTATGTGTATGTAAAACATAATGTAAAATAAAATAAGATTTTTTGAACAAAAGAATTGTAGGGAAATTAACCATTTTTGTATTAATGTGTATAATTTAATGTTGGAAGGATTGGTGCAGTTGTAATCATTTTTTTATTACTTGAACACAGTTACACTTTAAAAATAATTTAACCTCATTTAGTATTTACACCACACTACCATAATATACATAAATATAGTTAGATATAACAATTATGCATAAAACTAATAACATTATTGAAATCATTATTTTAATTTTGATCTAAACACATGTAAAATAAATAAAATATTTAAATACTTTTATAAATACAGACACTTATGCATAATTCACACACAAATATAAAAATATTACTATGATATTCACACTTATGTCATGCATATACAGGGACGCACACACATATGTATACTTATAAAATGTACATAGTATTTATATAATACAAGTAGGGGTAAAAATGAGTCGAGTCGAGCCGAATGCATAGGTGTTCAAACTTGTTTGAATTACAGTCGAGCTTTGAAAGTTGTTTCTGAGCTTGGTTTGATTGTTCATTGACTCGAGCTCAAACGAGCTTTAGTCGAGCCGATCACGAGTCGAGCTCGAGTAGTTTGAATATTTTGTACATATTTTTGTTAGTTTTTGCTAATCGAGTCGAGTTTCAAAATTTACCGAACGGAAAAAGTTGTTCAAGCTTGGTTTTGTAAATTATCGAACCGAGCTTTTAGTGATCGAGCTCGAGTCGAGTATCGAGTTTAATTTTCACCTCTATACACACATGTGCAGATATATATTATATATACTAATAAATAAAAATGTACATAGTAAGTATATGTACATATAAATAAATATAAATATTTGTATACTTATGTATATGCGTGTGTTTAAGAAATAGGAAAGTACGCATATATTTGATAAAAAATAAAACACAATTTGTACAATTATTTTCAGTTATCATCCACAATTTGGGTGTAAAATGAGTAACTTTCCTTTTAGTTGAAGATTCTCAACCATCACACTTTAAATGTGAATAAAAATTCCTTATGGTTGAACAAGGGATGAGTATTCTCGCTTGATGTGATTTAAGTCATTTAAAGACTTATTTTAGGAGGCAAATTTTTTGCCGCTCTTTAAGGTGCATTGGTAAACATTGCGTTTGTGTAATAGTATGTACATAAGAGAGTTAAACCAGCTTATGTTGTGTATATCTGATAGACTTAAAACAATAAATGATGCCAAATAAACATTCTTTCATTAATAATCAAACATGTGGCCAAAGTTATAAGATTCAATACTACTTAATTTTACTTCGCATTGTTATACCAAATGTGAAATGAGAATAAATAAGTGAGAACAATCTTTATGAAATTCTCTCTCTCTTGTAGCAAATATACGTAAGGATGACTCGTTGTAGGTATAACTAGCTCGAATTTGCAAGCTTGCGAGCCAAAAGCTCGAGCTAGCTCAAATTATATATATATATATTGTGCTTGAGTTAGTGAACACCTCTAAATCACACTAACAGGGGAGTGAAAGAAAACAAATTAACAAACACGTTGGGTGGGGGCAATGTTTTGAAACCCAGCCCGACCCGGCCGGTTGAACCGGTTTGACCCGGAATCGGTCTTTAAAATGAACCGGTCAGATCCACAAACCCATTTTTGGCTCAAACCCGGTCAAGTTGCCTCAAAATCATTCGACCCACTGGTCGGACCGGTGACCCGATAAAACCGGTACCGGGTCAATTATACCGTTCGGTTTTTACAAATTTCAAAATTCAAACTTAAAACTTAATTTTTCCCCCAAAAAATCACAAACCCTTCAAAATCTCATTCTACTATTTTGCTACTACAACATGAAGTTCTTGAAAACTTTTCTTTCGAACAAATCAAATCAAAATATAATATCGGTAAAACTCAAGTCTTTTTCATTTTAATTTTTGTTGATTTGCAAATTATTAGAGCTCTTTTAAGTTATTTTGTTTTCAAAATTATTGGTTTTATTATACAATGATATAGTAATTATGTCATATGTGATGTATATTTGATGTTTTGTTTCATGAATTCGGAAATTATATCACTTCAACATAATTTTACTTTTTTACTAAAAGAATTTTCTCTTTTTTTCATCATCTTGACATAAATATATGTACTAAACATGATTTTGAATATAGGAAAATACCTATATTTTATGTTTTCAAATTTTATAATAAATTGTAGTACTTTATTTAATATTTATTACATAATTATGACATCACTGGTTCAACCGGTGTTGACCCGTTGGTTGAACCAATGACCCAGTCAATTTTCCGATTTGATGAATGGGTTGGGTTTCAAAACATTGGGTGGGGGTAGGCTGGTATTGGGTAGAGCAAATCCAGACACAATTAAAAATGTTATTGGGTCTGATTTTCGACCCTCTCAAATCCAATCATATATTTAAAGTTAAAAATTGAATTAAAGAATTTATCACTATAATTAAATTAACAGTATAATATTTTTTTACTTATTTTTTCTTCTGTCTTAAATATATATATTTTATTATTTTTAAATGAAGGGTGAGAGAGGATAGACTTTCTTAAAATATTCATTTCCTCTTTTTTTCTTGTATCAATTTATTTTTTCTTGTACTTCATAGAATTTAAATCCATTGATTGTTTTTTTACAAATTTTGAAATTCAATTATAAGTTTTAAATAAATTATTGAAGCACTAAGCACTAAGCAATATATTCAATATTTATCGAATGCAATATAAACTCATTTAATTTTTAAAAATATAAATTATACAATTAAGAATATGAACAAATACATAATTTGTTTGTTTTATTATTTTACAAAATTTTAAAGTATCAAATTGGATCATAAAGCCCAGAAAAAGAAGAAAAAGGTATTGGGTCTAGACACGAAATCACAAAATTGGTCTACTAAATAGACCCGCACGCGAGGCCCATTGGATGCTGGTCCAATTGTAGGCCCAAATCATTGAATTTGAGTTCAGACCCAGATCCAAAACTTTGGATCTGAATCTGGTCCCACCCATGGTAAGATCAAAAGAATGAAAATTGACGTTCCAATTTGATTTAATCATAAAAAGAAATGTATATGGATTAAAATTATAAGTTTCATCATTTTCATCAATTGCCGAGGCCGGAACCCTAAGATCAAATCGACGTAAAATCCTTGAAAACCAGAAAGAAATGGTAAACATTTTGACTTGAAGAGCTTGAATTGCTTGTCTGCTTCAAGCATCGTCTTACACGAAACGTATATTTTGTGAGTTAAAACGAAAATTTATATACAGTAGTTGAAAGTATATTTACCTGCAATTTTCCACGTTTTACTGCATTTGGTACCTGCCGGTGATTTTTCCTGCTACCGTTTCGCATTGTTTGTGTGTTTAATTGTGTTTTATTTCACATATATTAGTTCTATCGCATGTTTGATGAAATGCCCCAAGAATAGAATACCTTTTGAGTTGAAAAAGTTAGATATAATGAAGTGAAAATGTATTTACTATCATGAAACGTGTAGTAATAGATGGTATAGAGCAGCATGAGGGAAGAGAATGTGTTATTCATTTGCCTTATTGCTTGCCTTTTGTTTATTGGTGTAGCAGGTTGGCGTTGCGGGGACTAAGTGAAGATTCGGAATGAAGTTGAAAGTGGTGTGCAGGAAAGTCTTCAATTATGTTCGATATGATCTCAAGGAAATAGCATTCCCTTCCTCTTTGCCTGACCCTCCTCACATGAAAAAGCGTCGCAAACTTTCGTGGCACGAGCGATTTCTTGTTAGTTCACTTCTATTTTTATCGTATTATACTGAGTTAAGTGTTTTTAGTTATGGTGTTGAATTTTACTCCGTAATATGCCCTACGCAATTTTTGGATTAGAAGTTTTGCATGTTTTGCTGAATTTCAGCATCATGATACATATGTACGTCTAATACTGAAATTCCTAGTTATGTTGCCTAATGAATAAAAAATTAGCAATATGTGAATCCCATGTTTTTTTAGACGCTAATCATAAGGTGTTTGCAATTGTCAATTAGGTATTGAAGGAAGCATCTAGACTGTATGGAGCTAGCTGGGTCAGGAATATTGGTCCTGAACTCAGGCCTCTCGATTACAAGAAGAAAGAAGAGGATGAAGATAAACCCAATGGTGAAAAAGCTGTGCATAAAGAGAAGGAATCATCCACGCTAGATGATCTTGGTAAGGAACATATTTGGTCCTTCATCTGATATGCAGCATTATCTGGATTAGAGTGTCTTGTGGGAAACCTGAATAACAATAATTCGATCTATTATTTTTGTTTTTACTGTCAAATTATGTATGGAATCATATATTTCACTTCAGCTATCTGAGATATTCAGAGAATTACTAGTTCAAGAGGCTTGATTAACCATGCTGGGTCATGGGTGCATTTATTTTTCCCTCATCCATCCAATTGGGGTATGGTTTTATTAGAGTTCAGTAATTGTGTTTTTGTTTCATTCTGTATTGGGCCAGAGGGCATGGTGTTTTAAACTATTTGTCCTTTTTTTGGTAATTTAGGACTAATTTAATCAACAATCCTTTAAATGTTTTTCATTTGCCTTGGTGTTTCCACTCCTCATTGTCAATGCGTACATGAACTTTTACATTTGACTATGTGATTTCAATTCTTAAAATTCATGCACTCCTTTTGCATGGACATTGAGTTACGAAATTTTGAATGCAATATATAGCTATTGCTGCGAGGGGGGGAATGGAGACGTTAAAGCCAGCGTTGCAGCGAGTTTACATGACTAGAGCTTCAGCCTATAGAGATGCTCTTAAAAGTTTTATTGAAGGTTATCAAGAAGGTATACAGCAAGTTATGGAGAAGAAAGAAGATTCTAAATCTCAAGCTGGAGATGACAAACCAAAAAAGTCGACTTGATCTATCTTTTAAAATAACAATTGGTGAGTTAATCTCTGCACACCTAATTTGTAGAAAAAGTTTGTTTATGTTGTTTAAATACTTTTAAGTGAATTATATGACCAATCAGTTTGTAGTTCATGTTCTATTTTGTTTTCGATTTTTGGGTCAAAGAATCTGAGTAACTGATTGAGATAATGAATGAACTATCAGGGGTGAAGATGGAAATGTCGGATTTATGAACTATTAAAAAAGCAACAGTGTGCCACGTATACCTTGCTACTCAACTCGGCTTTTTCCCAGCCTCCAAATCAGTTTTTTCCCATGAAAACATATATAATTTTTATCACAAATTATGGTTTTATCTATTTTCCCATAGGTACATGGGGTGGCATCAAATTTGAATCAATATGGTGCTCTATAAGTTTGATCCTTGATTAAACTTTACATCATTGGTTTCTTTCACAGCATTGGCTTATGTTTTTTAGCTCAATCGCAATCACTTGTATAAAAATTCTTTATTTATTATTAATATATATACATATGATAGTAATATATTCGGCTCACCAGCTTTTTTCAAGCTCAAACCAATTTCACCTTGCAAGCTTTAAATTATAACAAATTATTTATTTATTGTTGATATGCATACATGTAATTGCAATATATGTAATATAATATATTTATATATATATACATATATGAAGATAAATGATGTGTTTAACATTTATCCTGACATCTTTATATTAATTTATATTTAATAATTTTTTTTTTGAGCAATTTGGTCGAGCTCCGGTATTTGCACCCCTACATGGGAGATTCTTCTTATGTCTGATGTGTTACCTTGTGATTCTGCCATGTTTTTGCTTAAATTTGCATCTTTCATCGTTGTCAAATTTAATAATACCCCTTTGATTATCTTTATCTTTATCTTTTCAGCTTGAATGTGCTTTGGAGGACCAAGTCCGATAGGATCATTGAATACCACTCGACCCCACACTAATCCAACGGTTCAGGATTGTGAGTTGATCCTACTAAATCGCAATCTTGAGTTTAACTTAGTCTGGACCTGAATCATGGCAATGCTTCAAAAGAGCCCCTTGAGCTATAAGATTAGTTAATACTGTAATTTCCCATGCATATGCAGAAGCACTGGAACATCTCTTCTTGTCTTATTCTGATAATAACAATCATGCTTGTCTCAGAACTTGCACATTTATATGTGAGTTGGACAGGACAAAAAAGCCAGTAGCTGTTACTGTGTATATAGAGTCTGTTTATGAAAGATTTTTGTATCAAGTCACACAATGTATAAATATATATGTTCAGCATCTAAAAAGATGATATATGTATAAATACACTACACGATTAGGATGTGTTTAGGTAAAGAAAAGGAAAATGGAAGAGCATTTTTTGGGTCTTGATTAGAACAATTCTATTTGAGGGTCTCTGTTTGGGTCTTGATTTCTGCAGAACAGTTTTTGAAATGTAAAAATTACTGAGAATATATTTGACACTATTTTGCAGAATCTGTGTTCTTAGAGAATGTGTTTGGATAGAATTCTTTTGTAGTAAAGAAAAACACACAAAAGCCCGTTTTGAAGGATGTGTTTTTAGGTGAACTGTTGACACTGTTAGTACTTATAGTTCATATAACATTTAGAGTCAGTTTTATTTGTAAAGCTAAATGTCTTCTAAACAGTTCTTTTATTTAGATCACATAACGGTTATTTTGCTTAGGTTCTTGGTGTTCCTTATGAGAGCTCGGGTAGAAAGGAATCCCTTTGTATAATTCTTCTACTTTTCATAGTCAAATGAACCTCTAAAAGAGTTCAGAAGCTAACCTTGTGAAGCATGGGATGAAAAATAAGTGTTCATCGAAGGTGGTGCTAGTGGCTTCAAACAACAAAAGCATAGGCTCCTATCGTTCGATGTACCATGACCAGCAAAATCATTTCTATGAAACACATTCGATTCCAAGAAAAGATCACCAAGAAGCAAAATCAGAAAAGATCATGAAGATACTAAAATAATTCAACAACTATCAAATATGACACTCTCATAGAGTAACATCTATATCTCGATAAACGAGTTCACACTAAGCACCACTTCGTTCATGTAGGAGAGAGAGATTCAAAAACTAATTTGTGTTTATAAACTCATGATTTCAATGATTAAAACATGTGAATTTTCTAAATAATTTACCAACTCATAACTGGAGAATTACTACTTCAGTATAACACTCCTCAAACTAATAAAGTCTTCAAATTAACCATCAACAACAGTTCCAAACCAATATCCCTTCACCAGCCAACAGAAATCTCAGAAAACGGAACAAAGAGTAAAATTCACCAAAAGTTTTGGATAAATCAATATTCATAAAACAGAGACCAAGGCAAAAAGTTATTAAAATTTAAGACAATTGATGGGCCTCAATACAATCCGGGCCAGAATTGGAACTATATTTGGGCTATATGGTATTCAATTAAAGGAGGCCCATAGAGTATGTGTAAAGTTCATGGGCTAGGGTTTATCTAACATAGACCCAAATATAGTTCCTCGGGCTCAAGGCCCAATTAGGCAACTACAAATACCCTTTCAATTAATTGATGAAGGAGGATTGGTGGTGGGGGAATTACCCTAGTCTCTCTGGATATCCTAGCTCTCAATGATAGGAGATCCTGATGATTTCGAACTACGAAGAGGCTTGATCCTACAGAAGTAGGTACGTAGGCAGCTCGAATTACTCGAGTGCAGCCCATAATCTATAATCAAATCGACGCTCTTTCTACTGAGACAAAATTAAAGCAAAGGGGGAGATCTTAAACATCGATGATGCAGATTCAGACCGCATCATTTTGGCGCCATCTGTGGGAACTTGAGACTGGGACGTGAGTTTTTACCGATTATGGAGAAGAAAGTGCATTCAGTTTTTCTCCAGCAAAGCTTAAAAACTTGAAGCATGATACAGTGCTTCCAATGGTGGCTGATTGGGCCATTGGGAATGGAACTTGTGACGAGGCCAAGATGAACTCATCTGCTTATGCTTGTAACAGCCGCAATTCCGGATGCTAAGCCCATTAATGGTTTTGGGTATAGGTGTGAATGTGAGAATGGTTATCTAAGAAGTCCATATCTTCGTGATGGTTGTCAAGATATACACGAATGTCTAGAACCGAAACCCCATAATTGCACATATAATTGTGTGAATACCGAAGGAAGTGTTAACTGCACTTGCCCCAAAGGATACAAGGGTGATGGAAAAACAGGTTGTAATCGAGGCGAATCACTTCTCATCAAACTTGTATCAGGGATATCTCTAGGTGTCCCTGCTGTTGACTCTTATCTGCTTGTATTTGTGAATCAAAAAGAGAAGTTCAAATAGAAATAAGCATACGTTCTTCTTCAAAATGGCGGTATACTATTATAAGAAAAACTCATTGGCAAAGAAACATCAGAAGACATTATGAAAATTTTCAGTTCTTTCGAGCTTCAGAAGGCGACACATGACTTCCATAGTAGCACGATCATTGGCCAAGGAGGATTTGGCACAGTGTACAAAGGCTTATTACGAGATAACAATACAGTTGCCATCAAGAAATCTAAAAGAATGCTCCCCGAGACCTTTGAGTCCGGCAGAATCATTAATATCGAATATGCTCCCCGAGACCTTGAGTCCGGCAGAAGCATTAATATCGAATATGCTCCCCGAGACTGTGAGTCCGACAGAGGTATTAATATCGAATAATGCCCCCCGAGACCTTGAGTCCGGCGGAGGCATTAATGTCGAATAATGCTCCCCGAGACCTTTGAGTCCGGCAGAAGCATTAATATCGAATAATGCCCCCGAGACCTTGAGTCCGGCGGAGGCATTAATGTCGAATAATGCGCCCCGAGACCTTTGAGTCCGGCAGAAGCATTAATATCGAATAATGCTCCCCGAGACCTTTGAGTCCGACAGAGGCATTAATATCGAATAATGCCCCCCGAGACCTTGAGTCCGACAGAGGCATTAATATCGAGTAATGCCCCCCGAGACCTTGAGTCCGACAGAAGCATTAATGTCGAATAATGCTCCTCGAGACCTTGAGTTCGACAATGGTATGGGCCTTAATACAGCCCGAGTGAGCCTTGTTGTTTGGGCCCATTAGAATTTAGCTCTTTAAAGCTCGAATCTATTAGGTTTTAGAGCAATAACTCCCGATCTCCGAATCCTATGGAAGGCTCTCGGGAGTTAGGGGGGCATATGATGGGCCCCAATACAATCCGGGCCAGAATTGGAACTATATTTGGGCTATATGGTATTCAATTAAAGGAGGCCCATAGAGTATGTGTAAAGTTAATGGGCTAGGGTTTATCTAACATAGACCCAAATATAGTTCCTCGGGCTCAAGGCCCAATTAGGCAACTACAAATACCCTTTCAATTAATTGATGAAGGAGGATTGGTGGTGGGGGAATTACCTTAATCTCTCTGGATATCCTAGCTCTCAATGATAGGAGATCCTAATGATTTCGAACTACGAAGAGGCTTGATCCTACCGAAGTAGGTACGTAGGCAGCTCGAATTACTCGAGTGAAGCCCATAATCTATAATCAAATCGACGCTCTTTCTACTGAGACAAAATTAAAGCAAAGGGGGAGATCTTAAACATCGATGATGCAGATTCAGACCTCATCAACAATGTCATGCAAATCCCAGATAAATACACAACACAAGGCAAAAAATCGAAGATACAGTGCAATATCATGATATGAATCTAGTTAAAATTAGCTTTTTAATAAGCGCTTACAGTCACTAAACGTCCTGAAATCAAACCGGGTTTTAGCTTCAAGCCCGTAAGATGTATATAGTATTTACATCATTGTAATTGCAATCCGAAAAAAAAAAAAAAAAAACTAAATCAGATTCAATAAACATCATAAATGTTGCAAATAAATTTAGGGAAAAAGTATACCAACATAGAAAAGCGTGAAAATTAATTAGTCTTCGAGGAATTTTCTGAGACGAGCTTTGACGTATTGTTTACGTGCCTGAGTTCGGGCCTGTTGAGGGGCGACGTTAGCGTAGGAAAGGTGGGTTCCGACGGCGATAAGGGCCGCGCCGGTGAATAAGCCGCATAAGCAGAGGGTGATCTGCTTTGTCGTGGGGAGGAAATATGGCCACTGTACCATCTCCCCTAATCTTCTTTTACAAGGAATAACAACAACAAGGAGATGAAGAAGATGATGATATATATATATATATATATATATATATATATATATATATATATACAGAGCTCCAAGTGATTCGTATGTATGTATGTGTTTTTGACTTGGAAATACAACTTTATTTCTAAAATGTTAATAAAATTTAGGGTTAAAGGCATCAAATTGAAAATGTAAAATTAATGAAATAAGCTAATCAATACTATTTAAAGATAGGGTAAAATTTATTTTATGTTAAAAAGAGAGAATAATATATGATTTTTCAGAATTATTATTATTTATCTTTTCAGAGGATGTATAAATGACGAATTAGTATCATTTTCAGTTTCGCTTAACTAATTTTAATTTTTAAATGGAGAAAAAAAAAAAAAAAAACAGAAACGAAATTTAAAAAGACCCAAAATGGAAATTACTTTTATACCTTTTTACTTAACTAATGATGTCCAATGGGCCGGGTTCAGCCCGATCCATACACTATATGGAGGTCGTTAGTGGGCCTGGCCCAACCTGGAACTAACCCGTGTTTGATTAGGGTTACGATTGAAAATATTAACCCGAGTAATTTTCTTGCAACAAGTTTTAACAAAAATTAAGGTTGTTTCGGGAATATTCTATCCTGAACCGGGACTTTTAGTCCCGGTCTAATTTTAACCACATATTTACATTTGGGGTGGGGTGGTATACATTTGGGGAGTGGTGGATAAAACCACCCAGCCCCATGCAAAATTTGTGGCCTATCTTGGCCGGGACCAACGGTCCCGGACCAAGATAGATTTTCCGTTGTTTCGGGGTCAAGGCTCTTTTAAGTTTTAACTAGATAACAGTTTGCATCCCCATTGTCTCTTTCTGATTTATTTTATAACTTAAAAATAAATAAAAATACTTGAAACTTTATAAAATATTACAAATAACACCCAATATATATAATTGTTTGAGAAAACAAAGTTTTCAATTTCAAATGACATACAGACATAATAGTTTTTGTAATTAGGTATATATGGCGCATATATTATTTATTATTGTATTGTAAAATTGTCCTTGCTATTATATAATTAAAAATATATTTTAATAAAGAATAAATCAAAGTAAATCTAAATGATATGATTGATTTTAAATTTTTGACAATAAGTTCTCACTTAATAGAGAGGTATTTTAGTAAACTTATCAACATCTCAATTTTTTTTAAGCTTGAAACTTGCTATAGTAAAATTGAGAATTTTTAAAACTTCAATGACGATTTTGCATCTAGATTAAAATGGGAGTGAAAAAAATGAATTTCTCCCTAACTTGAAATGTATAAACATGACAAATTTTAATTATGAATAAGAATGTTTATATTTTTATAAATCTTCCTCATATCAAATAAATTTGTTCTAGCACAATGGAGTTTGATCATTCTTAAAATAATATTAATTTTTTGCGCATATAGTTTTTAAAATAATACAACAAATGAGTGTTTTTTATGAAAAAAATCTCTCAATAAATAGAAATGGTTGATCTCTCAATAAATAGAAATGGTCACAAAGCAATGCAAATTGAAAAATAAATGCGATTTAAATTGCAATAAACCAAAAAAAGAATAAAATAACAATTTGGCAAAAAGGAAAAATGAAAGATTAATTTATGAATCAATATGGGCTCTTTTGATATTAACAAATACTGTAGGAGCTCAATGCAAATTACCCCCCTCTATTTAACCACAAACCCTAACCTCTCAAAATCTCATCTCCAAACCCTAGCTGCTTCGCTTCTGCTCCGCAACCTTCCGCCGTCGCCGCACCAAGCACCACCGCCGCCGTCATGGGTCGTGTCAGAACTAAAACCGTGAAGAAGTCCTCGCGTCAGGTAATTGAGCGCTATTACTCGAAAATGACGCTTGATTTCCACACAAACAAGAAGATCCTAGAAGAGGTCGCCATTATCCCCTCCAAGCGCCTCCGCAACAAGATCGCCGGCTTCTCTACCCACCTGATGAAGCGCATCCAGAAAGGACCTGTTCGTGGAATCTCGCTCAAGCTGCAGGAGGAGGAGCGCGAGCGCCGCATGGACTTCGTACCGGATGAGTCGGCGATTAAGACCGACAGGATCGAGGTTGATCAGGAGACTATTGATCTGCTTGAATCGCTTGGCATGAAGGAGCTGCCTGGCGTTGTGCTCAGAGAGGATCAGGGACCAATCGCCGCGCCGCCGATGAACTTCGGCCGTGGAGGTGGCCGAAGATACTAAGAGATAGACGAGGTTTAATGATTTGTGTTTTCGTTGTTTTTTTATGATGGATTATTGTTAGATTTGGTGATAATGTTCTGGTTGTGGTGCATTTAGGTTTTTGCATTTTTGGGAATTTGAGACTATTGCTTAATATGCTGAAGTTATTTTATATAATCATATTTCTCGTACTCTGCATTTATCTTTTGTTATTGAAATGTTGTCAATTTTCTTATAAAATGTTGGTCGTTTTTGTGAATTGCCATTGCTGAGCTTTATCTTGCTTGTGCTGTTTTCATTTATCT
This sequence comes from Verbascum thapsus, assembly GCA_963669365.1. Lineage (NCBI taxonomy): Eukaryota > Viridiplantae > Streptophyta > Magnoliopsida > Lamiales > Scrophulariaceae > Verbascum > Verbascum thapsus. Next base: position 3,893,395 of record OY770120.1, read on the forward strand.
TGGGAAATCTGATGTTGTGTCGTTACTGAGAGATAGATGAGTTTTGAACTCTCCTTTTTTGGTTTAATGTTTTGTTATTTTTGTGAATTGCCATTGCCATTGCCATTGCCATGATACTCTTGTGTGTCGTCAAAAGTTCACATCTTTTTTGGCATAGGTAACCAAAGGTTGTCTGTCTGGTTACAAGATTAATTTTCACTATTTTATTACTTGATGATTTTATAAGAATAAAGGGAATAATCAAAAGTTGAAATTGAAATCCTTATCCCGTCAACTATTGGTTGTAAATTGTAATTGTTTATGTGCTTTCGAGTCCTGAATGAGCTTGTTCATTGTCAAATTATCTAGGTCTGATATATCACAGGCACCATCCTTCCCACATTATGTGCTTCATTTTTCATGGGGATATTTTGGAATTCAATAAATGATCATAGTTCTTGTGTCTGGCTTTGATAATATATGTCAGTTTACAGTTTAATGTAAGGATGCATTTCTGGACAACATCCGGCACCGTAACTCCCAATTGGAATAAATAATCAATTACTAATAACGTAATAAGATTGAAACCTTAGAAGATTAACTTTCTATCTGATTAACTTCTAAATGGATCATTTGATGTACTACTACTATTAGTGTGTTCTTTAGACTGTCCCAACCTTTTGAATTGTGATGAAGAATTTGGAGATGATGATTTCAAGCAATTTCGGTATCTGATGCACATCTTAAATGCGTCTTGAGAAAGAAATCATAGTAGGATAAAAGTTGAATTTTGCAAGTGAATATTGTTCGAACGATAAAAAATAATTTTTTTTTTTTTTTTGTTATGCTCAAGTGTGATTAAAAAGACTTGTGTTCTTGAAGAAATGCTGAATTTTCTAAAAAGCTGCGAATTTAAGTTAGTTTGTAAAAACTTGCTAAAAATAAAAGCAACAGAAGTTGAGAATAAAACTAGATAATAGAGTTACGACAAAGAAAACTCAAGAGCGTCTTCATTAGCCTTTTCAAATCTAAAAATTGGTTGTCTGATTGCTTATTAGGTTTTTGGGGTTAAAAATACTAACACAATAATGTAGAGTTGGGTAATTTCGAGTTGCTACAAAAGCTCCACATAATATCGAGATTATTAATAATATTTAGCTTCGACTTGTTTCTTCAAATCCAAATATTTCTCCAAATTCCGTTTCACAAATCTTCAAATTCTCAATGAAATACGATAAAATCCAGCACACATACTGTTAGCCAAAGTCACAAGACATCAACATAATCAATCACCATCTCCTGTTACACACAGTCGCAAAATGTATACAACATTTTTTAGACGGTTTACATAGTGCTACAACACGAAGCCATTTACGCTGAATAGATCTCTCATATTTGTACGACGACACTCCTCAAATACGAACAAAATTCAATCTTAAGGGAAAAAAATCAGAGAATAATACACAGATGAAACTGCAAATACATACATTGAGAGGGCGGATATGTCAATACACTCTACTCACTTGAATTTGCAAGACCGACCATATTAAGCATATGTCGATCCTCCTTGAACCGTTCGAGCACTGAACCTTTCATAGCTTCTGGCTTGCTATCATGATCAGCTGTTTCAGAAACCACTCCCCAGCACTCTATTATTTCTGGCTGTATTTTGGAAGTTTTTGATAGGCACGGGCTGCCAAAAGTAGTGCACGTAAATGAATGCCCCTTATCGAAGTCTGCTGAAATGAACAAACCGAAATGTCCTGCTCGGCCTCCAAAGCCGATGCCATTAGGAATACTCTCTGAGCTGAAATTCACAGCACACTGCCAATAGAAGGAGTTCTTTTATAATCATTGAAAGTTGAAACAAGCGGAAAAATACGTTAAAATCGGTGGTGTGAATTGTGAAACTTTAATTACAAAAAACACCTTAAGATAACCATAATATCCTTGCCAAATTTGGTTCCCTGTCAAATTACAATTTCACCCCTTTTCAGTGAGAATTGGATTACAATTTTACCTCCTGATGGGGCGTCTAGGGGTGGCAAATGGGCGGGTTGGGTTGAGTTTGGGTTGGTTACAATTTGTTGGTTTTTAAATGGTTGGATTCGTAATGGTTTTAAGGTGGAACCAGCTCACCCCAAATGGGAACCAAGCCCAACCCAACTTAATACCTTGCATTTTATTTTTATAGTTTAGATTATTTGCAATCAATTTGGGCTTAAATTTAGTTGGGCCCAACTAGGAACCAGTTTGAACAAATTAGGAACCAAGTTAGAACAAATTAGGAACCAAACAAAATCCTTATGAACCAACCCAACGCAGCCCAAACTAGTTGAATTGGGTCGGAACCATGGTTTTGAACCCATTTTGCCATCCTAGGGTGTCTCATAATTTACAAAACTGCAAGAACTGTTGGTAGAATACAAATAAGTAAGGTGTGCATGTAATTATTCTTTGAAACATATGATGAGAAAACTAAGGTCCCAAATTGTATTGAAATTTGAGAGCTTACCCACTGCAAATTATGGTTTGCTCCAGTAGGCCGAAAAATGGACGCTTTCGGGTATAGTTGAAAAAGAAAAGACCTCATATCCCCGTAAAAATCAGCATGCCTTTCCCATGGTTGAGAAGCATAGCCACCATATATGTGACCTTCTTTATCTTTGATGATCAATACAGTCGGTCCGTCATTTCTGCAGTTTAATCGAATAGTTACCCTTCCCACTTCTATTAAAAACATAGAAGCAGCAACCTAGAAATCGACATAGAAATAAGTCGCTCTTATCATTCACACCTTTTTAAACTACAAACAATTCATAGCACAGTATTTGGCATAAGTATAGGTTCATAGGGAAGAGTGTTAAACACAAAGAATGAGAAAACACGCAACAAGCTACTCACTGTATATTTCCAAGAAATGTATTGAAACTCAGTCCATGAAGATTACTATGGTACAAAAGTTTCCACTCTTCCACCTCAGCTGGGGACATTGCTCCTCCAATATGCCAAGCATATTCCTTCCTCAAAAGAATTTGAGTAGGGTCAATAGTATCTGGGTGTTGTAGTTGAGGTATTTGAGAACCTACGACACGACAACGCATGTAAATACTCCAATAAGCCGCTACCGAACAAAAGGATGCTTAAAATACAGGTATTTTCCAAAAAAGAAGGGGCTAATATTATTAAGGACATAAACACCCCTATCATGAGACTAGTTACAGAAAAACCCTGAGATTCAAGAAATTCCTAGAAATACCATGTCACTAGAAGCATATTTTAACGCTACCCCCGTAAATATGAAACATTTTATAATTTTCTGCCTATTTTTAGAGTTTCCAGGGTCTTAAACAAAATATCTCAGTATTTGCAACAGCTAAGGAAACTCGTGGTAAATACCCAATAGGTGAAGGGGTGTGCATGTAATTATCCAAAATATTAATTCAGATTTCAGATATATATTATATATATATGAGAGAGGGAGCGAGAGTCGACCTGAATCTGTAGGTGTCAATAAACTAGCTAAATATTTCCTGACTGCTGGAAGAAGGGTACACCATTTCCGAAAATCCTCGAAAGACATGTTATCGCTAGTTAAATTTGCAGCATTGATGAAAACCTCAACAATCTCATTATGGGGTCCTTCCTTGGGCTCAGAGCATTGTTGATGAAATAAATTATCAAGCATGGCAGTTAAAACGACTTCAAGATCAGACCTGACAGAATGTGAACTAGTATAAAATAAAGGAAATTGAAGAGAATTCTAGAATAGGAAATTTCCTCATTTTACCTTCCGACAGTGCCATCATCTGAGACATCCATTATTTGGTAAATGAACTCTTCAATGTCCTCATTTGTTCCCTTCTCATAAGTTCCCTAAATTATGAAGAAGGATAAAGACAGACCTCGTCTTTGTTATTAGTATGTTGTGAGAAATTACACCAAATATAAAACCTAAAGGTTTGTTGGCATAACATGCTTTCTGAAGATTTCAGGTGCATTGTTGCAGAAAACGACAAGCTAGTTAATTTTACGCCATAGAAACTTGATATATTCACTGAAGTAATCTCATCCTCTAGTTTTGATGTAGAAAGAACAGCTAAAGTGGGTTTTACGAAAAATATATACCAATGTAAGGTCACATCAAAACTTTAGTAATGTGGGAGGATCTATTTACATGCCCTACAAATTTCATGAATTCACGTTTCATTTTTCTGATTGCTTTCTGAGAGAAGTCTTAGACTTGAGAACAATCAGATAGAAGCGATCAAGCTTTTGAAGATAAGTTAGAGGTACATAGTGTTGTTATCTCTGGGTCATGTCAGTGGCATCCGTAAAATCCTCTTTTCCCTATTCTGAAATTGCATGTACAATACTTGCTATGTGACATAACAATTCTAGCCAGCTTGCTTTTTTTACTGTCATGGCCTCACCCATTCACTAGCTTTGTTAATGCTTGCAAACAACAAAATCCATTGTAATCCAATACACTTGAATAGAAACTTCAGCTGACCGTTTGACCATTTTTATACCAACTACTAAAACAAAGGATCATTTCAGTAATTTGCCAGATTGTTTCTGTAACTTTGATACAATTTCCAGAGACCAATTATTTTTATTCCAAAAATAAGGAGAAACATAAATTTGGCAGGAACAAGAATGTACTTGTGGCATTGCAACGAAGCGAATTGTGCTATTATGATCAAAAGAGGAAAATAAAGAATAACTTTACGACTAGTTAATTCTAATTAGCAACACTATAATTAGCAACACTATGGTATACAACATGTATTATGGAAAATAAAAAATGTACTAGTTCTCTCACGACTTCAGGTTTTCCAATTTATATAACCTAGGTCTATCATTATGCACTCGTCCCGATAAGGCAGCCTCATGGCATTCATTACATGATAATAACATTGTCTATGTTGAAAATTTCGTACTAATTTTATTATGTTTGACGATTTCCTTTTTACTTTCATGTTCTTGTTCAAGGAATCCAACCTATATGGTCATAGTGTTGTTATATAACCCTTCTACTTTGGGCTGGAGGTCAGTTATAGCTTAAGCTCTCTCAAAAAGGCCATTCAATTCTGATTAGTCAACAGAACCCAAAACAAAAACACTAAGCGAATACTTTTTACTGATCAGTGATTACAAATAGGAGACTCTAACACGCTATAAGCAAAAGTTTATGATCAAATCCATTTCCGTGGTTCCTTTTTAATGATTAAGAAGTGAAGAAAATAAAACCTAAAACGAAAAACATTAAGCAAATAATTTTACTGATCACAAATTGGATACTGCAACACACGTTAAGAAAACTTTAGCATCAAATCCATTTCGGTACTTTTTTGCTGTAAATTTTACCTTGGCAATAACGAGGTCTTCAAAAGTAAGCTTTTGATCCTTGCGTTTCTGAGCAACCACATCGAACACCCTATCCCCCAAAGCTCCACCAATTCCAATATACTCCTATGTATGATATTCAATCGAAAAATCAGTTGAATTATGCAAAGAAATGGAAAAAATAATTTCAAATAGAGAGAGGCAAGGGACCTTGAAGACATCAGGAGAGATGAATTTGCCATTGCTTCGAGACTGTTGAGCTAGCGATGCGAAAAGTGATCGTAAATCTTCCAATTCCTGATGTGAAAATGCTCTGCGATCATATAAATTTATTAGCATTTATTCAATTGCAAATATGAAATATATATCGATGATTGCCGGCGGTCAGTAGAAAAACCTGGTGGCGGCGGCAAGGCGGAGATCGGAGGAAGATGATCCGGAGTTGCCCATTGCTGCCTCTTCTACAGTTTGTCTCTTTGCAAAATAATTGATCAGTACACTATATGTGGCTATGATATGAATTATTATATTCAAATAAACATATAGTTGTCGGTTTATTTGTAGATAAATACTTAGGATAATAGATTATATAAATCTTAATTTTGTATACGTTTCACCCTTAAAATAAAATGCTAGGAAGTGTATATATTCTTGTTGGTCGGTCTTGTAAGATGCATATGTTGCCGAATTTTTAATAGAATAAGTATTTATTTACTATGATAAATATAAATGACAAAATATAATTGAAATTAAAAAAGATGCATATTGTGAATATTATATATTTATAAAAAAATGTTATATACCATTATTGTATGATGTTTAAGAAGACCGATTCACCTTAGACATGTCTACCAGCAATATGGATGGGGTGGGGCAGATCAACTCTCATATACAATTTAATACACTCCTTAAAACACAATATTATCAACATATATCTCATAACTCATTGTAACCAAAAAAAAAAAAAAAATCTCAAACTCATTCGAGCAATCGTCTGTGTTTACACCACGCGATTGCAATGACATAGAGGAAAAGAGTGCCAGCGGAACCTCCTCCGACAGTCCAGAGAAACCTGGTCATCCCGTGTTCTTCATCCTCAAAAATATCGATTTTGATGTTCATACCAAAAACCCCGGCCACAACAACGAAAGCACTCACCACAAGGGTTGCGGTTGTTAACATGACCCCCATTTGCAACAAATGGTTTTGTTTATCGTCCAACATTATGTTGATGTAATCTTCGGTGTCATCTACGTACTCCCTCAACTTCAAACAAACATCAAAGGGATGTAGAATGTTAGTGATTGATATCAAATTATCGACAATTTATTCAAAAAACGATAACTCTTTAGATACATTCTAGAAACCCGTGAACAAGTGAACGTTGTATCAATAGTAGGGATGACAAAATGGATCCAGAACCACCAACCCAATTAAACTAGTTTTGGTTGTGTTAGTTCCTAAGAAATTTTATTTGGTTCCTAATTGGTTCCAAGTTGAGTCCAACTAAATTTCAAGTTAGGCCCAATTTGCCTCAAACAATCTAAATTATAAAGAACAAAATGTAAGGTATTGAGTCGGGTTGGGCTTGGTTTCCTTTCGGGTTGACTTTGGTTCCTTTTCGGGTTGAGTTGGTTCCATCTTAGAACCATTTAAGAACCCAACCCAAACCCAACTCAACCAGCCCATTTGTCACCCCTAATCAACAGTAGACATGTATATTTCCTATTTCACTTGTAATAACATTCATCCGATAAAACCAGTCAAGATCGAACGTGATATTCACCAGCAAATAAAAGGAAAATCGAAAGCCAAAAGCAAAGGGAAAAGAGCAATAAAAGGAATTGTAACATACAGTGGATAACTTGTTGAGTGTACCGTCAACCTGAACGAAATACGCTTCCAAGAGCATCTCAAGCTCCTCCACATCAAGGTGCTTGCTTATCGAACTGCGTGCAGTGGTGTGGGTCCCGTGACTGCGTCCGCTGAGCGTATGGGACCCACCAAGCGAATGTACACGCCGGTTGACAAGGTCAGCGTCAGAAATTATGGGACCCTCGTTACCTTCCATCAATATCTCAGCATGAATCCTAAAAATTCACATCAATATTCATGCAACTATGTGATTTAAAATTATATAAAAAATATTCATATAAGTAGTTAATTAATGTGTATAATATATTGTCGAATAAAACGAAGGTTTCACATGCCTATCATCCATTTCAGAGTAAGCAACTTCATCATGAACGGCGTCTTGCTCATTTATTGAAGAAACAGACGAATTTTCAAGTTGCTGTTGCAGTTTTTCAGTTAAATACATTTCTGCCATATCATCGTCATCGTCAAGCAAATGCTCTAACTCATCTCGTACCTGTAATAAATCATATCAGAATCGCTTGATGTAAGGATTATCAAAATCAAATAAAGTCGTTGCAAGTAATATTATTCTATAGATTGAGTTAATATATGTGAGACATACAATATCGATATGTTTTCATCGAGGAAAAACATCTAAAAACTAAAAGAATCCACATTACTGATCGATCACATACATTAATAAAGTAAGCATGACTACATTACTGATCAGTACATGCTAGAAGTATTATATATGATTCATCTAAACAAGAAAAATCTCCACTTTCAAGCCACAAACAAGCTAAGTAAATAAAAAAACTTCAATTTTCAGCGATGAATAATTACAGAAAATTACCTTCTGAACACGCCCAGTTATAGCAACCAAGCGGCTTTTGATTTGTCGTACGCGTTCCAAATTCAGGGTACTGATTTTCGAAGTTAATTTATCTAACGCTGGATGAGCTTCTTGCTCCAGTGTCCTCGTCTAGAACGAAAATCAAACACAAAATAAATATAGTATATAATATAAAACATGATGACAAAATTTAACTTTTAGATCAAATCCCGAGTATAAGAGTCTATACTTCATTATCCAAGCAACTGCAAGCAGCCTCGAGACATGCCTCTAATGCAACAAACTCAAAAGGAAGCAGCTTTGGACCATCTCGATTTTCAACAGAGTGTTCTGTCTTAACGGCCTCTTCCTTAACCGGGAATTTGTTTGAATAAGTTTGTGGGCTTAATAATGGCCCTGAACGAGGCTCTTCTAAGTCATACAAGTTTGTCCAGTCAGCATCCTCACCATCTCCAGCTTCCTTAACCACCATAACCCCATCTCAGTTATAAATATGTTTGAAGCTTAATCCAAATACAAGCGTGTAAAAACTTATGCACGACTTTACTATCAGATGCTAAATCCTCATATTTGGCCAAACCGTAAGTAAAGATATCCAGATAAAAAAATTCAAGGGCAGATTTGAATCCCTTTAAACTCGTTTGAACCAAATGTGGGAAAGCTGATATAAAATACTTTACAGGGAGATAAAATACCAATTCACCCCAAGACAAAGAAAATATACTGCAGATGGATAAAAACCAACTCATAAGAAAGATTTTAGAGTAAAAATTCCATGATTAAACATGACAAAATCATACTTACATCCAATCACAAGTAAAGAATTTGTCTGTATTTTACCAACATAAACTTTTTAGTACATTATGGCCTTGTTTGTTCGTCTTCAAATGCCATCTACTATGTTTCCGAATCACGGCATTCTAAAAGTCTACACCTTCAACTTCATTTTTTCTTTACCTTGTATAACAACCTATCAATCACTACACTCATCACTTCACATTATCTATCATTACTATTCTTTCTTTTCTCTTTCTTACTTCACTGTTTTTCAATATTATATAATCACTACCAAATAATTAACTAATCATTTTACACATCCTACCTCAAACAATCATTTCTTATTCTTATTTACATATTTTATAACTTCCAACAATTTTCAGAAAACATATAAAGAGTACAGAAACACACCACACATCTATTATAATACACGATTCCGAAAAACTTTCAACATATTAACTTAAAATCATAAACAAACCTGAGACTTGATAGCCTGATGATGGCGCAAAATTCTTCTTTGAAGTTCGTCAACAAAAGGAACAACAGAGGGGTCCCTTGAATTGAGCAGTAGAACTTCCTGGGCCGTGATAATGGCCTTTATATGCTCCAGATTGATTACTATGGCGCGCTCACGGCCCAGAACAGTAGACGGGTACGACAATAACGGGTCCAGTATCCGTAAATCACGGCCCGGTAGCCCGGTTCGTCTCATGATGGCGTGTTTTCCTACCTCCGCCACCTGAGCGTGTCCGTTCGAGTCCAGTAGCAGCCACGGCCTCACTCCGGCGGCCTTCTTACGAAGCCCACCGCCGATTGACACAGCAGCGGTGGGTCGGAGGAGTGGCTCTCCGGTGGAGTCTTTGTCTGTCATCGGTGGAGGAGGAGGGGTGGCCCTCATTGTTTGCGGGAGTATATGTGGTTGCAGGTTGGTTTGCCTTTATTGAATTATTATCTGCCTATTTTTGAAGCTTGTTATTTTCCCTTATTTTTTAATTATTATTGGACAAATTTAAGCCTCATCGAACACACTAATAATTAATTATAAAAAAGGAAACGCACTAATAAGTTGAGGGACATTGATACAATATTGATATGATATCATACAATACAATATTGATTGAGATATGTTAACTTTTAAAATTAGGTATATGCATGTATAATATTTTATTGTAGATTTAATCGAATAGATTTATAAGCTGGCAAGCCCTCGAACACCTAAAAATGAGATCAAACTCGGTAGAATAGTTGGGTCGAGCTAACTCGATCTCGAGCTCTAATTGAGTTTTTTTAGACGGCTCTACTCGTTGAATATGTGTTCATATTTTGTCAAAGTTTTTTTAATTTTCTTTATCATTTCTTTTTTTAAATATTTAATCATCAATCCCCTATATAAATGTGTGAATAATAAATTTGTTTCGTTCTATGTGAAAAGACTTTCATACCCTTATTTAAATTTAGAATCCTTTTAATAGTTGAAAATAGAGACCTTTTAGTATTATGCCACTATTTAATTTATAAAAAATAGAGTCCTACTCTACCTCAAATACTTAATAGAGCTAGAAAAGTAATAAAATAAAATATAAATACTATATATATAAAACTATAATAAATATATATAGATTTAAATAATATTTTTATATGTCAAAATTACCCTTATAAAATATAATTTTTAATGGCAAAAGAATAAAAAATAAAAAATTAAGTATATTAGTATTCTACAAATAATAGAATTTATTATAATAAATAATTTCTTGACAAAATTTTTATTTCATCCGGGGAAAAGCGATCTGACGTCTGACACTAAGTAACGCATGTTACAAATTTAATTGTAATTAATACCTCCTAGCCAATTCATCTTAGAATTTGTAAAGCTCAGTAAATAGTGCAGGTTGAAAAACTATACTTTATTATGCCATGTTATTTATCAATCTATCTATCTATTTATATCTAATCTATCTATCCATTTATATGATTATATGATGTTGTATTATATTGTAATTATGATATTGAATTATAAACCTATAATAGATATAAATACAATTAAATTTGGAGGTTTTTTTATATATAAAATATATAATATATTAAATATATATACAATTAAATATTGGAGGTCCTCTATGTGTCGTTCCTTTTATTTTTATTTCAATGTATTAATAAGACTTTGTATAAATAGTAAAATATATTTTATAGGACTAACATTTGAATTTTTTTGAACTCATATTTACAAGAATTTATATTCAACTAAAAAATTCTTGCAACCTATACGTAGTCCAGTAACAAAGCAAGACTAGGTGATAAAGCAGAGAGATTGAGGGGCAGCAAGACTAGGTGATAAAGCAGAGAGATTGTGTAAGAGAGTGTCATCGAGAAGGATGATGTCTTTAGATGATGATGATGATGTCGACATTTATATTGAAAAATAATATGGTATTAAACATTATTAGGAAAAAAATAGATTTCTATAACGAGGAAAATTACGACAATGATATATTTTAATAAGATACATAGATTAATATCTTATACGGAAACATGGATGTTAAAGTAAAATATTAATATATATTTTTTGTCAAAAGTTTATTTACATTCAAATAAACAAAATAAGTTATTCAAAAATAAATAAAACAATAACGGTCGGTTAAGAAAAATACTCTTAATAATAGAAAATTATTTAGTAAAAGAAATTTAATTATTTAAGTTTCTACGTTACTCAAAATTATTTAAACAATGTGTTTGGAAAAAAAATTATGCATGAAAAAATATAACAAAAATATGTGACAGATATCTTAATCTATTAAAAGTATTTTATATTTTTAAATTAATTTCTTATGAATTATTTCAAAACTGTGCATTATATATTCGCGTAAAATGATTGATTTTGGATTTGTTTATATTATTACAAAATAACTGAAATCGGTGAAATGTGTCAAATCAAGTGCGATTAGATTAATGAATGACGCGTAAGTGATTGCTTTGTTATTTTTGGTCATGATTATGCGATTAAAAAAGAATAATAAGAAAAATAGTTTAAATATGAAATTGTTGATGTGAGATAGTGTGAAATAATGAGAAATAATGTGAACTAATGTGAAGTAATGAACGTGTCGATTAATGAGTAGCTATAATGAAAAAGTGACTGAATTGTTTTTGTTAAAATAGGTGGTATTGAAATCTTCTAAAGTTGCTATAAACAATTTTGCAAATATAAACAAGTATATAAAAAATTTTAGATATTAGGTTAAAAGTGATGTAGAATGGAAAAAAGTAAATATACATGTGTGGAGTACAAAGAAGAAAAATTGGCATTAAGATCAATTTTAAAAAGATACGTAGGTTGATAAAATAAGTTGATAAAATAAGTTATTCAAAAAATAGGTAAAACAAATATTATAAAGACCAATTAAGGTTGGAAAACTCCTAATAGTAGGAAACCATATAGTAAATATTAATATTTTGATTTCTACAGTGTTTAAAGTTATACTTGAAAAGTACAATAATATATGTAAGAGATTTAAGTTTATAAGTTTATAGTGTTTTATGTTTTGAGATTAGTATCTTAGAAATTTCTTTGAAAATTGTGAGATATATGTATATATATATATACATAGATTCGAGTGCAATGACTAATTTTGGATTTTTGGTTCGTGTTTTTACAAAATAATTGGATTGATAAACTCTATCAAATCAAGTGTAATTTTATTTATGAATGACGCGTAAGTTATTGCTTTGTTATTTTTATGATGACCATATGATTATAAAATATCAAGAAAGAAAGAAAAAATAGCTTAAGAATAAATTTTTGATGAGAGATAGGATGAAATTATGAGGAATAATGCGATGCAATATATGTTGATTAATAAGTAGTTATATATGAACATAATGAATATGAAAGAAAATGAATTTATTTGCAAATAGATTATATTTAAAAAATTTAGAATTTGTGGTAAAAGAAATAATCTTCGCAAATATACATGTCTGTAGTTTTTTATATATAAGGTGTTAAAAACAACTAAGAAAAAAATATAAATTAACAATTAGATTTGACTCATCTTAGGATATGACTCATTTTATTATGTAAGTTTATGCATGGCAAGTTTTATGTTTTAAATGAAATTACATTCTATAATTCTTCTCATTCCCTCTCGTGGGAAAATGATCCCACAAAAAAGAATCAGATAATTCACGAATCATTTAGTCAAATTGCATCTCCGAGTTCGACAAATTCTTCTTTGACAGAAAAAAAATGAAGGATCTGACTGATAGAACAAGTACAATTCGAAATCAAATAGAAAGAATCACAAAAGAGCACTAGAATTTTGCAATGAAAATAAGAATTTGATTTATTTAGTAATAAATTCAATAATTATGAATAATTTGATAGAATAATAATAATGTATTTTAATTTAGTTCATTCTTAAAAAAATTACGTGTTAACCACGTGCGTCTAATCACGTGTTAACCACGTGCGACGCACGTGATGTTTTCTAGTTTATAATAAAAGATCAAAAGTACTATCTCTCTTCTTATTATAACCCAAAAATTATTATATAATATTTTACAAAAATAAAATACTATGTTGAAATCCAAGATTTGTAGAATACTTTAAATTTTGTATTTTATATGGTATTAAATTTTGTATTTTTCGTTTTATTTTCAGATACTTTAAAAAGTTTTCAGTAGGATTTCTTTTTATTTTTGTTAAGATAGATAATATAGGGATATATAAGTTACTTGTGGTAACTTTGACTTTATTCTTTTTTAGTATATATATATATGTATCCTATTCTTTTAATAGACATACTTTACTATTCAGATGAAATAGAAATCAATTCACATTTTTGTTCCTTTTCTTCTTCTTTAATGGTTATCTTCTCAAACTTAACATGGCACCAGAGCTAGGTTAAGATTTCTCAAAATCGCATTAAAACAACAAATCGATTTAGATCGATTTCAATCGCCTTCTTTGTACGCGTTTTTTTAGGTTTCCGATAACAAAATCGATTAAAATCGATTAATCGATTAAAATCGATTTTTTGCAGATTCTTTTACAATCGATTGAAATTGATTTCGCAGTTCTCATCTGATAATTGATTTTAGCATCAATTTCTTTGCCAACGGTTGATCAATTGGGGATCTATCACCTTGATCGTTCAAGATTTTCTGGATTCGTTCTTTTTTGATAAATATCAGAACTTCCGCTGAGTTTCTCTGTAATGGCTCAACAAGAAGAGGCCATGCGTATCACTACAACTACAACCGG